>OY776112.1:390890160-392090160 GCA_963675035.1 Allygus modestus | reverse complement strand
TGAGCTCAAGCTAGTGAAACAGGTTCCGGCTGAAGACAATGGGTGATATGTCTTCCGGCAAGGGGCTAAGTGGGGTAAATATGGCCATCAATAAACTCGTTTGATATTTATGAGTGGAAATAGAATTGTTAGCGGGGCCGACAGGTCTCCCGTAGTGTCCGTGGAGGGAACAAATCTCCGGCGTGGAATTCAGATGGTGGCTTCTGGAAAAAAGGATTATTTTTTTTAAAGACTGATTTTAACAAACCAAATACAATTTGGGGGGATAATAAAACTTTCCTAATTCCTTTGGTTAATCGTTATTAACTCCAATATTAGACAGATTTAAGTCAACGGGATTGTAATACAGTACCCAAAATAACACCTGTATAACATCCAGTGAAAACATGTTTTTATGCTTGTGTTTTAAGAAGTGATTTGTCTTGAGCACAATACATTTAAAAATTATCTATTGACATTTTTAGGATTATTACCGCTGAATATAAATGTAAAAAATAGCAGATACTTTGCTAATTAAGTTGTACAGGATGAGGCAGTGAAATGGCAAGATTTTTAAAAATCACCAAAAATACATTTATATTACAAGTATAATTTTTTAAATGAACGGAAATTAATGATTTAACTTAAAAACTATCATTTTTGAGTATAGTTTTATTGAGGTGGCGACCTTGGTTTTTCACACATTGTCGGAGTCTGAGATAAATTCAGCCCATGTCTCAAGTATCTGCAACGGAATATTGTTAATTTCTTGCCGAATTCGCTCTGTCAAATCTTGGAAAATCCATCAAGAACAAAATAAAATCTGCAAAAGCGAATTCGGCAAAAAATCAACAACATTCTCTTACAGATGCTTCAGAACGTCATGGGCGGATTCCATCTCAGACTTCGACACTGTACAAAACCAAGGACGCCACTTACTGACACCATGTTAAATGAACGGTATCAGGAAACTGACACGTACTTTCCCCCTTTTAGCCAAACTTTAATGAAAACATTATTTTTGATTTACTAAATATGGAATATGAAGTACATTTAAATGTACAGAAAATTATCTAAAATAGTTGTTTTCAGAAATATCCACCGAAATCCCTTATTGGGAGGCACTATAGAATCGTTGCTACATACAGTGGTTTTAAGAGGGGAAATGCCCCCTTGTCCCTCCAGGGTTGAATGGAAACATATTTTGAACATCCTCTGTTGGTAAATGCTGGACCTGCATATCAAGTTTTAATGAAATTGATCGGTAAGTAACAGATAAATAGTAATTTTTGTATTCCCCATAAGAATAACTACGTGGCTACGAGACTTCTACTCAAACTCTGAATTGATAATCGTAAAAACCCGTTCTTATACTATATTTCAATCCAAAATTTATGGGTATATCAATATTTAAACTTCATTACAAAATTGTATTTAAACTTTTAAAAATATAAAAAGGATTGGGAAATTTAAACTGAATTTATGCAGAATCACGGTTCTTTCTGCTCATTTGTTTGGTAGTAATAACTTTTATTATAAAAGTAACCTGTGATACCTTTTTTAGTGAGCATTATATACGCATGAAAATTCATACCAGACAATAATAGACCCACAAGTCTGGAATACATTAGTTTGGTTTTTATTTCCCTACTAGGCAGCTATTTCTTAATATCGTATACGCAATTTAAAATGTATCGTATAACCTGACTTTAATTTGTCAAAAAGAAGAACTACTATTTAATAACAGATTTTTCTTATACAATAATATAATCTTAAAAATTCTTATATGTTATGGGGTAAACACCATGCACTATAGACAGCTACCACCTTTTGAGTGGATACAGCAAACGTCTTAAATTTAAGACAGGAGAAAGAGAGATGGCCCAGGACTGGTGGGGCCATTGTCGGGCTTAGAGACTGATGATTCAATCATTCCACTCATCGTCACTTATGTATCTCCTTTGTCGCTTTTACTCTTATATTTCATTTTCGTCTGTGACTTCATTGACTCTTGTTTAAATAATGTGGCTATTTACGGTCCCAAAACTTAATAATTTGTCCAACAATATTTGTATCCAGCTGGATTCTATTTACTTAGGCGCCCATCTCCTTAGGGGTCTTAATACAACACCAGTACAAGTTGGATATTTGTATTTTATATATTATATATTTTTTAAACTTCAAAGGTGTTTCGTGATGTAACAGGTATCTAAGAAAATTAGCTTTTACTGTCTATAGCATGATGCCGTATCCATTTGCGGCCTTTCCATGGGCGCTGGCTTACAATAAACTAAAGAATTACTGTACTAAGCTTCTAATAATCCTAATCTAATCTAAACTCTTCTCTAGAACGATGTTATATGAGATAACAGGGATACTTGAGTGTGACACCTCGATCTTTTGCCCTACAGTTAAATTACACTATGTAAAATTATTAAATTTAAAACAACCACTTTTCTTTACTTGGTCTAATGTTTAATAAAATTAACTATAGTTTTAGAAGACATCGTTAAACCACATGTTTTACATATATTTTAAATTGATTATTTCAAAAGTTCTAATAAGTTTGACTAAATAGTTGGGTACAAAAATATTTGTCAATTTCTAAATTCAAATATGTATAGTGAGATTCAAATTCTCAATGATATAAACACAAAATAATTTCATAGTTTCTTCAGTAGCATAATACGTGATGTTACAATTAACAGGATAAATAAAAACTACGTCTCACAAAGCTACACAATATATTTACACTAAAACAGTACTTACATACAAGACGGTAAATATGACATCAGTCTTTCGCTACTGGGGCCTGAAGATGCCCGGTGTGACTGGTTGAAATCGATCGCCTTATACCATCTTTTTGTGTATTTACCGTCTTGTATGTAAGTACAGTGTAAGTGTAAATATACTGTGTAGTGTTGGGAGGCGTAATTTTTATTTGCCCTGTTTAAATAAATCATACATTGCCTGTTACCTGTGACCTCCGTAGTCTGTCCCAAGGACCTCGGTGGCATGGAGCCAGTCAAAATCCAATAAAATTCAAGCGGTCATAGACCTTGTCCATTCAGTAAATAACGTTTTGCTTTCAACTAAAACTGAACAAGACCAATTTAATAAACATTAAACATAAGCACAGCTGATTTTTTCCCTTTAAATACCCAGGATACTTAGAGCTTTTTAATAACGGCAGATTTATAAACACCTTGTTAAATCATCTACAACCTTCCTACTTCAAAATGACTAAAAAATTCATAATCTTTTATAATAAAATCTTCTAACCTGTTTTGGGACAAACATCGAGAAGCTACCGCAAGTGCCTAAAGGCGTTGCCGTACAAAGATTAGGGTGCTAAATGACGAATCCCTAATATATTAAGATAATACGAGGCAGCGGCATTCCAGGAGCCGCGTATGATTTATGATGTCCAAACATCTGGCGACCCATCCGACGAGCGGAGCAAACCAATCAATAACAAGCGTGGGTCTGCTACTGGCAGTGGTCCGGTCAGGACAGTTTATGAGTGTGATACGACGATCAAACGTACAACTGGCGCCGCGCCTACGTGACTGGATCCTCCAGACTGTGTTAGTTTAGAAACAAGTATGTACTTGGAAAATCCTCTAGAGTATATCTGTTAATGAGTCATGTTCATTCTTGTATCAGTCGGTTTACAACATTGCAAAATAATTGCTACGATCGCTAGCATTGAGGAGTGCTATGTTTTTAATTACTGCTAATATTATTATAAAATAAAATAAGGAAAACACTTTTGTATAGTGTTTTTGTTAAGACTTTATCGATTTTTAAGGAATCTCTTAGTATCGTAAATCTTTCAAATGACCAATTCGTGATAGGTCCAGATAAACTTAGACAAACTAAATTGACGGAAACGAACAATCTACTGGACTCTAACAACGTTGCATTGCGTCTACGAAACCGTAAAACACTCCACTATCTAAAGTGCCCTGCACTTTTATCCAAATATATTTGAATGACAATGACAACGTCATTACGACGACTCTACCGTCACTCCGACCACCGACTCGATACTATGTCCGAGCCAAAACAACGGACGGCACACGGACGGTGTGGCGACGCCGATGCGCGACGCGTTACGATATACCTTGAGGTAATACATGGTTGTTAAGAATGACAAATCGCCGCAGCAATGTCACAATATTCAAGGTTTAAGAAGTATAAGTTTAGTGAACAATATATTGGTCTAGAGTGTGTGAACATATCATAAATATATTGAAATTGTAAACAAGAATCGTAATCAAAAACAAAATTGACAACAATCAAAATATGTTGCGGAAAGTGTGCATTTCACGTTTTAAAATAGACATTTTTCGAAATGAAATTAAATACAAAATGTCTTTATTTAAGAGGCGATGATAGGGCTGCCACCACTTAAACTCTAAGTTAAAATTAATCTGTTCTCATATTCATCCTTAAATCAATGCTTGTTAGGCATGGAACGAATGAATAAACTTATAAACGCTGGTGAATTGTGTGGTGTAATATATTTGTAGTTTTTTTTAAAATCAAGCTTTTTCTGTAACTTTTAATTTGACAGATGAAAACCACGATACGGTTGTAACATACGTTTCCACTGGGGTAAATAAATGTAACGGGTAAATCAAGTGATGGGCTTTCTAAAGCCAAACAGAATTTCATGAATATGCATTACATTAATGAAGCGGTGTTCAATTACAAACAGGTTTCTTTCTGTCCTTGCGCCTTCGATTCTATGCATCGTTCAACTGCATTTTAGTTACAACTAGTTTTAATAACCGCCGAACTGATACAAATATGGTTATATTCGTGGTCGTTTACATGTTTAAATAATATAAAATATCATTTGTTTTTCAAACAACATCTAGAGGTTCATAGTATTTTAATTTTTGTTTATTTTATTTTATAAGCAGAGATACATTAGGTAAAAGTGTAAGTGGTCAATTGAGGGACTCAGTCGAACCGTTCCGAGGGTGAAAATGGGATTACGAAGTCTAGTAAATGCAATTTAACAATTTCAAAGCTCCCTTGTTTATGGCTGTATTTTAGTGTAGTAGGTAAATAGTATCTACGAAAAATAATAAAGTAAATATTAACGCCCTGACCGCTTCTAAGTATCTTTTGAAAGTGAAATTTGGCATGAGTGTAGTGAGTTATTAATATATAAAAAATAGTTTTTAAAAAATTACTGCGGAAACTTACCGTTAAAAGACTAGACTAAAGAGAATAAATCAGCGATGGAAAATGTCCTCAATCTGTCTTAAGAAATATAAACTCACCATTCCCAACAATGAGTTTTAAACAAAGAGTGTTAGATAAGGGGCGTAAACGTAAATAAATATCGTCGGACAGTCAAATATATGGCAATTATATACATATATGTTTTCAATAATTTAAAATTGTTGGTAAGTACAAAGAAGATGAGTCATTTTAAAATTGAGTGTTGCCACCGAGTACGCCAGGATAATAATACAATTCGTTATACAGTATTGTCATTATTGAAAGAAAATGACTGGCGGAGCGGCCGTGTGTGCAGTTCGTAATTCATGTTTAAAAAAATCAATATAGGCACACTCGTCGGATAGAATAACAAATATTTGAACCATGTGCTAAAAACGTGTTTAACTGACTATTTAAATAACGTGTATTGAACATTTATAACCATGTGGTTTACGTCTCCACGAGGTTATGAATAGCCGGTCGCCACACGGCCGCTCCGCCTGTCACTTTCTTTCAATTATCGCACTACAGCAATATCGCTACACTAACCCTGGGTAAAGGCAGAAACTCAATATTAAACAAGTAATCGCTTTTCCCTTCACACGCCTAATGTATACGATTGAGAGTTTTTGTTTGGTAATTATTGAATTTTAACTACTGTAGGTGTGTTTACCTACCTTCTTAATGTCGGAAGCATTAAGGAATAGAGTAAGCAAATTAAATTAATAGAGTAACTTTAAAAACATCAATTTCGAAAAATCTGATTTTTTCCTTGAGTGATCGTTGTATTGTTTTTTTTCGATTATGTTGTAAATAATTGTACAGCGCAATCATTTATAATATTAACCCTCCCACTTTATTTCGACTGACTGTAGAAGAGCAATTTATTAATTTCGGCTGTCAATGCTCCTCCTCTCTGATTGGCATTTTTCATTTTCCTCTTGCCAAATGTTTGAGCCCAATCGCTCATCGCTGACAGGTTCAGGGTGAACGACTTTTATACTCGACAACTTCCCCTCCTCTTCCCAACCCCCACACTTCACTCTACCCACCCCCTTCCCAAACACAATATTAACAAACACTGGTCAGGTGATGTCGAAAAGGTTTTTCATTTCAACTATATACATTACTAACAATTCCTTATCGTTATACAAGTTAAACATAAATAAATATTTTAACATTGCTTTTAAGTTATTCATGTACATTTCTATAATGCAAATACAGATTAACAGCTTAGCTGATCGTGAGGTAATTACATTTTTGTGGAATCATTAATCTAATCAGTCACTCTAAGTTTCTTGCTATGTTAAAATAATTTATATGGTTCGCTCTATAATTATAAAAAAGTAGCTTAAGAAAACCTGGAGCCTAGTGACTAGTAAATGGTTAAAAAATAAATCATACATTTTACATATGTTATAGGTTTAAAGCTTGAATGGTTTAACGCTGAAAATTCAGGTTATTCAGGTGGGAAATTATCGGGCCTGGACATTTCACGTGGAATAACTGTGACTCTCACCTGACGGAGTATTCTCTTTATTCCTACCTTATTGTAAATTTACACGCACTGTATTTGTAAAATTGTAAAACATCTACGGTGACCTGAAAATAATAAAACTTGTTATTGTTGCTAGTGCATACGAGCTATTATAACACTGGGCAAAAGTTATGTATTAAGAAATAGCATTTTCCCATAATTTTTTAAATGATAAATTTATAAGTATAATTTTTAAGTAAATAACCATGGAGATATTTTGTTATATATGTGAATTTTTTACAATAAATAATATGATAAATTTTCCATCATACATTTTTTAGCCTTTTAGCTTTGAATTTTTCTTTGTCTTCTAAACAATCTCTTACTTCTTAGAGATAAAAATAGTTATTTGAATTCGTTCCTGAGATTAAGCATTTTAAAATATTGACAAATGCCCTTTTAACTATGCAAATCATCCCTAAACATGATTATTTCTTTGAATTTCCTATCTACAGAATACAACGTAGTATACATTTTAGCTAAAGTGAATATATCTAGGATTATAGATTAACATTTTGATTAGTTTTGAATGGATAAAGTTACGTATAAATTATGAATTGTAGAAAGCAACACAGACAGTTAAAGAATACTTAAAAATGGATTAACAGTATTTAACAATAAATGTATAATCGTAGTGTTTATTTACTTTAAAGTATCGTGTTGGAAGTTAAGGGTGTAACATTATCCTATTGGTCGAGAACGTGATGAAGAGGGATAGAAGACTCAGCAATCATGTTACGTGATATTATCGTTCACGTTATATTCTCGCTAATTAGCACCATCGATTAATCTTTAATCACGTTGAACTTAGTTGTATCAACACTGATACATTAAAGCACTCGCGTGCCTTGGAGATATTTTCCATAAATAGTTTGTAACGCGCTCTGTACAAAATTACGCTGATTTTCAAGTACACAGTATATTTAAACTAAATTATGTATTCGTCACTAATAAACTACTTTTTCATTGTGTTCAAAATATGGCTCTATGTTTTCTTCCGATGTTTATTTTAAAAATAGTTATTTAGATAAAATCCTTAATAAGTGGTAGATTTAGTGAAATAACAGTAAACAAACTACACCACAACACAGGCAAAGTGGTCGTTTCTCTCACTTTATATTATCGAAAAGTAGTGAATCAGGAAGGTTTGATAAACAATTAATTATAATACATCGATATTAAATCATAGCCTTAGTTAAATAACGGTGAAACAACATTGATACACAATTGTAAAGTCTATGAAGTGATGAAGCTATTAATACAATTATTTTGGATATTTTATTTGTAATCTCACAATATTCTTTATGCTTACTTGTACTTTAATAAAATAATTAAAAAATAATCATTACTCACGAGCACTCGTAAATTAATTGTAACGGGAGAATAGGTTTTAAGAGAATTTTCCAGGTCGGAAACTATTTTTTATCATACGGGATTGGTGTTATTTTTATTGTGTAAATTGTATAAAATTATCCTTTTTTGTAAGACTACGTCGGAAATAAAATTTCTCAGCAGTAACTTGTTAAATGTTAATGCCGTATGAGATTTTATGAGGTTTATATATATATATATATATATATATATATATATATATATATATATATATATATATATATATATATATATATATATATATATATATAAACGAATATTATAAACGTAAAGTATAATCTTTACTTTGGTTTTTCATAGGAAAAAACTTTATGAACATGACTTAAACCAAAAATTTAAGTACCGGTAGTCGGTTGGGTTTTTATAGTATACTACCATCATTTAAACAGCATTAAGTGTATTAAGTGTTATATAAGTTTTGATTACTTAACTTTAAAAACTTTATGTTTAATTTCAGTAAAATTACAAAAACCCGAATGCACAAAAAATTGGATGTTTGGATAATAATTACAAAAAGAGTCTTCTCTCCGGGTGTGCAATCACTCATACTCTCTTTTTACGTTTTATGTTTTTATATTTCCACCAACATTGTTTTGAGAGTTATTTTAGCCTTAGCTCAGTTTCAGTAGATTTTTTGTTAAGTCATAAAAGTTGTGGTTTTATTATAATTTTATTATTTGCTTCTACTGTCTCTTAAATAGGGGTAGTGAATTAATATTGAAATTGAAAAGTAATAAACCAATTGATTAAAGGAAATATTTACAAAATCAAAGAATAAAGACTTTAGAGAGGCTTAACGTCACCGGAGTAGTAGAGTTTCCAACTATTCAAAATTAGATCGACTTTTTAATCAATATTTATTTGAAAATAGAAGTTTTTTTGTACTTTATGGATGTGAAAGATGTAATTACAACCGTTATTTTATCCTGTTTTAATGTTGATAACATTATCATCGATATGGTTTTATTTTTCGTAAGTTATCTTTTTAAGTTTTTCTTTTTCGTAAGTTTTTTGTTAGGGTATTGGTTTTGTAAACTTAACAATAAATAATTAAGGCGTTTTAGACAGCAGTGAAGTTTATAATTGACTTACTTAACGTAACCGACTTTAAGTCAGCTACCTTTTGTTCTGAGTACATTTAGAGAAATCAATTCACTTGAAATTCAAGTTTAATTTGTATAATGCACCCTCCATCCACTATTTGATTAGAGTATGTGTAAATATATATTTAATTGGTACAGGATAAAAATAAGAACTCAAATTTTGTCTTAAAAGATGTTGCTATAGATGTCGTAGCCTCTGGATTTGTTATTACTTTAAGAACTGAAGTTGGTCGTTTGAATTATTAGCACTTGTTAGTTTTTGTCCAGCAAGAAATATGGCTTTGAAGTTCTAAAGTTATTTCTACAAGTTAAAAACTGTTGTTTATAAAATATGAAAGTAATTTTTTATTTTGTAATAAGTAGGTTCAGAAAATATTTCCTGAAGAACAAATACATACAAACAATTAGGCCTATTTACAACAATCAAACAAGTTTGAACAATTTCCAGCAGCCAATATCATAAATAAAAATAATCTATGAATAACATTTATATCTCTACAGAAAGTGTTAACAAAAGGTCTTCTTGCGAAATGAGCATCTCGCCAACCGTTTGTTTTGGAACCTGTTTTGGACTTTGGTTTAAAAGTCCACGGATTCGAATCCCAGAGTGCCCACCAAAGTGCGAGTTGTTTAGACCTCTTTTCCTTAAAAGGGTTGTAATATGCTCTGTACAATAATGCAGTTGACGTTGAAACATAAAACAATATGTGTAATCACTTACAAACGGGTTTAAAAATATTTAGATGGTAAAATACTATTGATTTCGGCTCAGTAAAATAATGTTTTAATAATATTTTGTAGTCATTTCATTACGTTTCACTCTCATAAAAGTGTTCTTTAATTATGTCCATATGATAAAATTCTTTCTTGTGCACTTCATTAATTGTCAACAAAGTTATTATTTATAATGATTGCTGATGATACTAAGGCGCACAATTTGTATCATACTACTAGCTAATTTGAAAAAGATTGAAATTAAAACATATTTTAAGGTATTACACAAAGTTGCGATTCGTTCAAATACGTACGCATCTAAATCCTAAGGATTACAGGATACCACTGGCCTACCCCAAGCTTGCGACCACTGAACCAAAAATAACACATTAAGTCGAAAGCTAGTTTTAAAGAAGAATAAGTTGTCAATAAACATGTTTAATTAAGTAGACCTATCTGATATGTAAGTGGTATACGTGTGTTTCTCACAAAACATCTTAGGACCTATTTATAACAAGAATCACTAAACACTGGCAAAGCTGTATGTCAGTGATCCACTTAATGTCAGTCTCGGCGGTAAGTGAATGAACGATCAAGATGGCTTCTGGCGTGAACTTGCGACGGCAACTTTATTGTACTTGAAGATCGACATGCAATTCCAATACATATTAACGCTTCAAAGTTTATTGTTTCACAATAACCATATAGGAGATATGAAAATAAAAACAAATTATTACAATTACCCAAATTTGTATACAATTTATACCCTGAAAAGTAGAGTCTGATATACCTAATGTAAATAAAAACATTTAAGTGAAGTTACCAGATCTGACTGAAACTGTATAACTGCATGTAAATGGGAGTTCTCCGACGGAAAAAACATAAGGCATTAAGACAAATACAAAGCTATTCTAGGCGGACTTAAATATGACAATGTATAACAATATTTTTATCCTAAAGTGATTTTGCATTACAAAATTGCAATGTTTTTGTGTTATATATTTCTTAAAATTGTTTAACTAATAAGTAAAATAAATCTATTGTCACAACATTAACTGATTTATTTTTTATTCCCGCCAGCGAAGAACGATTAAATTAGCAACTCATTTTGTCAAAAAGGAAGTTTTTTAACCTAGGTTGAGAGCGTTGCCTTCTCCAAAGGGTTAGGGGCAAAAATAAATCAAGAACTAAAGGAATCAGACTTACGCAAAATCACCCAAAATCTTTCTCACCCAAAATTGATCCCCGAGCATCAAAGTTTTCCTTGACTTCCCAACTTGTAAGCATCCCCTATCGGCCGAGAACATGCTAAGCCCCGATAGATGACAGATTACTTTGTCTCTCTCTTTTGAAATGCGGTGCATAATCATGATGATGCAGAATTCTGTAGAAGATAATAACACTAGTTAAAATAAAGAGTACTTATAAAACTGCAAATTGTAAGAATAATCATCTATTAGCCTTGGAATTTTACGTGGCTCCGTACATATTTATATCGTATATTTCTGTTGCGTCGTAATTTTATTTGTATAAAAAATAAAAATATAATTACATAGCATTAATAAAAACATCTTAGAGTTAATTTTATAAACTTGCATTATTTAAAATTGTATATAGAAATAATATTTTTTTGATCATTAAATTCACTTGTCATGTGGTAGAAGCGTATTATATATGTATTTTTTTACTTTTTGTTATCATACGTTTTTACATGTTCTTAATTTTTTTGCGCTTGTTACGGTTTTTTAAGTTTAGTAAACTAGTTTTAGATAAAATAAATAATACATATAGAGTAATATACTGCATTAAGCTTTTTATCATTTCAAATTTTATAGTTCACAATTACGGCACTGATACATAAATAACTACATAAATGTTAAACTAGTCTGAAATCACTTATATTTTACCTAGAAGTTTTTGGCTTTGTTTTACGCGACTTAATAGAGTGAGATGGAATATTGGCTATAGTTCTAATATGATCAAGGTTTGCCTGTGTGCTTGTGTACCTAATTGCAACTTTTATCTCAAAGTGTCATGAACATTTTGTCAAAGAGTGTCAGAACGTTCTGGGGTTTAAAAGTGTTCCACACAGGTCTCATCCCCATAAAAATCCTATCTTAAAAAATAAAAGAATATTAAAATGTATAACACTGTTGGGTTATTGAGTTTAAATCAAAATATAACAATCATAAAAATCGTTCGAACAGGCAGTCAACTTTTAAAACTGCACCAACACTGTATACTATCAATATGCGACTTAACTGGGAACTGTACCATTGGGAAAGATACATTTAAGAATATACTGAGTGGCTTTTCAAGAGCAAAGCTCAGCCTTTAAGTGCTTGATGTCCTAATGTTTCTGATGGAATATGTAAATTATATTCATGGAGTTATAAGGCATAACTAAATTAATAAACCGTGACAGTTAAGTGCATTAGTGTATTTCACGATATGCTCCATATGAAACTTGAAAATGAGGAAGGCGATATGTCTTAAACGCAAGTTTTATTTTACCTAGGGTACAGTCTGCATGTAATCTGTTTGTAGCCGTAGGTATTGCCTTTTATCAAATTGGTTGATCCGATGAGTAACCTTAACCATACACTTTAATTGTTAGATTCATCTGTAGCACCATCTGTAAACACTAAAGGTTAACACATATATACCACATAACCAAATCAAATCTCACTCTCTCTTCAATAAATGACAAGTGTTCAAATTATATTAGGCGTATAACACTTTAATTGGACAACGAAAAGTGTGACTAATAAATGCAGAAGCTCCATTTATCGAAGTGTGAACAAAATATATAACCACGGTAAACAATTAAGGGCTCATAAAAGATTTGCAGCATGTCCTGTAATGAAGATTTCCTTTTTATGAAGTTTATATTCCCGACACGAGAGAAACGGTTTCTAAGTTATAAATCTGTCAGAACCTGGAACACTCATCCATGTCAATCACTTTTACGATCAGGCGATCCAATAAACTCTTTCGAGCTCATTTGCAGCCAATAAACTGCTCATTTATGAGCCAGTACAGGAATAGAGAAACACCTTTAGTAACTTTTAGGGGTATATCGTACAGTATTTGTGTTATCTAAAACAGATAAAATAATGCGTATTTATTCTGAGAGATTACCACTTTATTGACCATTATTTTATCTTATGTGATATCGAAGACTAAACAATTTGATTTTAATTTTAGATTACTCTAGCCAAAAATAATTTGTAGGATGCATCTGGTCCAGTTAATGTTATAAGAAACGAAACATTTAGTAATGTTTGTTTTGGATTAATTAGGTTGTATCATCATCAAGTTCCATAACAAACTCGATTACATTTTTATATTTTTTTTACGCTACATAGGTGGTATAACAATCTGCTTCTAAATTAATAAATTTACCCTTATCGATTAAGAAATCACATAACACATTTGACACAAATCATGGATGGTTTTATTGCTATGGATAACTTATCGGTTAGTCGGGAAAATAGTTCCTCTAGCTGTAGAAAATAACCATACTCTCATGAAAGAATCTGTGTTTTGGTCAAAACTTGAATAAAAGTAATTTGTTGTGATTTACATGTAAGATCTCTTAGATAGCAAACATATTTGGTTGATAAGAACTTACCGATTTTTTTAGTCCTGATGTTTTTGTGCCAAAGGACTCTGTAAATAGGTATAGCAAATATAAGCAACCATCTACCGAATGTAGTTTGGTCCCCTGTGTCTTTTCTGGCTGGATAATTTTTTTTAACTTACAGTAAAATGTTGGTAGTAAATTGTTTAAGATATTTACTAAATTAACATAAATATTTAATATAAAATCTCTGTAACGTTCTTATAGCCATCGAATTTTCTTTCTGTTTAATTTGTATTTCGTCAATTTTTACTGTATATATTTTAACTATAAATATATAGTTAGTCAGGTTTGAATGATCATTGTTACGACAACGATTAATTTTTAAATGCGTTTTAAATTACGTATGTTTAATAACATGCTACTGTATTTAAACAGATGTAATTTTATGAACCTTAACTTAAAAAATATAAACATTAAAAGCTACAAGTCTGTCTTGCATTTTTAGTCCGTTAGCGTGGAATGAACATTTGCAAAACAGCGGAACCTACTGTGCCAGATCACTGGGTGTAACATTCGTATTCATATTCAACCTGAATATTTGATTAACAATGATAAATGACTGAACAGAAAATGTTGAACGGCTTTGAATCAGTTGTTCTAACTTGACCAGTACATAACTTTAACTAAGGTAGTTTAATTTATTTGCTTTGAGTAGCTTTTAAATTGAAATTCATGTTCTCACAAAAGTGTGTTAAAATAATTATTAAATATGTTGTTTGCATTGAGTATTTTTATTAATATAACCATACGTTAACTTATTAGTGTGTCAAAACAAACATGCTAACCAAATAGTGATAGGTGTTAAAATACAATATATTATGATACTACACATTAGGCTATAACTTTATGTATATAATGTTAATATATAATTACATTTAATACATCCTCATGCATATTTGAGAGCAATATCTAAAGGAATAATACTGTTATGTATTTTAACCATTCCAAAGTAAAAGTTAATAATAAATTCAACTTGTTGCTATTAACTTAGTAGACAATTTACTTTCACTGTGGGTTTGAACATATAACTTCACAATGACACAATGATTCGTTGTTTTTTAACATATTAAAAATAGCGTAATAAACAAATATCACTAACGTGCAATTTTACTTGCATATCTAGTTTGAAGCTTACACTCTAAGATAACCTGCAGAGTAAGTTTACATGAGTTTCAACAATAGAAAGGAAATCACCTGGGAAGTACTTGGTGCAGGTTTATTTCCCGCCAACAATGAAAACAGCTGAGATAAAATCAGCTGACTAGAAAGTAGGATTACTAGAGCTGGCTGCACCACCGTAACCGAGACTTTTTATTTCACAGCCATCAATAAATATGTTTTACTCTTTTTACCTGTTTACGTTCACAGTTTTGTAATAAAATTATTTTCATAGTTTAAACTATATTTCCCATGAGACTGACCGAGTATTTGAACATAGTTTTAAAAGTATGAACTTAAATTTCTTAATAGGTGCACCCAATGGTTGTACGAAACGTATTAGCCTAACTAAAGGCGTATTTACCACCAACTCGAATAATAGGGGCTGACTATGTAAGACACTGCAAAGATAAACTTGGGTGGAATATTCGTAAGGTCCTAGATGATACGTTGAATAGAAGAAGCAGCTTGAATGGCCTAACGCCTCAGCCATGAACGATTAATCGTTCGGACAAATAACTATCCAATAATGAATGGAAGTGTCAAAATTAAATTTTTGTGATCGAAAACATGATTTTATATTATTAATTCGTTTTGGTAGAAAATCCGTGTGGGCATAAGCTAGATAATGCAACTTTTTTCATTCGTGCTACATCCAACACATGTGGTAAACCTACTGAAAATATACTCAAGTAATCATGTGTTGACACTTTTTCCTGAAAGTTCAAATTACATTTTTAAAAGGAGGAGGTTAATTCTTAACAAGAAGGTATATTTTTGTGCATCGCGGTTTATCTAGGCCACATATAAAGGATCGGAGGCAAGAGCCTATTGTCCGCAAGTTAGGAGTTCTGTGTGGCTATAGTGAAGGCCCAGGAGAAGTGTGGGACCGGATGTCCGGATTTATTGCTAGTATTAATTCCGATAAAAATACGTAACGCTCTCCCGTAAAAAAGTTAACTCTTACTCTTTCTTCTTTGTGTCTAGGCATAACTATCAAAGCAAAAATTAAGTATGCTAATTGGCTGGAAAGTACACAGCCATACTAACTTTGCTCCGAGTTGACACAATAATATATTTAAACATATACTGTGCATTTGATAAGGCCTATGGTATGTTGTTTATGTAACCTTAATAAATAATTAAGTTGTGTCAGCATCTACGTTTGTAATTACTTGCAGATCAACATGTTGGTCAAGGCAGAGGACTGTATGAGAGCCGTATTTTGTGTTAGGAATGTTTAGATATATCCTGTAGGCTTCCTTATTACATTTAACTTCTTTTTAAAAGAGTTTGCCTATCTACTATTTGTATTTACTGGTAAATGTTACTTGACTAAAAAAAATAGGAATTGGAGGTAAATAAAAAATCATTACATCCAAAAATTTATACTAATCAAACTACTATGTTAAAATAAATTAAATAATATACGTAGATTTTTACAAACAAAAAACTACACATTTGTTGTAACGAATCCCAATAAACGTTGGTAAAGATGTATGTCAGTAATTCACTTAATGCCAGTAACAGTGTTAAGTGAATGAACGACCGAGATCGCCTCTTGTGTAAATTGATGGCGGAAACACTATTGTACTCAAAGGCCACTGTGTTGTTTCGCTATAGATTAACACATCCAAACTTGTTGCTGGCTGTATCTTTGCAACTCTAGATACATATGAGTTTTATACAGTTGAAATAAATCGAGGCGTTTACATCAATTCAAAAACAATTATTGTAAGGTCGCTTATTTTAGTTTAAAAGTGGTAATAATTAAATTACATGCATTTTTGTCTATTTGTGATTTATTTACGGCTTATATTTCTTTTGAGCTTTTGAATTAATGCCAATACCTTTATCCGTGGGATATTTCAGAAGTTCCCCTTGTAGAAGAATGTCAAACTCAGAGATTACACAAACGGATGCTGTAAATTAACTAAAATACATAAACGCTGGAACTCCTTGTCCTTTTTTAAAATGAGAATATTTATTTAGGAACACGTATCACCTTAGGGAAAAAAGTTCATCTGTTACGCACATGAGGAAGGATGGTAAAACATTTAAATGTAGATTTATTTCTTAAATTGAACATTTAGATTGAGAACAGCGAAATATTTGTAATGAATTATGTGCTATATT
Organism: Allygus modestus; assembly: GCA_963675035.1. Taxonomy (NCBI): domain Eukaryota; kingdom Metazoa; phylum Arthropoda; class Insecta; order Hemiptera; family Cicadellidae; genus Allygus; species Allygus modestus. The sequence goes on along the minus strand of OY776112.1, from coordinate 392,073,257 downwards.
TATTTTACAGTTGATAGAAATCGCGTAAGAAGGTTTCAAATTTTAAACTATTTTATTGAAGTTTATTTTAATCGTCTTTAATTTTATAGAATATTTAATCATTTCACTAAAGATCCCTATAAGTTTGATATATTTTCAAAACTTTTCAATAACAATTATAAATACAAATATTCAGATCAAAACTGATTTCAATTCTTTAAGTGTTTACTTCCTCTGTATCAGTTGTACTTTTCAGGCCAACTCGTTCACAAAGACAGTAGCACTTATGTTCTCCTAAAGACATTTGAGACGTTGCAAATGATCGAGGACTAAAGGAATCAGACTTACGAGACGACTTTTCTCGCCCAAAATTGATCCCTGAGCATCAAACTTTAGCTTGGCTTTCCAACTTCTAAGTGTATCCTGTCGGTTGAGGACGCGTTAAGCCCGCGTAGCTGACAGATTACTTTGAATTTAACTTGGGAACATATACGTGATGATGCTGGTGTCACAGATGACCACAGAGAATGTATGAGGATGGGAGATAGAATAAACGGCAAACATAATTGCAGAACATTATACAACGTGAACAGTATGTTGTGTAAACAATCTATGAAACAATCACCTTTGCAGTTTATATGCTTGTAATGAGAGATTCGGAAGTAGAAGGTACGTTGGGTGATACTTGAGTCTTGGAGCGTTCATATGTGAATTTATTATTATTATATTCAATTATTATATAATAATATGAACCAACCACTTTGACTACTTCTTCTTTTTCTTAACTTAAGATTACCAATAATCATTTTAAGAAATTTGTTTTCAAATATAATTGGTTTTATTCAACTCCAATATTCAAACTACATTCTGTCGTAGGTGAAAGAAAGGATTCGGTCTGGCTCCAGCAGTCCTGCCTTCATGTCAGGTGATTTTATCTGAGTTGTTTTCGTTGTTGGCGGGAAATAAACCAACCTCATGTGGTTATCACGTGATATCCGCTGCATTGTCGAAACTCGCGTGAACTTGCTATATTTGTTATCTTGGTGTAACTTTGTTGTTCACTCTGCATACTTATGTAGTAGTAAATACAAATGTTAAATACATAGAACGAATTACTATTGGCCTCTCGTAATTCCTTTTAATACGCTATGTGTAGAAAATTTTGTAATAATGAATGCATTTTAATAGAAGAGGCAAAATATGGTAGTAATAAAATGGTCATTATAATCTTAAGAAGCCTTACTGAAAGCCGCATCAGAAACGTAAACCACGCATACTATTATGGGGTTCCATGTCCTTGGATGTGACGTCCAGCAAGAACGGTGTAATTTTTTGTATTTGTTCACATTGATGATTTCGTCAGAGTATTATTGTGACTGAAGAATGTTTTATTTAGTTCTATCATAGCAGTTATTTTAAACATAACAGTAAAATAAACAATTTATTTGATATTATATGTACAAAAGATAGCTAGATATTAAACTAGTTTGATTTAGTTAGCTTATCTATAGTCACAATTGGTAACCAAATGGGATTTTGACACAGGGAGTCAACAATTTAATGATCCAAAAATAATTATATAAATTAATCTCAAACACATATTTACCAAGAAAAATAAAGACAAATTTTCCTAACTAAACATTTGGCATGACAGACGGATGATTCTTTCTGATATGATTAGTTTCATAAGTAAAATGTTATGCCTAATCTCCAGTCATGCCTCGTCGAACAGTTGAGGTAAATTCAAATTAGGAATGAGTAATGTAAAACTACAGCTTTCAGTTGTGAAGAAAACTATATTTATAGCCTTGCTGTTTGTAAATTTTTGTTTCGTAAGTCCTTTGGCATTTTGATTCAAAAAAACTAAATGAATAATTAATAAGTTTAGGCAGCTGTGGTGTCTATAATTAACTTACTGTAGTTTGAAAAGTTGGTTACAATAGCAAACTTTAAGACAGCTGTCTTTTGTATGAGGTTTATTTAGATAAATCACTTGGGGTGCCCTAACAGGTTTATCTTACTTTGAAAAGTGTATTTCTCACACACTAGTTGTATGGAATAGATATAATTTATTAAATCATATTTCTCGAAATACCTAGCTTTATTCAATTAAGATATCGCTATTCAAGATTAGGTCCCTTTCCTTTCATCACTTTCCTCAAACCAATTGAAAACTGTACTAACTAAACCTAACATACAATTTATATTCATGTCGTGGACACTCTAGATTGTTAATTAAGTATTATAACTAACTCTAAGTATTATTTATAACACTATTGATGTCTCCTGTGGACATTCGTGTTACAGGCTCTAAAACTCATCCTCCCTCAGGTATCTTACTATGATGTAAAATGTTGTCAAAATCGTCACTATAAGACCTATTAGTATGATAATAAACAAAAAAATATACAAGTTCGCACGCAACACGCTGACGTGAGGGAAATGAATTACCACATAACAAACTTTTAAAACTCAAAATCAGTGTAAAAACAATTTTTTTAAAATGTTTATTGAAATTTAAAAACATTGATTTTTTACTGCTCTGATGCTCCTGGTTTTATTTACCTGCAATGGTGGGAATAGAATTTTGCACATTATAAGGTTAGGAGAAAGTCTAAAGCTTTTCTGATCCTTTTTTTGGCCCAAATACTTGAAATCTGAAAGATTAATACCCATTAAAGGAGTTTTGAGTTTCCCGATTGTCTTTCCCATCGAACTTGTCCAACTGATTATAGAAAGGAACATCTCTAGCAAATTGGAATTAAATCGGACAAAAATGCATATATATATATCTATATATAACATTTTGTCTCCTTCACTCTGTTCAATGGATGAATAACAGGAACTACTGAGCGACAGTTTTTCCCTGAGTTTCGTAAACAGATTAATTTCGAAAGTGCCTAGTGCCATCCTCACGTCCACCAATGGGCATGCAACAGAGATCAACATAAAGGTGATGTATCTCTTCCAAAGCGAGGAACGGGTGTGTCAATTTGTTAACACCATCCTTTTAACCACCCGAGAGTGTTCCTAAACTCAGTAACAGTGCCTGAATTATCTGCCAGTATATTTCGTTAATTTTTATTTAATTGGACTTAATAAATCTAAAATGTAATTTAAATAATGTAAAATTAATTCGTTTGATATACTTTTTAAATGCATCTATTATTTAGAAATACAACCCGTACGAAGGACGGGTACACAGCTAGTATATATAACTAGTATATACATATATATAACTAGCTGTTCCCGTAGGCTTAGCCCCGCAAATAATCATTTATAAAAACCATGACAGTTGTGTGTCAAGATCAGCTGTTTGTATTTTCATCAGCTCAAACTTAAAGTGAATGTCCATAAGAATAACACAGGATTAGAAATTTAACTCCCCTTGGGGCGGAGCCTTATGGGAATTTCTTGAATCTCTTTCTTAGTGAGCACCCAAGAGAAGAGGAAGGTATGTTCAAAATGGCATTGCAATCCGTTCTGTGGTTCTTGAGATTTCGTGATGAACGAGTCAGTGAGTCAGTCAGTGGTATTTGTATTTTATATATTAAGATTACTTTACTACTGTGTCATGTTTATCACTGACCATAAGAAAACTGAACTTTTATTAGTGAATTTCCTTTGGAAAGTGAACTATTAGCATGACCCGCAGGTGAAACTTAAGCCCGGGACCACCATAGAAGTTCCTAACGTGACCCCCTGAACACGTTTTGGGGGGTCGTTCAAAATTTTATATATATATAGACATATATATTTATATAAATATATATATATGTGTTTGCACTCTAGCGGTCGCATTTTTCGTCCGATTTACTTCAAATTGGTAGGGACGTTCCTTTCAGTAATCGGTTGGACAAGTTCGTTGGGCAAAACAATCGGAAAACTCTAAACCCCTTTTTTTGGGGATTAATCATTCAAATTTCGGGTTTTTGGGCCCAACGAAGGTTATAAAAGCCCCAAATGTAAAATCAATGCATGTTAAAAGATGGGAATTAAAAAGGCGAAAGTCTTAAGCCCTCTCTCGTCATTCTAGCGTAAATATTTACCGAGTTATTAAAGAAAATGTGTATATAGTAAACACAGTACGTTGTCTTACGGGGGTTTTATACTAGAAAAGCCTGTTCTTCCTTTGTTAAGTACTTTTATAATCCCCAGCAACCTCACGCCTACTTTTAAGCCTGTCTGGACCTTCTCATAACCTTATAATGCGCAAAATTGTATTCCCAGCTCTGCAAGTAAATGAAACCAGGAGTATCAGAACAGCGAAAAAATCACTGTTTTCAGATTTCAATAAGAATTGGACAAATGTATGTTATTACGCTGAATTTGAGTTTTAAAAGTTGTTTCGTGGAAATTAACTTCCCTCACGTCAGCGTGCTGCGTGCGAACTCGTTTATATTTATGCCATTGATTAATAACTGAGGTGAGTTGTGAAAAATATTTATATAATACATACATTTTTTTACGCTTCTTCGTCGCTAATGTTAGCACTTGTAACAGTTCGCTTCCCTACTTGTTACTCTCTTTTAAACATTTCTCTTTATTACATTTGAAACAAACTCTACTGTTATTTATCATAATTGAAAGTTACAGTGATTTACCTCAAAATTCACTATAAGAGTTAATATAGTGAATTTCACTAGTCATATCCAAAACTGAAATATTATGAAGAGATCTGTGGAAGTGTGCTGGACCCAAAACACTTTGTGGATCTCTGATGAGTGTGGGTTGCTTTAAATAAGAACCAAGATATTAGATATTACTTTATTGAGCTGGAAAAGCAGCTTACAATTTGTTTTAAATATGAATTAGAACTCAGAATAAGGAATATATGTATTTACTTAAATTGTTTCACCTTAGAATGACATTTTGTTTGGTAGACTTCTAGGCCTTTATATTTTATGGATTTTTTTACTTTTTTATAAAACAGATATGTATGAACTGGCGATGTATGGCTGGTTGTAGTATGTTTGCTTAGTGTGAGAACAGGATGAGAAGCTGCAACTTATTTGGTGGCTTTTACAAAAGCGAATGGTTGGGAATAATACGTTTTAATACCACTGTGCCTCCTATTCACACCTCCTAACCTCCAACAACTCTTTTCCTCCTAACTATGCCACAAACGGTTATAATATTTAATGCTTCATCCAAAAGAACTACCATAAACTGCGTAAGACTATTATACTTTTTTTTAAATCAACCAAACCAATGACTCTCTATTTGTTAAATCTGATCATTCCTAGGATTTATTTACTCTTCCAAATTTCAAGCTCTTACAATTTGTAGCAACAGTTATAATTAATGTGAAACAGCTCGGGAATGCAAAAATCAATTAAAATAAATCAACAGCAATAAATATATATAAACTTAACAAAATGTTACTTGATTGCAATTAATTTATCACATATACACTCCTGAAATATGACCAATCATATAATAATATATTAACTATAATTACTTACAGGAACATTGTACCTTGGAACACAATACAACTTAATCAATATATAATCACGGATGTAATACTGTTCTTTTAAAATTAGCGCTTTCCCTTTATTAAATTAACCATCCCCTAAAAACTTTTCCGAATATTTAGTCGAAAGGTGCTCCTCGTGTTTGAGTTGAATTTACAAAATTTAGAAAAGACTGCTTTTTCGAATTTAATAATTTATCGCGGATTTAAGCTTCTCACGGTTATAATTCGCGAAATAGAATACGTTGGGGTGCACCCCGTGAACAAGTCGACGAATTTAGGAATTAGCTGAAAACACGCGATATTAATTTAGAAAACTTTAGATGTTACTAGACCGAATTGTGAAGAACGAAGGAGGACGAGTCGAGACGCGGGGACGGTTTTATCTCGCTTCCCTGTCACATGACCACGCTGGGTTCACCTTCCGGTTCAAGTCCAGAATCGCTTAGAATATTGGAAGCTGGAATTTTCTAGACGCTTCTAGTTCTATTTCCTGTCGGCGGCAAATTTGAAATTACTTAATTGAATCCATGCTTGTAACAATTTATATAATACATATTGTATAGCTTAATGAATATTTTAATCGTGATTTTTCCTGTTGTATTGTAGAATCAAAATCCGTAAAAGGTATTTTGTGAATGCTCAACAAGCATAGAGATAATAAAAATAACGGGCTAGATAGACCCTATCATTGAGGTAGTTTGGCTGAATTTGGTGCCAACGACTGCACAAATAAATATCGGAGGTAGTAGCAACCATCGGCAGAATATCATATAAACTCGTCTGGGTCCTAACCGGTTATATAAATTGCCGTTACAGTCAAGAGCTGAGTATAAAATAATACTATTGATACAATAATCGAGAAAAGTACTAACATATAACAAGTATAGCGTTAAACATATCCTGAACGTTTACTTTTTAAGTTTAAACTAGCAATTAATATTATATGCAATTTTATTATGAGAATTTAAAATCTAACAGGATGAATAAATATGATTACTCAAGGAATAATTCATTAAAAATCATGTAATGTTTTTCATATTATTGAAGTACTAGGGTGACCGGTGATACTTGGTCAGTGTGATTAGTGTACTTTTTCTTATTTGAATAAATGCAATATTATTCATTCATGTTGTGTAGTTATGTAACTTTTAAGAAATATTCTAATGTCATCGTAAATTTTGGTTACAGAAGCTTATTAATTATCTCTCTATTTCATTTATTTTACTTTGTTTACAATCATATTTCATTCAAGGTTTTATCTCAGTATTCAAATAGTGTGTCAGTTTGGGCATTAATCCTGAAATAGTTTTTCACCACGCCCCCTTCCATGGCGAACAGATTTGCATCGCTCAATTGCCTCTTTTCCGGATAATACAGTCACTCCGGTTGTTATTGTAACCGAATGTTTAATAGATAGTATTATATATATATTTGACAGATGTTATATATGTCCAATCTACATTCAATGGTTCCAGTCACTGTTTTCAAGAAATCAAGTGTTGATACTTTACAGTGTAAAAGTGCTACTTTGACAGTCGTTGGTTATTTATTCATAGCGGTTTTGATTATTTTGTTTTGATTTGAAACTACCCAAGTCCAATGTTAAATTTTCAAGTTGAGTTTTTTATATCAGTTTTCGTGGGTTGAGGTTTTCATCAATTGTTTTTTTAGGTCCTAAAGCTCCTGTCTGCAAGTGTAATCTTCTACTGGATCCCAAGTTGAATTAGGCAAACAAACAAACAAATGGAGATTGCTCTTATTACACTATAATATAGGATTCAGTCAAAATCTGAAAATAAATACGTATTGGTTGTATTTGATAACAAACCAAACTATACACAAGACTTTGTCCTGCTTCCTTAGATCATTGACACTATCGTGTTCTATATATTGCCTTGTATAGCCAAACTAACAAGCCAGAACACTAAATCTTACCCTGCTGCATAACTCGATTAATTCGATTAACTTAAATATCTTAACAACTAAGACATTTAAGTGACCCCCTATAATATTTCTTGATATTAATAATGACTTGTCCCACTCAAATAAGTTATGAACGTAGTATAAGCTTGATTGTAGTAACTTTTACATGTTTAAATATTTCTAAATAGCAATTCAGTTTAGATAGGGTGAGTAAATTTTGTCAGTGTATAATCAGATAAAGAGTCACAAGAAACAATAGTTTGTTCGTAACTTTTATACTAAGTAATTTTGATTTATAGGTTATGTGCTTATTTTAAGACGTGTTATCTAAAAACCACGATATTTTTCATATAAATTTCAAAAACTAAACATTATTTATTCTCGTGTTATCGACCACCTTTGTTGGGGTTTAAAATCCAATGCATACAACCCTGCTGACTGCAAACCACAAAGTGAAATATTTAATGATAATCTGCATTACATGTCGATAGAAAAACAAATAAAATTATCTGACAGTAATCTACAAATATGTAGACCAATATTTTTTTGGATACTCTAATCAATAGTATTGCATTCTGGATCGAAATTAGTGTAAAATAAGCACTTTAATTCTAAAAATACGCCAAATAGCTACAGGTATCATTACAGTTAGCGTAATCATTTAATGCCATTAATTGCGTTAATTACTTGTGTATACGTCTTCACTGTAGACAACCAGAAGAATAAGTTTACGTAAGTTTACACGATAATCACCTGAAAATTACTGATACAGGATTTCCCGCCAAAAATGAAAACAGCTGAGTTCAGCTGACTAGAAAGCAGGATTACTGGAGCCGGCTTCACTGCTGTGGCTGAGACTTATCTTTCATAGGCGTCAAACACCCTTTTTATCAGTTCAATTTTTCATGTGTACGCATTAGTTGGAATACTGAATTGTATGTTCAAAAATTAAAACTCCTTTTAATAGCCTACGAACTTATTACAATATACTAAAATTATAACTGAACAGTAATACCCTTAAACGCTGAAAAAATGCTCTAAAAAGACTTGTATAATACTCTAGACAATTTTGACACAACCTCTCTATCTATAACCTATACAAATGCTTTGTAAATAAATTATTTTGTTTGATTTACAAAGTCAAGTTTTATTAACACTAAACATATATAGCTGTCTCACATACACCCAGTAAAACAGAATATACCTACTAGCTGTTTCACGTTGTCAGTTTATTGCACCTTAAACTGAGATAGATGATGAAAACGCAATTCGAAATGTAATAATGCCAGACACAAACCATAATAAGCCACAATAGGACAGACAATGCTTTAATGAAGTCCGTTGAGCTGGATGATCCCATCGCACGGCTAGACGGCTCGTCATGCTTTACCCGTGTTACAAAGTGATCTAATCCTTTACCCCGTTCCGAATACCTCAATCAACATCATTGGCTTAATCCTCACCCAGTAATTGTCTGTCAGGCTTATAACTTCATTCCGTGTCTCCTACCTTTCTTTGTTGGTATACCAGGTCATAATTTGTGATGTTTTCAACATTGATTAAACTATTGCTCTAAGTTAAACAATGATGTGGTTTAAAACCCACGAAAATAGGCGTTTGTTTAAGTCATACATTAACAATATATTGTACTTTTTTCTGACCTCTATAGATTTAAACATGCTTGAAAATTTGCTTAAGCAAATAGCAATAGCAAATAGGGTTATTTATTTTTTGTTGTTGTATTTTCCCCGCAATTGGAAGTTTTTTCTGAAAACAAATCAAACACAGCTTTTAACGCAATGTTTTTCCCATTAAATTGACATTCATTAAATGTAACATTTACTTAACAATGAGTTCGAGTTACATAAGTAAATATTATATTTGACAACAACATAATTTATCTGTTGCAATGATAAACTATTGTATTCATAAAACCTTTGAATTTGAGTTTTATTATGAAACATTCCCTTGGTGCTTCTTGAACTCATTTTTTGTTTAGGAGTCCGTCTGACTGTCAGGCTGTCAGGGTGGTTATAGACCTAGAGTCAAAAGCAATAGCAGTTTGATACAGTTTGGTATGAATGTACTTATCCAAGGTATCTCCAGGCTTTGTTAAATATTTTAGAAATATTAAATATGTAAATAATAAAAATAATTTTTTTACCTATTTGTAACTATTCCCTGAAAACTGCTAAGAACAGCAAAATAAATGTCTAAAAAACATCTGTAACGATGTTTATACAAATTTAATTGTTTACGGTTCTTTTAGTTAAAAAAACCCATCCTGAAAATATGTTGTTTCTGGAATAACGTATCATTAAAGGGCTGAGGTTTGAATGAATCAGGAGCTAACGGGGTCAAATAACATTAAGGGATAACATTAATGTTAATAACATTAAGGAATAACATTAAGGGTCAATCCTTCTAAATATTGTATCTTTAGTTTTTCTTGTTTATGAGGTTTTGAAAAAGGGAATTAAATGTAACCAGCTGTGTATAGTTTTTATTTCTATCACTCAATTTATTATACTGCAAATATCAGATAGAGGGAAATCACACCTACATAACATGCTTTGTGTCTTGTTTTTAGCTGAGATAAATCAAACCAGTTCTTGAACCAGAATTTAATATCTATAATTTTAAAATATTTATTTGTATTCATATTTTTCTATTGCACCAAAGTAGAACCAAACGAATATTACAAATTATGTTTATGATTCTGTATTGCAATTAAAGATTTAATGTATGTCAATAAACGTAAATCTACGGTTAAATTTAACAAACATCAATATATATACTATTCACAACTAGTTCTCTTATGAAGATTCTTCTTTTATCCTGTTACATTGTTACAAGATAACATATTTACTTAACTCTTGATTATAATATATAAATCAGTTGTTTTTTACACGTATGACCATAAAGTAAATTATAAATGTTATATTTTTATATCATAATTCATAAGCCGAGTATACGCATATTTCACAATTACAATACAATAAACATACCTGTCAATAAAAAATATAAAAATAACAAATAACTCTTAACAAATAATAAAATGAAGTTGCAGTTCTGTGCATAATTTAAATAAATTGTAGAGCCTTGACCTGAATTTTCTACAACAGTTAAAAGGTAAAATTACAGTTATATTTAACCTAATGTTCACTTAGATTGATGAAAGTGCCTACCTTAACCTTAATTATAAATAATCCTTAACAAAATCACCTTAGATTGAGAATACGAGAGGTCTCTTCTAAAACTTATAAAATATTGTAATTTGTTTACCGAAATATTGTTGTAAGGAGATGAATTAGAAAAAGCACTCAACCAAATGGACCGTCCTTTGTGCTATCTAGGAACATATGGGGCAGTTTTTAATATTTCTCTCTCCGTTTTGCTCCAAAATATTTATATTCTTCCCTTAGAGTAACCAAGCAGCATTCAAACATATTTTAAATAACCAAAATATTACTATATGCCAAATGAATCTTCTAAATTTGCATTAAAACCGTTCCTTGTTGCGTGTATAGGATTTGGAAAAGTTTTATTAAGTTTTATATTTATTTGTTTTTCAAAACTTGTTTTTATTGATATTCTTAGATGACTGCAAAAATTCAAATTGAAATATGCATATGTATTTATCTATCGTATGGCAGCGTTATTGAAATTATTTTAAATATTTATTCTGTAATACAACTTGTACTTGAGTCAATAGTTAAAAATAAACGGGAAAGGAAATATATATCCTCTCTACTTACATTGTGGATACCCACCAACCCTCCTCAAAAAGCAGGCCAAGGGCAATGGTTTACCATGGCGTTAATAGCATGGATTTCGGCAAAGAAAACCATTATATTGGTCAATGATCTGCCCAGCGTGTAATTATAGAAATTGCATCTACCCAAACTGTAATACTATGTTACAATAAACTGTGTGACAACTATGGTAAATATAAATTAGTATTTATAAATAAAATAAAGTATCTAAATATAACTTCAGTTTTTTAGTTGAAACTTGTAGGACGTAGGATATATATATATATATATATATATATATATATATATATATATATAACAAACCCCAAAAGCTTTCAGCAAACAGTAATATTTAATGAATAACTTCACATTTTTAAACAATTTGTTGATGAAGCACTTATATTTTCTCAGTGTTTTCAGATAATTAACAACCATCATAATACGTATTATATGTTGTATATAAAAAAATACATCCTGCTGAAGTGATTTTGAGTTTTGGTTGTTTGCGAAACAGCGAAACCACATTTGTGTTAAGGGTTACTGCTCTCACGCGGTAAAATATAATGGACGGCTCGAAGAGGGTTTGTCTTGTTATAGTCTATTGTTCCCGGTGGACCAATAACTACATCAGAAACCAACTTGGAAACACTCGAGCAGGCAGACGATTGCTCCATGTCTTCACTATTGTGTTTTGTCACTCGGTTATCATCTCCTTCAGACTTCATTGTTTTTCTGTTCTTCCTGCTACCATTTAGACGAAACATTTGGAAAGTGTGAGGGTGGAACAAAGTAAACATAGTGTAGTAAACATACCTTAGCTTAACGGTATAGCAGTGTTTCAGAATACTAATATCTATATAATTTATTGATTAGGTGTAATAAACACAGTTAAGAAACTAATGTTTGTAACATTGCGCGTAGACTAAATCACTAACATTGATTGTTTTTAGGTTACGATGCAACTTTTAAAACAGCTATAACGGCCTTTAAATCTTTGTTATCAGTTTTTAAATCCATATACTTCTATAAAAAATATACTTTGCTTTAAGAAAAACAATATAAATGATGGTAAAAGTCATAAAAATAAAAATAAACTACTAGTAGTAGGTTTTTGTTGGAAATAATTTTATGATTATAGTGGTTATGGTGGAATGTTATGTTTGTAGTGGGTTATGGTATGGTTATGGTTTTGATCAGTCTAAGTATCAGTATAACACCATTCGTATAAATGTAAGTGCAAACAAGTTTTAAACTTTACATTTCTAGTTTTACATAATTTTTGTAATTTGAGTATACAAACTGATGTGAGAGTATTTTAATAAGCAAGTGTACTTCCCCAAACAAGCTCTGCGCATAAACCTATTTTTATTACACATAGCCTCTTCGCCTTAACACTAACAACTATTCCTAACACTGTAGTTTGCAGTTCTCCCATATTTTTAATTCCGCCATAGTTATTGTCATATTGTATATTTCACTATGTAAATTGAGGCTAACCTTGGTTGCCTGTATTTGTTTCAATATTGGATGAAGTAAATAAGAATATATAAGCAAACAGTTATTGATTGCATTGTGAATAATTTAAATATATAATAATAATCTTAAAAATTTTAAGTTGCGCCTTATTTTTGTGGCATGGTTTGTTTCTAAAAACCAAAACAATTCAAAAGACCCATTGTTAAAATATAATTCCCGTGCGTTATATTTTGACAAATATATATATATATATATATATATATATATATATATATATATATATATATATATATATATATATATATATATATATATATATTCACTGCGAAAAATAAACTTTCAATTGAAACTTGTTTAACAAGTTTAATTTCTTGAGTAGCATAATACGTGTCGTTCCAGTTAAACTGGATAAAATAAACTACGTCTCACAGCACCACACAATATATTTACACTTATACTCTGCTTACAGATGGTAAATATACATACAATATGGTACTTTCAACCAGTTACACTGATCATCATGAAACATTCTCTGATTTGGCCTGATAATGACGGGTGCAATTAGTTAAAATCGAACCTTGTTCCATCTTGTATGTGTAGATATAACGCCTTTTATGTAAGTACTGTATAAGCGTACATACAGTTTTTAGTGTTGTAAGAATTAGTTTATTCTATCCTGTTTAAAATATCAACATATTTATAACCTTTTTTATAACGTACAGCTACCATTTTGTTGTATACCTATATATTTTTTTACATGTACAGCATAATCGTAAATTAATGACGAAGATGACACCGTATTCAATATATACGCCGATGAATGACGCGGACTTTAATCATCATCGGCCATTATACATTGTAATACGGATAAAATAGGGTATAACAATCGTCGGCTGTTATACATTGTAATACGAAGACTACGCAGGGTATAACGATCTTCGGCTGTTATACATTGTAATACAGAGACTACGCAGGGTATAACGATCTTCGGCTGTTATACATTGTAATACAGAGACTACACAGGGTATAACGATCTTCGGCTGTTATACATTGTAATACAGAGACTACGCAGGGTATAACGATCTTTGGATGTTATACATTGTAATACAGAGACTACGCAGGGTATAACGATCTTCGGCTGTTATACATTGTAATACAGAGACTACGCAGGGTATAACGATCTTCGGCTGTTATACATTGTAATACAGAGACTACGCAGGGTATAACGATCTTCGGCTGTTATACATTGTAATACAGAGACTACGCAGGGTATAACGATCTTTGGATGTTATACATTGTAATACAGAGACTACGCAGGGTATAACGATCTTCGGCTGTTATACATTGTAATACAGAGACTACGCAGGGTATAACGATCTTCGGCTGTTATACATTGTAATACAGAGACTACACAGGGTATAACGATCTTCGGCTGTTATACATTGTAATACAGAGACTACGCAGGGTATAACGATCTTCGGCTGTTATACATTGTAATACGGATAACTCAGAGTATAAAAGCACTCAGAGCCGAATCGTTTTAAAGATTTGCCTTCAAGGATTTCAAACCAGGCGATAACCTTTAAAAGTGGAGAAGAAGTATTAAAGTTGGCCAGAAGCTGGGGAGCAATAAAACTCATGACCTCGGGGCTCGTACTACCATTATTATTTCCAAATCGGCGCCAAACTCGTTCCTACACACTGAGTTTTGAACAAGTATTTCGAGTTTTAGGATGTTTTCCTTAGATAAAACTGTAAAAGAATTAGCCATAATTAATTTGCCTTCCATATAAGAAGGGCCTTATATTTGAATGATGTTTTTTACTACATTGATAGCTCTAAATATAGAAGAATATTTAATATTTGGACCTTATCCAAAGCATATTTTGATCGGATAATGTAAGAAAGAACAGTACATATAGATACGTAACAGTATTTTTCCCATTCCTAAATTTATGAGTCAATCGTTTATTGCCTACATCATTGGGACTCAATATTGTTAGAGGACAACGGTAAAAACCTCTCAAGGTCATGTGGGCACCCCGGGAATCGAAACCATGACCTCTTGCACAGACATGCAAGACACAAACCGATACGATAGTGAGACGCCCCTAACGCCTAAATGATCAATGCAGTTGTAAAAATCATAAATTATATTTCATTCTACAAAAAAAAAAAACATTAATTAGTATGTTAATAAATTAACGAAGAAAATATATATTTTATCTGAATTTAAATCCTCATTTAGTTATCGTGATTACATAAAAGTGACGACCCAAGAATAATAAGATAATATATTATGTTTCAGGTTGGTATACCCCTTCATAGTTCACTATTCATTCAAGGCCAAATGGTAAGTTAAGAAGCTATATTTAAAAAGCTAATTCTAATATGTATTACTCTTTTATTTCCAATGAAAAATAAATCCTACCATGGTCATACCAGACAATAACTATTTATCCAACAAAGACGGATTAAATCTGTAACATATTAGTTGGTAAGAAAATATGTATTGATTATACTTAGATTAAGTATACTTAGTATTAGGATCCAAAAGGTCGTAAGTTCCTACTGCATTTTAAAACTGGGATAAGTCTTGTGAGAAGAACGTGGGGTAAAGAAGAATCCCGTAAGCCTTTGATCGGTTAACTTTGTGACTAAATCCGTAAATGCCAACCTCGTGATGACTTTACCGATGACCCTTTACTTTTCAGATATTTCAAAGTTATTTTGGCAAACACATCTCAGAAACGTGAGACGTTTCATTATCTTTCCAATATCGATGTATACATTATGTAATGTTGTGAGAAAACGTAATTTTGATCCTTATTTACAAAATTTAATACTATTTATTTAATTAAATTTTAAACATGACTATTGCCTTTAGTTTTTTTTCACCCACGCACATTATTAGCATATTATGTTACCTTTTCATGTACTCACGTACAACATAGCTTGTCACCAAACTATATTTTATCTTTTTATACCACACAATGTCCATTTGTAATTTCAAACACTTTTTTAAATGCATAAAATCGAGGTGTGTTCATGTTATTTACGTTTGTTACATTGTATCACTCTTGTTGTATTGTTCCAACACACCTTTTGTTTGCTTTTTTCAACAAGATAAATGTATTTATTACTTTACGAATAAATACTACTAACACCGGCTTGATTAACATTGTATATTTCCATTACGCGTTATTTGTTGTTTAGTTTGATGAATTGGACTTAAAAAAACAACAAAACGACAGATTTTACTGTGGAACGAAGTTTATTGTTATTCCTACTGAGTAAGTTTTATTTGCTATATTTTACTGCATCCTATCTTGACAA
Organism: Allygus modestus; assembly: GCA_963675035.1. Lineage (NCBI taxonomy): Eukaryota > Metazoa > Arthropoda > Insecta > Hemiptera > Cicadellidae > Allygus > Allygus modestus. The sequence goes on along the minus strand of OY776112.1, from coordinate 392,057,312 downwards.
TAACTACGACAGATTTTGCAGAAAAGAAAACCCATTTATGAATGAATAATAAAATTTGTGCCATCCTTTTACGATCGTTACAATTTGACCCATAAATTAATGGTTACACTGAATTGGTAATTTACCTTATTAGTAACATAAACCTTAAGTAACTACCTACAGTGGAACCTCGATAACTCGAACCTCGGGGGAACGTCAAAAATTCGAGCTCTCGAATATTTCGAAATATCGAGGTTCAACTTATCAAGGTGATTTTCCACAGACTTCGACTTATTGAGGATCACGGTAACACAATAGATGAATCATGGATGGGTATAATCCTTAAATAAGGTCAAGCTATTTATAAAATATAATCATACCGCATAATAATTATTATTTCAATTAAAATAGATTTGAACAATTTAAAATGTCTAAAATGAGCCCGGAAATGTATTGTAAAGCTTCTTTGGTTAACTTAGTAGAGGACGAAATACTTCCTCCAGTGAAAATATTGTAGAGATGGAAAGTAAACAAATAATGACTCACAGTTTGGTATTTTGGTTATGTTTTTCCCGTTCGGCCGTCTCCTGTCTATTTTCTAGACTTTTTTGCTCACTTCTTATCACCTGCCCCAAACAAATCCCTCCCACTTAGGGAAGTCAGTTCTGACCTATTAAAATGGCTATTAAAATAATTTTCAAAACTAAAAGGGAACAAAACATGATCAAAATTAAAATTGCAGAGCATTGTTGGAATTAGGGTAAAGCAGTACGACACTTTTTTGTTTTAAAATTGTCGACAGTGTTCTCTGGTGTTCCAAACTGCTTCCCGATGTCACTGCTTTTATGTACTGTGTCAATAGCCTCAAATAGTCTTGAACTTCTCCTCATGGGATAGAGTTTTGCCAACACGTTTTACCAAACTGCAAACACTTTTTAAAAAACCACTTAAAAACTACGTTTCACGTATTACATCCAGAACCTCTGAACTCGCTCTAACTTACGACTAAAAACACAAATCTAATAAAATCAAAACTATTTTATTTAAAAATATATATATAATTTTCAACAATATGAGACTGTTCCTTATTTATGAAATTAAATCCTCACATAGGTGAAACCTGTGCGTGAGGATGAGTGTGTTTGATATGCGTGTTGCTCATCAACATAAATTTTTCGGTTGTTTTACCGACACCAGGAGCATCTGGGAAAGAGATTTAGTGGGGAGGGAGGGATAAAATTTCCGGCTGCAAAGCCACTGGAGGTTTGGTGAATCAACAACTTCGACTTATAGAGGTTCTCTAGTCAATACTTCGACTTATAGAGATACGGCAATTGTACATATTCGAGTTATAGAGGTTCTACAGCTAAAACTTTGACTTATAGAGGTGCGGTAACAGACTAAGAATACTGCAAAAATTTGAGTTATCGAGGTGTTTCCTGTTAAGCCTTCGACTTATAGAGGTAAAATAACATAGCATTAGGTAGGCAAGTTTGAGGGTAATGACAACAAATCGAGTTATCAAGGAATTCGACTTATTGAGGTTCCACTGTATTTATATCTAATGTTCTTTAGTTTATAACTGTATAGTATTATTATATTTATTTGTATTAAATATTAAACATTAATTTTGTAGCTAAATGGAAGAACTTTCTAGCATATTGATCAACATGACGGTCAAAAGAATTTAATCTTGTGAAGGAATATGATTTGTTAATGTTTAATTATTGGTTATTTTTCATCCGATAAATAAACTCGTTGATATTGTATTTATAGACGAACTGTTGCATAAAATAACCGTGGAAAATAAGGATACCGTTATAATATATAGGACCAAATTTTATAAGTTTTGCTTTAGTAAGTATACAAAACTAATCATGAAATTGTCTAGAGGGCTTGGGTGGAATTCACATTTTCAATAACATTATTTTCCGTAAAGATTTTCTACTTTTACTAAATAGGTATATTTTGATAATTAAATACCACAGATACGTGAATTCAATTCAAACATACCTAACTGACGATATTTAAACACGTTGTTTAAGTAGGCAAAGAATAAAAACTGACAAAATTACTCTTTTACTAAACATGCTACGTTTTCCCGGTGCCAACAGTGACTAGGCAAACGCATTTTGTCGATAATTCAAAAAAGGCTTATTCTCCCTTTGGATCAAAACTGCCATTCTGAGAGACACGAATAAGATAAATGTGACAGTCATACAATAAAATAAACCTATCTCCTAATGCCCAACACAGAAGAGAAGGGCTTTAATTCAAAAACGAAAGTTGTGCCCAAAGAACCCACGAATGTAACGAATAATTAGGCAATTATACTTGATTAACCACCTGATCCCTCTTGAAGAAAGCTTGGTCATATTACCATTTACTGACTTACCTACACTTTTTTAATTATAATAGTATTTAATTGTTAATCGATAGCTGGCCCATAAATGTTAGTGGTGGTACAGTACATATTTGTTTGCGATTTATTGTAAATGATGGTAAGTGTATGTTATTTAGTTAATTATAGCGGGAATTTGCCATTATTGATAAGAAAAACAAGTTTCATGACGTTACGGGATCTGAACCTGATCCTATCTTTAGCTTTTACACAAAAGTTGTTGTTCTAGGTATTCTTCTCACCTTAAACTTGATCAAATTTCAGATCACGAAACGCTGTGGAACTTATTTTACTTTAATCAGTCAATATCCACAATTAATTTCTTAAATAACAATAATAACCCGTACACACGACCGTCGTGGCTGCCGAATTAAACCGAATTAAAGTCACATATATTTCAAAATATTTATTTGATATCTTCCGTGCAAAATGAATTTGGTCTCTGGGAATTTCCACGACAAATATTTTCTTGGCGTGTTATGGCAGAGGAGATGAATTAGAAAAAGCACTCAACGAAATGGACCGTCCTTTGTGTTCCCAGGGACAACCAAGTACACTGCTGTTATTTATTGTACTGCAATTTACATATGCTGGAATATATATATTTATTTGACCTATTATAACATTAATCTGTGATATTAACTTATTCAAAATGTTTGATTAATATTTAATGGTTTTAACTATATTGTTGCATTTGGAATTTAGAAGGAACCCACTTAATGATTTTAATAAGTTAACAAATGTTTGAAATGTTGCGAATAAATATTATGCAAACAGAGCCTATTGATTGTTCATATCGAGTTAGTAAAATATTACCTGGATTATTTGTTGAACCTATTATTTTGTTTACTACTACGTAAGCATTCAACTTTATCCAATCCTTACTTTTATTTTTAGGGACATTTTAATCGATGATGTTTTAAGACGTGTATATGTGTGAATACCAAATCCATTGTTTTTTATGGCTGCAGTAATAATTTGTTTGCAGTTTTTAAGTTTTAGGGCTAAGTTAGGTTAAGTGATTGTAACTTAATCTTATCTTATTTCAGGTAATGTATTTGGACTCAGTGCAATATTCTCTTTTTGTACCATATATAGTGATTCACCTACATTCACGGTAATACATTATTGCAAAATCGAGACATATTGACGTATTATGTATTCTGTTATTTTTATAAATTAAATTGTAGGTATATCGACTATGAAAAAATCCATGTATGAAATTTAATCCAATAAATTTATGATCATAACCGTTAAGTTCGATGCCAAATAGCTAGTTTAAAACAAATAAACGCATTTAGGAATGCAAATAATTAACACGTTCGTTCAGACTTAACTATATCCGTAATTTGGTTTAAAGCCATTTAAAAAATAAAAAAACATCATGATGGTCTCTCCTTACTTTTCCTTTCCTTTCCTTTTTATAAATCACATAAAGTTCATTAAAAATTCTTCTTAAATGATCCAGTTAATCGCTGTATGATGATATCCCATCACGCTGTCATGGGATAAAGATAATAGGCGGACTTTAATAGATTCGATATGCTGCATAAAAACAGCATTAGCATAGTAATAATCGAAACATTGTTTAACATGTGTCAGGGTATATATTAAAAGCTAAAAAATGTGGTTATCACATTTTATAAAATACACCAAGCGTTTTTAGACAGCTGATAGATCCTGCCACCTAGGGGATTTTCTTCGTTCACCCACACCACCGTTAACACATATGTATTTAGCATGTGATTTCCACTCTTTATGTAATCTTCACTCAAAGCCACATATGGCCTTGCTGCTACCCTGTTCAATCAGGACCTATTTTAAATCCAAATTATTTAAATACTACGAATTCTTCACAATTATGAACTTATTGCAAAGACGCCTCCCTAAACTAATTTTAAATCAACCCCACATTTAATTTCCTCTCATAACATTAAACAACAAGTATGAATGTTTTAGCTGCTCCCTGCCATTGGATCGAGTGCTGTTACCGGCCCTGCCAAACGCAGGTCGAAGGCTATTCATTACCTTGATTAGTCTGACAAACAACTGCAGACCCACTCTACTGATGGACACTCGTTCAAATTGAGACCGATGCTACAAATAACGAAATGGATCACTGCACTGATAACACCAATTAATTAACTTATCAAACAGTCGAATGGTGATTTTATGAGCTTAAAAATTACTACGTTACGTATTGCGTACGTTTTTGTATGTAAAATAAGAGGTTTTATTAATTTGTGATACTGTACATACAGTATCACAAATATAAAGAATATTATCGCAATATAAAGAACTCATTTATTGATTTACCTATAAAGAAAACCTTGTAAATATAGGCAACTGGTATTTCAAATAATATATTGTATACTATATATATTTAAATGACACAGAGATTTTTATACAATATTTTATATATAATATATGAATATGAGTTCGGTTCAATCTTTTCGGTTTATTTCTTATTTTTAAAGAATGTGTTTTCTTATACCAATTACCCTTTAAGTTATATCCTGTTCACGACATTAGGATATTTTAATAAAATAGATCAAGGCGTGTGGATAACTGATTTACAACACTTATCTTGTTGCAATAAAGTGCTTTAAGCATCATTAATTCAGTCGTACGTAACCATATTCGTAATATTTAGGTTTGTACATCATTAAAATAATATTAATAGAAACAAATTACCTAAGCTTATAATGTGTTTTCAGAAACTTGCCGATAAAAAATACCGATTACCTTTTGATTGAAAGCGAGTAATTTTTTAAGTTTCTTAAATATAGCTCTTAATTTTAAAAATCCGTTTACACCTAAATGATTTATCTGTGGAAATTTCAGATTATGTAGTGCACTACGATTTCGGATTATTATGTAATAAACCTTTTTACACTAACTAAATTTGATTAAAATATAATTTATGCAAAAGTGTTCATAATGTGTGATATTTATACCTAATTTAAAGGGTGCTTTTCAATTTTAATATAACAAAACTAACGTATCATTCGTTTTATGATCAGAGTATAAACAAACACATCAGTTTAATTACAGTGATTTAAAATGATTATGCAATAGGCGTGACTATCCCCTAGTAGGTTTATGTACGAATACGTTATTACAAAAATATGTTTGTTTGATTTTAGTAAAAACGCTTAATTTTACCACTTAAATATTCTACAGAATATTACGACGGAAGCTCATAATCCAAGTGATTCAGCCTCGTTGGGGCAAGAAGGACTCGATTCATTGCTCTTGGATTGTTCGCCCCTTTATAATTTCCAACCCAGTGCAAACTCTCTTCGTATTTTCAAAGCTACGGCCAATTACTCTAAGTTTCAGAGCACGTATTTTACTAACAAAGTTCATTAGGCCAAATTATATACAGTCCCATGTTTCCATACGCGCCCTCTTAAATCTCGTTTAATTGTCTTTAACTTGCGAAATAATGGGATAAAGTTAGGCTTTATTGTTCTCACTTGAATCTTGTTAAATAATAATTGTTGGTTTATTTGTGTATTATGTCAAACTAATGTTCCTTTGAAACAAGACAGTGGGATTATACATAACGTATAAAGTCTAGCATTTTAGAGTTCTTATACATGACATTCTATGATTAACTGAAGTAAAGGTTTTGAGTTAAAAGTCACTTAGTATGTAAGAATAATATTTGTAAATAGTTAACAGTATATATTATTTAAATCACAATGTGAGCAGGATGGTCACATTTAACTACTTATCTCAATAACTTAGACAAATCTGCCTAGTTTCGACAGTTTTTATTATAATGTCCAGAAATCACTAATCATGACATACCAAAATACTAAAATAATACAAAATTTCAGGATATGCATTTCTTTGAGAAGATATCTGAATCCTGGTGACATCTAAATACTTTCTCTTCACTTTAAAAAGAGGTATATATTTCCAATATATTTCAAAAATCTACTATACAAATATCCTTTGACAGTAAACATATGATTAGTAGTATGTTAAATTATATTATTTTTCCGTGGTTTATTTGGTTTACGTTTATCTTTGGAAAACCAGTATAAAATACTTAGTATGTATGAATTAAGTCCAAAACGTATAAACAATGTTTCTATTCAATCCACCCCTATTTCCTATTTACTAGTAAAAAAGAGTTTAATACTATTGTTTTCTTGCATAATCTCCAAAATACTATTCATTATACAAAGATATATACTCCAGTACAGTACAGTAAACGGTAGTTTGCACCGCTGACTCTGTCGCATACTCCTCTCCCAAGTCTACGAAACGTCGCGGTAACGCGTGGCCCAGATTCCTACGGTATTGTCTGAAGCCTTACAGTAAGGTAACCCTACCCCGCGACAGAGCCGCAGACCGCTTAGGGTGTCCAAGGTCGCCGGATCGGATGTCACCCTCAGAGACCAAGTCTGGCCCTAACTGTTGCTATCTAGGTTCTATTACGACGGTAACTGTCAAGAACTTGTCCTCAATCGGAAATCGGCTAAACGTAAGTTCACGAGTCACCCGTCACGTTTATAACATACGATAACAGCTGATATTTTGGCTGGGTTGCGTCAGTACTTTTAAGTTCACCATATAGTTCGTAAGTGAAACCAAGAAATGTTGTCAAGGTTCGAAACTATATCCAGCAGTCATTTGTGAATCAAATTTTAGGCGTGTCCACCTTAGAAATGTCCATCTGTCGTAAAATACCAGTAGGCCTAAGTGTGATTATTTTGTTACTGGAAAATCTTGCCTGATATCAACACTAGTAAGTTTCACAAAAAAGATAGAATGTCAGTTTTTGGTTCAATAATCTTACGGCCCAGTGAATCACAAAGAGTAGGAACAAATTTGAAATAAAAGCAACGGACAGTACACTAACATTCATTTGTAGACTAACATGTTGCTGACCCGACCTCAACGGAAACACTGAGTAAAAAATGGCAAACTCTTTCTATTTAATATTTTAAATTTTAATGTCAAAACTTTAACATGCGATTAAAATCGTCCTTTCCAAGTAATTTTTGTGGCATTGTATAATGATATAAAATACCTTTAAATCGACCCATGCCGACCTCATTCAACACTTGCATTAAGGACCGTTAGATCATGTCTTCTGTGTCTTTGAAAATAGCACTTGACCAAATACAATCTTTGACTCAGTATTCGCGTTTCAGGTCGGGTTTGCGGTATTTTGGTCTATTTATTGAGACGGTGAAACCGACATGTTTGACCTATTGCTTTATTTACATTTTTTATCATCCCACGCGGGCCTTCAAGAAATCTGAATAAAAATTAATAACCTGTTTTTTCAAAGGTTATTATTAGAGCCACATAAATTGTTGACATTAATAAAACGCTGGGTGGACCGATGCTTCTAAGTGTCCGAATCCGCTTGCCTTAGCAACCGGATCCAAAACAAATAACTACTAAAAGATATACGGTACAAAAGTACAATTTGTAAGGTAGATCTTCCATTCAACACTCCCCTACTCTTGTATTATTATGTGATTTCGAAAATTAGCATGTACATTCAATCATTTAAAGCTTTGTTATTGTTCTCGTGTATGTTAAACGCATAGTTAATCAATTACAAAATTTTAAATAATATATGTTCTAAAATCGTGTAAAATTATTTTTTTCAGTATTTAATCCGTCGGGTTATTTGTTTGTCAATGTATATGTAAAAGTACCGTGACCAAAATAAATACATACCACGTCAGCGTAATATGTATTATAAAATTTAAAACTAAAATCTTTTAAATAATAGGATGGCATTTTTTAAACTAGAATTCTACAAATTAAAATTAAATTATTTTAAGCTTCCTAACCATACGCCGTTTTATAATAAATTAAAATTTACTTTGTTGCTAATGTAAGTAAAGAACCTACCTAGCAGTCGTGCTCCATCTGTACACACTCAGGTTTAACAACGAACATATTAGACCTTCATTAAATGTTGATTCCAAGTTTAAGTGAGGCACAATTGAACAGTTGTTGAATGTTCTGTAGCCTCATCTGCTCGATCCTCGCCTCCCTTAATGGCACACATTGTTATACGAGAGTTACTCCGACATCGCAGTACGACGGTTTCGTCGTTGTAATTAAAATGTATTTGTAATAGGGCGTGTTTGTAAGTGATATTAGTGTTCTGCAAAGAGGGTATTGTAGTTTAGTTATTTATAATGAATAAAGGGCACAATAAATGTTGTGATTTATTCACAATATTTTTTTAACAAACCGGTTTGGTTAATAAATTTTTACAATTTGGTAATGGCCCAAAATTACAACACATTTCCGTTACTCCCTCGTTCACCAATGGCCATCGGGTTGTTAATGAACCGAGCAGTAAAAATGCTAATAACTATTTTTTTATTATTTTGTTTTGCAGTCAAAATACATTTATACTCACCGGGTAATGTGTAAAACTATATGCCAGCGCTTTATTTTATTTCTGAAAATGTAACTTTTTCTTTATTATCAGAGTTTTTATTAAGTCTTTGTTTTCTGTCTGTTGTATAACAGTTTTATTCTAAAATCCATAAGTAATTAAAATGACTCAACATTTTAAATTACTCCATACTAGCTTGTAGATCGACCATTCAAATTGTAAATAAATAAATCTTTTTTTCTTTTTTCCACACACATACATATTACAAAATTCACAAACAATAATCATTCATATAAAAAAGTAAAACCAGGCTGATTCATTGAAACAAATTTTTGTGCAGAAAAAATAAGTAAATAGGGCCCCTAAGACACAATGTCCGTTTAGGGGTTCCTTTACAAAATAAAAAAATATGCTTTTAAAGAGTTCAGGAGCTACCAAATACATGCATTACATTCTGTGTACAGGTTATTAACATGAAATATTGTGCTCTATGTAAGTAGTGGAATTGTAAGTGTAATAATGTAATAGAATAAACTTATAAATACTTATCATAATATTACTAAACAAAACTCCAAATATCCAATTTTGCCAAAATAATTTTGCAGTATGCTTAACATGACTAAACCGCTATTTGTAATAAAACCTCAACATTTTTAAAACCCTTCAACCATTGTCTTACCTCTGTAATGAATTTCTGATGATTTACTAAAGTTTTAACATTATTTGGAAGCTTGAAAGTTTATTGTAAATTCTTGGAGCAATGAAATAATATGTGTGAGTGAAAATGTTGAGTTTGGTTTCGGTACATAACAAAAACTTGCATTTCTCAACCTCAATTTATAATTATCCTCCTTACTAAATGTTGAATTAGTATGAAACAACTTCAATACTTTATACATGAAAAGTGATCTTACAGGAACTACATCTAGCTTTTGAAAACATGGATAAGAGGCATCATACTTGGTTTTCCTACAAATAACTTTTGTAAGGTTAAAATAGACTTTAAATTGGTAAAATAAGTGACCCCCCAAAATACTACGCCATATTTAAGTCTAAAATTTACCAGAGAAAAATATAAACTTCTGAGGATTTGGAGAGGACAAATACTCTGCAGAAAATAAAAATGACGAATGCTGGCTATGATTTTTGCTTGTTATTTTATTATATGCGTTTTCCAAATAAGTTCACTGTCAAGCATAATTCCCAGGTATTTTGTGCTGCTACTTAAGTTAATTATTGAACAATTGTCACATTTGACACTCCACAATAAACATTCATTACACTTATAAAACAATTTTTGAGAAAAAGTGACTGTCTGCCTTAAAGAAAAATTAATGATTTTAGTTTTTTTCTGCACTGAAAACGAACTTATTACTAACAAACCACTACTTGATAGCATCTAAATCTTGGCTAATTTTATCACGTACTATTCCCACGAGTTTTCTGTATAGCAAAGCGCAGTATCGTCGGCAAATGCAGTAACTTTACCATTAAGTCGTGCACCACAGAAATCATTAATAAAAATAATAAACAAAATTGCACCTAATACCGAGCCCTGTGGCACCCCATATTTTATTTCTCATATAAAACTTAGAGTTCTATTAATTTTGACACACTGTTGTCTCTCACTTAAGTAACTACGAAACCACTTTTGTGATATTCCCCTAAATCCATAATTGTACGTTTTTCTCAACAAAATGCCATTATTTGGCTAACGAGTTTTATAAACTATTCGTTAACCATTGTGTTTAGTTCCCTTTACCTTTCCCTTCCTTGCTAGCTCACAAACAAAAAACAAAAAACAATTGAACCTGTCTTTGAGGAAACAGTTTTAGCTTATCACTAAATTACTTACCAGCTTCCATTACCACTGATTACTTACGTTACACCTGACTTTTATACGGTTCTTAGACTAAAAAAGTAACTTGTATCATTTAGTCAGTATCTTTAGTAGAACACATAACTCATAATCACATAATGTAAAAATATTATATAAGTATGTTTAAGTAGTTATAAGTACATTTTCTATCGTAATTTGTCAGGCATTATTTATATATCTCAGGTGTGTTTTGTCCCCATAAACATCAAAGCCAGTTATGAACCATTCTATATTAGCTTCACCAATGAATGAGAAAAATAAACAAACAATATAAAACCATACAAATTATAATTAAATTGTTGATTATCACTTATTTATTTGTAAACATATTGGCTGCGCTATCTTGCAGGGTTAAGTTTAACTAACTTAAACCATATGTTTCCATTCACAAGCTGCACATGGACAGCTAGATTGTGTTTCAAACCCGTGCAAGGATCTTTTGAACAAACCGTAAGTCTGTCACTTATAAAGCACAAACTTGAACTAAATGTCTTTTATACAACCTAAGGTGTATTTTATACGAAAACACATGTACCACATAAAACATATTTTAAATAATATAATTTGATCAACTGTTTGATTTGATAGTTAAAAATACTACTTACAAAAAATAATAATAAATTACAAATTACAAACTATAATACCCCCGTCGCAGCAAACCTGCGTACTCAGCGAATTACCAATGCATACATTTGGGTATCACTACTATTTAAAGCCATTTACCAAGTTTCACAAAAATACATTCATTTAATAAGTGATATATAGCATTTGATTTATTCTCCATAAGAATAACATTATAATTGAGTACGCAGGTTTGCTGCAACAAGGAAGATAAGATATGTGTTTTTTTGCAATTATCAATATAACTCAATCAGGTGAAGCTACATACCAAGTTTTATTAATTTAGGTTCATAACTAAGGGAGATATTAAACTTTACTTATTCTCCATATGAATAACATGGGGGCCGAGTTTGCAGGTTTGCTGCTACCGGGAAAATCAACGAAAACCATTTTTTGTGCTAATATCAATATACTACAACTAGTTGAAGCCACATACCAAGTTTCATCAATATACATACATAAATAATCTAAATATAACATTTTATCATTCTCCATAAGGACAACGGACAACGTACTGTGTATAGCACTTTGAATATCACTGCAACGGTTGGACGTAAAACAAAAATTAAAACGCCAAAATGATTGTTTTGTAGAGCTAAACTGATTGGTAGAATGAAATGTTGAGTTTTTACTGAAATTATCTGAGTAAAATCTAAAAACCATATTCCCATAAGATTAACATTGGAAATTTTATGGACACTTATTTTGACTTTTCTCCTCAACCACTAAACCTAGCTTAATTATTAAACAAACTAAATTGTCTGTTTTTCAAGCTCTATAAAATGGCTATTTCCAAAATCTAGCGTTTCTAAAATTTTAGGGTAAAAAGTTCAAAAAACTGATTTTTGGAAAATTGTAAACCCCCATAAACCCCCTTCTCATAGACCGATCAATCTGGTTTTCGAACTTAAAGTCATAAATATTACTCTCCACATTTGTGCCAAATTTCATAAAAATCGGGTGCTTCTTTCAAAAGTTATCGCGGTAACGGACACACACACACACACACACACACACACACACACACATATATATATAAATTTGAACGAATAGTGTTTTGGGCATCTGGGGACCTCAAAACAAAAAGTTATCATGGTCTCGGGCTTAAGTCTTACCATGAGACCTACGGTAATAGCCTCTTCCCTATAGGTGAAATTCGCTAAAACATAAACCAGGCGAGCAAAGCTCTTAGTAAAAGCAAGTTTGATTATAGTTTGTTTCTTCTTAAAACATGTGGTTAGAACATGAATCAAATTAAAATCTATAAACATTTATGCTGGCGCCTGAAGCAGAATTTTGCGAAACTTTATGGGTGAAAGATTAACAAATATTGCCCGTGATTGGGGGTCAGTACCCGACTGCTATAAAACGTTTATGAACCGTCTCGCAATCGCGGTTTATGATCTACAAGTGAACTCAAACAGGCGGCCAAACAACCAATCAATGATCCTTGTGTTCCGGTCGATATTCTGCTTGGTTTATACAATAAAACCATGTTTTCCGGTGTTAGAAGTACCATAGCAGATCTGTGTTTTTTTGCGGCTTTATGCAGAAAATCATCACTTTATAAACACCTCGTATATACATTTATGCTCTATTATAACTAATAACAAGGATATATATCTTATATTATACAATACTAAGAGTAACAATGTGCAGAAAACAATGTTCAATGTAGATCTTCAGAACCATAGAAATGATGAATGTACCGATTCCCAAGTTCCATACAGGTTTGTTTGACATAGCAATAACTAAAATATAAAAAAGTCAATTTTTCTTATTTTCTTCTGGAAACATCTTAATATTTGCGGAATTTTGATCGCACAATATGCTACTTTATGTGTCTTTATATATAATATTACAATAAAGCTCTACAAGCAGGATTGTTTTTTAAGAATGCCTCAGGATAAATCACAGGGGCGAGAACAACAGGCCTCTTCCCGCGCACCTGTGCCGTTGATATTTATTGCTCTTTGTAACTTAGCTTCGATTCAAGTCAAAAACAACATTTGTAACGAGATAAATGTAAGTATTTATTAGAGTTGGATTGCAGTTTACAGTGTACTTAATGATACATCTCTGTCACTTATTGTTGTTTAAAGTGCCGACACACACTGCGTGTTTGAAGGCGAAGTGAATTAATTATAAGTGAGAGCTGAGTGCCTATTTCGTATCTAGTGCACCGCGTGCCTACCAACTCCATCTTCAGTGCAATGATCGACTGTTGATCGATCATGCCACAGGCACAGGTGCGCGGGAAGAGGCCTGTTGTTCTTCGCCCCTGTGATTTATCCTGAGGCATTCTAAAAAAAATCCTGTTTATTGTAATAGCTTTATTGTAATAGTATGTATAAAGAAACATAAAGTAGCATATTGTGCGATAAAAATTCCGCAAATATAAAGATGATTCCATAAGCAAATAATCAAAATTAATTTTTTTATATTTTAGTTATTGCTACGTCAAACAAACTTGTGTGGTATTTGGGAATCGTTACATTCATCATTTCTATGGTTCTGAAGACATTGAACATGCAAATATTGACTGTTGATCGACTGCCCTATAACTAAAGCCGACTCAAGAACACTCAGATAATGTGGAACCTTAAATCACAAACTATAAGATTTCAGGAATTTGGTCTAGTGTTATTGAGGATTCTACCATGCAGTTTTACTACTCGCATATTCTAGACTCTGGTATTTCCTGACGGGCTATATCTATATCTCATGTAAGAGCAAACAGGATACACAAATTTCTTTTCTCATCACATAAACTATATAACTATATCATGTGACAGTGAAATTATTTTCGAAAAATTTAAAAAAAGGAACGATTATTTTATTTACGTTTGCTACTCTTGTAGTATCTTAAAACAACTTAAATGTTTGACCCCTTACTATGCAATTTTACTTCTAGTTAACATTGTAGTATCGAGGTTTTGCATTCATAAATTAATGCAGTAAATAATTGTATAACGTAAATAAAAAGGCTGGTGGCTATCGTACTTACATATTTTCCGCATTTATATTGTTCAATACGATTTGAATTATTAAGAACTTTAAATAAAATTAAGTTGTGAGTTATACATTTAATATAAAGTTCTTCCACATCCAATAATAAAAAACATTTTGGAAGCTATGAACTGTTTATCATGCAACTATATTTTATAGAATCATCTTGAATTTGTCGTTTTCAGATTATTTGCAAATTAAAATTGTGATAATATTAATTAATTCCTCAATACTCACGTATTTACTAGACCTTATTTAAAATATTAAAACGTGCATGCTGAGGTGACTGCCGAAGGAAAATAATGATGATGGCTGTATCAAGGTAACACATATGCATATTACCTGTTAAGAAATATGTTCAGTAATCTACTATTACAGAGGTGATAATAGTATTCCAGTATTTAATTTATAATGTTGTGTAGTACCATGTTTTTTTTTAAATATTTTATTACAAAGTTATTGAAGATCGAGAACTTCGCGTGACCTGTAGACTTGTCATCAAGGTAACGCAGTGCGACGCCCCCCACTTTAGGCAATAGATCAATTTATTTCGGCCTTGATATAATTTATCCTTATAGTTTGGAAATAATTACAACAAAAATTAAAGGTCTTATTAAAAAATTAGGTAAAGAAAAATTGCAAATTATAATATTTTACTACGGTCCTATTTATAGTGAGGGTCCATGAACGATTGTGAGGGTTCAATTTTATTTTATAATAATATATAATAAAAAATGCAATTATTGAGCGTCATTTTAAACAAATTTGTAATGTATA
Source organism: Allygus modestus (assembly GCA_963675035.1). Classification (NCBI taxonomy): domain Eukaryota; kingdom Metazoa; phylum Arthropoda; class Insecta; order Hemiptera; family Cicadellidae; genus Allygus; species Allygus modestus. Next base: position 392,042,261 of record OY776112.1, on the reverse strand, counting down.
GTACTCTTAATTTTGTTTTAGGTATTCATTTTTATTATTGCGAGATTTTAATGGTCACTGAATATTGAATAGTTCTTATCTCAATTGGATATATTTACTTTCAAATACTGTTACAAAATAAATGTTTGTAGTTTAAACCAAAGATTGTAAATATCACGCATAAACTATTATGTAATCACATTTATGCGATAAAGGCTAAAACCCATGTGTGAGATTTAACCAATATACACATACATATATTTCTGTTTTGACTTTTACTAGTAAACTAAATTCTGTACGCTTCAGTAAATATACATTCTTCTTTAACTAGTTAATTTGACTATTTTACTGCTACCAGGTAATGGGTTCACTGCATGAGTACAGAGTTAATGCTAGGAAATAACTATTGAGATGGTAATCAGTACATTAAAGACGCCACTAATCACTCTCTATTCAATTCACACGCGTTTCTTCGCTCTCAGAATTTCGTCCTTAGCTATAATTAACTGTAAAACTGTAATTAAAGCCGTAAAACATCGATAGTTTCTGCGGTTTCTAATGTAAAAGACAATTGATGTTTCAGTCGCACGCAACAATTTTACCAAAATAGTTAATGCAAAAGCAAAATTATGTTTTTGTTTGAACTGATACTTATAAATAGCATTTAACATAATATTAACATTTAAAATATAACGTAACATATTATTTAACATATAACATTCACCATAATAGCATTTAGCGTATTAAGTCCCTTAAAGTCATTTACTAAAATTTTTTGGTATTTCGATTAAAACAATAAGTTGTATTTATTGAATGAATTTGGTCATCTTAATAGTCTTTCTTACGTAAAATAAATGCAATATTCATGACGAATATATTTTTGCTATTTGAAATCCTTTATAAGATAAAGACCAGTCTAGAAGTTTAATACGCGCATCGAAAGAAAAAATACAATAAAATTTAGTAGTAAACAGATTAGGTATAAAATTATCAATATCTTGCTATAACTTGTGGCCACTCAAGTTGGACATTGTCAAGCGCTGGTTCGATCCCGAGTGATGGTTAGGTAACAGCCGTTATTCCTTTATATTTCTCCAAAATAATATAAAGAAAAACACCTTTTGTTTTTGGATCGCTGCAAAAGAATATAGGCCCGATACTAGTTAATGGGTAGAAGACGTAAAACGGAAATCATAATGATTTCGATTTAGTGAGTAATTTAAGACTCGGATAAAAGCTTTTTGCGTTATTTAATATATATATATATATATGTAATTTTCAGTAAAAAAGGCTACTAATAGAATTATTATTTTAAACATTGTAAACACAGTACCCTGGTTTAAATTATTTTATTTCAAGACCGACATGTTTTGGACCTTAAGGCCATAGTCATGGTCGTAAACAAAATTACACAATTATTAAAAATAAATCTAAATGTAAACAATAAATTGCTGATAATATATCAATATGACTTTTTTCCACAGTTATTTTAACATGCTTCTCAGCTATTGTGGCTTAATAGATCTTAGTTTCAATATTTTTTCATATATTGGGTTTTGCATATGAATTTGCATGGTGTTAATAATATTTTGTGGATCTTTTTTGTAGCTGGAGTAAATGTTGAATTCTTCTTTAACGTTGAGTTTGTCTCCTTTTGACCCATATTCTATTATTTGCAAATCATCTTTTATGTTTTTGAATTTATGATTGTACTTCACATTGTGCTCTGCAACATTTGATTTCATGCTTGTCTTGTTTTTTTATTTAAATGCTTGCACATGTTCTTTATATCTGCAATGATAAATTAATGAATTAACAGTAATTTATCAGTATTAATTTAAGAAATTAAACACTTAATGTTTAGTTAAAAAACTAGTTTTTAATACTCTTTTATTGTATCATGTTATAAAAAGGAAAATTGTTGTTTACATACACACATTTGGTGTTAAAAATTATTTTTAAACATCACTAAAAGCAAATATAACGTATCTACCTTACGAATTGTTTATCTTACCAAACTCCCCATGTTTAAACTGTCACAGTAATTGCCGTTAGCCCATATTCTCTCTGATATAACATGGGGTGGGGGAGTGCAAAGAAATCTTCTAAGAAGGCAATAGCATAACTTAATTAAAGTTTAACGAATGTGAGTTATGTTTCTATCAGTTTATATTTTAAACCTTTTGAAGAACCTTTCGTTTTGTTTTATTGTTTTTTAGTGTTTAACAAAATGAAAATTTCATTACATATATAATGAACTACAAATAATTTAAAATGGTTTAATCTAATATTTAAAGTTTTGCCATGAAATCGTTAACAGTCTTGCTATAGTAATCTATATTTAAACAGCAAATGTCCGTTCGAAGAGAAAAGCACGTGATAATGGTTTACGCATTTGGAAAAATGTAATAACTGTAAAAATACCTTACCCGGTAACTGCCGGGTACCTGTTGTGAAAAAAATCCACAACATGATTTGGCAGACTGACAGTATCGATCAGCTGGTCGTTAATCAGCCTGGGATTACCTATCAAGTTAGTTTACCAACAAAGAGGTAATAAATCACTCTTGGGGCAAGGTTCTAGGACAAGAAAACCTGCAACCGTGACTACAACACAAAAATGTATCGAGGAAATATTTTAATTTCAGGATTACAATATTGAAGTTCAAAATAAATATATTATAAATTTATTAACTCGACAAATCCTTTAAACCTATCGTAAACAATAATTTTGTATGGATTTATTTTAAATATTACATTCATTTTAAGTTTCTGTAATTAACTCGCTACATATATTTTTTTTAGTTTTGAGACAGTAAAACAGTTTTCTCTATACGAGATCTAAAACTAAAATAGAATAAATGTGTAAGTACGATTGACATTTTTTGCACGGTGGCTAGTTCGGGAATTAGGCCTTACAAAAATTCAATAAATGATAACATTACTCATGTCAATAAGATTTACAATTGTTTGTTGCTTTCTTGCTTAAAGACTAATATAAGGTATTTGGGAGATGTTGTTTTTAAAAAAACATTTTTGTCTAACTACACAAAAGTGACTAGTTTAAACAAAAATGAAACACTTACAACTAAGTTAAAAAATACACTACTTTTTAGAGATTTTATTTGGGGAAAGTTCTCCTCCCATTTAGAATTTCTACTGACAAGATCAATATTACGCTTTTCCTTTAGACTGTTGTACGGAATAAAATTTGTGTTATTGACTATGAATGTAAAAGTCACTAATAATAATTTAACTGATCATCCCTGAACTAAAGTAAACTCTGGAAGGAAACATGTATTTTGAACTTCTATGAAAGTTTATTGGCTATCTTATCACATTATATGTAAATAAAAACTAGTTAAATATATACAAAATGCGAGTAGAATATATTATCAAGCTTCTACGTAAGGTCAGTAAGGTCACTTATTTTAAATTGTGAAATATGGCCTTAGTAAGGAGAATGTGCTGCATAATGTTTTTATTGCATTATTTATTCTTGACTTTGGTTGTTTCTATTTAACTGATTATTCAGTACAAAGGTTTCTCTAAATCGTCAGGGGAAGCCGTCGCGTGCCAGGTAAGACGAAGGCCGTTAAGCCAAGGGCCCGTAACGCAGTGCGCCACTCCTACCATTTTAGGCTACAACTCAATTTATTTTAACCTTGAGCCATAAATTTGTTTATACGTTGGAATGCAATAAATTTGAAAACATAAACACATACTTACATCTTTTTCAACTATTTTGAAACCAAAAGTTTATAGATATATTTTTTAAATTCTATTTTTTCATATCTCTTCCAATTTCTTCTTTGCTTAAAATTAAACCTAACGCCAATTACTTAGAATGAGCTACTAATATAATGTGTATTTAAATGAAGCATACACTTTTATAATATATAATATAAGCATTTTTAAGTTGTACATAGCAGTCAAATAACTTCCCATCCCAAAATGCTACAATTTCCCGATTCCAAGTTATATTTTACCCGTGTTACTTGGGACGAACAACAGATATCCGTCGCACCCACCTGCGCTCAGAATATTTATTGTACTTTGTAACTTTGGTTTAACAAAATCCCCGCATGTAACAAATTTCTTATTCCGGTTATAATCTTTTGAGTTTACTTATAGTTCAGTTCAATGTGTTTCGAAAAGTTGTGTAAAAACTGTCAATAAAATAAAAACGGCCCATAATAATAATTTAATCTGTATCATTAAATTATTAATAGTTATATCAATATATAAACTCCCCATTACTATCAGGGGATTTTAAACAAAAATGTACTTGTTTTATTATGAATTAAATTTAACTTTCTTGTTTACCATTTATTCTTATTCAAGTTTGAAACTCCACATCCGAATATTAACTATAATTTTTACTTTGAAAATGAACAAATTATTTAAACTGCACTGAGAGAAAATTATATTTCTTGCATTGTATTCGTATTATATATAACATTGCAAACTAGAATATGAAAAGAAAGCCAAACCTAGTTTAATATATTTTTTTGTAATCAGAACGAGCCATCCATCCCCAATCAGTAATTGTTTTTGCAAATCTGGTTGTCTATCTAATAATTGTACTGTGACAACAACATATACATACTACAGTTTAACTGTTCTAAAAATTTTATTTGTCTAAGAACTTTTTTATATACTACTTATAAAAAAACATCCAGGTATCTGACCTTGCTAAACAAGGGTAATTAGTTGGATATGTAACCAAATTAAATTTATAAATAATCCTTTAAAAAAATATATAAATTTTAATCAAATATAAATTTTGGAAATCAATATTAATTTAAAGTACAATTTTTTTATTTATCCGGAGGAATGTGTTTTGTGTATATTAGATGTTACTGTTAAAAGTAATAATAAGAAGTAAATTGGCTAAAAGGTTTTTTTGACAGTAAATTTAAATTATTACTATTTAAGTAATAGTTTCTAATACTATTATTTATGAATTATTTTAAGACTGATATTATATTAATTATAAATGCTTCTCATTATTTGATCACTTAGCGGTATATTTGTATAATAAATAGCAACATTCAAAACCAATACTGTCCTAATTAATTGGATGTAAATTAAGTTTCGTCGCTCAGTGCAATTATTCGTGTATATAATTCAAATTTTGCCAATCAAATCTAATAGAGAATATTAAATTAATGATCCTAAAAATTAAAATAATTGCATGTTCTCTTGCTTCATCAATCGTAAGGTACTTGAATGACTAAATTTATTTTTGTGGTAAGCCTGACTATACCAAAACTTTTCAATATGATATAAAATAAAATATAAAATAATATGAAATAAAATTTAAAAACATTTTGCTTCATTCTTTACAAATCCCCTTGCGAAAAACAAGGCACCAGCTAGTTATACGTAATAATATTAAACCTCGCCAATAATTGGGTTACCGATCGATCAGCTCATCCTTAATGAGCTCGAGATTACCTATCAACAAAGCGTTGATGAATTGCCGTTGGACAAGTGTTCAAACGCAAGATAATCAATAGTTTGATGCGCTTTAGAGAAAACACTAATAAATGAAATAATGAATACCTCTTTATTAACGTTGTAATCATTAAATTGGTGCCCAAAACCTTTCAATGAATTTCAACTAGTAAGTCTTTACCATAACTTTCATCCTATATAACTGATACCAGATGAATTTTAAAATAATAGTAGTTTTCATCACAAGGAGCAAAAGTGGTTGTTTTTGATGCGCAATTGTGTTTTACAAGCGAGGCGAAGCCAAGCTCGGAAAAAAGATTAAGCACCAAAAACAGCACAATTTTGCTCCATGTGATGAACAACGTTTTTATCATACTGCCCATATAAGCCTTCGATATTTGAAAATTTGGACAAAAAATTGGGTGTATTTTATCGTTTTTTTAGTTCAGATATTTACAATATTTACATTACTTTTAATTGCAAACAAATATCGACTTGCATTTTGTCCACGTGTTTACCCTTTAAAATACACAAACGTAGAAAAGAACAATGCCAATCTTTGAGGTTAGCGTACTGAAAAAAATCCACAGATGCTTTTTTGGTGCCTTGTTTTAAGGTAAAAGGTTCAGAAAAATGCGACTTGTCGGATTAATTACAGACCTAAAAACTGCTGCCTTTTGTGCAGCATGATAAAATACGTGTTTTTGTGTGATGACGTGTTTTAAACTTATAATGTAGACTTTATATTCGTTTAGCATTTCAAATAACATAACTAATGTAAACAAATAATTGGGGATATTAAAATTGCAGTGTCAAAGTACTGATGCTTCAACCGCCGTTCTTGATTTTATTGAGCATATGTGATGAAATAACCCATACCTGATAAAAAATGTATTGTGTGTCTTTTGGTATAGTGGTCAAGGCTGTCTCTGGAACCAAGGCAGCGGCTCTGTCGTGGGTTCGAATCCCAGTCATGGCAGGTAAATTGTATCAGTTCTGTACAGCTTGTACTGTAATGGCTCAATAACTTCCAAGCACAGATGCATAGTCTATGTGTATGTGGATGGGCAAAGCAAGGCAAAGGTAGGCTGCAAACCTCTTTAAAAATAAAACCTCTTAAAATAAAATAAAAAACTGTAAAACCATGTTTTATATGCAATTTCAAAAACAATAATTTGAGTAAAGTAAATTCGTTAGCTATTTATTAGCTATTCATCGTAGTACAATACATACCATAAAATTAACTGATTTGATATTATTTTTAACCAATTATTTTTAATTGGTTAAAAACATTTTTTTCGTTACTACTAATTGTACGAGTACTTTTTTACAAATTAAACGTGAAAATGTGAAGGCAGTGTTATTAATGAGCTTTCAAGCGAATAACAGCCATATAACGAACAGTAAAGCAACCTGGAAGCCACAAACTGTCTCAGGAACTGCTGATGAATAAACAACGCGAGAGACGCGTCAGCCAGTCTGAGGAGAGCTCAGCGCCGTGGCTGACTGAATCGGGCACGGAGATCCTGTCAATGTAATATTTATCTTTCCATTACTTATTTTATTTCTGAAAACATTGCCTCCTTGTTAACAGTATTGATTGGCCAATGCGACTTAAATACAAATTGGTAATGTTAAATTAATTCTTATAAAAGAAACTCTGATTTCAAATATATTTTACTATTGGTTTTTATGCATACTTTGGCTTTGGATGCCAGATATAATTATATGATATTAATACGTTTGAAGCTTGTTTAGGGGGTGTTTAGGATATTTTGTAATTTTTATGTATTTCCTCAAATGCAGTTTTTCCAGTCACTTATCTGACTGATTTTAATATTGTTAAAACATTGAACATTATAAAATACCGTAATAATTTTAGTTGGTTACATTTTGATTTTGTTATTAAATTTTGCATGTTAATGTATTAGTTTTTTGGCATTTTTTTGAATATATCTGTTAAACTGAATAATGTGTTTCCTTAAATACTGGGAAGTCTGAAAACCCTGAAAACAGTAACAACACATTACAATAATGAAAATATACAATGTCCATAGTTATACCAGTCCATTTCCATTCATGAAATATTCCCCACCAATGTCCATACATACTTCTTATCTTTCTGGAATGGTTTAGATTAATCGAGAGGTTATGGACATATGCATTGCATTGCAGCAACATAGTTCCGTTAGAAGATCGTTTTAAGATCCCCACAATTAAAAATCGCAGGGAGTTAGTAAGAGCTGGGGTCCAGGCAGACCACATTTATCACCAAAGTGTGAAATGAGGAGCTTGCGACCAAGGTATGTGGTTAGAGCTCTTGACTTTGGTCCGAACGATAAGGGGTTCGATCCCCGACACTCATCATGGGTTAGTCAAGGGGTTCACATAGCGTTAATAAGCTATCACATAGTTTTAATAAGCTATCGCATAGCTTTAATAAGTTATATGATGATGACACTACCCACTAGCTTAAAAGCAATATTAAGCTGTATATCCACCTATTCATGAAACCTATAGCATAGAAATCCGAGGCGAATAGAGTTGTCCCTGTATTAAAATTATCCTTCCACTAAAAGCCATAGGATTATATTGTTTTCACAAAAAATGTTTTGTGTAACTTTCCAGTACTTAATATACTAAAAGGAAATTCTGTGTTCTTATTAATTCAAAAATAAAAAGATCAAAATTAATTCCCAGCTAAGAATGAGTTGTTTAAAATCTGTCAGGATTTTACCATCCAACCCTTAATATATAATATCGTATATGTGGTTTTATTAACAGACACTATTGAAAACAAAGATCTTTCATTGTAGATTTCTAGTAAAAAAGGAATCGAACTGGCCATACCACTGTTATGGTGCTAATTATAAACACGAGAATACCATTTCCAACCTCATTATGGTCTAATAGACGATCAAAGTTTAGATTAAGACCCGAGTATCACCTCTCCACGGATCAGCAATTAATGATCGTTTAGTCATTGATATTACTTTTTAATTCCTAATACAGTTATCTACTAATATAAAGCTAGACGGGTTCACTCACTCACTGACATAACTATGAGGCACTTCCCGTAATCGAACTCCCCTCGACCCCATACTTGAATTAAAGCTCTTGACGAGAAACTCCCAGAAAAATTACCAAAATTTAACATTTTTGAGTTTTTGGGGCGGGGAAAATTCCACTTTTTCTATTTTTCCACTTTGAGCGCGTTTTGTACAGAAACGGTAAGAGATGGCAAAAAATGTTAAATACACATGTTGTAGAAAATTTAATTTCCAACTAACGAATTTTCGTCAGATTTAAGATCCGATCATCCGTTAAGCCGCTATTCATCGGAGAAGAAGTAATTTTGGGTATTTTGGCCCATTTAAATGTGTACAATTTTGGAAAGCCGTGTAATGAAAGCACACTATCTTTGGCTAATACCACATGTTTGTATCAGCTGATTTAAAAAAACCGCCCGTGTTGGCGATACTAAATCAGCTGTTACAAAACAAGGTGAGCACATTATCACATACACGGGAGGTCCAATATCGCGAATATCGTTTTTTTCGATATTGGAAAATGTAATCAACCGATTGTTTGTTCTATCGAATGATAAATTTGATGTGCCCGCGGTGGCCCAGTGGATATGATGTCAGGAGATTCAAGATCATGTGGTCACGGGTTTGAATCCTACTTTATTTGCTTACTTTTTTAGGTCTGCAATTTATTTCTATTTCATTTGACTTTATTTTGTTTTTACAAATTCATTTATTTGTAATTTGCACAACGAAAAGCCACCATACATCGCTCTGCGGAGTTAGGTTAGGTTAGGTTACTATAATTCTGTCTTGAACTGAAGTATAATTTTTTTTTTTTTACACGTAAATTTATTTGTAGAACTCCAATTTAACATTGTAACTACAACTTAGTATTTTTATCTGATTGACTTTGATTGAGTGAGCACTTTATTAGTGAATTTCCTTTGGAAAGTGAACTATTAGCATGACCCGCAAGGTGAAACTTAAGCCCGGGACCACCATAGAAGTTCCTAACGTGACCCCCTGAAAACGTTTTGGGGGGTCGTTCAAAATTTATATATATACAATATATATATATATATATATATATATATATATATATGTGTGTGTGTGTGTTTGCACTCTAGCGGTCGAATTTTTTGTCCGATTTACTTCAAATTTGGTAGGGACGTTCGTTTCTGTAATTAGTTAAACAAGTTCGTTGGACAAAACAATCGGAAAACTCTAAACCCCTCTTAAGCCCTCTCTCGTCATTCTAGCATAATTATTTACCGAGTTATTAAAGAAAATGTGTATTGACTAAACACAGTACGTTGTCTTATGGGGGTTTTACACTAGAAAAGCCTGTTATTCCTTTGTTAGAGTACTTTTATCATCCCCAGCAAGCTCACGCCTACTTTCAAGCCTGTCTGGACCTTCTCCTAACCTTATAATGCGCAAAATTGTGTTCCCAGCTTTACAAGTAAATGAAACCAGGAGTATCAGAACAGCCAAAAAATCAATGTTTTCAGATTTCAATAACAATTAGATAAATGTATGATTTTACACTTATTTTGAGCTTTACAAGTTTTCATGTGGAAATTCACTTCCCTCACGTCAGCGTGCTGCGTGCGAACTCCTTTTTTGCTTTTATTCACCTCGGAACAACCATCGTAGTCGAGAGTCCATTCGATAAAACTAACAAGCAGCCGGTTGGTCAAATGTTTCGATATCGAACCGATATGGGACCGCCTCTATAGGTGTTAATGTGCTCACCAAAGGTTATTGTTGTGTACTTTTTCTTTGTTAATGAACTACAATAGTTGAGTTTGATTTAAACTTGAGTTGACTGAGGAAGGTAAGTGAGCGAAGCGAACTCCAAAAGGGGATTTGGGGGCGAAGCCCCCAACGGCGATAAGCCTAGTTTCATTAATATTTTGCCGGCATATTTTTTCATATAATGTGCCTGTCTACATGGGTTAAGGGACTGTATGTGGGCTACAGGACTGTGTGTGGGCTACGGGACTGTGTGTGGGCTACGGGACTGTGTGTGTACTACGGGACTGTGAGTGGGCTACGGGACTGTGTGTGGACTACGGGACTGTGTGTGGGCTACGGGACTGTGTGTGGACTACGGGACTGTGTGTGGGATACGGGACTGTGTGTGGGCTACGAGACTGTGTGTGGACTACGGGACTGTGTGTGGGCTACGGGACTGTGTGTGGACTACGGGACTGTGTGTGGGCTACGGGACTGTGTGTGGACTACGGGACTGTGTGGGCTACGGGATTGTTTGTGGACTACGGGACTGTGTGTGGTCTACGGGACTGTGGGTGGTCTACGGGACTGTGTGTGGTCTACGGGACTGTGTGTGGACTACGGGATTGTGTGTGGACTACGGGACTGTGTGTGGACTACGGGACTGTGTGTGGGCTACGGGACTGTGTGTGGGCTACGGGACTGTGTGTGGACTACGGGACTGTATGTGGGCTACGGGACTGTGTGTGAGCTACGGTATTGTGAGTGGGCTACGGGACTGTGTGTGGGCTACGGGACTGTGTGTGGTCTACGGGACTGTGTGTGGACTACGGGACTGTGTGTGGGCTACGGGACTGTGTGTGGACTACGGGACTGTGTGTGGGCTACGGGACTGTGTGTGGGCTACGGGACTGTGTGTGGACTACGGGACTGTGTGGGGTCTACTAGACTGTGTGTGGACCGTATCAATCACAGCAAGTGGTGAGCCGCTACAGAACAAGGTAGAGGTACTGGTAACAATGTCGTGCAACAATGGTATTTTAAGCCAAAACAGGACCTTTGAAATGACTCCGTAGACCATCTCCTTGACCACTGTGCCAGCGAATCACAAAATATCACTACTTCTGTAAAAAACTCTGGTATTCACCATATTTGCTTAAACTGCCTTTCTAATTTTTATTTTTAGATATATTTGTCCAATATATATCTCAATCACCAATCGTTAATTATTATCGTTAATTAATCTCTACCACAGCCTATTATTAATTTGGCAATCATATAACTAAAAACATATATATATAATTTTTTAATTGATCGACTATGATAACATATGTATTTACGTTTTTATTACAAATTTAGTTAGTATGGAGAACGTATTTCTTGGCATTTAAAACTGTTTTAAAATAATAATGTTAATACAAGTTAGTGCACTACTACATCCATTGGAAGGTTACGAAGCAAAATGCGTTAATAACTTTACGTACAAAGATTAATTCTATCTATAACAGGGAATTTCAAATACAATCAAATTATTAATTTAAAACATAAAAAAGCATGGTATAGTACACAAGTATTTAGAATGAATAGTGCCTGTATAAATTTGCTTCATTACCTTAACAGATGAATCAAGGCAATTATTATTTATTCGTTGTATATAATTGATCGCTCCAGAATTTTAATTTTAAGTTTAGGTACCTTAATATGTGTATGTAGTGTAGAAATGTAGTATACAACTTAGCGAATTAAAAATATGAAGTAAAATAACTTACACACAGTAAAGTACCATTTTTTAAACGTGCCTAAGTTACATACCTAACACATTCCAGAAAGGGCGAACCCCTTTGTGGCCAATATGTTACTTTATCTTGTAGAATGTTGTTCAGTTTTGGACTAAGTGTAAGAAGTAAAACTCTCATTTAATTTCTCTGACTAAGACCTTTTTTTTAATAGTCAGCATTTTATCGTTGCAACTTATAAAAATTCAGTATTACTAGCTAAGTCTAATTGCAGTTAATTAAAAACTAAATTAAATCAGCGTTATTTTTAGAAGGGTAGAAATATGTAGGGATAATATAACTGTTATTTTTAAACCTTACAGATAGTATCTAAAAAATATGGTTTACTGAAAATGGTTGTTCATAGAAAATAATGTAAAGGAGACGTTAAAATTGCTACAGGTATTACAAAACATAATGCAAGTGCTAGTTTTCCCATAAAAAACTTTTGAAACTCTTCGTTTGGGAAATTAAATCATCTAAACAGTGAAATAACTTTTAAGATACATTCTTAAGATAGGATTATTTTAAAGTAAACTTAGTTTAATTTTATACATAACTCGTATTTACATGTATTAACTACGTTACATTATGTTTGTATTTACAGGTGTACAAGACCGTAGCAAAAACAGTAGACTGAACTAATCAACCATTATAAATCAATCTTTGATTGCAGACGAACTTGGTTTATTGATACAGGATGATGGATTTGTCTGCGGGAGGATATGATAAATTGGGTAATTTGTAGGGGGGCTGAAATTATATACTTCACCATGTTCCTTGATGAATTTAATTTGCATGCAAGAGTTATCACTCCGCGAATCGTTAAATTTTCGATCACACAGACGACAATTATTTGTTTCGCCCATCTCGGCGACCCTGAATGAAAGCAATGAAACCACAAAGTTTGATAAATCTTCGATCTTTCAGTTAAATTGGCAGTTGATTTTTGGGGAAAACTTTAACACTTCACACACTCAAAAATCTGTCTTTATATGCTAAGCAGGTGAAAAACAAAGATTTGAACGTCTTTATTAACTCACTTAACACTAATAATTGTATTTTTGTATAATTAATATATTTGCACCAGGTGAACCTTTAAAGGTTGTCACGATAAATAATTAATTTGGGGTCAATGACGTGTTTGTTTGAAGATATCGTTCACCTAAAAGATTTATTTCGTAAATTGTTCCAAAATATTATAAATAAATGTAAAACAACTAATGCATCATCAGTATTTTTATTGAGTGTTAATTACCAAGGATACCTGATGTAATATCTGATTTGGTATGCAAACAAGATTGACTTATATAGAATTATTATAATATCGACAATAAATTTAGAACATTTTCTAAATTCCATTCGGGTCTGCTATCCGCTCCGGACTCCGTCCGCGTCGCACTATATAATAGGCTGTTTTGAATGTGTTTCGTGTTTCGTCTCAGTGTGGTGGTGTTTATTTATTTGACGTGGTAACTGCTTCGACAATGTTGAAATGTCAGCTAAAGATTCGTCTTCTTTATTGTACTTTTGGCGGAGATAAAGTAAATGTTTAGTCCTGAACAATTGTTAATCTGTATTAACAATACTATAACTTGTCTTAAATAAAACCAGCGTATAGTCTCGATACATCAGCACGTTAGCCTGATCCCCCCAGAGCGTGCCATGTCACTCAGCTTTTATTAACCTCAGCACGGCTGACGCGACTGTCTTGCATAATGTATTCATCTGCACCTCCTTAGAGAGTGTGCTCCCAATAATGTTCCCTCCGTCTAACTTGAATTATAAATACTTAGTCTCCAAATGTAAAGGTTATACTTCCTCTTAGTTTAATATAATACATGAAAGGTATCTGCAATATAGAAAAATCTTTAAAACATGGACTGTTTTTGTATATAATACTTCATCAAGCTGATATTAAAATCAATTTTATCCCTTCTATTCTGTATTTGTAGCTCTCGATGTTTTGATCCTACGACTTTGCTATGTAACACATTTATAAATAACAGCCTGGTCAAACTACATATAAAACAATTCTATTGACATAAAAAGTGGAATAAATATATAATCCGTTTAATATTTAAGTTGTCTACCATGTGATAAATTTTAGAAGTGCGGGCGTGCGGGTTAAATTCTTCCACATATTGAGAAGTCCTAAACTTCTGTTTTGATTTGATCTGACTGGGACTTTTGGTTTCTGGGTCATCCTAAGATTGTTGCTTTAAAATGTGTACAATAGTGACACTTTTATTTGAAACACATTACTAAACATATTTCTTTTTATATTTAATGCAATATTAGGCATGTGTAATAAAAGTTGTATACGATAATACACTTTTTATATAATCTCACTTTTTATGGACATTCAAAAATATCGTTTTGATGTGTTGACGAAAATGTTTACGAAAATACCCAACAAATGCGTATCTAATTTAACTAAAAATTCCCAAAATTGTATGTAGGTTTGCGAAGCTGTATCATTGTTCTGGGAAGGATTTCAAATCCAGTTAATAATGCTTGAGGGGACTAACACTGTCAAGCTTCATCTGAGGGCGTTTTGGCAGGAAAATTCATCATTTCTGACAGAGAACTGAGTTAGGAAGTAATAACCTGCCTAATTGGGGATAGATTGATTGCTACTGCCAGTCAACTATTGATTGAGTTCATTTTTAGGCTAATAGCTAAAAGTGGACAGTTTAAAGCTTATTTACTTAATGTTTGTTTTGGGCCATAAATCAATCGACGCATGCGTTTAATAATTTACAACATGCTGCATAGAATAAGAAACACATTTCTTGAATTATTGTTTAAGAAATCTAGTAGAACTTGTAACAATGTTATTGTTATATGTTTTATATACTAAACAGTTTTGTGAGGGTTTTATTTTATTTTACTTTGATAAATTGATAAAATTTTGACACTCAGACTTGAATTTTTGATATTTAAAGATATCAACAGACGTTCCGACAAAATATTATTGTTTTTGTACACACTTCAACCAAATATATAACCTACCTGCTACAGGTTTTAAATATGTTGCCTTGCTTTCCTAACTGAAAAAGCTTCAACGTTGTATAATATTTTTTAGTTTTAATGATTGGCCTCAGAGTCTATGATACGTATTGCCTAAAGTCACATTGCTCCTACTGGTAGAAAAAAAACATCATATTGCCAGAAAAAGAATGCTTATACTGTAAAAATAACAGAGCCAAAATCCTGTTTAATCTACGCCTACTTAATTAAAGAACGGTCTCACTTCAAGACTGAAATCCCACCTTAAGTGCAGTTATCCTATACTCTAATATGAGTAAGTTTGCATGCGTGCGTCCGTGCTTGCTTGCGACACTGATCTAAATAACGGCACAAACGATTTCCTTCAAATGTTGGAAATAACTAATTTCTGGGATAAAAATAAGTTCTAGCCAGGTCTCATCCCCAGTAAAAATCCAATAATGTAAAAATCGAAAATGAAAAGTAAAACAAATTAACATTGGGCCTATGGAGTTTCAAATCAAAACAAAAGAATTGTAACAGCTGTTTATAATCAATCGATGAACTGTCAAAGATCGACAAACTGACTGGCCTTCCCCCAAACAAAGCTCGGCCCCCCAGGTACTTTTACATAAGTATCAAATCGAGTTTCTAGTACACTGATGCTATTTACTTTACTTAACCCTAGTTTAGAGTCCACGCATTATAATATGTGGTGTGAATGTGTTTTAGTTAGTTTTCATATATTTATTTTGCTAATCAGAGAGTTATGCAGAGAGTAAAATTGAATGATATCTTTTGCATATATACTCTAATTAGAATAAATGTGTTTTAATTGAATGATATTAACATTAATACAGTTTAAGCTGAACATAAATTAATTGGTCGCTATATATATATGTTTTAATAATACCACATTAATATTTGAAATTAGGCATAAACCTTCCAGCTTCTTGTACTATAATTGTAGGAGATTATCGGAAAACCCTTACTGTTCCATCACGTTATATTTTGGCTGGTATCATCTGTGTATGCATTTAATGAGACCACCCTTGCCGAACTGAATTCAATCTGAAGAATACACGATAACTTATGAAGTATCTGCACCACCTATTTTACAATTTAAACAAACTGCATTAAAAAAAACCTTGTCTTACTTCGTCAATAGTGTAACAAGGCCAAAAAATTATGCTTAAATGTTTTACTACAAGCGTAACATTAGCAAAGCTTGCAATTTGGCCAGAGCAGACCACCTGGTTGAGTCTATAACAAGTACCGGGTTCGTTGGCAGGTTGATGGTGCAGTCAGAAATGTTTGTATTCGTTTTATTAGTAGCGTTGCTAGAGTTTCTTTGTATCTTTATTGGGATGGATCTTAATCGCCATATATTTTAAAATAAAAACCGACCTTATGTTCAAATATTTTATTTCATTTTAAAATGGTGATTTACATGATTTTCTGCTTGGGACTTGACAAAGAGTTCTTATAAGTTTGATCTGTATTTCAATTTGTCTATTTTGTGTCAGTTTTTAATTTAATGTGTTGACTAATTGTAAGCTTTATTAATGTTGCGTCAACAAAACATGTCTGCATAATCTTGTTGAGACAGTTTAACGATTGTAAGGTCGGCGGTAACATAACCTATATTTGCGCTGAATATTGTCCAAGGGCTTCAACATTAATTTTTGTACTACATTTTTCACAATGAGAGTAATAACAGAAATACTGGATGCGAGTGTTTTACTATTATAGTCGTAACTATTTGTTTCGATTGTTTTTTGTAAAGTACACCAAATAAGTTGCAAGAGGCATTCTTTTTAAATTATTGTTTATTTTTAGTGAATTTATTGCATAAATGATTCATGAATAAGTGAAACTAATTATTAAACTCCATTTATATCAATGAAAACAAATTAAAAGAATCACATATTTTTATTTTTATTCTACCCCAAGTATGTTCTTTTAATTTTTATTAGTAAATGTTTAATAGTTTAAATTATGGTTAGCCATTGAAAACAATCATGAAATCTCATCTAGATTTTAAGTAGACGGAGCTTAAAACTTGAACTTTACGGCTTTTTGGGCATTGAAACTCCGAGAACGTTTGGAAATATATTGTCAGGCTCAAAGTTCGACCTATTATTTTAGGTCTTGGAGCACGTACTTCATTACGGAACTTGAGTTCATTAGATTAAAACTTAGAAAGCCTATTTTCTCGCATCTCAAATGAAACCGGTGCTTCTTACCAACCTGACATGGAATCAAATAAATAAAACAAAGGAAATAAGGATTAATTATTTCTTACCCATTCAATTAAAAATTGAAGCTTAAATTGCATAGCTATATACTACAACATTACCGAAATTTTTGTATAAGTAACCATCCTATATTTTATAGGAAAAAATATTTTGAGTTAGGATCACTGAATTTTTTAAATCATAGCAGGGATGGATTTGAATTTATTATTGATTTATTTGGACGTTACCAATCGTTTCTGGTGTGTGGACTAAGCACATGAAGCAATAGGTGAAGTCCAAGTAAATCAACAATGAATCAGTATCACCGTAAAAAATCATTTACAATACTTAGATATCCATCTATTATTGTTTTATATTGAGAGCGTAATGTTCAAGTAAATAATTTACTCTTAAATTTGTTAAACAATATTTATTATAAAGGTTAGCTTAACGGATAAGACTTATGAGGTTTCTGTTCACAAATCCCCTCTGAGATTGTTATAGAGAACAGTATTTGCAAGACCTAGCATTTAAAATGTTATATTTCCTTGATATTCAAATATTAGTTTTTA
The DNA here is from genome assembly GCA_963675035.1 of Allygus modestus. Taxonomy (NCBI): domain Eukaryota; kingdom Metazoa; phylum Arthropoda; class Insecta; order Hemiptera; family Cicadellidae; genus Allygus; species Allygus modestus. The sequence continues at coordinate 392,024,481 of OY776112.1, read as the reverse complement.
TTTTAATATTTCATTACTGTGAAAGCACAAAATATTTTAAGAATATAGTTAACTAAATCTATATTAGCAAGTCATGGTTATATTGTTTATTAGAGGGTATATAATCAAACCTCGTTACTACTATACATAAATTTTAAATATATATTGTTTTATTAACTAAACTAATTTTGTAATACAACTTATTATAGTGTGTTCGCAAACTTTGCACAGTAACATATTTTTTGTTTCTACAGTACGTTAATATTGACTTATTTGAAAGTATAATTATTCTGTGCACTCTAGGGCTTTATTCTCACATGGTCGTGGAAGTTATCATTCCGACAACACCATCCTGATAAAAAAATATTTTAAACATTCCTCTTATTCCAGATTCATTCAGCGTTTAAAGAAAAAAAAAATACTTAAAAAAGAAAACACGTCTAACCGTCTTAGTTTTAATTTACCTTGCGTCACCCCAAACAACACTCTTCCCTATACTAACACGTAAAGAAGAAGTCCGTCTGGAAGAGATTAATCCAAAAGCTTTTTAAACTGTACACAAAGTTGTATGCCATGTTAAACTCTAATTTTGTTTTGAGACTGCTATGGGAAAATGGAGTGAGCAGTATAAATGCAAAATATCATTCAAAACAAAAAACATTTAGCTAAACTCACAAAAGTAATTTAGAATATAATTATTTTGTTTGCCTTTTACACATAAAACCTAAACAATAATTCCCAACAATATACTTTACTTAGTTTTCTTTTCTTTTGGAATTATTACTTTTTTATTAATAATCACGATTAAAAATTACTAGTTACACTCAAAATACAAATGACTTGTTAGCTATGACTAATTGCAGATTACCGTCGAGGAACTTGTTATCTATATTCAGTGATAGCAAATGCCGGCAGTATATATATATATATCTATTAAATGACATAAACTCACCATTACCAACAATTAAAATTAGCAAACAACTATTTTTTACATCAAAATTATTACTAATTATATTGTTAATAATGCATAGCTTACCATTATCATTTTAAAAAAACCTTTTTACTTCATAACTCTCTCAGACTGCGACAGTTTTAAAATTATATTTATTTTTTAGATGCAAGTTGTATGAAACAGACATTTATTACTGACTACAGTTCAATAATCGTACTATAAAATCGAAGGAAGGCTTTTTTTGTAGGTCCGGACTTGTGTTACAGGTTCAAACGCTACAATTTAGCATGAGCCGTATTATTCTCTAGAGCAGGACTAAAGTTTAAACGAACTTCCCGGACACCGTTTATCTTTACGGATTAGTCCGCTCCACATAAAACGTGCATTAATATTTTTTTCTAATTTAAACTGAATCAAATTTATTCTATTATCAATTTCATAAAGTTTTAGTGTGAAAAACATTGATCAAGTGGTTTAAAGACAGTACTTATTTAATCATCACTATCTAATTGTACTTAGTCACAAATCAAGTTATGTTCATGATCACGTGGTCTAATGACTATAACTAATGCCATTGTCATAGGGACTACAACAGCTCTAAGTATGAAAGTAATACGACTTTAAGAGCTGCAGGATAACATTAAGAGTTTGCAATACACGATATTCAGCCTTGTACAGTTCATGTTAGTAATTAAGTGGCCTTACAGCAAAATCGTTTACACTCTGTACATTTACTTCTACGACGAGATGGTTGAGAAAAGACCTGATATGTCTTTAAAAGTTCCAGACTCTAAGTGCTTTGAAATCGATCTTCGCTACTTAGAATGCATTGGCTGCGGGCACTGTGTTAAACATTCTCTTTCTTTGGTTTGGAAATTCACCAGCGAAAAGAAATATCTGCCGCAAGTAAAACATATGCTTTAATTTTTAAAATAAAGGTGTAACAGATAACGAATATTTGTTTTACTATTCCTAAAAGATTCCACAAGAACACATGATTAAATGTTTTTATAATTCAAAGAATTTATTATTTTTAATAAATTATTAATAAACACAGTAAAAGGTCTTAGGTTGGAATATTATTAAACTTTAAACTTCAGTATGTTTTTGGTTAACTTCTCTAGAGTGAAAAAAATTAGCAATTGTAAAGACGCTTGCTTTATTAAAACAAAAAAATATATATATATAGCCAGTTTAATAAACACATTAATAGTTGAAAGTTATACCTTGCCGCAGAGTGAATATTTGAAAACCAACATTTTAACGAACAGCGAAAAGAATAACACAAATGTCGTACGAAATATGAACCAACATTTCCAACATAGAATCATTTAGAAGTGTTTTTTCCTATCAACAACTTGTCTACAACGCTTGACCATCACCAGTGTTATTGTTTTGTCATTTCCTACAAAACACAATTAGCATCTACAACATTTTCCAGAGGTGCTTATGCTAAACGTAATCATACAAATGCTTTTGTATATTGGATTTATATAACTAATTAAAACTAAATTATTAATTTTGTTATAAAAATAAATGTTAAGCCTATCCTTAAATGACATGTCCTAAAAATTATCTCCGTTAGTTTGCTATTATTGCTATATTGTTAACAGTCTAATAATACGATATATTGTTAGAAATTGTTAAAAGTTCCAGCAATGTAAAAATGGCCTGACTGTTCATAGACTTGAAACAATCTTTAAATGCTAATATATATCTAGTTAATATTTGGGCAGAATCATTTGGTGAATATAAAAGTAAGACAGCGGAGAACATGTATGACAAGAGAGTATGGGGAAGATCAGGCTAGAAGCTCTGTGCAATGGTTAACCTCAGGGATCAAGAAAACCCTGTATCAAGAAAATGTCTGAAAACATTCCTTGCTCTCACTTAAAATATTTTGGATAACTCGGTTGGACTATATTTTCTAAAAGTTAGTGGACAGAGTTTGATAATAGTAGTAGTTTATTATGTATGCTCAAAATTACAATTACAAATTTTAGTATGTTAAATATTAGTGATTGTTTTTAAATATATATGATACAGTAAAATATTTGGGATAAAACTGTAAACTTTATGAAACACGTCTGCTAGTGCTAATGAAGTTATTTTGTTAAGATAGTTGAAATTAAATATTGAAAAAGATTTGTTTAAAATTATATAGTTCAAAGTTAAACTGTAAATGTGTACATTTTCAATACATGGAGTAATTTACTATACTATAGTATGATATTACAGTATGGCCCTTGTCTGTGCTAGTGAAACCTTTTGTATTTAAAGTTGTTCGAAGACAACGCTAACGGTCCAAACTTCTGATAGTCATTTGGGCGCCCCGGAATCAAAACTGTGACCTCCTGCAAGGAAATCCAAATCTAGCGAGGCCCCTGATGTGGTAGGATGAAATTAACTGTATAAGACAGAGACAATTTTACGTATGTAGGTAAACCCTTATTATGTACAAAATATAAAAACTTAGATGTAAAATTAAAAAATCTTTTCCACTGTTTGAATATTTATTTACTACCTATCAAAATTTGAATATCGCTAACGTCTCTCTTAGTTTGGCCGATTCATCAGCTATACATTTCTATATGTAAAATATTGTTAAAAAAAACGTGCCGCTACACAAATATTACAATTCAAATTTTATGCGGAGAGGGATAATCCGCGAAGATAACCGGTGGCTGGGAACTATTTCTAGAGAACAATACGCCGGTAAACTAAACTGTAGGTTTAAACCTACAATACAAGTCGGGATCTAGATAACGTCGTTCTTTAACATTTCTACGTACCAAATCATAACTATTTCAAATTTCGTTTGAGTCGTTAAATTAAAAATTTTAAAACTATTTAAAATTGTAGCATTTTAACTGTTGTATCAACGATAACCGTCATAGAATTTATTAATTTATAAAGTCAGAAATACACCAAACAAAAGGCTACATAGAGGAATACCCCCGTTGCAGCAAACCTGCATACTCAGTGGATTTTCAATGGAGATATAAATGTCTTAATACTACATCAAGCCACTTATCAAGTTTCATAAAAATATATTCACAAATAAGCGTTATATACAATTTTAATTATTCTCAATAAGAATAACATTGGGGCTGAGTACGCAAGTTTGCTGCAACAAGGAACACAAAAAATGGGTTTTTATGCTAATATCAATAAAGCTGAAGTAGGTGAAGTCATGTACCAGTTTTTATTAATTTATGTTCATAATTAAGGGAGATATAGCATTTAATTATTATCCATAAGAATAACATGGGGATGAGTACGCAGGTTTGCTGCTACGGGATCCTTTGGCAAACAGTTATTTTTTTGAGCAAATTTCAATAGACCACAACCAGATGAAGCCAATTACCAAGTTTCGTCAGTATACGTTCATAAATAAGCGAGATATAAAATTTTTTCTTTTCCTCCACAAGAATAACATTAGACAACGTACTGTGTTTAGCACTTTCAATATCTCGGTAACCAATTGACGTAGAGTAATGATCAAAATACCAAATTGTGTGTTTTTTTAAGCTGAATCTAATGGTGAAAACTAAAATTTGAATATTTCAAAAATTATATGTGAAAAATTCAAAAAACCCATTTTTGGGGTACAAAAGCCCCCAAAATACCCCTTCTGGTAGAGCGATCTGGCTGGTTTTCGAACTTAAAGTCATGAATGTTGCTTTACATGTTTATACCAAATGTCATCAAAATCGGATAATTTTTCCGAGAGTTATCGTGCTCACGGACACACATATATATATAAGCTGCTCTTTTATGTTTGGGTAGAAAACTATGATTGATTCGAGTGGGATATCCATGACCTGATTTTAAAAGTGATTATTTATGGAAAATATCTTTAACAAAGAGAAGGGTGTGTAAAATGTAAATGCAAGGGAATTGAAGTAAATCAAACTTTTTGAAAATGGGTTTAGAAGAAGCAATAAGACTAGATTGTGTTAAAGTATAAACTTTCAAAATAAATTCAATAGGTATTTATAATAAACGGTATCAGGAAACTGACACATACTTTCTCCCTTTTAGCCAAACTTTAATGACAAAAATATTTGTTATTTACTAAATATAGAATATGAAGTATAGATAAATGTACAGAAAATTGTCTAAAATAGTTGTTTTCAGAAATATCCACCCAAATCCCTTTTTGGGAGGCACTATAGAGTCCGTTGCTACATACAGTGGTTTTGAGAGGGGAAATGCCCCCTTGCCCCCCCATGGTTAAATAGCAACACATTTTGAACATCATCTGTTGGTCAATGCTAACTTGACCTGCATATCAAATTTTAATGAAATTGATCAGTAAATAAGAGAGAAATAGTTATTTTTGTATTCCCCATAAGAATAACATTGGACAACGTACTGTGTTTACCGCTAAATGAAAATTTCAATTTTCTCCGCAACTAGCAATCGTAGAATAGTAATTTAAAATACTAATTTATTTAGTTTTTTGAGCTCTTTTTAATGGTGAATAGTAATCTTTTTTAACATTTATGATTTTGTATGAAAAATCAAAAAAACTGAATTTTTGATTTTTTAAGTCCTGTAATTTCTGAACCCGCATTTTTTGCAGAAATGCGGGTAGTGTCATTTTGTTGGAAACCTAAAGTTCTACAAACCACGAAAGTTTAATCAAAATCGTTAGAGCCGTTTTTGAGAAATTTGGATTTTTCATGTTTTTTGGCGGTTTTTGGGGGATAATTACCCTTAAAAATCAAAAATTCAAAAAAATGAAAAAAACGCCTGGAGATATCGTGGATTAGTACCTACATACCAAATTTCATAAAAATCGGCCCGTAGGTTAGGGCTCTAGCTCTGTACACATCCACACAGACACACACACACACACACACACACGGACACACACACACACACACACACACACAGACAGACATCACGTAAAAACCACTTTTTTGGGTTCAGGGAGCACCAAAACGAATATTTCCACTAACAACTCAAATTCGAAAATTTGTACGAAAACAATACTTTCTCCATATACTATGTATAGGGGGAGAAAGTAAAATTGGTAAATTTTTACTTTCTCCCCTTATACATAGTATATGGAGAAAGTATTGTTTTCGTCAAAATTTTAGAATTTGAGTTGTTAGTGGAAATATTCGTTTTGGTGCTCCCTGAACCCAAAAAAGTGGTTTTTACGTGATGTCTGTCTGTGTGTGTGTGTGTGTGTGTGTGTGTGTCCGTGTGTGTGTGTGTGTGTGTGTGTGTGTGTGTGTGTGTGTGTGTGTGTGTCTGTGTGGATGTGTACAGAGCTAGAGCCCTAACCAATGTACCGATTTTTATGAAATTTGGTATGTAGGTACTAATCCACGATATCTCCAGGCGTTTTTTTTCATTTTTTTGAGTTTTTGATTTTTAAGGGCAAAAATCCCCCAAAAACCCCCAAAAAACATGAAAAATCCAAATTTCTCAAAAACGGCTCTAACGATTTTGATTAAACTTTAGTGGTTTGTAGAGCTTTAGGTTTCCAACAAAATGACATCACCCGCATTTCTGTAAAAATTCGGGTTCAGAAGTTACAGGACTTAAAACATCCAAAATTCAGTTTTTTTGATTTTTCATAAAAAATCATAAGTGCTGCAAAAGATTACTATTCACCATTGAAAAGAGCTCAAAAAAATAAATAAATTAGTATTTTGAATTACTATTCTACGATTGCTAGTTGCGGAGAAAATTGAAATTTTCAATTAGCGGTAAACGCAGTACGTTGTCCAATGTTATTCTTATGGGGAATACATAAATTACTATTTCTCTCTTATTTACTGATCAATTTCATTAAAACTTGATATGCAGGTCAAGTTAGCATTGACCAATAGAGGATGTTCGAAATATGTTGCCATTTAACCCTGGGGGGGACAAGGGGGCATTTCCCCTCTCAAAATCTCCTTGTTTAGCAACGGAATCTATAGTGCTCCAAAAAATGGATTTTGGTGAATATTTCTGAAAACAACTATTTTAGACAATTTTCAGTTCATTTATCTGTACTTCATATTCTATATTTAGTAAATAAAAATCTTTTTTTCATTAAATCTGGCTAAAAGGGAGAAAGTATGTGTCAGTTTCCTGATACCTTTTATTAATATTGGTTTACTGACAGGACATTTATACTCGGTAGAGAACAGACCTTGAAAAAGTGTTTAAAATATAAAGTTTAGTTTATGTTTATGTTAAGCTTAAGCACAACACAATGTAAGAAATACACCCGTCGCAGCAAGCCTGCGTACTTAGTGAATTTCCAAAGCATAATATATGTCTTAATACCACATAGACCAAGTTTCATAAAAATATCTTCACAAATAAGCGATATATACAATTTGAATTATTCTCCATGAGAATAACATTGGGTTTGAGTACGCAGGTTTGCTGCAACAAGTAAAAACAAACGGTATCAGGAAACTGACACTTACTTTCTCCCTTTTAGCCCAACTTTAATGAATAAATTACTTTTTATTTACTAAATATAGAATACAAAACACGGTCGATTGTACAGAAAATCTTGTAAACAAGTTGTTTTAAAAATCAACCACCCAAATCCCTGCTCTGGAGGACTACAGAATCCATTGCTACATTCGTGGTTTTAAGATGGGAAATGCCCCCTTTTCCCACCAGGGTTAGTTATTAAGGGGCAACATATTTCGAATTTCCTCTGTTGCTAACTTGCCAAGCATATCAAGTTTGATTGAAATTGATCAGTAAATAAGAGAGAAATCGTAATTTTTGTATTCCCCATAAGAATAACATTGTACAACGTACTGCGTTTACCGCAAAATGAAAATTTCAATTTTCTCCGAAACCAGCAATCGTAGAATAGTAATTGAAAATACCTAATTATTTAGTTTTTTTGTGATCTTAATGGTGAATAGTATTTTTTTTATATTTATGTCTTTTTATGAAAAATCGTACTTTTGATTTTACTGAACTTTTGATGTTTTAAGTCCTGTAATTTCTGAACCCGAATTTTTACAGGAATGCGGGTGGTGTCATTTTGTTGGAAAACTAAGTTCTACAAACGACTAAAATTTAATCAAAATCGTTAGAGCCGTTTTTGAGAAATTTGGATTTTTCGTGTTTTTTGGCGTTTTTTTAATTACCCTTAAAAATCAAAAATTCAAAAAAATGAAAAAAAACCTGGAGATATCGTGGATTAGTACCTACATACCAAATTTCATAAAAATCGGCTCATTGGTTACACACACACACACACACACACACACACACACACACACACACACACACACACACACACACACACACACACACACACACACACACGCAAACAAACACACGGACACACAAACACACAGACAGACATCACGTAAAAACCACTTTTTTGGGTTCATGGAGCACCAAAACGAAAATTTTCACTAACACCTCAAATTCGAAAATTTTTACGAAAACAATACTTTCTCTATATACTATATATAGAGGGAGAAAGTAAAATATGGGTTTTCTTGTAAATATCAATATTACTGAACTAGGTGAAGCCACAACCAAGTTTCATCAATATACATTCATAAATGTGCGATGTTTACCAATTTGATTATCCTCCATAACAATAACAATGGGGATGAGTACACAGGTTTGCTGCAACAAGGAACACAACAAATAGGTTTTTATGCAAATATTAATATAACTCAACAAGGTGAAGCCACATACCAAGTTGTATTAATTTAGAGAAATAAATAAAACACCAAGTTGTGTGTTTCTTAAAGCTGAATCCATGGTAAAAACTAAAATTTGACTTTTTAAAGTATGACATATAAAATCTTCAAAAACCCATTTTTGTGGTACAAAACCCCCAAAAATATCACTTCGGATGGGTCGATCTGTCTGGTTTTCGAACTTAAAGTCATAAATGTTGCTTTACACGTTTGTACCAAATTTCACCAAAACGAACCTTTTTTATGAGAGTTATTGCACCCACGGATACACACACACACACATATATATATATACATATATACATATATACATATATACATATAAAACAACTATTTTTTAGCATATTACGTGTTGTTATTACTCTTGGGATGTAATAAAAGACGTTTTACAGTCAGGCCAATGAGAGTTCTCATTGGCCTGATGATGACTGGTGGGACTGGTCGAAATCGATAGCCTAGTACCATCTTTTATAGATGTTTACCGTCTGTATGTGAATAAATATAAGTGTATTAATATAAGTGTAAACATATCTTAAGTGTTGTAAGACGTCTTTTATTACATCCTGTATATATACATATATATACAGTTTCGAACGAATGGTATTTTTGGGGTCTGGGGACCTCAAAACGATAAGTTATCATGGTCCCGGGCCTAGTCTTACCATGCCGACTACGGTACTAGCTTCTTCCCTGTAGAGGAAATTCGCTAAAATGTGCTATTTGATAAAAATTTGCTCTTATCGATGAAGTTTACAATTGTTTTATACAAGTATTATAAAAGTCTAAAATGTTGTGCAATATCCATTAAATAAAACAACATGCCTGTATGATATTTTACGAGGAAGTTTTTCTTTTTAATTTGGGTACCATATTCAAAAACAGTAGCTGAATTTCAAAACTAAAAATGTAAATATTTCTAATAGGTTGTAGGGGGTAATGTTTAACAAAATATCTTGAGGTTAGTAGTATACCAATAGTAGCCTAGTTGAAATAAACACTATTTCAAAATATCATGTTATTTTTTTTTTTTACTCTTTTTTAAAACCATATTATAAGATTACAAACATTAAGTAAAATGGTTAAAAACAATTCAAACCTAATCCATGCAAATTCAATAAACTTCTTTTGTAATTTATATTGTTCTATAGAGCAAGAAGCAGTAGTATATGCTCTACTTTTTTCAACATGAGTCTTAGAAACATAAATAACTTAGAACTTAGAAATATAAATATTTTTCAAATGAGTATGACTTGAGTATTTATAAATGGATCGTGGGAGTCTTTGGACGTACCAATTTGGTTTATAGATTTAATTTTCCAACGTATAATTAACTACTTTGATTAATAGAATCAATCAATCCAATTTGAAGCGGGCAGGATATTACTTAATAAGCTGGTTGTCTGTCAGAAAATGATATCACACACACACACACACACACACACACACACACACACACACACACACACACACACACACACACACACACACACACACACACACACACACACACGCAAACAAACACACGGACACACAAACACACACACACACACACACACACACACACACACACACACACACACACACACACACACACACACACACACACACACACACACACACGCAAACAAACACAGGTGTTTTACCTGTCCTGACTGCCTTAAAACTAACGGTTACTAAGACATAGACATAGACATAGACATTCTTTATTCTGAATAAATACTTACAGATGTATATCTCATTCGTCATTACAGAAAATCATAAAATTAACAACTAATATTAAAATAATAAAGGCAAAATTATAAACTACCTAACAAATAAAATGTGAACCTGTTGATTTCCGGTCAGGTAGACAGGAATTCCTGTACACTATAAAACTCTTTGCTGACCAAAAAATTCCAAACACATTTCTTGAATCCAGCCTCTCTCAAACTTTTAATCCAAGCAGGGAGTTTGTTATAAAACCGGTCCAGTAAAAGAAATTCCCCTTTCAGAGAGAGTAAGGCGATGTTGGGGAGTGCGGAGATTGTCACCATGCCTGGTCGGATACCTGTGGTTTGCGCCGAAAACTGGGAGATCTTCAGCATTACCTATTGTGGTCATGATTACCCTGAATATGAAAATGGAGGGAAGGGTAAGAAGATTAAGCAGTCGGAATATTCCTCTACATTAATGTAGCGGAGTTAGCCCTTTCATGATACGGACAGCACGTTTTTGCACTAAGAAAACCTTCGAAGCATGTAGAGACCCACTCCACACTCCAATATCGTACGTCATGACACAGGAGAAACATCCATAGTAAACCATAAGCAAGGCATTTGAGTCTATGAGAGGATGTAAGGTTCTGAGCATGATAAACCGCTGTCCACGGTCAGACCCAGAAACTTCTTTTATTTCAAATTCTTCCAAAGATATATGTTGAGGATTTTTATTTTTGGTCAGACACTGAACAAAAACTGTTTTCTCTGAATTCAATGAAAGATTGTTAACTGATAACCAGTTAACAAGAAGTATTTCTATAGATTCTGTACTATAGATTCTGACTATATTGCAGATCAGTTTGTGGACCCCCAAAGACGCTAATATAATTTAATCCATCACTAATAGTTACATTAAAAAATCACAAGTATAAATTTACATCTTAGAGATTTAAACGATTAAGAATTGTCTTATCGACTTTCCAATTAGTGCATCTTGTTATTATTTGTGGGGTAATTCTGTTGTTCAGAAACTTTGTGTTCTTGAAATAAGTGAATTAATATATTATAATAAAAAGCAGAACAAATTTTACTACTAAATTAATTCGTAATAAAGGTAAAACTGTGCCACCCACAGCAACAAAAATATTCATACACGGAAATAAAATTTTTCTCCGATCAAAATACATCTATATAAATTATTAAACGTTCAAATAATGTTTCGTACAGCAGTAACACGTTTGTTTTATATATTTATCTTATTCATAATATTTTTAATAATCAATAGAAGTTGTTTTAATATTCACGCTAACTATCAGTGTATTGTAATTATCTGCTTATCTACATACACTACTGCAGTAACAGAAACATGATTTGAACAACATAGTTAAACTCACTGATCTCATGAATTCCTTATTCTCCTTACCTTGTACAGTATATGCACATAATTTTCCTTATGTTCTTTGAAACCTCTCAGTTTAACCAGCGGATTACAGATGGTTATCGTACCTTTCATAAAAATAAATTTTTTTAGATTTTCAAATTACTTAATTTTGTATGTGAAAAATGTTCAAAAAATATATTTTTTCCTGGTTAAATTGCAATTCACATGCGGAAAGGTTACCTACCCCAGTACCGAACATGACCAGAAGATCGTATTCTACTATTATGTCCAAGCAGGAAGTTAAACTGTGTACAGATCAGCTCTTTATTTAATATCCCTGGAGTCAGCGCCGTCACTCAGCCTGTATTAACCTCAGTGCTGCTGACGCTCCTGCGCCGCATACCTTATTCATCAGCAGCTCCTCAGAGATGCGCTACGGTGGTTACATGTGCCATCCGTATTAAGACTTGAATTAGAAATCATTTCCGCCGTTACTTATTCAGAACTGTCTTGAACTTTCCTCGAACTCTAATGTGAATGTTTACTCCCATAAGCTAACCTTTCAGCTAATGCATAGGTTACGTCACTTTTTTTAGGAATATTTGAATATTTAGATAAATAAATTGTATATTTATCCAACCAAATATAGCTTTAACCGTCGAAAAAATACGAATGATTTACTATAGTTTTCTATATACTATACTGTATGTATATTATTATACTAATTATAGTTTGTATGATGATATGAAAAGTTAGTTGCATAATAACTGTCATTATAAGTTAACAGCTTTTTATTAAAGACCTATTTTCGAAACATCAAGTTGGAGTGCCTTAGATGTCACATGGTTCATGCACAGAGAATGTCCTAAACATCGTCAGGATTATGATTTTTTTCAGCGCTGTTTGGTATAAAATTGACTACTCGATTACATGGCTAATATTCCTAATACTTTCCGTCTTAAATTTAGTAGTTTATTTGTTAATATTATTTGGTTCATTGGTAAAAATCGGAACAAACTTACTACTTTTTTACCAAGAATGGTGGTGATATTTTTCGCGTCTGATGACATTTTCCAACTTTTACAAATGTCCTCTCTGGGTATCGCTAAACGAACAAGTGAAGTGTATTATTAGCTATCAGTTTGTTTTATATTTAGCTATGAAGTAACCGATAACACTCCAGTAACATACGTCGGCTTTAAACAAAACATAATTATTCAAAGAAGTATTTCTTGGCCCACATAAAACCTAACTATCATCAACAAACCTATTCGTAGCAACAAATAAATTTGTTTTGTAATACATTATTGTACTACTAAGTCAGTCAGCCAATTTTTGCTAAACTCTGGAAGGATAAGTCACAGTAACTCTACTTTTTGGCGAGTTATACACAACATAAAATAATTCCTTAATCTTAAATAATTCTACAGATTGATTTTCTGTCTGTTGGTCAGTTTCAGTTTCTCTTCACTAAATACAGTTTCTACCGTTTTTGGCATTTTTATTCCTTACATTTATGTCATAAAGAACAATTAGTTGTGGTGTACCTGTGTCAAGCATGTTATTTATAAATTCATAAGCAATATAATTTTTCTGTACAAGGGGAATATTTTTCTGATTATTTTTTCATACGAACGTCTTTTATGTTACAATTTAAATTCTGTTTCAACAGAATGTTGAATGAATTAACTCATTCAACAGAATTTTTAGGATCGCGAAATTTAACCGGTGTTTTAAGACTTTTGAGCTAAGTCCGCTGTCGTGAATTATTGTAATAAATTCATATTAAAAAACTTTTTATTTATTTATTTTTATTTTCACTTTAATAAACCATTAAAAAACATTTAAATAGAGAGATTGACAAAACAATGACAATATAATTTACAAAATAAAAATACATACATTTACATCATTTTTTTGAGTGAAATTAGATTTTTTAGAAGAACAAGTACTTTAGCCCTTTTAAAAATCAATAATCTAGTCATAAGTAACATAACTTATTGAAGATATTTTATCTGAATTAAATATTTATTCAAGATTATAAGAGAAGTAAAAATAAAAAAGTAATTGTACATATATTTAATTACACTAAGTACAGTAGAGTAGAATTATAAAATTAGTCCAGACATTTAATAGTTTTATTCGAAGTTTATTATAAAAAAAATATTCGATACGTTTTATCCTATTTAAGTTACCAATTATTGTTATTAATTAACTAATATTAAAATCAAAGTTCCCCAAATGAAATTGATGGGTCAGCACTACCAGCATAGTTAACTCTCTTTGAACCTCAACGATATATATAGCAACCCAAAGCAGTTTTATCTCATGATCTGTGGGTGTTCTATATTTGAAATCCAGAACCATATTCACATATAAATAGCTGGCAATAACCAAAACAGGTTTCTACGGTTTTCAATCAAAATTCTTGCATGTAGGTTTTAATAATAGTAAACATTAACTTGCAAGTTTTAATGATTGTATTTAACAATCATTTTGATATAATGTGTCATAAATAGGATGCTATGTATAAACATTTTCACAATAATCGTTCTAAAAGTCTGCCTCCTTTTGTTTACATAATAGTAAGTGATAATTAATCCATATCACCTTACTTAAAGAGAATGCCTTAAAAATATGCGGAGTTAAAAATGTTGGGGAATGAAAACTAAGTTATCTTATCCAGTACTTAGTGCTAAAAAACAATGCTTATATTTATTTTTTCATAGTGTTTGATCTATATTAGTGTAATTTGTTCAATGTGTTTTATCTACTTCAACTGTTTAATCTTATTTCAGGTATGGTCATAGCGAACGGTAGTTAGTGAGGATAGCGCAATAATGTGGTAAGTTATTAGTTACTTGTTTTTAATTTGTTGGGAGTGTTATATATTATTGCACAAAAAATAAAAATGTATTAACTTTAATAAACATATTAAGTTATATTAAGATTTTATATAAAAAAAAAAACATTGAATAAGTTGAAATGGTTGGGAAATTTGTTTCAGTCAGTTGAAAATTTTCTTGACCCGGTGATTTTCCTTTTGGTTGTTTTCTATTCTAATAAAAACATTTTTAAATAATTTAATACAAACAGAATGAGTTGCATAACGTTGTACCTAATATAGAACCTAAGGGAGATGTCAAGTATTAGAACTATAAATAGAAGGGCTCACTTACATATTGTAACATAACAATGCGGCTTTTATATGGAAATTTTTATGCAGTGTGACAACCTTAGGAAACGCGGATGTCGCAGCCAGAATTAAAAGTACGCAGACTTAGTTACTCTATGAGCAATGACTTAATCTATGTGTGATTATCTTCAAATTACTCATTAGTTAAGTTCTCTGTCACTTCATGTAGTAAAATATAAATTGTACAATAAAACAAAAAGGTTTAAATCTTACTTACGCCCGTAGTTAAATTCGTTATGCTTCTAGTTTTAGTTAAACGAGTATGAATAAATATGTCCAAGTTGTACGTTTTTACTAAGTAGTCTCTAAATAAATAGTTTTTAAACGATACAATTTTAAAACAAAATAACAACTGCGACTTAAAAATCTTAACAACAACAAATTATTTGTTTTACTTGTTATCAAATGCCCCTAAAATGTATGTAAAATTTACATTACGGAATGTGTGTTATGCCACTATATTTTATAAATATAACAAATATAAAGTTTTAAACGGTATACTTTAAAAAAGTTTATATTGAAGGCGGATTCGACTGAGCGTCATGATTGATTGCCAGCGTGGTGTGGGTCTAGCACATCTCTCGACTGGCACCTTTCTCATCATATCTGGTTATTTATTCATCACCTATTCCTGCCGGAGTACGAAGAAATTTCCGTTGGTAAACGAAAATATCACATCCTCTATGAGACCCCAGATTACCGTTTGATATTACGATGCTTATAATTAATCTGTTACTTCTTTATGCGTCATTTTTAGGACACTTTTTAGCGAATTTCCCCTATAGGGAGGAAGCTATTACCGTAGTCGGCATGGTAAGACCTAGGCCCGGGACCATGATAACTTTTCGTTTTGAGGTCCCCAGACCCCAAAAACACCATTCGTTTGAAACTGTATATATATATATATATATATATGTCCGTGAGCACGATAACTCTCGTAAAAATTATCCGATTTTGATTAAATTTGGTATAAACGTGTAAAGCAACATTTATGACTTTAAGTTCAAAAACCAGCCAGATCACTCTATCCGAAGGGGTATTTTGGGGGGGTTTTGTACCCCAAAAATGTTTTTTTTTGAATTTGTTACATATAATTTTGGAAATGGTCAAATTTTAGTTTTCACCATTGGATTCAGCTTAAAAAACACACAATTTGGTATTTTGATAATTTCTCTACATCGATTGGTTACCGAGATATTGAAAGTGCTAAACACAGTACGTTGTCTAATGTTATTCTTATGGAGGAAAAGAACAATTTTATATCTCGCTTATTTATGAACGTATACTGACGAAGCTTGGTATACGGCTTTATATGGTTGTGGACCATTGATATTTGCTCAAAAAAACAATTTTTTTTTCAAAGGCTCCCGTAGCAGCAAACCTGCGTACTCAGCCCCATGTTATTCTTATGGAGAATAAGTAACGTGCTATCTCCCTTAATTATGAAAATAAATTAATGAAATTTGGTATGTGGCTTTACCTAAATGAGTTATATTGATATTTGTATAAAACCCCATTTTTTGCATTCCTTCCTTCAGCAAACCTGCATACTCAGCCGCCATGTTATTCTTATGGAGAATAATTAAAGTGTCATAAATCGTTTATTTATGAATGTATATTGATGAAACTTGGTATGTGGCTTTATGTGGTATTAAGATACATATATATGCATTGGAAATTTGCTGAGTACGCAGGTTTGCTGCTACAGGGGTATATTTATGATCCCCACAGCAGCAAACCTGCGCACTCAGCAGTTATAATGTTATTCCTATGGAGAATAAGACATATGATATCTTGCTTGTTTATGAACTACATTGGTTAAACTTGTTATGTTGCTTTATCTGGTGGTGATCCATTGGTATTTAAATAAAAACCTGATTTTTGTGGTCCTTGACGCAGCAAACCTGCATACTGAGTCCTAATGGTTTTCTTGTGGAGAATAAATAAAATGTCATATCTCGCTTATTTATGAATATCCTTTTATAAAAGTTGGTTAGTGGCTTGCATGACGTAGTGAAGTACCATTTGAAATTCGCTGAGTATGCAGGTTTGCTGCAACGGGGGTGTTTATTTTTATTTGCATTTTTTCATTCTTCATAACTGAGTACTTGCGTCAAATAAAGTAAAACTTGTAATATAATATGGTTTAATTGCATTAACACACATAGATAAACACCAGCGGAATTTAATGCGGTATCGTACTCACCATCGATCATGAAGAAGATTATTTGCTTCACTTATGAACTAGGGCACGATTGCGGCTTCTTATTAATTAAAGTTATATATAAAGTAAAAACTATGTAAAATAAACAATCAGATGAAGTAAAGGAATGTGTGAGTTGTTAATATAAAAATGTATACTCATTACAGACTTTACCTCGTATGCCACCTAATTTTCCTTACTTTAGTTATTTTTTCATAACTGTATCAACAGTAAATAATCAAGATCTGTTACATAGCTAAGACTAGAATTCTGTAACATTTTATAAAAATTTGCAGTTCAAAAGTACATATTTGAGGTTGAATGAAGTCTGACTAAAAGTTGAACGTTATTAAAAGCAATCAAATAAATTATTTTACACTTGGCTTACGCCACACAGCTTAGGTTCGGGTACCAGCAAGTAAAAATGTAATGGTGAAATTGTACTGTAGAATGGCTTTGTACCATACAATCCAAATTTATTAGCATCAATATGATATCGATTTCATGCTCTGTGTTTGTGTACGTGTTTGTATAAAGGACATGTTATTTGATGACGACATCCAGCGGATATGTTTTTAGCGAACGCTTTTCGCCCTCGTCGCACTGATTGATCATGGAATTGCTAGTCATAAATCAATTTTTTATTTATGTTATTATAGTATGGTTTAAGATACGCAACAATACCACTAGTCATAGCAATAATCCAGAGGCTATATTATGAATGAAATTGCACAATCAGAGATAATAATATTAAAAGAGTTATAACTAAATACCCTTTAAATAGTTGTATTTAATAATAAAAATAAATAAAGGGTACTTTGTTTTACTTGTTTAATATTGATAACCTTAGTATACCTCACCTATGAACAGAGATAAATCTGGATTATGTGTTCTCGTTTCGTACGCATATTAAATTGTCTCTCAATTGCAACATGTTTGGGCTTTTGCTAAATGATCCTGGGTAAAAAACAGTGGATCTTAGTTGAAAATTCACACTTGGCATTTAACTCCTCACTTATAATAAATATTTGTTTTAAACTACGTACGATTAAATACAAACTTAAATATAATGATATAACCTTACTTATTCTCTGAAGATTTCACAGTGTAATGTATAGTCAAATTTAGATTTCAACAATGCCAAGAAATACTACGTTGAACACTTGTATCAATTGACCCCTCACAAAATAACGTAATAACTTAATTTAGATAATTTTTGTGCAAAGTCCGCAACACAAACAACCTTTGTTGACTGGCAGTTTCGATCATTCCGTAGCCAATCAGTCTGGGAGATTACCCGCTAACTGTGTTCCGACAAAGATTGATTGATTAGATTTCAAGAAGCGTGCAAACAACAAGATCGCTTTTCAAGGGGATTTTCCACGCAAAAGTTACTTTTCATACCACGATATTCACTATTCTTCACAATATCCAAACTACATTTTCTGTGAAACCTTTTCTTACTTTAGAACCTAACAATCATAAAATATAATGCTCTTAAAGCTACGGTAGCTTGATCGTTATAAATGGTTGCTTATTGTTTAAAATATTTGTTTATTACACTGTACTGCATATTAAAAATATTTTTCCACAGAGCTGACAAATTTTTCAGCAACAACTAACATATACATGGTGATATATAATACATGGTGAACAGTTAAACTTTAGTTAACATATAATTTTATTTTTAACTAGTGGCTTGAAGGAGCCAAAGCCTCGCTTCAATACTCATCTGATTTCAACACAAGCAAGTTCATAAACAAAGTAGTCACTGAAACACATGTTTTAATGTAAACAAAGCAGACGTTTTAAATGTCCATGCTTTTATTATGGGTGTTGTTTAACGTTATTCTCGTTTGCTGGAAACTTTTTAGAAATACTGATATTTTTCCCGAGTCTCTGGGATCAAGATCCTTAGTTTAGTATCGACTCTGGCCAATTAGCTAGTGATATTATTCACTCGCTTACTTCCTTGACCAGGAGTGACAAATTACCTTTCGTTTGACAACTGAAAACAGGATAATCAATACTTGGCAAAATTAAATTAGTTCAAAGAGAATTCAATATAATTTAACCTTTACCGATGTACTTTTTCATTTTATATTTGTATTCTAATAAATTTATTCAAAATCTTCTAATTAAATAACATGGAATGTGTTGTTAAAAATGTTAAACACTGTAGTAATTATAAGACTTACAACTCTAAATGTATATTTAGATGTTCACTTTAATTAAAACAAAGTACACTAAATAAATATTACATGCTCCCATCATCCTGGGATTTGCCAAACTCCTACAATTTTGACTTAAAAATTTCGCTTACAGAATTATATATAAAGATTTCTATAATTAGTATAATCCTCACTTAAATACATATTTTAACGTAAGCACGTTGTAATGGTTTGTAGTGGTTTAAATGTGCAGTGATAACTAGGGAGTGAGTACTGGTTCCCGAATATTCCAAGCACACGAGCATGAGCACACATTCAGGATAGGTCGGCCGGTCAGCCGATCACTTAGTGCAGACTGCTAGTTTAACTCTTCAGTTATTTAGTATTCCTATGTCCACGAATTCCATATGTCATGATTACTAACATAGGTGATTAATAATGTCATGATTACCATTTACATCTACATTTTAACTAAAAAAAATCAATTACAAACTTCTGGGACCAGTCTATGCAATAGGTTTTGTTACTAAAAGTTATATAAATGTTTCACGTGTTTTTAAATTAACAAGGTAAATATGTAATGTTAGGACTGAAACACAGAGCACATTTAAAATAAGAGTTTTTTCGGGTGTATCTTAAATCTAATCGTTATAAATTATTTATATTAAAATAAAAAATACAAATTTTATTACAGTTTACTTGAGATTAAAAAATATATTTTAATATATGTTGAAAAATTAATAATTACTCTATAAATAATATGTAACGGAAGAAAAATTAACAAATTTACATTTTTACTTAGACCAACATTAGTTTCATATTATGTTCATAAATATCATAACAGAAATAATAATCTGGAAATAAAAATTAAATATTGTTTAGGGTAATCCTTGACATTTACCTACCAGACCAAATGAATTACTCATTGCATTATTAACCATCATGATTAATATTTTTCTTGTTATAACTCAGATATTTAAAGATTTAATAACATCTATGTTATTATTCTTTTAGAAATCAAAATGCGGTGAGAAACGTAAGAAATAAACAATATTATTTCGATGCGGTAAACCTGCGGTGGAATCTAATTTGCCACCTTACTGCAGTGAAATCTGTCTTTGCCGGCCACGTCCCGTAAAGTCAATTTCCCCTAGTTAGCTTTGGTCTTGGCGTTTTGTAATAATATTATTATTTTAATAATATAAATAATTTAGCTGTACTAAAGATTATATTATTGTTTCTGCAATTCATAATTCACCAAGATCTTGAAGATGCTTATGCAAAAATAATTAATTTATTATTAACTTATTTGCCCTTTGAAAATTATTAAATTCCATAGTGTATTTTTGCATTAATTATTATTGTTGTATTACTATACAACATAAAGCATCAGCACCGAATTCAATCAAATAAATATGTGAGATAAGTATAAATGGTTGTTTTGTTATTTGAGTTTATCAGAGTAGAAAGATTTCTAATAGCTTGTTAACAGTCCTGGTTTAGAGAATTGTTTTTTTTCAACTTTACTAAATTTTGTTTTTCATTTACAAAATTGTGACTCTATTGTTGTTTTTATTTGTTAGTTTACGTCTGGTAACAATAAAACGTTGTAAGTATTTAAGCAGTATAATACCTTACTAAAATATGTCTTACAAAATTCCAAACAATTCCAAATTTCCGTGAGTGCACGTATGTGTCTTGCTTGTTATTGAGTTCTGACTTTGTTTCCCTCTGGGTCGGGTGCACGTCACGCAGTGTGTTATCCCCTCAGCGCCTTGCTGTCAATTCACCTTATGAACCGTGCATTACCCCAGTGGCTCCTTGACTGTGTTTCATCACAGCTTGGTTTAAAACTTAAATCCAGAGCTAAGCCACCACTGTTGTATTGAGTGCAAACGCCTAATGCGCAATAAGAGGTTAAGCAAATAAGTTTTAAAATGAATTACATTTTGTATTTTATTGTGAGGTAAGTGACTGTTAGTTTAAAGATTTATATTGGATATACAATGCAGGATGCATGAACATCGTACATACAATTACTTATGTTCCATACAATTACTTATGTTCCATACAATTACTTATGTTCCATACAATTACTTATGTTCCATACAATTACTTATGTTCCATACAATTACTTATGTTCCTCTTTTTCATTTTTATTAATAAAATTGTAATACTATATTTTGAATTACTTGTATATTGTAAACGAACTGTATATTTCAAATCAACTAACCGGGAATTAAAATTGTTTAAACATTCATAAAATATAAAATCCACTGAAATAAACACTCAAGGAAATAAAATAATGCTGATAATATTTTGACTATATTTTGCGGTAAAGTTTAATTTACTACTTGGTGCTTTTATAGCTATGGCCGCCATTCTTGTTACCCTAAAGCACTATACGATATGTTCTTGGTATAAAATAATTAACTTTGTATTCAATCGTTGTTATGTCATAAAATTGTAATTATTTCTTTATCCACAATTTTGTAACTCACTTTGATTGGTGTAATTTGTTTTCAAAGAGTTACAGTATCTTTAGTTATCGTTTTTTATGACTTTAAGTATCTAAAAAAGTGGCTTACAAAGGTTTAATACCCCATCCAAGCATGGGGAACACCCCATGTTTAGCATGGCGTAAAAACCATTCATAATAAGAGAACACTGAGGAAGAGAGAGAATACGAGGATTATCGTTGGTTTTCTAATAAGTAAATTTAGGATGGCAATGTAAATTAACTATAATCAATACGATTAGATCATATCGAACCGAAACCAATAGTATTGAAGTATCTGCGTTTACCCAGCTAACGGGTATTCAACAATATTTAGCTGGTTTGAATCTCTTATTAAATCCTTTAAAAACCAAATTCATTTCCTTCTCAGCTACTGAAAATAAGCCTAAAAGACTATCAACTAATATCTGTCTAAACGAGCATTTTTTGGAAGAGATTAATGAAACAAAATTTCTAGGGTTTTACATTGATAATCATCTTAATTGGAATTCACATATTGCAAAATTTTGCAATAAAATTTCCTCTGGAATGTTTGTACTAAGAAAAATATCACCAGTGTGCGATTTGGCAACTATGAAATCTGTATATTTCACATTCATCCATTCTCACATCTCTTTTGGATTGGTTATGTATGGCAGTACCTCCAATGAAAATTTAAACAAAATTTTAGTTTTTCAAAAAAAATCTCTACGGATAATGTTGAAATTAAATTGGCTCGAATCAGCCAAAGAACATTTTCCAGCATTAGGAATCATGACTGTTTTTACCTTATACATTTTTGAACTGATTATGGTAGTTAAAAGGAACTCAAATGACCTATGTTTATTGGGGTCTTATCACAACCATAACACCAGATATAGGAATAATTTTAGTTACAACAGACACAAATTAAAATTCTATGAGAAAAAGCCATGTTATGCGGGTATCAGGTATTTTAATGCCTTGCCTGCTGATTTAAAAAATATTTTGGATTTTGATCAATTCAAAAACAAGTTAAAGAAATTTATGATTTGTAAATCTTTATATTCTTTGGAGGAGTTTTTTGAATAGTTCATATAATTATAAGAAACTGTGCAATAAATAACAATGTTATTAAATTATGTACCTTAGTATTAAGTTAAAAAGCTTGTATTTTGTACGCTATGATTGACGCCATTCTGTACTATTGTATTGCAATGAATAAAGATGATTTGATTTGATATTTAGAAATAACATTTATGTCGAAATATTTTTAAAACCCAGTTTTATTTTTAGCAGGAAAATAAAAAGACGTAATAAACCTAGGCTTAAGACATAATATGACACAAACACAAAAGTAGCCATTCAAAACTTATATTAACAACTAAATAGTTCATCTTAACATATGTTGTTATGTCTTGCTTTTTATTACAAGTGAGACTAACAAAGTGACGCATTGCAGTTTAACAGTTAGTTTTAGTTTTCTAACCATATTCTGATTTTGAAATTTACAAATCATGGCGAAGCCAGGGTTGAAAGTCCCTGTCTCATGATACCCCTCACCAACCCCTTCCCTTTAAACGCCCTCCCCTCGCTAGTCCAAGCTCTTCACGAAGTCACGTGTATTAGTGAGTGGCAATTGTTTCATTGTTCACTGTAACAAAGGAAATGTCTGCGGACCAGTTAGCACAATTTTACTTCATTACGATTTGATACCTTCACAACCTCACCAACACCACAAACGATTTGATACATTTAAAACCTCACCACCGCTATCGAAACATGTTATATAAATTTACAATCCCACCAGCGCTATCAAAAGAGATGATACATTTAAAACTCACCAGCGCTATCAAAAGAGATTATGCATTTACAACCTCACCAGCGCTATCATAATATTTGATGCATTTACAGCCTTGCCAGTACTAGAAACGATTCGGTATATTTAAGATCTCACCAGTGCCACAACCAATTTGATACATTTACTACCTCACCAGGTCCACAACCGATCTGATACATTTACTACCTCATGAGCTTCACAACCGATCTGATACATTTACTAACTCACGAGCTCCACAACCGATCTGATACATTTACTACCTCATGAGCTTCACAACCGATCTGATACATTTACTAACTCACGAGCTCCACAACCGGTCTGATACATTTACTACCACATGAGCTTCACAACCGATCTGATACATTTACTAACTCACGAGCTCCACAACCGATCTGATACATTTACTACCTCATGAGCTTCACAACCGATCTGATACATTTACTAACTCACCAGGTCCACAACCGATCTGATACATTTACTACCTCATGAGCTTCACAACCGATCTGATACATTTACTAACTCACGAGCTCCACAACCGATCTGATACATTTACTACCTCACCAACGCCACAACCAATTTTTATACATTTACTACCTCACCAGGTCCACAACCGATCTGATACATTTACTACCTCATAAGCTTCACAACCGATCTGATACATTTACTACCTCATAAGCTTCACAACCGATCTGATGCATTTACTACCTCATAAGCTTCACAACCGATCTGATACATTTACTACCTCATAAGCTTCACAACCGATTTGATACATTTACTACCTCATAAGCTTCACAACCGATCTAATACATTTACTACCTCATGAGCTTCACAACCGATCTGATACATTTACTACCTCATAAGATTCACAACCGATTTGAAACATTTACTACCTCACCAGCGCCACAACCAATTTTTATACATTTACTACCTCACCAGGCCCACAACCGATCTGATACATTTACTACCTCATAAGCTTCACAACCGATCTGATACATTTACTACCTCATAAGCTTCACAACCAATCTGATACATTTACCACCTCATAAGCTTCACAACCGATCTGATACATTTACTACCTCATAAGCTTCACAACGGATCTTATACATTTACTACCTCATAAGCTTCACCACCGATTTGATACATTTACCGTCTCATAAGCTTCACAACCATTCTGATACATTTACTACCTCATAAGCTTCACAACCGATTTGATACATTTACTATCTCATAAGCTTCACAACCGATTTTTATACATTTATTACCTCACCAAGTCCACAACCGATCTGATACATTTACTACCTCATAAGCTCCACAACCGATTTGATACATTTACTACCTCAACAGCTCCACAGCCGATTTGATACATTTACTACCTCACTAGCTCCACAGCCGATTCGATACATTTACTACCTCACCAGCTCCACAACCGATTTGATACATTTACTACCTCACCAGCTCCACAGCCGATTTGATATATTTATTACCTTACCAGCTCCATAGCCGATTCGATACATTTACTACCTCACCAGCTCCACAACCGATTTGATACATTTACTACCTCACCAGCTCCACAGCCGATTTTATACATTTCCTACCTTACCAGCTCCACAGCCAATTCGATACATTTACTACCTCACCAGCTCCACAGCCGATTTGATACATTTACTACCTTACCAGCTCCACAGCCGATTCGATACATTACCACCTCACCAGCTCCACAACCGATTTGATACATTTACTACCTCACCAGCGCCACAACCGATTTGATACATTTACTACCTCACCAGCTCCACAACCGATTTGATACATTTACTACCTCACCAGCTCCACAACCGATTTAATACGTTTACTACCTCACCAGCTCCACAACCGATTTGATACATTTACTACCTCACCAGCGCCACAATCAATTTTTATACATTTACTACCTCATAAGCTCCACAACCGATTTGATACATTTACTACCTCACCAGCTCCACAACCGATTTGATACATTTACTACCTTACCAGCTCCACAGCCGATTCGATACATTTACTATATTACCAGCTCCACGACCGATTTGATACATTTACTACCTCACCAGCTCCACAGCCGATTTGATACATTTACTACCTCACTAGCTCCACAGCCGATTCAAAACATTTACTACCTCACCAGCTCCACAGCCGATTTGATACATTTACTACCTCACCAGCTCCACAGCCGATTTGATACATTTACTACCTTACCAGCTCCATAGCCGATTCGATACATTTACTACCTCACCAGCTCCACAACCGATTTGATACATTTACTACCTCACCAGCTCCACAGCCGATTTGATTCATTTACTACCTTACCAGCTCCACAGCCGATTCGATACATTACCACCTCACCAGATCCACAACCGATTTGATATATACCTCACTAGTTCCACAGCCGATTTGATACATTTACTACCTTACCAGCTCCACAGCCAATTCGATACATTTACTATCTTACCAGCGCCACAACCAATTTTTATATATTTACTACCTCACCAGGTCCACAACCGATCTGATACATTTACTACCTCATAAGCTCCACAACCGATTTGATACATTTACTACCTCACCAGCTCCACAACCAATTTGATACATTTACTACCTTACCAGCTCCACAGCCGATTCGATACATTTACTATCTTACCAGCTCCACGACCGATTTGATACATTTACTACCTCACCAGCTCCACAGCCGATTTGATACATTTACTATCTCACTAGCTCCACAGCCGATTCGATACATTTACTACCTCACCAGCTCCACAGCCGATTTGATACATTTACTACCTCACCAGCTCCACAGCCGATTTGATACATTTAATACCTCACCAGCTCCACAACTAATTTGATACGTTTACTACCTCACCAGCTCCACAGCCAATTTGATACATTTACTACCTTACCAGCCCCACAACCGATTTGATACATTTACTATCTTACCAGCTTTACAGCCGATTTGATAAATTTACTACCTCACCAGCTCCACAGCCGATTCGATACATTTACTATCTTACCAGCTCCACAACAGATTTGATACATTTACTACCTCACCAGCTCCACAGCCGATTTGATACATTTACTATCTCACTAGCTCCACAGCCGATTCGATACATTTACTACCTCACCAGCTCCACAGCCGATTTGATACATTTACTACCTCACCAGCTCCACAGCCGATTTGATACATTTAATACCTCACCAGCTCCACAACTAATTTGATACGTTTACTACCTCACCAGCTCCACAGCCAATTTGATACATTTACTACCTTACCAGCCCCACAACCGATTTGATACATTTACTATCTTACCAGCTTTACAGCCGATTTGATAAATTTACTACCTCACCAGCTCCACGACCGATTTGATACATTTACTATCTCATAAGCTTCACGACCGATTTTTATACATTTACTACCTCACCAAGTCCACAACCGATCTGATACATTTACTACCTCATAAGCTCCACAACCGATTTGATACATTTACTACCTCATCAGCTCCACAGCCGATTTGATACATTTACTACCTCACTAGCTCCACAGCCGATTCGATACATTTACTACCTCACCAGCTCCACAACCGATTTGATACATTTACTACCTCACCAGCTCCACAGCCGATTTGATATATTTATTACCTTACCAGCTCCATAGCCGATTCGATACATTTACTACCTCACCAGCTCCACAACCGATTTGATACATTTACTACCTCACCAGCTCCACAGCCGATTTTATACATTTCCTACCTTACCAGCTCCACAGCCAATTCGATACATTTACTACCTCACCAGCTCCACAGCCGATTTGATACATTTACTACCTTACCAGCTCCACAGCCGATTCGATACATTACCACCTCACCAGCTCCACAACCGATTTGATACATTTACTACCTCACCAGCGCCACAACCGATTTGATACATTTACTACCTCACCAGCTCCACAACCGATTTGATACATTTACTACCTCACCAGCTCCACAACCGATTTAATACGTTTACTACCTCACCAGCTCCACAACCGATTTGATACATTTACTACCTCACCAGCGCCACAATCAATTTTTATACATTTACTACCTCATAAGCTCCACAACCGATTTGATACATTTACTACCTCACCAGCTCCACAACCGATTTGATACATTTACTACCTTACCAGCTCCACAGCCGATTCGATACATTTACTATATTACCAGCTCCACGACCGATTTGATACATTTACTACCTCACCAGCTCCACAGCCGATTTGATACATTTACTACCTCACTAGCTCCACAGCCGATTCAAAACATTTACAACCTCACCAGCTCCACAGCCGATTTGATACATTTACTACCTCACCAGCTCCACAGCCGATTTGATACATTTACTACCTTACCAGCTCCATAGCCGATTCGATACATTTACTACCTCACCAGCTCCACAACCGATTTGATACATTTACTACCTCACCAGCTCCACAGCCGATTTGATACATTTACTACCTTACCAGCTCCACAGCCGATTCGATACATTACCACCTCACCAGATCCACAACCGATTTGATATATACCTCACTAGTTCCACAGCCGATTTGATACATTTACTACCTTACCAGCTCCACAGCCAATTCGATACATTTACTATCTTACCAGCGCCACAACCAATTTTTATATATTTACTACCTCACCAGGTCCACAACCGATCTGATACATTTACTACCTCATAAGCTCCACAACCGATTTGATACATTTACTACCTCACCAGCTCCACAACCGATTTGATACATTTACTACCTTACCAGCTCCACAGCCGATTCGATACATTTACTATCTTACCAGCTCCACGACCGATTTGATACATTTACTACCTCACCAGCTCCACAGCCGATTTGATACATTTACTATCTCACTAGCTCCACAGCCGATTCGATACATTTACTACCTCACCAGCTCCACAGCCGATTTGATACATTTACTACCTCACCAGCTCCACAGCCGATTTGATACATTTAATACCTCACCAGCTCCACAACTAATTTGATACGTTTACTACCTCACCAGCTCCACAGCCAATTTGATACATTTACTACCTTACCAGCCCCACAACCGATTTGATACATTTACTATCTTACCAGCTTTACAGCCGATTTGATAAATTTACTACCTCACCAGCTCCACAGCCGATTCGATACATTTACTATCTTACCAGCTACAACAGATTTGATACATTGACTACCTCACCAGCTCCACAACAGATTTTACATAGTTACTATCCACCAGCACCAGAAACGATTGGATACATTTATAATATCCCCGGCGCCGCATCCTTAAACACATTTACTACCTCACCAGTGCCACAACTATTTTATACATACTTATTACCTCACCAGCACTCCAACCAATTTCGTCTTACACTAAATTAGATAAAAAATTGTAATTATTGATTTTTATGTTATTAAGCTTCCTGTATTTAATACTTTTAAAGTAAAAAATCACATAAAAACCAAACATTAATGTTGCACCTGTGTATTTACACTTACACTGGACTTATATACAAGTTAGTAAATAAACATGTAATATTTATTCAGTGTACTTAGTTTTAATTAAAGTGTAAGTCTAAACACTTGTTTAAGTGTATACAATTGTATAATTACTACAGTGTTTAACACTTTTAACAACACATTCCATGTTATTTAATTAGAAAATTTTGAATAAATTTATTACAATACAAATATAAAATGAAAAGTACATCGATAAAGGTTCAATTATATTAAATTCTCTTTGAACTAATTTTATTTTGCCAAGTATTGATTATCCTGTTTTCAGTTGTCAAACGAAAGGTAATTTGTCACTCCTTGTCAAGGAAGTAAGCGAGTGAATAATATCACTAGCTAATTGGCCAAAGTCGATACTCAATCTTTTTCAATCAATTATACTATTAACTTTCTTTAATACCCATTTTTCTCATATTATATTTGCAAGTTACAAAATAATAATGTATAAATAAATGTTAAGAAAATGTTATTTTTAAGTTATGGTAAGGAAAAGCTAAAATATTTTATTTAAGTATTTTTTTACTTTTTAACGATTTATCTATGTATTAAATATATAAATGAATATTATTAGTTGGTAAAACCTTTAAAAGTCATGATATTTCGTTGTTTAAAAAGGTAATTTAAAAATCCCCTTTTGAGATTATTCTGCGGCAGCTAGTTCAATTTCAATCGCTATAATAATTGTAATAACCACATACAGTATCGTTAAAGAAAGAAATGACTGCAGAGTGATTTAACTAAATGCAAATTATTACATAAAAGGTTCTATTTAAAAGCAATGATTTCACTTAAAAACACATACATTCATAAAATAGGCTAGACAAGGAGGGTGTTGCTGTATACGATGCACCATAGGCGATTGATGTATTCAATTATCGGACTATTTGTTCGATGTGTTACTATTCGGTGGTATTATTGATTGGTTGTGATTAGTGATTACTCAAGTGATTTTTATACTTATAGCTCGTATACATATAGAAATATTTTAAACGTACAACACACTTGTTTGTATTATAAATAATAATTATTGCCTTTATACTACTCATAATATATTTATTATTTGAAACTGACACGATGATATCATTGGTTATCAAAACAAACGTACATTGTTATCCTAAATGAAATAGTAATTTATGACTCTATTTGAAAACTCTTTAATGCTGTAAATACTGTTAATTGTATTTTATATTTGTTTGGAGCTTACTAATACAAATATTAAATGTTCACAGTTATATATTGAAACAGAACCTCGTACGCTTATATTGATAACGTTGAGAAAAAAAAATTGCAATAGACTTCAAAGCTCAAAGTAGCAAGGATTCATCTTCCAATGGAAGTAACGTGCTTCACATTGAATATAAATCACAAAGGAAAGTCATTGAATCAAACAAACTAGATGATGTAAGTAGTATTATGTGTTATGAACATTTTGTTTTACTGGTCTACAATTACTTAATACTCATTCGTATACTTAAATGTTATTTATTTAAAGATAATGTATTAATACAAACTAACACGATCTTTCAATTTGCATTCCTTTTAAAAAAGGTTAGGCTCACAAATCACTATAATTTTTCTTTGTAAAACTAATAAGCTTACTTAAACTGATTTTGTTGCACTTTTTCTTATTTTTAATTTCTGAGTAAGTGATTTTTCATTATAGATATGGGAAATTTAGCAGCTAAAGTTCATATTTTTAGTAAAACTTTCTTTTAAATTTTAATATCTAGTCCAAAGGCACGCCGGAATGTTGAAACTGTTCCACGAAATCTAATACATAAATAACCTATACCTATATTCTCTGTTATTTATATTTGCCCTGAACCAATTTATTGTTAGCTCGTATAGAATATCCTTTTGTTCGATGCTTTTCCTAAAAGGTTGCCGCCTATATTCTCTTTTTTTGGCGTCAACCTCTACAGAATGCTCTAGTCCAGCATCGAGTTTTTCCTTTGTTTCCATCACTTTTTCAAACATATTAAATCCTTTTTCTTTCAGTTGTCGGGCGATAATATTATTTACCTGTAATATGGTAATAGTATACCGTAAGGTTTGGATTTGCGTCAATGTTTCTCCCCAGATTCTGATAAAATGGGAAATTCAGAAGACATTTATTACCAATTAGAACGCATTCAGTGCTTACAAAGAAGTAATCAATTGGTTTTGATTAGAGAAATCGAATCAGATCGCCCCACGTGGCGATGCGATTGGTCTGACGAGATCGATTAGTCGAAACTATTCATCGAAGGATAATAGTTAGACTGAACATCTATAGCTGTCAAGGAACAATAAACAGTCCTTTGTTGACGGTGGAAACGCATCGTCGCTAATTAGGTTTAAATATTAGAAGCCTTCTCTCATTGTCACTTCAGCCATCAGCAAACACACATCACCACTTGAGACGTGTTGTTTTGTCTCAGCATTAGAGATTTATTGCGTTGTGAGGCATCCCATCATTCCTAATGATTTTTACTAGTAGTGTAATTCTTAAAATTGTAACGAAAAGTAAAAGAGCAATTAAACATTACATTATTTTTTAATTTTCATATGTAGGAAATTTTTATTTCAAACAGTCATGTGCATTCTAAGTTAAACTATTTTTAACATTATGAAATTAGTTGAGAATTTTAGCCTTACCTGTGCATTCAACTTTTTAAAAACGAGCTTGCTACGCATCACTTACATATTCTTCGCAAACAGACCTACCAACTGCAGGAAATAAAGTCACGAGTATACCCAAAAAATACTCGAACCGATAAAAAATAAAAATAATGAAACTGGAATCATGTAAGTCACACTATAGAGGTTTTATCTGTTACATAAACTATAGAGTTTTCAAACAGCCGGTATATATATATCCTTGTGTGTCATTCCCTAGCCTGTAACTATATAGTGTATTCCGTGCGCGTTGTGGTAATCAACTTGCTCGACATTGTAAGGCTGTATTTCACATTGGAGGTGGAGCTATTAGATTCCAGTGCCTAAGATTTAAGCCACCAGTCGACACGAGAGACACTGTGTAAACTTGTTCATTTACTAATGGTAAAAACTTGTACTTGTGTCTTGGTATCTTGCAGGACATTATAGTAAGTTGGTTAATTTCGTATTACTTCTGCCATTAACTTCGTTTCAATATACCGGGTGTCCCACGTAAGGTGTCTCAAATTGATTACGGAAAAACGGCTTAACGTACAAGGATGAAATAAAATTATTTCCGCTAAATCGACCCCAAGGAATAACGTAAAAATATTTTAAACTTTTTTCCGATACAGGGTGTGCCAAAAACTGAGGGTCACTAGTTCGAAACTCGGAATTTTCAAATGTAAACATATGTCATGTTATACATCATTTTAAAGGTATTTAATAGACAAACACTCTGGCGAAAACAGAAATTAATTATCTTTTTCCGTTTCAAAATGGCGGCTGTTTTTTTGGGAAAAATCAATATGTTTTTAATACTCTGTGTTTCCTATACCAATGCACATAGCCCTTCTCCGGTTGAATTTTCTTACTCGTTATGAAATTAGCTTTACTGTGAAATGCAACAAGTAACGGTATTTTAAAATAATAACAATTCCAAAAAAATTGATTTTTGAAAATTTGCAAATGCCCATTGTTCAAAATTTCCAAATAGCAACATATGTCAAGTGGCACATCATTTTATAGGTTTTTTATTTCTTAACAACTTTCTAATTTACACTTACTTCGTATCTCTTTTAGTTTTTGTGTAAATAACAAAAAACCTAATTTTCCTATATCAAATGCATGTTACTTGGGTTTAACACTAAATGAAATGGGGCCATGGGGGTTTTAGTGTTAAACCCAAATAACATGCATTTGATATAGGAAAATTAGGTTTTTTGTTATTTACACAAAAACTAAAAGAGATACGAAGTAAGTGTAAATTAGAAAGTTGTTAAAAATTTAAAGACCTATAAAATGATGTGCCACTTGACATATGTTGCTATTTGGAAATTTTGAACAATGGGCATTTGCAAATTTTCAAAAATCAATTTTTTTGGAATTGTTATTATTTCAAAAAACCGTTAATTGTAGCATATCACAGTAAAGCTAATTTCATAACGAGTAAGAAAATTCAACCGGAGAAGGGCTATGTGCATTGGTATAGGAAACACAGAGTATTAAAAACATATTGATTTTTCCCAAAAAACTGCCGCCATTTTGAAACGGAAAAAGATAATTAATTTCTGTTTTCGCCAAAATGTTTGTCTATTAAATACCTTTAAAATTATGTATAACATGACATATGTTTACATTTGAAAATTCCGAGATTTGAACTAGTGACCCTCAGTTTTTGGCACACCCTGTATCGGAAAAAAGTTAAAAATATTTTTACGTTATTCCTTGGGGTCGATTTAGCGGAAATAATTTTATTTTATCCTTGTACGTTAAGCCGTTTTTCCGTAATCAATTTGAGACACCTTACGTGGGACACCCGGTATATTTTTTATTATTGTTTGATTAAATATCTATAGAATGCTACAGAGTTTTTATCTCAAAACGAACAATCCATCTTAGTTTGTTTTCCTAACAGATTTTGTATAAGTTTTACAGTTATGATTTGATTAGAATAAATTATAGTCTAGTAGTAAAATATCAAAGTACTAGTCTACGTTTTATATCATCAAATAATATAAGCTCTTAATAAGGTAGAATAAATTTAACAATTTGCTAAGATGAATTTTCACATTAATAGTCAAATATTTCATAATTTATTTCAATTTTGATTACCATGTTTACAAAGTAAGCCACAACCGTAAATATACCTACCTAATATTGGTTCACAAATATCCCTGTATCCTCATCCCTAACACGGTAACACGTATTGTGTATATGGTAATATTTACAAATTAGAACAATAACGGGATATAACCGAAGACTAAAACAGGCCCTCGTGGTTTTGCTAACTTGATTGTGATCTAATCAGTAGATATATGGCGATGCTATTTTGTGATCGCAGCGTAACCATTGCCTTGTCTTAGTTACACCTACAGAGTTATTTACAATATCCAAGTTGCTAACGGAGTAGGGCTCTAAAATGATAACCAGTACGACAGTCTAGTTATATTTATATGAAAGTTTTAGAAAAATGTATAAATAACAGTTTGTTTAATTTGTATATCAATTTGAAAACATATTAGACATTTTTAACTAACAATTTACTGGAATTGTAGTATTTCTGAAGTTCATTTTTGAATTTTGTTTATTTAAATTACTATAATAGTAAGACTAAAACAGAATTTTTACTAAGTCTAATATACTAAGTTGCTGAACACGGGAAAAACATTTTTTATCTGATCATTATGACAGTATATCTTTCTAAAATTGTGTTAAATATTGTAAAATGATTTATGTCAAGCATAAATCGTCTAAGATTTATCCGTTTTACAGTTCTTGTGAGCTTGCAATTGAATTTTTTTAGAAGAGGAGAAATAAGCAGAGAGGAAATTTATAATATCTGAGGTGTGTAAACCATTAGCTGGATTCCCGGGGTGGTCGTCTGTCATATATGTTCCGTTCTTTTTATGTAACAAAATCTCTTAAATTATTTTTAGAACACAACTTAGCATGTACCCAAACTAATTTGACCTAATGATACCTAATAGCCTGTCCCTTCGCCAAGACATAAACTTGCAATAGCTTTACATATTTAAACAATATGACTAATTTTCAATTACATTTTACTATAGTATTTAATGAAGTAAAATACTAACAGTTAATAATTGAATTTCAAAACAACTCGACTATAAAACAAACTATATTTGTAATAGAAGTTTACAAGTTTATACATTTAAAAAGAAATGAGTTTTCACCACAAGTTTTTCTGAACATATACAGTAATGTAGTAAAGTTTTAAACATTTACCGTATTTTAATTGTAAACATTTATCCTAGAAAATATAATATTAGTTATTTTATTCTGTATCGACCTATTTGTGACTTAAAAAACAATGCCTCAAAATAACATTTAATTGGTAATTATACCAGCGTTTTAATTTATGTAGGAAATATTAAGGAATGTTTACAGAAAATCGCAAGAGCATTCACAATATAAACCAAATAAAAACCATATTTTACCCTTCAGCTATATTTTAATCTTCAGCCATATTTTACTTTCACCAGTTTAAAAGACACAAGTGACTTTTTCTTGTTCATCATTTATAAAATTTGGGTGGAAATATTTTCATCCTAAGCTATATTCTATAACACTAAAAAATGGAAATCATTTCAAAATTTGAGAACAAGATCGAGTCACAATAATAGCCCACATCTTATTAAATAAGTGTAGGTAATAAAGTTTAAAATTAATGTATTTACTTGTATCAAGACGAAAAATATAAGAATAAAAATAACTGTAGTCAATTTGTTTGGCTAAAGGGAAATGTAATACATCATTCAAAATATTAGCTGTAAGTTTAGTAAATATTGTTATGCCTCTCGGTAACACAGAGAATATTAAACCCACAATCTAATATTCAAAACGTATAGCTCCAGCGGTATTTTAATTGCAAGATAACGGAGTTAAATCCTGTTATCTCTCTCGAGTTAGCAGTATGCGACTGCATTATATGAAACTATAAATTTCCAAAACCTTTTTACCATCTTGAATTTTACAATGCACTCTAAATATGGGAACAATAAATTTATGTGCAGGATACGATAAATTTATTCTTCAAAATTGTTTGAACTCTTAGGAAATGGGCATCATACTTTTAATAAAAGGATTTATATTTATAAAATGTAATAAATAACTTATACTTAACGATAACGAAGGTTTAAAGTTAAAAACCAACACATGAAATAAACTCTTCTAACATATACAAAAATAAAATAATAATTAATCAGTGTTTGGTGTAAAAAAGAGAAACAAAGAAATAACAAAAATAGCAAGGAATATATATTTTTACTGATTCCATTTTTAAAGAATATTTAATAAATTATTATCTGTAATATGTATTTTGATCGAAGCTTGGAGTCGTATGACGATTTACTGTTCAATTTTTACACCGTTAAAAACCATACCATAAAATATATATGTACTAATAGAAACTGAACAGATTAAAAATATAAAAATATGTTTACATGAGATGAGAGTGTTCTGGCTAAACTCCGTAGGCTGTTAATTATATTTGATCAAGCACATTTTGTAAAGTTACTAACAGGATAAACGAGTTAAAAACAAATATATAAAATATAAAACTAATTTTTAACAGAATAAATATTTTATTCTTTAACAGATGTAAATATTTTCTGATGAAATATGTTATAGCTAGATACTATACAAATTTAATTGGCTTTAACATAATTAGGCCTAAATATGTGGTTATTTATTTTTATTTAATTTAATTGTACTTTGTATTATATTACTGGACTCCCCATATACATAGTAAATGTTTGTTTTTGTCAACATTTTCCAATATAAGTTTTCGAAAGAAAAATATTATGAATCTGATTTCAACTTGGTGGTTTATGGTGCTTTAGCTAACATAACGACACTAACCATATTT
The DNA here is from genome assembly GCA_963675035.1 of Allygus modestus. NCBI lineage: Eukaryota > Metazoa > Arthropoda > Insecta > Hemiptera > Cicadellidae > Allygus > Allygus modestus. The sequence goes on along the minus strand of OY776112.1, from coordinate 391,987,798 downwards.
CTAGTGAAATTCAGGGTGAAAAATAATAGAGCTTAACAGGTTATACAATTATTTATTTCAAATCACCATTAATTTTTTAATAAATTTATTGATCACGATTAAAAATGCTTAGAAAACTAAATAACATTATCTAAGGTTATTAGAGTAGTTAGTATTATTCGAGGTTAATACCATTGCTGAGGAAATATAAATTTTGAAATATAGCTAAAAGGAGTTCTTTGTCCTTTGTTATTCGTATGAAAAATAAATACAACTTTTATTCTCTCTTATTTACTGATTGATTTAATTCAATGTTGGTATTTTTTTAAACCAACCAGCATTCAGAACATTCGTATATGCTACCACCTAACCATTTGGGGGAATTCCCACCGGAAAACCGCTGTTTTTAGCAAATGGCTATGAAATTCCTTTAACAAAATATTTTGGGTAGGCATAAAAAATACTAAATTTTTGTATAGTGATAACTGCACTTTTGTACTCTGCAAGCGTTATAAATAAAAAAAAGTAGTTATTAAACTTATTTAAAAGCAAGAAGATATCAGTCAGTTTTATGTTATGATTTATATTGTTTAAGATGCATTTCACACTGAATAAATCCAAACGTAAGGGCTGGTGCGGGGTCCCACTCGAGTCTGGGTCACTCTCGAGCTCTTACCGAGGGTTTATTGTTCTACCCCCTGCAATATAAACCTCAACAGTTTCACGAATACAAAAATTGCGATATTGCACCTAGAAGAGTCCACTTTTATTGCGTGGCTCACTGTAGAAAACAGCTTTTATATTGATATAATCTTTATATAATTTGTGCACAGTTCACTACATATATGGGTGATTTTTCCTTTTGATTTGATTTCGAAGGATGGAAACGAATGTAAGGTTCATAAAAAAGGGACACATATATCTGAAAATAAAATAAATTGTAGAGTTTTAGTTCATTTCGGTAGAAAGGTTAGTTTTGTCTTAACATTAAGATGGGAAGCCTCTTTAAAAATACATTCTAGAGCTCCTGAGGGTGTCAAGGATGGAAAACTCTAAGCATATATTATATCACTGGATTGGCATTACTACTAGGTCTTTGTTTAACTGACAATTTCAACCCGCTTCATAGTCATTATCGTCTTCGCGGGTGGATTAGTTACGTTTGACACCTTGTCAAGAAAACCGCATCACTTATTCGACTTTCTATTTATAGAAGAAATTTCACTAATCCCATTTTTGATTTTCCTTTAGTGTGCTTGAAACATTTACAATAATTCACTTTATCTTGTTTGCTGTACTTAGTTGGAAAACAATTAATCATTACAAGAGAACCCAACATTAAAACAAACATGAAAAAGAAAATATTTACAAAATCGAGTTATTGGGGCATCTTAGTGTGATCAGAAAAAAATGCTGTTATGGAAAATTTGTTTCAACAATACCTTATCTCAAATATTACAACCATCTCAATACTTTATTTATTAAAGGCACCCTGGGTTTCGAGGTAGAAGACATGTACACAAATAGCTTTGGAGTATGGAGCGTTCGGCTATCACATATACTGAACCTTAGAAAACGCATGTTAAACATGATGACACTTTCAGACTATTATTATATCATCCCAACTATACACACACACACAGGTTAAACTGAATGTTCCTCATCTCATTTTCATCTAAAATGTTGTTGACAGTATTCAAAACATAGTGATAAAAGTGATTTAAGTGATAAATATTTGTAAAAAGTAATATTTTGCACGTGACTTTAAACAGATGGTGTCCTATGGGCTGGTATGGTAATGCACTTAAGCCAAACAAACTGGGGTCGTATCACAATCCAGTTCAAAAAATATCTGTCCTCAGTCCATTTAAAATAATAATCTTTAAAATAAGTAACTTTAAAGATTCATTAGACACATTTAATACTAAACAAATGTATTGGGATTAGTTAAGAATTCAGTTAGGTACACGTTGTATTAATATAATTTGTCATTCGCTGTCAGCGAAACAAATTAGCGGATAATCCTTCTGATTAATTGACTAAGGCTGATCAATCATTTTATGTTACATTTTACCGAGGACTTCATAAATTGAAAAAAATATTCGTTGATTATGTGACACTAAAATCACTCAGTAAAAATACTTTTATAATTCAACAATTCAACTAATACGATTTATGGTTGCATTCAGTTACTATTATGCTTTGTAAAACAGCATTGCAAGTTAGAGACAAAAGAGATGCAATTTGTGTATACCATAAGTAATTTTGAATAGTTGATCTAAAGGGATGTTGAACCTAAAATACATATTAAGGTTAAATTAGTCTCGGAACAGTAATAAATTTTCATATTGAAGTCTCTACATGCAAAAAGCACCATTCGTTCTTATTTGCATTTACTTCTATGTTGAGAAGAGTTATATTTTACCTTTGATCCTTACATCTAGACACTAACCTCAGTAATTGAAACGTCAGGTGAACCCCCTGAACCTGTAAAGGGTAGTACCCGTACACACCTAAACCTGGCTGTGCTAAACTGAAGCTTTAAACCAATCTATGCTTTTATTCTTATACAAATATCGTACATTTTTCAATAAAAACAATTTCCCCTGATATGTTTTAATTTTAAAACTTTTATTATTTTATTATAATGTTTGTTATCCCCATCATTAACTTTTTACACATAAAATATGGAGAAATTATATTTTTTCAATATTAAAGAATTTGGGTCAGTTAAGAATAGTTTTTATTCATACTTCCTGAACTCAAAATGTAGTATTTCCAGAAGATCAGTCTATTTGTATGGATATGCACATACTTATAGACCACGCGGCCTATCCGACTTTGATAAAATTTGATATGGAAGTAAAATTTCACGAAATTTCTAGAATTTCTAGAACTATCTTTTATTTTCAATAACAACCCTTCCACAAAGCTGCTAAAACCAATAAAAACTGTATACATTGATTTTAACTAGCTCTAAGTATTTGGCTTTGGTTTTTGTTTCCCATTGACAAAAACTGGATTCGAATTGCGTTTATAAATTGGTTGGATTGCTTAAGTACACTTATAACGTTAAAATTAATATTTTAATATTTTGTATGTTGGATCTTTTAGTTTTCTGGATACATAGATTAATTTTGTTAAATATTTACAATGTACTAAATGTTATTACGTAAATTATTATGAATATAAAAATATAAGTTCTTCCAAATATGTAGTAGGTGAAGCAAAACTGATGTACCGTTTGGTTGTCATCTCAATCCCCCAATGCAAACTATGTAATGCCTGTCGCAATGTATGATGTAGAGACGCTGTTTTGAGGTAAGATTTGTGATACACACTCAGTAAAAACTTCGTAATATCTACGGATCTGATTTAAAACTTCACAACAGTTTTTTAGTACTTATATATTTTTAGTATTTATATAGAAATTAAAAGATTTTCTTTAAAAAAATGTCTAAATGGATATGGTTAAAACTAGGATCCTCGTTTACTGAGCTAATCTGAGCTAGGTCTATGTAGAAGTTAGATTAGAAACCATACGAATGCAACAAATAATAGCTACTCGGACTTGAATGTTCATCTCCCACTGTAAAGTTCAAACACTGGGTTAAGTCTTCAATGAGGGGTCTAATATTGGTTATAAACTAATTTTAAATTCAATAATTTACCAATAGCTTACAAATTTGTTATATTTTATAACAGATATTTTTTATACTGTCTTCATTTTATATTTGCCTTTCACCAGCAACGCTGCCATCGTCAGACGAACTCACAAACTCGTCTAGCTCGTCTTAGGGTGTCAGCGTTGCTGGCGAAAGGCCTCATGAAAATTTGTCTAATGTTAGTAAATGTTTTAATTTAAAATTAAAACTGGGCTTTGGTGATTATACTAAAGTAAAACACAATTAAGTTAATCTTACCTGGCCTTTAATACAGGAAAACCTTTAATGCAGATATAGTTCTCTCAAAATTGTTTTATATAGCCTTAAGTTAAAATTGGCTCCTGACCGCCCACTACACCATACTGAGGAATAGTAGTACTTTATTTAATTTTGATAAAATATGTCCTGATTTTTGTGACACAAATACTAATATATATTTATTACATTGCTATTTTTTATTAAGTATATATTAGACCTTCTGATGTAAAAAATATTATTGCGCTAGTATATCCTAAGCATACAGTATAACATTAATAAATAAATAAAAACTCTCAGTAACCTATTCCTACCTCTCAGGGCACAACAGACAAGACAGTAGTTCAAATACGACTGAAGTATCCCTCGGGCCCTGTATTGTATGCTTCATATTTTCCTTCAATCCCTGCGTATCTCACAGTTAGGAATACAAATCCACTTCTTACTCCTCATAAGGAGACATCAATATAAATCTTCTGTTGCCAAAGTTTTTTGTATTTACAACTTTAATCTGTATTTTATGTTGTACACCATTTGGTTGTGGTACATGGTATACTATTGTTCTTCTCGTACTGGGGCTTATTACTTTATTCTATTATAACGAGTGTTTATATTACGGTTTGATAAATTGACAGGAAGCAAGTAGATAAAGACGAACCTCAAATGATTAGAATACTGTTTTACCTGAGGATAAATATTTGTAACTGGATATTGTAACCTTTAAAAGTTGAGACTTTAAGCTTTATAATGCTACTTTTTCTATCTCTATCAAGCATTTTGTTGTTTTTTTTTTTGTTACATAGACAAAAACTTATTAATACTGCAATCTGTAGGAAACAGAGGGAATAATTTTCATCTAAAACAATTTTTATACTAAATAAAATTGTCATCTCCGATAGAATAGTAACATTATTTAACAATTCAAAGCCATTGGCTGAAAACCCTGAATTTTCCTTAGTGTGTATTTTATTTGTAATATTTTGTCACCATCTGTATTTCATGTATTATTACCAAAAATAGTATAAACGGTCATACGTTTCACCTTGTTTTTCAAAATTAATTTATGCTGCAGTATTTTAAAATGTTAACATATTTCATTAATATAAGTTATTTAGTCATATGCACTATCGTTATAACACAATGACAAAAGATACAAAATATTTCAAAAGTCCTCAGCTACTTCTTCTTCCCTTTAGAACGTATTTCGAGCAAAGGAAATTCTGTGGATTTTAAAAAAAGCTGTGATAAAGCAATTTGTTACTTCTTGTGACACAAGCGACCTTCGAGTGACCTCCCTGGCTAATTGGCAGGTGTTGATTAAACTGTCAGTCAAATTTACAGCTTTGTTTGATCATAATATAAATTAAATTAAAACACTCCTTTTTTAAATTGAATATTGAATTATATAATGAAAAATTGAATAGAAAGTTCAAATGTAAAAAGGGCTGTAAAAAACATATTAGTCAACATTTAAAGTAATAGTGATAGTATATTTTTGTTTACGAAAATCACGTAATTCAATTTGTTAAGCGTACCTGTTATACTGTAAGTTATTGATTTGAAATAACATTTGTGTTTTATTTAAGAAAACTGCACTGATTTTGAAACTAATATATAATCTAAATAAAAAATCGATCTACATACATTACTGTGACAGAGAACCATACCCAGTTTTACTAATTAGTTTTTAAATTAAATTAAAACTAAAATTTAAACTATCATATTTCATTCATACAACTATTTTATAAAACTCCGCCATAAATAGACACCAAATATCGTTGGTAAAAACAATAAATTTAATCTCTTATTAAGTTATATGATATATCGTTCTTAAGCAATAAGTCGCTTAGGTAAATAACCCTTACATTATTTTAATATTACAAGCATACATATATATATACATATACATACATATTTAAATTAATTTGTTCTTTAGCTAATTTAATTTCCCATCTAAACAACTATTAGTATTAAATACTAAAACAAATTCAATAACATTTAAGAACAACATTGATTGGATAAAACAAAAAACTGGTCAAATTAAACCAACACAATAAGTTTGTTCTTGGTGCAGAAATCTGCAGCGTTAGGATCTAATTTGCTGCCACACTGCGGTGAGATATATCACGGCAATAGGCACGCTGCTTTGGCCATTTAAGTTTGGTTTAACCTCTATTTCTTTCCTAAGTAAAGATATTGGTTTCGTTTATGCTCTTGTAATTTTGATTATTATTAAATATTTGTGTTGAAACTGATATCATGATTATTCTTATATGAAAAAGAATCGCTTTATAAATTTTAATTGGGCATTTCATACATTGTTAAGTAAAATTGTTTATGTCTAGAAATACCTTTTAAATGTAACATTGGTAAAATTGACACTACACATAAATAAAAGGATCTTCGTCCCGGATGTGTGTTTTTTTAGGATCATTAGGTAAACTTGATGTACTACATATTTCTTTGCCGGATTTAATAATTTTGTTCGGTCCGGTATTGTCAGGTGTGACTGGTAGATTGAATATTTTACGATATTTTCTAGTATTTCATATACATACTCGTATATAGTACTATTATAAGACAGTATGTTGTTCATACTTTGTAAATTTAGTGACTCGTAAAATATCATCAGTAAATCTTTTAATGTTTTTGCAAAAAGTATCGCCCCAATATTTTACCTACGATATAGGTTTTTTGATTCATGAAGTAAGTACAAATTGGTGATTGGAAAAACACAATAAAACTATATTTATCGACTAGTATAAAGTTGTATAACTATAAGTGTGTAAGAAACGAAATTAAAAAAGTTAATTTTAAAGGTTATTTTCTGTTTAATAATTGAATCTATAAGTTACTGCACATTTAATTATCGTTTGACCTATTTACCTAGTTGAGTCTACTATGTATTTTTTTGGTTCAGACAAAACAAAAAGGCTGAATCTGCTTTAGTTTGTAAAACCGATGACTGTTTACTATGTTTCATAAACTTTAAATGTTTCTGAATTATCCCTTGGGGTGTCTAAATGTGAAGGTTTAAACGTTCAATTAAAATATATTATCTAATTGATTAGAATTTCTTCAAAACATAAACTAAATAAAAATTCAAGAAGGTAAAGAAATAACTTTCTTATAACGTTTCATTCAAATAAATTTCATTTAACGTTTTGTCAGTAAACGATTTTACCCTCAAAATGCATACTATATATGTTTTGTAAAAACAATTATGAATGTAAATATTACAACATATTTTAAAGGTTTTAAAACGATCTCGAGGTATAAATATTCCGCTTTAAAATAATACATTAATATATTAGAACGAAATGACTTTAATTAAACTTAGTAATACAAAGTTGCTCTATGCTGCAGAGCTACAATATAGTGTCCAGTTTTATTGCACTCATCTCGCTGAGATATGACACACACAGTGCAATTCCTTTACTATTGGAAGCCATTGTGAAACCCATTATGTTTTACTAAGACTAAAGTCTCCTCCTTACTATTTGTCGTACATTCTGATAAATATGAAATATTTAGGAATGCAAGTAATATATTTAATGCATGTTTTGTCGCTCTATATCAATCGTCTAACTAACGTATCTTCTAATTTTTAAATTAAATTATAAAAGAAAATTAAACTTAATTCTTGTACATTATATAAGTATATTAGACTAAGCATTTTATTATTAAGAACACACCCAAACAACATTAAACCAGTTTAAATAATATGTCCACCTGATCGTTGACAATTCTCGTTGGCTGCCGAAGGCTAAACTATAATTTTAGAACTTTGTTATATGTTTATATTATATTAAAAACCTCCATGTACCTTCCAAATGATACGATTATGCATTTTGAACACTGTTTCTATACTAATTGTAACTTGCATTTTAACATATCAGTTCACTTGATTTTACGCAAAGTAAAAATGTATCATCTCAAAAATTCCATTTTTGTAACAACTTAAATGAGTTTCAAATATTTTAATCTTTTAACACATAATGTGCAATTCAATTAAGCTGGATTCTACTTTCACAAAGAAAACACACGCAAGTATGTTTCAGCAACTGTAATCAATGGGCGTTTTTGTCAAGTAAGTTAGATTGTGGATCACCTAAATTGGTAAAATACACTTTCACCTTGTTTGTACGCTATTCGTCTTAAAATATAAGTACACAAGAAAATGAAGAATTTACCCTAACCTGCAAGAATAGTTAACGATATACAACGTAAAAAATTCCTGGATTTGGCTCAAAAATCTAAACACTATAAATGTCTCACAGTGCTGCAATATAATCCCAGCCGAGGTTCTTGCTGATCGTAGTGTATTCAGTGCGTGCCGCAGTAATGGAACTTAACAACAGTGTAGGGCTGTATATCACCCGGTAGCAGTATATATTGGATTAGAGAAGTACAGATTCGCACCAATAAGATAAACCGGCAGATTTTGCTTGTAGTAAATTCCCTTCTTGCTGCAGGACTTTTAGCCAGCCTTCTTTATCACTGTAAGAAAAATGTTGAATACCCATCATAAATATTGCACTAATATTTTTATTACTGTGGCTAAATTAATTTTCAGAATGCAATTACATTACAGAGGAACTCTTAGTTATTTTAATTAAACTGCTTTATTAGTATAACGTATATCGAATTGTAGGCATTACATTAGTGCAATCATCTTATACCTAAAATATACTATAATATGCAACAAGTTTGTACAAACCTGTACTATATCGTCTCTAAGAACCATTCAAATAACCAATTTTTGGAATTGAAGTACTGTAATTAAGTATTTTGTTTAATTAAGTTGAATTGATTAGAATTTATTCTGAAAAATATTGAATTACGAACTGATAACATTACGTCTAGTAAATAGAGACTAAATAGAAATCAGAGTATGGATTATTTTATAATACACCTTTATACAGTGGCTAACTAATGCGCTTTGTATACTTGTTATATAATAGAATAGAATAGAATATATTTATTGTCATACAACTTTTACAAGCATAAACAATAGTCAATGTACATGGAAAATAACATGAGAAAAAATAATATAGGGTCTCAACTCATTACATTATTATAATACTCATTACATTATCATATTTATTCTCAACTCATTACATTATTCACTCATTCAACTCCTTGGACATTATTCGCTCATTAACTATTTACTTTGTCAAAAGGAAACTCACTTAGCTGATGCGTTAACTTTATATAGCTTAAAAGCAATAACATAATTAATAACAATTAAGACGATTTAACCTCAGGTTACTTTATAGATTGAATAATATAAATTAGCTCTACCAGGTAAATTATTATAATATCAACGGTTAATAGTTATTGTTTAACACGGATTTATAGTTTTTTATTTCTTTATCAGATTCCTAAATTCCTTGCTTGATTTAAAACGTGTTATGTTAATAATCAATTATAATATAAACAACCTTAAAGGTAAAACGTTTTTTAAAGTTTTTTAATCAGTTTATGTAAAACAACTATTGCCTGCTTTACACGGCAGAATGATATTATGGGCGTGATTTTGAATGCGATGGGCCTGAGTGAATGTTTTATGCAGAAGTTCAGGTTCGTTAAGTTTGTTTCCTCAGACATTCACGCTCCGGAAGGATAATTGTTTTACCTTTGCTTCTACTTCCGTCTCTTCTCGTATGCTCAGCCAGGTATTACAGTTTTTGGATTCGCTAAAATTTGAGTTAATAAGAAAAAAATTCTTTTTATCAGAATATCTCTAATCAAATGATTAGGATATTATTATTATTAGGATATGATTAGGATTAGGATGCTTAGGATGATGTTTGCAGTAAAAGTGGTTTGGGTTTTAGAGTTGATAGTTAATGTTTTAATAGGGAGGACGTAATAAAACGTACATATTCTCAATATTACAAATACCCCGTCACAGCAAACCTGCGTATTTTTGAAACTCATAATAGCGATGGATTTAAATTTATTTTTTGATTTATTTGGACTTTACCTATCGCTTCTAGTGTTTAAAACTACACTTCGTTTCGGGAGGTAAGGAAACTCCTCCCGTTATCAAGTGAACCCTACTTACATCTAAATATCAAATTCTTACACCTAACTAACCTAATTTTTTTTGGATTTTTTTAAATATTTTTCTTTTACATTTTAATTTACACTAACACAAAGATAACAAATATATATACAAAAGATCGAATGCAATACACTAACACAACATTTATATATACACCCAACTAACCTACATTTTTTTGGATTTTTTAAAATATTTTCCTTTACATTTTAATTTACACTAACACAAAGATAACAAATATATATACAAAAAATCTAATACAATACACTAACACAACATTTTTATATACGAACAAATGGAAAACTGACAATACATTACCTGTTCTGCATCGTAGCCTCCAAGCTGACGGCAAACTTGAATCTCACGTCATGGTTGTGGATGGACGTGAGATTCAAGTTTCCCGTGTTTGCTGTCAGCTTGGAGGCTACGATGCAGAACAGGTAATGTATTGTCAGTTTTCCATTTGTTTGTATATATAAATGTTGTGTTAGTGTATTGTATTCGATTTTTTGTATATATATTTTTTATCTTTGTGTTAGTGTAAATTAAAATGTAAAAGAAAAATATTTTAAAAAATCCAAAAAAATGTAGGGTAGTTAGGTGTATATATAAATGTTGTGTTAGTGTATTGTATTCGATTTTTTTGTGTATATAATTGTTATCTTTGTGTTAGTGTAAATTAAAATGTAAAAGAAAAATGTTTAAAAAAATACAAAAAAATGTAGGTTAGTTAAGTGTAAGAATTTGATATTTAGATGTAAGTAGGGTTCACTTGATAACGGGAGGAGTTTCCTTACCTCCCGAAACGTAGTGTAGTTTTAAACACTAGAAGCGATAGGTAAAGTCCAAATAAATCCAAAAATAAACCTGCGTACTTACCTAATTTCCAAAGCACATATATGTCTTAATATCACTTTAAGCCACTTATCAAGATTCAAGGATACGACAGATAGGACATGATTTTGGGCAAAAATGGTTTGCAATGTTAAGTGAATCAGTATAAGTGTAAATATATTCTTAAGTATTGTAAGACTATTTTATTATACTCCGTTTAAAATATTAAAAGGAGCGCCATTTCTAAAATTTTTGAGAAATTCCTATAAAGCAGGTATAAAGCAATTACATAGGACCTAACTTGTAAAATATATAATACTTTGTTGTTAATTGATAATCTTATCGGCAGAATAGAAGCATTTAAATTAATCATCGTAAACATCAAACAACAGACTAATCTGATTCTCAATTGCGATTGGAATATAAATGGAATACCTGTAATCTAATTGAGTATCTGGCAGAAAATGCTTACCTCTGTTCTTTCAGTTCGAAGTTTAATAATTAGCTTATCGTAATCTGACTGCAAATTTTAACCTAAGCGTAAAATATTCCACCTACCAGTAGCCATAGCAGTATTTGTGGGATTAAAGGTCGAAGGGATTCAAAGCAATAATTCACTGACTATTATAAAGTTAAAATATTAATAATTAATATTATGTTAACTTTAACATTGATTTCCTTATCCCTGGAATAAACAATAGTAAGCAGTAAGTTTTCTCCTTTGTCACTTCACGAACCTTGGAAATATTTCAATGACCGACCTTTTAAATATGTATAATGTATAATTTTTGCCATTGGATGCTTGTACAATCAAATATGTTAGAAAAAAAGACGAGGGGTTACCGAAATAGGAAAAATGTTTTAATTGGTATATTCTTGAGAGCCACAGTATGTGGTCACGAGAGGAAAATACGACTATAAATAATAGAAATATGGCTACTATTGAAATAATGAAAAACAAAATGAAAGAAATGTATTCAAACTATATATATTAGATACATATATATATCCATATATCTAATATATATATATATATATAAATTAAAATATAAAAATAATTATAAAAAGTGGGGTGGATTGGAGAAAACAAAATTACTGTGTAATTTTGTTAGTTAATCTCAGATTTAGCCATCTAGCCATAAGTCACATTGTATATTCCTCTCATGTATTGGGTATTTCCCGTTGAAATAAATAAATAAATAGACTACGTAATAATATGCCAGCTCAGGTCCAATGAATAAATTCCTTATGTTATTAGTTCACATGTGTAAGGTAAATGAGATTATCTTATCACTTTTGTATTTATTTTTTGTGGAGGTCTTCATTCTGACTTAAATTATCTTTACCTCCTTGGCCTCTCAAAACCAAGAAGGTATATCGCCTCGCCAAGTGACCTCCACCGCTGTCTGTCCATTACTTGGTCCAGCTTGGTTCAGTGAAGTAGTGGTATTGTAATGGTTTTACGCAACTTTTGGCACGTTTTTCCCATAATAATAACATCAGTTTTTGCAGCTACCCCCGATCCCAAACTATACAAATATCCTTTTTGGCCTATACTAGTGTCCAACCCCTGCCTATGTTAAATAGATTTTTCCAAACCCAATCCGTCCCCTATATTTTTCAAATCTCTTTTCAAAATCAAGCTAAAGAACTACCTTTGATGTTTATGGTCTGATTTTTTTGCAATTTGGATATGCTATTGTCCTAAGCTAATGCATTAATAAATTCCACCTACATTTCCCAATTTCGATATAACAGTAAAATAAAAAATTGTTTTTAAAAAAATACTTACGGGATGCAATAAAATACGTCTTACAACACTTAAGAATATATTTACACTTATACTGATTCACATACAGACGGTAAACATATATAAAAGATGGTACTAGGCTATCGATTTCGACCAGTAACACCGGTCATCGTCAGGCCAATGAGAGAACTGACAGTATCAAAATGGCGTCCCTGCCAATCCTATTGGTATCCTATTGGTATTGGTATCCTATTGGTTACCGGAAGTTCCGGATACAGGTTCCTAAATGTGCCACCAGAGTCGAAATTAACTTGTTCATTTATCAATTTATCTCTATCAAAATCAAAAAATCAAAATCAAAATCATTTTATTGCCATTAGACTATATACATAGCATATACAACAAGTCACAATTTGTTACATTGTGTAACAGCTTAAAATAAAATCAATAACCAAACAGAAATAATAACTAAAAACATTTTAAATTAAATTACAGAATTGTCATTGAAAAAATCATGGACACTGTAATAATCCTTATTTATGAGAAAAATCTTTGTCTGACGTCTAAATATAGTAACATCTGATTCCTGTTTTAGGTATTAATTTTGATTTTGATTTTTATGTTACAACTGTTGGTTCACTGTTATCCTTTTGTAGTGAAGCAGCATAACACAATAATTCTGCACTTCCGACTACCAGCATGAAACTTGGTATGTTTGCTAGTTATGACGTGCCAAATAGAAAAATGCCGGGACACTAACTCTACGACCATCTGGGAATGAGTAATTCAAGATGGCGGCCAAAATGATTAGTTTGTATGTAAGTTGCATTGTAATTCTCATAATAAATGTCCGATTTTGATTAAATATAGTACAGGTATGTAAAACAGCATTAATTTTATCGAGTTCGAAAACCAGAAAAATCGGTACATCCTAAAAGGGCTTTTTGGGGGTTTTCACCAACAAATGACTTTTACCCTTTTTCAAAAATTATTTTTAAAATAATTTAATGTTGGGTTTAATTATAAGAAAGGGTAAAAAAACACACAATTTAGTATTTTTTGAATGATTGCTCTATAAAAATCTGGTTCCAGAGATAAATATAACGGTAAACACAGGACGTTGTCCAATGCTTTCCTTATGGAGAATAAACCACACATTATAAATTATTTATCTATGCACCAATTTTGATAAAACTTGGAATGGACATACATAAAGTTGTTACATTTCATCAAACTGAAACCAAAAAAGGGGCTGAGGGGCTCCCCCCTCCAGCAAAGTATTAGTTTTGATATTTTGTATAATATATAAATACCCAATTACGAATTTAGTAAATAATGAATAGTAAATAATAAACTTATAAATTATATAAATAATAATAATAATAAATTTAGAAAAAATAATTAATTTAGAAATTGTAATTGTTTATCTGTGTCAATTGGTTGTAGAGATAATTACACACTTCACTGCAAATTACACATGTTGTATAAGTTTACCCTTAAAATTAGTATAAATAAATAAATATAATATAATATTAACAAAATATAATAAATTGTTTTGCTAATTCAAAATATTATTATATAAAACTTGCTAATATACATAAATTTGTAAATATTTATTCAAATAGTCAAATACATCACTTACTTAAAAAAACATATTTATATATTTAACCTTTGACTTGTCTTCTCTGCTAGAGTATTTAGTCTTCTATAAATGAATGTAGGAGTATTCTTTTTAGTCAGAAAAGTCGTACCGTGGAAAACATACCACCTACACTGAAGGCCCACCATCAGCATGTGAAACGATCACTGTTGCAAGCAAATATCTGGAAAACTTATGTCTCCAGAACCAGAAGCAAATGACAATACCAGACATAACTAATTTGAGATGGAAGCGTGCTTATGATTCATCAGTAGAACCGTGCTAAAGCGATTTAAATTAAGCTTCTTCTGAATGCCGTGAGTGATTTAGTTGCCGATGCAAGACCATGTACATATAAACTGTAAATGCTCACTTCTCAACTTGACCTGCACAAATCTATGAGCCTGTTTGCAATGTGTTTGTGGAAAATGTGTGCAATGTTTTATAATAACGAAGACCACGGAGCAGATTTAGTATGTTCTATTTAATTATTTTTAGTTCTACATGTAATTTTTGTTAGCTCTACGAGTACTTTCTTTCTTATTAAGTTAATGTAATACAATATGTGTTTATAAAAATACGTGTTTCTGTATATATTTGAAAACAAATTTGTACCGTATGTCATGAATATTTAACTTACAGCCCAACTACCCAGCAGTGACCACAGATTGTATGTTGTAGTAAGCCTAAAGGCTACCATAATTTAAAAATGCATGGCAAAAGATTTCAAAAACCATATTTGCGAGGGGTGGGGTGTAGGTGGAAGTCCTTCAGCCCCTTTATGGGGGGTAAAATCTTTTTGATTCTCAATGTTATGAAATAATATAACGGCATTAGGCATGCAAGTTTTATCAAAATCGGTGCATTTATAAGTAATTTATAATATGTGGTTTATTCTACATAAGGAAAGCATTGGGAAACGTCCTATGTTTACCGTTATATTTATCTCTGGAACCTGATTTTTTTAGAGGAATAATTTAAAAATACTGAATTGTGTGTTTTTCTTTCTGTGTTTTTTTTCTTATCCTGTAATTATACCCAACATTTAATTATTTTAAAAATATTTTTTTTTGAAAAAAGGGAAAACCCCATTTTTGGGAAACAACCTCTCCCCCTAAAAGAAATCCGTTTTAGAATGTACCAATTTTTCTGGTTTTCGAACTAGATAAAAGTAATGCTGTTTTACATATCTGTACTAAATTTCATCAAAATCGGACCATTTTTATGAGAATTACAATGTAACTTGCATACAAACATATTATTTTGGCCGCCATCTTGAATTACTCATTCCCAAATGATCGTACAGTTTGTGTCCCGGAATTTTTATATTTGGTACGTCATAAGCAGCAAATATGTCAAGTTTCATGGTGGTAGCCGGAAGTGCAGAATTCTAGTACTTATTTGTGCAACGCTGCCCCACTATTGTTTATGTCAGTGTAAATGTTGTGCTTATAATATATGAACTATCTATGAACATGAACAGAACGTTTCATCAAATTTTAGTTCATGAAGACTTTTAAGAAGTACTAACACCGTTGACTAAAGATACTGAAGTTGACTTTTCATTGTCATTGTAAAAGCTGTCCCTATTTTTGTGTGAGTCAGGATTCAAAGAGAATGTAGTTACACTAATCACCAACGGAATACACGTCTGTCAACTATTACTTATCCTGTCAAGGAGGGTATAATACAACAGTTGGTGTGTCTAGAAGCAAAAAAGAGTTGATTATCACTTGCTTTCTAAGGTGGAGTTATTTCAAAAGTTAACGTAAATAACTAAAATAAGTAGTTGACAGCAGTACACTCTGTCGATGACCTTATCAAACTACGTTGACTTCATAGTCTGGCTAACACTAAAAGAGGGACAGCTGAGCAATGTAGATGGGATGTCTCCGTCAGTATACAGAGTCAATGCTAACACAAAGATGTTTTTAAATACAAGGTTAAAGATAGTTACCAATTTTCCTTAATACACCTCATCAAAGACATCGCAGCTCGACTATGAAAGACATTGTCGTTAGACTTATTACTCCAGTGTGGCTCGGCAGAAAAGAAACACGCTCCAACACTTTTGAACCTTACTTTTACTGACATCTGCAACGTGTTACCTAACTTTCCCAGTACTTGTACATAAAGTATATAAAATGTTAGTATGTTATTGTGGGTGTAAATTATTGGGTGGTTAGGACAATTTCGTCTTTGAATGGATCAAACATTTCTTAGTGACAGAATCGTCATTTGAATGTGTGCTATGTATCGTAAACAAAATATACTTGAATTTACTTAACCTTGCCTAAAATTAAAAATTATTTTTGCATGTATTACATTAGAGAGTAAAACAAAACAATTATAACGAACCAATTGCAAATATTAGTGGTGAACAATACCAAAATAAAATAAAATATTAACCTGTTCTCTACATTTGTATTTTGTAAATCTACTACATGTTCTTGTAGAGTCAGTGCTATCGCTTCCGCGTCAAATTTAAAAGGTTCCGGATTTAAATCTTGGACTGGCCATTTTGAGTTAAGTTAAATGATAAATGAATTACAAATGATAAATGATTTTATTGAGCCTTTCGGTACATTTGGTACAATACCTGTTACCTGTTACCTCCGAAGTCCGTCCCGAGGACCACAGTGGCATGGGACCCGTCAAACAGTAAAAATAACTTCAGCCAAGTCATGCTAAACTAACTAAAACTAAGACCACCTATGCTGTAAATTATGCAGGCACTCAACGCAAACACTTCATGCTTTGTGCAATACAAACTTACATACCTTAAATAATCCTAAAAACATTCAGTGATTCAAATTCCAAGCTGTAAAATTCATTTATACTATACACAGGATTCCTCAACATCCAAGCTTTTAACTTATTTGCGAGAGTAGCTCTAGGCAGACTTCTAACATTGTTTGGTGTGGTGTTAAACGTTCTAATACCTGAAAAAGGAAATGACTAAGAGTTTTGTCTAACCTATTTCTTGGAACAAAAAAATTTTAGTTGTTTCTGGTGGCATGCGTATGAACATCAGCATTTGTAAGAAATGAGCTCTCAGAATCCTTAATGGATAAGATAAAATTTAAGATATAAACATTGTACACAATTAAAATTTCAACCTGAACAAATATAGGTCTACAGTGCTCATTATAACTAGCTTTGCTTAACAGTCTTATGGCTTCTTTTTGTAAAAGCAGGTCTTTGTTGGTGTAGCTATAATGACCCCGCAGCCTCGTCTCATAGCTGAGGTGGGAGTGGAAAAAGGCGAAAATCTGAAGACTATTAAATTACCAAGGCAAATAAAATACATACTGTGCTAGATAGCGCAACTCAATGTATTCCTTAGACCTGGTATTGTTTAAAAGTCCAAATTCTGCTAACCCTTACTCTACAACTGTGCAACCATAGTTTTAATTGGAAGGAATGGAACAGCACAGTAAGATGAGTTTTAGTAGTGTACTCACTGGTTTAATATACATAAGAAACTTATGTGACTCATTAAACGTATTTAAATTTTATGAATATCAATACTTCAATAATTGTGTATTAAAACACTATAGCTACAACATGATATTTAGAGCGCCTTCTACTTATACTTGGGTTGTGTGTTTCGAACATTGCGAGGCCCCGACCATCCCGTGGTGATCTTGACTACCCCGTTCTTGGAGGCCGGAATCGTGTCTGCTCCATTTATCTGATCTCTTGATTTACCCCACTCCCCGTAGTTTGGACTGCACCGCAACGTCTGCACACACCCTGGTCCACGGTCCGGGTCGGGGGCGCCCCCCACGAAGGGGAACAGCCCAACATGCATTGCAATCAGACCAAACACTGCCTTGGCTGCCACTAGGGGAAAAGTTTGATATATTATTTAAAATTAACTATTTAATGAGTAAAACAATACAATGACACCTTGAAGCACTTTATCTAGCAAAGAGGAAGTTATAATAATACACCGCTTGTAAATGCGACTATTGTATCAATACCAAAGCTCAATACATTTAATTTTATTGTGTTTGTCCACGCCAGTGGACATTTTTTAACTTTTTTCAGCGCAACCCTGTAAAGGAAAAGTCAAGCGGGGGCCCTGGGAATCGAAAGCGTCATCTCTAGGATCGAAATTGAAAACGTTAACCGCCATGTCAGGGAGGCGCCTGCTTTACTGTGATAACCTACAACTTCTAAATTGTTACTGTAAAAATAATATAGATAAGCAATAGAGTTAGCTAGTTTACATATTCCTCAAACATAAGTATTCACGTTTGTACGTATATATAAAGTCACCATGGATGTTCTGGCTATTTTTGGTTTGGATCTATAATTCTAAAACTCATGTTTGGTACAATGGATTTCCGTATATTTATAAATTACGTCCTTGTATTTTTAAAATATTACACCCACTTAGCATTAAAAGATTTCCATAAAAGCGATGGTTTTTAAGTTTATTTATTTAATGTGTGCATTTTTCATTTGTCAGTTAGATTTTATTATAATTATGTTTTAAGGTTTATTTAGATAGTCAATATGATTTATCCTGGTTGGTTATAAGTATCCAATTATGTAGTAACTAATTAAAAATTTACCTTTATTTAAATAGGTCATAACTTTGTAACAGGTGTTACGAAAGTTTTGGCATCACAATGCTACCCTCAGACTCAAAACTGACACACTAGCGTTACACACGTAACGTCCGTTACAACATTATGAGCTCTTTGATGCAAGTTAAATCCGAATTACTTATATAGCAGTTTAGGGGCTAGAACAGTTGGATGTTAATAACTAATCTAATATATTATAATCTCCGGGTATATCGTGCCAGCTTTAAGTAACTCCGAAAGTGGCTAAGTAATTTGTTACCCATTACGGTTTTAAGACCGGTGCTTGTATACTACAACCCTGAGAAAAGTACTGAAGGTTTTATACAAAAATATAAATTACATTATTGAAAAATAAATTTAACAGCTTCTGCGGTTAATTTTACCTTACTATTGGTTAGTCCTGTAATTGAGAATGTTAAATTCCTAGTAAATAAGAAGTACAAATAAAATAAAATATAGTGATAATTACATATATCTTTTATATTTGTGAAACCTTATTTTATAAAGGGAACAAGAATCTTCAGAATAATTTTTATTTATTCTCACTAAACATTTAAACCGAGAAAAGTATGCTACAACAACCTTTAGATGCAGTTTAGTATATACTGTATTATATATGTTTTTTTTAGGAAATTATTGCGGACATTTTCCATCACTGTTATAAATGTTCGCAATAATTTCATAAATAACATTAACTAACCATCACCAACACAGAATTTCAAACCAAGACCATATTAATGATAAAACAGAGTTGAATATACTTACATCTTACACAGCGCATGCTCTGAACTGTCATTTGTAGCAGTGAAATACGTGTATGTAGTGAAATGTAATGCAGGTTACCCCTTCCTCGCCAAACGGCGATGCTGTGTTCACAATATCATTATCTCGATGTTACATTTGCGAAATCTGAAACGGCAATTAGTTATCACCAACAACATTGCCTGTATAACTCCATTACCGCCATTCTGTGGCGTTGACAGTGAATAGAGTGGGTTTTTAATTTAAAACTGTCCATTTGAAGTTTAAAACATGTTTAGCGTAATTCATTCGCTAAGTAAAGCACATGCTGTTGTATATAGTTTTTTTTATTACAATAACATATAATATAAGAAAAATTACAGTAAAATAATTACTTGACTAAATCAGTGTAAAAATAGTCATAGTTTAGGAGATAGTTTATAGTTAAAATTTAATTACCACTACTTTTAGCAATTTTGCATATGTATTGTCATAGCAAGAAAGCGAGTTAAATCTAAAAATAATCCTGGAATATTCTTCATGTTTGATGAAAACAGTAAAACAAAATATTTTGTTTAAAGCAATGTTGTAGTGTATGATCATTATAATACTGATCCGTTATAAACGAAAATACACTTAATACTACCAAAACACAGCTTCAGTGTCCAACATTGTGTTCTGTACCGTTGCATTGTCTTTATTCCTATCATTTTAAAATCTGTCTGAATCCATAATCAAACGACGTGCACATAAATTATGCCTAAAAATGAATTTCTTAGGTCTTTGTGTTGACTTTTTCTAAGAAATTGTGAGTAAATTTGCATGTAATGTAAAAACTAAGTTGCCAGGTGTCGGAAATTAAGTTGTTTGATAACACAGCTATGCTAGTGTATATCAAGTTGTGGAGGTTTATATTGCAAGGGTGGAACAATAAGCCCTCGCTAAGAGCTGCCCGAGAGTGGCTTGGACTCGAGGGTCGCCGACCCCACACCATATTTTGCATTTTGAATAAAACATACAACATTTTTCGAGTAATAATACAATTATAAAAATACGAATATATAAGACGAATATAAGCATACTGTATAATGAAATCAACGACATAAACTAGGTGCACGAAAAGCCCAAAAGGTTTCTAACGTAGATATGTTCGATTTACCAATGACTAGGGGGAAGTTTTACTCAGATATGTTTTTTTTAACAAAATTGTCAATTAGTAGTTCTTATAGTTTATCAAATGATGAAATCCGATATTAAATTTAGCACATAGACTCTTAAATCCAAATTAAATATTTGATGTATATTTGTATAGAACTACGTAATATGTATCCACAAGAATTTTTTGTTTTACGAAAAATATTTAAAAATTTTTGCGGGAAGTTTGACATATCGTTCTATTTTAAGTATTAAGTAAAATTAATGAAATATAAATTTACATTCCAAACACTTAATTATTAATAAATATTTTACTGGGTAATTCATAAGCTTTCAATATCGGAACAAAGCAAGAGGTATAGTTTATAACTTTTATTTAAACACTTAACAATCACTTTTAGTATTTCAATGAACACTGCCACAGGTAACTTTATATTTATCTATGAGTGTTTATCCCTTGTTAAGAACAGAAAAATGGTCTCAAAAGGCATTTCTAAATATGGTGTTAGCCCATAACAAACACCAAGACCACATCCCTCAATCGCCTAGTTTGTATGTGGTTTAATGTGGTTATTAGTTGCAAGACGCATAATTCTGCTTTTTTAAACAACACTATAGCAATATCAAAGAAACAAATTGTTTATGATATTTAAACAATTAGTAACAAAAACTGACATAAAATAAAGTAACTATGATTGTTTGTTCCTTGTAAAAAGTCAGTTTGTCGTGCAATCCTTTTATGGTCTAGGGTTTAGCAGTATAAAAGAAATTTAAATGATATTCTAAAAGGCCTCATTTTAGTTGTAAGGAAATTCAAGGAAGAATTTCCAATATAAAAGGTGCAGCACTCACATGACAGACGAGCACCCCGGGATTCTGCTAATGGCTGACACGCCTCTGACATTATGGATTATCAATACTCTTTCCTCCGGTGGATAAATAATCTTTTACCATTGGTATGTTATTGTGTCAATTCAATCAATAACTGCACGAACAACTGAACCGAATCGAAAACTGAATCGAAATAAGTATTAAATTAAATTTTAACTACAAAATAAAATAACCCCTGTGCATCCAATTCTTATTGGGAGTTTTTAGCCTAAACGATATTTTTCAGTCGTAAAAATTAATTAATATAGGGAAAATCCCCCTAAATTTGTTCATCCCATCTATATGGCCCACCACTCTTCATTTTAGTGTTAGCCTGAATTTTAAGTTTACGTGGTTTGATTAAGTCACTGACAGAATCTGCTGCTGTTAACTATTTATTTTAGTTATTTACGTTATCCTGTAAAATATCTCCAACCCAAAAAGCAATTGATGATCAATTTACGTTTGCTTCCTGGCACACCAAATGTTGTATTATCACCTCCTGAGAGGATAAGTTGACAGAAGTATACTCTGTTGGTGATTATTGTAACTGCGTCTTCTATGAATCCTGGCTCGCAAAAAATAGGGGCAGCTTTTACGATGACAATGAAAAGTCTACTTCAGTATCTATAGTCAATGCTTTTAGGCTCAAGGGAAAGTTTTTTATTAATATGATATACTAAAGTTTTAATAGTACGCTTTTAAAGAACGATAGCACGTATTGAAACCTATCTTGTTCCTTTTATTTGTTTCCGTAACATCGTTGTAGAGAATGTTAGTTAGGCAAATAAGCAATAGGATGTTTGCAATCATGTCTCTGGAACATATCACAGTGTTTGTGTTAATTAAGATACAAGATAGTATCTTATGTTAGAACAAGCCGTTTGCCTTTTTATAAAACCCGTTTTGTTTTTGCACCACTGTTAGGAATACGAATAAACACGTACCAACAAAACTTCTTTGAACTCATTACTTCTCGATTTAGGAACTCAGATGACCTATATAAAAATGTTAACCTTTTATTTTTTGGCAGTGAATAAAATATCGTGAATATTATAAGCCAAAAATAGTTGAATTCGCTAAATTGCCTTAAATCTACTGATTTTGGCTTGATTCTTATTTATCACTGCCAGATTCATAAGCTATTAACTTAATTGTTTACATGTTTTAAGCTTCAATGGCTCTACAACATAACTCCACTTTTATACAACATGGTTCCACTTTTTATTATATTTTAACATAAATCGTTATTCATTCATTTTCCAAATAAGATGCATGTTTTAGATTAGTTTTACTGGTTTTGACATTGAATAGCTCAAGACCAAATTTGTTTACAAAACCCTTAGCACTAAGACTATATTATTTAATTTGCGTAAACGTCTAAATTCCCAAGCGGTATATTTAGTATAAAACTATTTAATTTAATTTACTATAACACTTTACAGCTGAGGTAATTACTTGGCATTACTTGGGATATAAACATACTCGTAAATCTTCTACTGTATTAAACACGGTAATAAGCTAAGAAGAGTATGGAAGAGTATTATTCTATTCACATGTTTTAACTTTGAAATGTTTGTTTATTGATTTTGCTTTAATACATATTGAAAGTTGTTACACAATCATTTGTCTATTAGAGTCCTTGTATATTTGTCTAATTAGAATGGAAAACTCAAAACCTTCAATAACAATTACAGAAACTCCTTTATTCACGTGCAATGTCGTTAATATTTATCTACAATATAATAAATGTGTTTATTGAATTTTGGTAGGAGTTAATGGTTTATTGTAGATAACAGAAAAAGAACCAACCAGTCACTTATTCAATATTTCGTATCATACCCTGTAAGAGGAAAAGCTTTCGTTTAATATAAAATAAATTATTTAGTCGAATATAACCGACCAAATATTTGTAAGAAATTATCAGTGTTTTTTACTTACTAATTTCAAAAGTTAAGTTATAACAAAATCAAAATGCCATGGTTCAGGACATGGAAAACCTTTCAACCTTTTGAAATTAAAAGTGCCTTTCATAGTACGCCCTTAATAAATGTATTAATTGTTGGTGCCATCCTGTTAACCCATAAATAATTCATGCCCTGAAATTATTTCTATTCAAGGCATATCACGTTCGCACGCAGCACGCTAACGTGAGTCCACATTAAAACCTAAAAAACAAATAAATTGTTTAAACAATAATTGGTGAATTTTTTTTGAACTGGAGAACAAAAATAGTTGTTCTGATGCTCCTGGCTCTATTTAAATTTACTATTAGGATTTCAATGTTGGGAAAAATAAGGTTAGGAGGAGGTCTTGTCAGGATTAAAAGTTGATAAAGGGGTATTGGGGTGATGAAACTATATCAAGGTATGACAAAAATTATTTTCCAATATAAAATCCCCATAGGTCAATTTACACAATTTACACAGGCCACTGTGTTAGGTCAATTTACATTTACTTTAATAACTCGGCAAATATTTGTCCTGGAATGATGATGAGAAAGGGCTTAAAATTTATGGCTTTTTATTTCCAATAGTTTGTTTAATATGCAATAAGTTTACATTCAAGGCTTTTCTGACCCTTTTTGGGCCCAAAATATTAAAATTTAAAAATTAAAATCCCCAAAGAAGGGAGTTGTAGCTGTCCGATTCTATTTCCCAACGAAATTGTCCAACTTTTTACAGAAGCAAATGTTCCTACTAAATTTCAAGTAAATCGGACACAAATTGCGACCGCTAGAGTGCATATATATAAAAAGTTGTAAGCTACCCCTCAAAACCTGTTCAGGGGGTAACGTTAGGAACTTCTATGGTGGTACCGGGCTTAAGTTTCACCGTGCGGGTCAAGCTAATAGTTCACTTTTCCATAGGAAATTCACTAATAAAGACACAAATCACACCTTTGTTTAAAAACTGGTAAGAAATTGTAGGGCATGAACTTTAAAGATTTAATTTAGGAATTAAATTTTTTGTAAACCAACAAAAGTATAAACCTCTTTCAATTTTTTCTACTGACAATGCTATTTAACAAGTATACAGACAGATGGAAACGTTTTATTTTTCAACAAACTCAAACAACTTAATATAAAAATATAAAAAAAACATTATCTTCTTAATGTTTTAGTTTGACCGATGTCATTCGTTAACCAACTCGAGCTTACATTTAAGCGTATTATAAACAAGGTAGAGTTTACTGGCGTTTCCCCCAATTACGAGGTCCCTGGGCAGAACCATACATTTCGCTGATTAGATTGCTATTGAGTTAGCTGAACCAAGAGGTAGCTCGCCGTAAGCAATTCTGTAACGTTATTACATTATTATGTAAACCATGTCTACATCTAAAACGGTGAACTTATACAACAATTGTTTATTTTTTGATGGAATGTTTCTAAGAACTCTCAACTTTAAATCGCTTCAGTTATGTTGATATTACAGCAGAGAGTTGAAGATTATACTCCAATAATTATTGGTAGGAATTTAATTTGTTAGGTTAGTATTAGTTTTGTTTAATTTGTTACATTGTATCAGTGTCATGTTATTCAATTATTTACCATATGACATGTTCAAAACAATGTTTTATTTTAGTCAAAATACTTACTACAGTTATTAATGCTTGATATAATTTGTCTCTAAAATGTAATATTTCCATTTACTTGTGACACAAGCATGTTACAACAGTTACGTCTCACAACACGACACAAGATATTTTACACTTATAATGTATTTACATACGAGACGGAAATAGGTAAAGATACATAAACGATTCTACAATGCGGTCGATTTCATTTAGGCACACCAGTAAATGTCAGACCCAATCAGAGAATATTGATTGTGACTGATGATGAAAGGTGTAAATGGGTAAAATCGATCACCTTGTACCACAGTTTATGTATGATTACATTATTGTATGTAAGTACAGAATCATTTTTTATTTTCATTATTACCATAAAACGTAACTGATCGTATCCTGTTTAGTTGTAACAACACGTACCATACTACTAAAGAGATTATATATGGTTACAATAGACTAAATGTATGTAATACATATTTATATAATTCTATTTATTCAAGTAGCAAAGACGATGAAGTTCGTTTACGCTTATCTTTGATACGTTTAAATAATTACTTCAATATTTATTTATTATTAATGATGTCTCTTATTTATTTTTAACTATGATTAAAATAGTACTGCACATTACCTGTTAATAACCTTTTTTAGGCGTTTTTACCTTTTCTTTCTACTAAACAAACTGAGTAATGAAGTTATGGGTTGTTCAAACAATTATATTCATAGATCGTAAATCTTGAGGGACTTGAACTTAACTAACCTTTACTGAGCACTGAGTTTTCTCCTTCCAAACAATTTGTTCTCTCTTTCCATATATTTGAGCAGACATTTTATTTACAAAGCCTAATTGGTTTAACATATTTTTATGTTAAATGAAGTAGATTTTTGTTAATGATGTACTTTTTCTTAATGTCTCCAGTTAAACTGCATTAAAATTGACTAATAATTATTTTAAGTCAGCCTCTTTACAGTTATACTCAACTATTCAGAGTTTTGTTTATTTATTATAATAATTAGATTATGTGTTTTTAGCGAATTTCCCCTATAGGGAAGAAGCTATTACCGTAGTCGGCATAGTAAGACCTAGGCCCGGGACTATGATAACTTTTCGTTTTGAGGTCCCCAGACCCCAAAAACACCATTCGTTCGAAACTGTATATATATATATATATATGTGTGTGTGTGTGTGTGTGTGTGTGTGTGTGTGTGTGTGTGTGTGTGTGTGTGTGTGTGTGTGTGTGTGAGTGTCCGTGGGTGCGATAAATCTCGTAAAAATGGTCCGATCTTGATAAAATTTGGTACAAACGTGTAAAGCATTATTTATGACTTTAAGTTCGAAAACAAGACAGATCGACCCATCCAATGTGGTATTTTGGGGGGGTTTGTACCCCAAAAATGGGTTTTTTGAAGTTTTTACATGTAATATTTTACAAAGTCAAATTTTAGTTTTCACCATTGGCTTCGGCTTAAAAAAAAACACAATCTGGTGTTTTGATCATTTCTCTACATCAATTGGTTACAGAGATATTGAAAGTGCTAAACACAGTACTTTTTCCAATGCTATTCTTATGGAGAATAAGAAAAATATTATAGCTCGCTTATTTATGAACGTATACTAACGAAAATTGGTATAAGGCTTCATCTGGTTGTGGTCTATTGTTATTTGCATAAAAAACACAATTTTTAACGATAATTCCCGTAGCAGCAAACCTGCGTTCTCAGGCCCCATGTCATTCTTATGGAGAAAAAGTCAAATGTTTGTATCCCTTAATTATGAACATAAAGTAATAAAACTTGGTATGTTACTTCAAATAGTTGAGTTATATTGATATTTGACAAAAAAAAACTTTTTTGTATTCCTTGTTGCAGCTAACCTGCGTACTCATCCCCCATGTTATTCTTATGGAGAATAATGAAAACTGTATATCGCATATTTATGAATTTATATTGATGAAACTTGGTATGTGGCGTCACCTAGCTGAGTAATATTGATATTTATATGAAACCCCATGGTTTTTATACCTTGTTGCAGCAAACCTGCGTAATCATCCCCAAAGTTATTCTTATGGAGAATAATTCAAATTTGATATACCACTTATTTGTGAATATATTTTATTAAACTTGGGACCTTTGCGGCTTTATTAAGACATATATTTTGCATTGGAAATTCGCTGAGTACGCAGGTTTGCTGCGACGGGGGTATTTTATTTCACTATCTTTAGAAATAAATATGATAAATGAACCAATTTTTACAAAGCACAAATTTGGATGCATTTCAAAACACCAATGTGCATGTTATTAATATAGAGTGCGCAGAGGTGATTTGAATTATAACTGCATATAAGTTCTTACTAAGTAAGGGTTGAAAAAGTAACTTCGTAATTTTAAATATCAATCTAGAACATTCTGATGGCTATATTTATTTAATTTATTATTTTCTAGACATTCTTATCCAGTTATATTTTTAATAAATATTAAAGCTGTGTATTTCGATGAATATATAAAACAAGTTTTGGGAAAGTTAATCAACCAATTGTAACCAAACTTTAAAGTAGTGTTTGTCTCGTGTTTCACAGACTATTACAATGCGCTTATTGGGGGATTAGTAATACAAATAAAATAGCTGGTGTGCAAACGAAAGTACTAAGGTACTAAGGTACATAACACTAAGGTACTAAAAGGAGAGTTCAATAGAGAATCTCTATCGGCTATTAGCTTCAACTGATCACCAACTAACTATTTAGAGGTAATGTAAGGATATCCAGATAACATCAGTTTTAAGCATTAGTGTTACAGTACCGGGGGACCGAGACATGCTCGGTGTTTGATTCCGCAGAAGAAGCATTGAATTTGTTTTATTTCAAATCATCGTTCATTTTCAATATGAGCTCGTTCGCTTCGCTCACTTGCCTCCCGGATGAGCTCGTTCGCTACGCTCACTCGCATATCGAAGAAAGCCTTTTGGCTTTCAAGTAGTTTTTTTATTTCCATTATGAGAGTTACCATTCAAGAAGGTTTTTTATTTCCATAATTATAAATACAATATTACTATATTTACAATATTTTACAATATGTACAATATGTATACAATA
This sequence comes from Allygus modestus, assembly GCA_963675035.1. NCBI lineage: Eukaryota > Metazoa > Arthropoda > Insecta > Hemiptera > Cicadellidae > Allygus > Allygus modestus. The sequence goes on along the minus strand of OY776112.1, from coordinate 391,959,586 downwards.
TGTACAATATGTATGTATGTAGTATATGTTTACAATATTTTAAGTTATAGAACCTGATTTAATGGATTGGTTTTGTTATTCATGGTAACCGGTGTTATTATTTAAACTCCATAAGCCCAGTGTTAAAATTTTCAATTTTCAAATGAGTTGTTTAGAAAAATACGAGTTTTCCTGAGGTAGTGGTCTTCACCAATCGGGTTTTTAGACCGAAGACCCCTAATCCCAAACTTTCAGCAAAATCCTTCCGCTGGATCTCGAGATAAATATTGAAAACAAACAAACAAACAGACATAGCTCGTATTAGAGTATAGGATACTTTGTAGAGAAAATAAACTTTTTCACTTTACCGAACCATTCTAAGTTTGATGAATTGGGCTTGATATAATGTTCAAAAGTTGATTTATACATTCTAATATATCGAATGAATATTAACAGTAAATTGTATCTATATACTAATACGAAATAAAACCACTTTAATTGTAACTTAAAATAATGTTCCAAACGGGGAAAATACAATTATAATACATAAAAAATATATAATTTTCTGTTTCAGAGCATTCTCCAAAATTTGTTTTTTGAGCCAAACACTGGTTGAATATTTTAACCTCAAAATGTTTGAAGCGTAAATAATAATTATAAGATTAGTCAAAACAATTATCGTTAGTTTCTTATATACCCCCACCTGAAAAACACAACAGATAGAATCATCCCCATATTCACGTCAGAATCATGTCTATTGCATTTTGTAAATTGTAATAGTGATTTTCCAAATGGGGGTTTTCCCTAGACATTATCCTGAGATAAGGTCCGTTAATGACTAATCTTAAGCCCGTGTGTCACTGCGAGATTGCAGCCTAACGTACCTTTAGAGCCCCCATTAAAAATGCAGGACACTCTAACGGATCTGAGATTCGCCATAGGGACACTTCGGCCTCATCCTCTAAACTCTGATTGCTGCAGTATTTTTAAAGAGAGGAAGATGTGATGCTTAAAAGACGGATTAGGTTTTGTGGAGTATTTAGCATCCACAATCATCACTGAGGTCTTAGTAAAATCGTGTATTAAACTATTCAAGATAGGGTAGGTTTTATTGACTATTGTTTAATAAAAACATCGAGTATTTTTATTCGATCGAAAATGCAAATGTATTCCACGGAAGGTATTATTTTGCTGTAAATATATTATTCCTTAATTTATAACTAACATCAACAAGGCTAATTATGGTATTACAAATAGGTTTAAGCAGTTGTTTTTACATAAATTATAGGTGATCAGAGAATGCGTATTCATTTTCTAGACCAGTGGCTTGAAGGGACCATAGCCCCTAACCTTGCTTCAATACTCTGCCTCAACTACCGAGGAAAATAAAAAAATATTCGTAGGAACACGTGCAGGTTCGTAAACAAAGTTGTCACTTAATCACATGTTTTGATGTAAAAAAATCAAACGTTTGAATCCCCATGCTTTTCTTATGGGGGATGTTAACGATATATCTCGTTTGCTGTTAACATGTTGGAAATACTGCTGTTTTTCCCGAGTCCGTGGGACCGAGACCTTTAATTTGAGCCCTCTCCCATCATTTTGCCAAAAACCCACAAATTTGAACTGAAAAATTTCGCTTACAGAATTATATATAAAGGTGATGATGAAGATGGAACATAACCTTAGTCATCAAGCTACGGAAATTGACGTTGCAATTTAATTAGTACGTAACCACTCACTATACCTCTGATCGTCAGTATAAATATAAATACCAGCTGACACTTTATACAAATATTAAAATTTAACAGTTTACCATAACATGATTTATTGAGTTTATATATAAATAAATGTTATTTAACATTATTTTGCTCAGTGAAAATTAAAAATCAAATGTATAAAGGTTGATGTTATTGTTGTTATTGGTGGATTAGGAAACCCCAGCATTCGCTGCTAGGCACGTCTTCTACAAGCGAGAATTTAGCGTAGGTTACCGGAAGGATATAGCAGGAAAGGAAAGGGTGGGATGGGACAGGCAGCCAAATTGACTTTTCAGAGGGCCAACTTCCGTGCTCCTGTGACAGCTGTGATCAGGCTCAAACAGCCGGACCCCGCTCTGCCCTCCAACTGGCCAACTCAACTGACAGGGTATCCATGTACAACAGCCAGGGACCACATTCTCAGGTTGGGGACCAAACCTGGAGTTTCCGTTCCTAGCTGCTGCAAATGGAGGAACCAAAGGTGAAAGGGAAGCTCGTCATAATGGACAGCAAAAGACTTACCATATGTAACGACAACTTCATTTTCTGTACCCAATGTCAGCCTCAAAACTGGTTTAGACCAGTTTTAAGGTTGTCCTGGGACATGTATAAAGGTAAAGAAAGCTTTGAGTAAATTATGGAAGACATACTGGCCAAAGAGGTAACACGTTGCAGATGGTAGTAAAAGTAAGTTTTAACAAAGTGTTGGAGCGTGTTTCTTCTCCGCCGAGTCACACTGGGGTAATAAGCCTTCCGACAACGCCTCTCATGCACGAGCTGCGCTGCTTTTGTTGCGGTGTTTTACCTCATAGCGACCAAAACAGCTATTTCATTATTATGTAAGAAATATTAATTTGATATATAAAATAATCTAAGCATGCAAGCTCCTAATTCCAGTATTTATTTATTATATCAAGTGTCAAGGCTAAACCGGTTCATTTATACTCGTAATAATTTAAAATAAATAGTATATTTTAAGAATTTTTCTTTAATCAAATTAACAATTATCAAATAACTATTTTGTTGTTACGTTGTTGTTCATAAATCAAGTCTCTCCGAATGTTTAGCATTCATAGACTGCAGGAATGTTGGATTATAAGACGCTATATTTTATCCAGTGTTAACGTTTATTCTTTCAACTATTCATTTATTCAAGTTTTCTAGAATCCACAAGTTTCTTCAATACCTACTTCCATTTATAAATTATGTTCCACATGTTTATTGCTCTGGACCTTTTCTAATAGCTTCTATTATGCTAACATCTACATTATTTCAAAAAATGCAAATTTTTCTAAAAAGAAAAACTGGACCTGAGGTTTTTTGCTGACATTTTAAAATGTTGTTTGAATAAATTACCCGTATGAGGGATCAGTAATCTTGCTCTGTACCTCTGTAAAAAACAAACTCTAACACAATGAACACAATGAATACATGTTAGTTCTATAGCATTTACCCCGAAATATTGTCTATACAAACCGCATGATTTGTTAGAGATACCATTTGATTATACTGTTAGTTTTTTGTATACAAACTAACTACAGTGAGTTATTCATCAAGAGTTTCTTTAACCATGGCAGCCGTTACTGCATTTGAGAATTCACAGTTCTCGGGAACAAATCTGCTAAGATATTCCGTGCCGGTCCCAGGCACATCTGCATGTTCGGACATGTTCTCCGTCACGTGACCTTGCTCTGAGTTTACCTCTAGTTTTTTTTTTATTTGAATATTCCTTTGAGTATTTTTTTATGACTCTGTTCCTTACTATTCTCTTTATGAGCGTTTTTTATATTATTATTTTTGTATACATATTCATCTGAGTGTCCGTCTTGAACTCTGTTCTTTACTATTTTCTTTATTCTCTTTTTTTAATTTAAACAGGTATCGAAAGTTATTCTTAGTTATGCATTTAGTTACTTTCAACATATAAGACGTTTCATAGTAAAATAGTTATATTTTCTATCATCTGCGGTTCCTGACAAATATAATCTACCGGTTATATTGTGCAGTGTCTCAAATAGATTGCAGACAAACCACTTGTCCTAGAAGGATGAAATAAAATCGACCCCAACACCCCAAGGAATAACGTAAGATCATTAGAATACACTTCATTCATTCATGAATGAATGATGATGAATGATGAATACACTTTTGTAAATAACGGAGTGTTCTGAAAACTGCGGGTCACTTGTCCACATCTCAGAATTTTCAAATGTAAATATGTCATATAATACAACATGTTAAAGCTCTACGACATACACGCGTTATGGGGTAAACAGAACTCACATATATTTATCTTTTTCACAATGATAACCAATTTTGTGAAAACAATCTACAGCTATGAAGTACTCTGTATCTTATAATCCTCAAAACTTTTTTTATGATTTACATTTACTGCACATATTAAACTCACTTTTACCTTGATATAATTAGTACCACACAGTATATAAAACAAAATATATAAACAATTTGGGAAAATGTTGATATGCCCAAATCATAAAAAAGTAAATAGTGACGAATTTAAAAAATCAAACCTCTTTAAACGCCTGAAAAACCCTTGAAACTTTGAAATTTACACCAATCTCGTATCTCTGTTTTTAGCAATTAACAAAAATAATAAACTCCCCACAAGAAATTGCATCAATCTTAAAATGAAACTTCAAAATCATTGTTTGTCAATAAAACTTCCAAGAACTGTTGGCTTCTTTCATAAATGAGCTACGCATAATTTACACGTGTTTTATTATATTATTTCATCCCTCTAGGTCAAGTAGTTTGTTTACAATCTGGTTGAGATACCTAGTGTAACGAAGATTGTGTCTAACTGTTATACATTTAAATAATACTTTTTAACGTGACAATGTTTATAATTATTGCATACAAAATAAACGACTATGGTTTAATTTTGTTTTAAAGGCACTGGCTTAGTGCCTGATTTTACATTTAAATAGGATTCCTTTTAAAACAATATAATATAACCAATATTGAACAAGTGGTAGGAGATAAACTGCAAATAGGAGTGGTAGGAGTGATAGCATCTTGTACTGATAATAGTTTGTATAAGACTATTGAATCCATATAAGGCCTAATCACACGGATTTTAACAGAAAGCCGTGATAGCTGAGAAGCTACGAACATTTTGAAGAATTTAATCGCCCTGAGAAAGCCAAAGGGTAATTAGGAATTTTTCGCTCATAAATTATCATAAATATTTACTTGGCTCTCAAGCAAGCCAAATGCCTTAGTAGGGTTACACATTCTGAGACCTAAATAATGTTATATACTAGCTGTTACTAGCCAGTTAAAAATAATGGGCTTAAAAACTATATAAATATTGTTCAATAGTAGCCCCAAAGTAAATAATCTTTCACTTTATTACTGTCTTTAAATTTTTAATTTTAAAGCAAATACTTGATAGGTGCCTTAGAAAAGACCTTGAGAGAATTGAATTGACTCCTCTTATAAAGAAAGGCTAATAAGCAGAGGAAATTAATCTAACATGTACTCAAAGGTAAATTAAACTAACAAAATTTGTAGGGAAGGTTAATGAGGAGAGAAAATCCATCTCACACGCTCACAAAAGCGAAACTGAATAACCACTCTTAACAAACAAAGGAATAGCGTAATCCACCACTTAACACAGTAAATTGAACGGAAATCTACCACGAGCAAAGTAAAATATAATAAAACGTACATGTATTATTTTAAGGTTATGGAGTGTCATTTCAAATGTTGTATTTTAGATTAATGTAATACCAAGAAGACAGGCGGATTACAGTTGCAGTCTGTAGCGATGTCACATGGTTGCCAAATGTGTTTGGCAAATATCCGTGACAAGCGTCCCATCTAATAATTCACGAAACGAGTGGAACAACTGCAATAAAATTGCAATTGTAGTATTATTCTGCAAACAACACAGTGCACAAAGTAAATAATACTTTATTGCTTTAGGGGTCATTTGGCTCTATGAACTATGTCCACTTTGGAACAACTCTTTACATGTGTTTGACAGTACTGGAAACGAAATGGTGGTGTATGTTTCAATGTTTGGTTGACCCTATTAGTTTTGTAAATTTAATAGTATTATTTGTAATTCTAATGTTTTGTTGATATTCCCTGATAGATTGAAAATCGACTTGAAGTAATAGGTTAACGGACCTTATTCGTCGACAATCCAAAATAACTAGTAGATGACTAGTTTCGGGACTACTGTCCCATTTTCAAATCTACACGTCGAAATCTAGTTGTAAAACACGTAGTCGTTGTCAAAGTTTAAAAGTTATACACGTCACATACACATACGGACGGGGACAAAAATACAAAACAAACAAACATGTAATACGGTTAGCGTGGCCGGCCAAGGATAAATCCAGACTGAGCGGATACTGAACACGCGTGCGGAGTGATACGATTCCGCGGATTGAATCCAATATGTAAACAGATGTAGATTACGTGACATGTGCAGTATCAACTGTATGAATTATTAAAATGCCTATTAAAATATCCCTTTCAGGTATGACAAGTCTATAATATAACTAGAAAAAAAGGGATCCTTATTAAAAAGGTTAGAGATACATTGCTACATTATTCAACATACATTATACATTCAATGCTTAAAATTAACCATGTACTAGTGGAAAACATTTTATGAAAAATTTACGCAATTTCGAAGCTCGACTAATTCGATTTTTCTAATATACAACTTTTAATAACTTATTCTTGGTATAGTTATGCAAAATTACGTCAGTATTTAGTGGCTCTAATTGAGAATATTTAAAGACAAAGAGGTAGCCTACTATATGCTTCTGCAAAATTATCCAAGTCAAAGTATCAGTTTTATAATCAATATGATTTTTTATTTATTATCTATATGAGTAAGCTTGGCTTAATTGATTGCTTGGGTTTTTGTAAGTCTCAATTCAAAAAGGCTCCTAAGATTTCTTTAAAATGCTGGAATCAACTTTTTCTGAACTAAAAACGCGTTATACACGGGTCCTATACCCGGGAAAATAACAACTGATGTAACTTTAAACATGCGGAAAACAGAGAAATGAGCTAAGCGAATCTGCTCGTCAGTAGGAAGATGTGGTGACAAATTACTCCAAGTAATCAAAACAAACTACTGACCTTCCCCAAGAAAATCTCGCCCCCAGGCACTCTAGTAATTTACAATGCAGTAGAAGGGGGGTATACAAATGCCGTAGACCAATCGTCGTAGCGCAGGAGGATCGCGTGCGGCATTGACTCTCCGACTACACATGTTGTTCACGAGTAACTCGATTAGGCGGGAACACGATAACATTGTCTTCGCCGTGTTCCACTTAGTACCTCGTATCACATCGCTTACACATGAACACGCACTTCAGAAAGGTTTATTGTACAGTTGGTAGGTACACGTGAACGACTTGATGAAGATACTTATGGAGAGAAGTCACTGTCGTATGGGGGTATAACGATAACCTTATTAAAACAAAGATGCAGACACAATTGTACTACGAAATGTTCTATTTGCTATGTGTTACCATTGTGTAGATTATTTAGAAGGTTGTACATAACAAAACGGCTATTTTATTTTACTGAGCTATTACTTGTATTTTTATACTCCTAATTAAAATACCTAAATATTTTTGCCAATTTTTTTTAAATACAAAAATAATATTTTCCTTGGGAAGGGACCTGTATAAAACATGTAAAGTACACTAATTTGACGTAGGAAGTTTTGAACGTGTCATAGTAGGAAAATACTATAGTATACACACCTTAGATTGATTTTGATAAGAATATAAAGTGGTGCAAGCCTGACCTCGAATAGAAAATGGTTTTGGGAAATATATAATTTGAAGTTTTACTTATGACGTTTTAATACAGATTTAATATTTCTGACTCAAGCCCATTTGAGATAACGTTTGTGGCATCATTCTTTTACATTATTAATTTCTAAGGACATCCATATTAGTTTGATTTATTATTGTTGTATTTAAATTCGCTCTGACTCTTTACTAGTCAGCCATATTAGAATAAAACGTCAGCGAACATCCCAAAAATAAGTATTTTAGAACTACTACGAGTTACATTTTAAAAATTTATTTAATGTAAACCATATTAAACCATTTCAAGTATTTTCAGTCACCATGTATGAATTCTTTTAAACGTTGTTTCCTTATTTTCTTTCTTAAGATAATTGTTTTACTTTATGTGAGAGCTCGAAATTGAAATTTGTTTAAAGTACGTGCAGTGGGGACTATATTGGTGTACAAAAACAGTGTTTTACTTGTGTAACGTTAGCATCAGTGACTGACTGAATGCTACATTGTTGCAGACGTTCCAATGATTGAGATGGTCGCAGCAAAGAGCGTTCCCAGCTCGACGTATTGGTGAAGTCTTCGTGTTGATCCTCGGAAATATGAAGTGGATCCTCGTCACTGCCGTGTTATTATTGGTGAGTGACAAAATATCTATGCTAATAAAATAGTAGTGTTTATGTAAGAGAGTCATCTATGCCCAGTTGATTTCAAAATTGTGTACTTAAAACTGATCCCGGACCATACAACGTTGTAGGTGGCAACAAAAATGTTGAATACGTTTTTTCCCAGCCGTCAGGGCTTTGCTTCAATGGCCTTTAAAGTTACCACTTTATTCTTATAGAGGAACAATTTTATCTGAAAAGCTGACAAAATCTCTGGTCCATACAGACTGATTCTGGTCCATACCACCTTACGGCTCCGCTTCCCCGGCCTCAAAAGTTCTATTGTTATTCTTATGGAGAAAATATGTTTCTTGGAGTGACGAATAGCATAAAGTCTAGGTACTAAATTAACATTTTGTATTTATAAGTAATCAGTTATTCAATTGTTAAGTAACAGTCTCCATATTTCATAAAAGTTACCACAGGTAAACTCTTTTTTATTTATTTTGCTCGATGTGATTTTCAATTACATATATCTCATGTGTAATGTTTCAAAACTATATTAAATGTAAATATTCCGTCCTTATTTTTATAAATATACGCGTTATTCCTAATGGCTAAGTAAGTATACAATTAAATACACTTAAAAAATATAACGTGTCGTTATATATTATATGGTGATCAAATAGTGTTTTGTTCCATTTATAGTGGAAATTAAATAATATTAATTTCACTTACTGAAAAGACCTTTATTACTTTTAAATCTCTGATTATGATTAGGATATATTTATTGTAATAATTTACTGTTTTACCGGTTCAGTAAATAATCTTTTTCACTCCTACCCAAATGCTATAGATCCACATAGTTGACGCCAAGGTAAGGATAGTGGGTTTAGCCTTCGACCCAAGCGGCATTGTTGTCGGCCGGGAGTAAAGTACCCATTGTTTGCTTGGGTTATCTGAATTACCACGGTGTTTCAAAGACTATCTCTTCAGTGCTGGAAGATTAAGGGTTATATCACTGTTTACACTGTTAAATATCTCGTCGTTTCACTCATAAAAATTCCACTTTGTTAAGGAACTTAATATTAACTCAATCAGGTATAGGATACTGACATTTCATTTTAAAGTGGGAATCTTTTTTATAAGGACAATTATGGTAGGGAATTTTGCATTACTGGTTTTCTGTTTAATAAGTAGAATTCAAGTTCGCCCTTATAATCAGTGTAATTCATATTGGTATTGTATTGGTTTGCAGACCTAACACAACTTAATACAATTTATGAATAAATGCATTCCAGATATTCAGACATAAATGACAAGGAATCTCCTTCTTTTGTAATTGTCGCATATTCAGGATATAAATCGTATTAATTTTGAATGAATGATTTTATTTTAATCAAGCTTTATAATGCTTTATCAAAAGGCTTTTACCACCATAGCCATAATAAAACTTTATTTTCCGTATAAATTTGGTTATCTTCTTGTAATCTATTAAATCTAACCAAACAAATTATTTTAAATTTCATACTGTATTGTTTATAAATCTGGTGTAAAATACGTTATCAGATTTATAAAAACTTGCATTTGTTCATATAAGTTTATCATTAATAAATTATTTAAATCCTTTTAAATATTTAAACTGTTTAAAACTTTAAACCTTATTTTATTGTAAGTACCAATCACAGTTCTTCACTCGCTTTAGAGATACGTTATCTCCAGTGAATGGAAGTTCCTCGCCTGGCCGCTCCAAGCCGATTGACGACTGCGGCATTAAGTATTTGTCCAAGTCGTTTCAAGTCAGTTCCACCAACTAAATATATTCATGCAATTAAAATAGATTACAAAACATTTATATTAATGACTGACTATTTAGCAGATAACTCTTTACTTTCCTATATCCTCTCCAGGAATAAATGTTATATATTAATACGCTAAGCCAATTTTTGTTAAGAGAACTCCTCCGTTAATTTTAAACCAATTTTGGCGATTGATGTATCAACATATTTGCCCTGATTCGTAGTTTCGAATAACGGTTTTTATTTTTCTATATTTTCGTTCTGAAGGGCATGGGCCGCCCTCTGTGTTCATTTTTTGCCCAAAATATTAACATGGGGATGAATTTCATTTGAAATGCACCTGTTAATACATTATGGACAGGTGATTAGCAGTAATAATAATAATAATAATAATAATAATAAAAAGCTTTATTTTCACATATTAAAAGAAACATTACATAGTCAGTCAACAGCTGCACAACAATGGTCAACAATGACCGTCTGTTGGGTTGGAATAATTATAACGTCCATGCTCGTAATAAAATAGCTTTTCTTCTACACTCCTGAAAACCCGATAACAAAATAAAAAACAAAAAAATATACATATGTTTAACCTATTTAAAACAAAGGAAGAGTCATTTGTACAAAGAACAGGCAGCAGTACTAAACAGATGGAAACCAAAAACGAACAAAAATGTTTTACAAAAGGCAAATTAGAAGCCTCCAACGTTCAAATGAACCAAATACCTTTATAATTTAATGCCCTGAATGGATCATTTGTTCCAAAAATAAAGATTTTTCACCACAATTTTGCGCTGATATTTATGCATCTACATTTGTAGAGAATCTATAACAGAAATAAAAATAGTTGTAGAAATTAAAGCATATACACACACAAATATATATTACTATTCATACATAAATAATAATAAATGCGAAGAAAATTCACCTAACCTATGTTAAATTCTTGCACAAGTTCCCACCTATATCCCCAAGCCAATTTTAAATAAACGCCTAACTTTCGCCAATCCCTCCCATTTAAATAACCTTTAAATTCTTCAAAATCCAATTCATGGGTTGTTGGCACTACTGGTGCAGGTCAGGTTAGTCTACTACTACTTCGTGTCCGTGGTTTTATGTGAATATCCAACTTAATTTGTAAATTTAAAGACCTATAGTGTGTTATCTGGACTTCAAGACCGCTCCTTGGAGTAAACATAAGATAGTAACGTCAGGCGGGCCGTTGGACTAAGTATTATCAGTAGTTTTGTGGTCACGGTCGCAACGTGGTCGGTAGGGCGGCAGGTACGCGTGTGTCGGTCGAATATTGGTTGCGTTTTATTCTGAAATCGCCGCAAAGTGACAATGCGAATGACTGAAGCAACGATTGAGAAGTATTTTTCACGTGTGTCTCGTACTTCGAAGCGTCCTAGGCAGAATACATCGCCGGAAAGTGTAGCCCCTCACCTCGACTGCAACAGCATCATGGCCGATGAACACGATAAGGTGGGTGAGCTGACAAAGCTTCAACTGATGACCGAACTAACGGCAGTAATTAGTACTTTGCTGGATAATAAACTTTCGAATGTTGCTACTAAAAGTGATCTTACTACACTAAATGAAAAGGTGTCAAAAATTGATGTCGAAAATGAAGCACAAAAGGCGGAAATACATAACCTCAAATGTCAGAACAAGGTGATTTTAAATAAGCTGTTAGATTTGGAGAGCAGATCACGAAGAAATAATTTGATTTTTAAGGGGCTAAAGTTCAGTAGTAGCAGTAAAGATTACAAATATATTGTGGGCCAGTTCATAAGAGAAAAGTTCGGCAGGGACCAAGTTTGGATAAACCGAGCGCACCCCCTTGGCAATCAGCGTGACACAATAATAGCCCATATCCCGAATGATGCGGACATCGACTACATAATGAGCCGGGTTAAGGACTTAAAAGGTACGGGATTTTCGGTGTTCCGTGATCTCCCTCAGGAAGTATGAATTAAACGGTCGCGGTTGGCAGCTGTAAGGGCCGAAGTGGAAAGAGTGGCGGGTCGGAGCAAAATGCCCTTAGTGTTCGATCATCTAACCATAAACCGCTGCAGATTTACATGGGAGGATGGGCGACTTATGGCGGGACAACAGGACGGTGTGCAGTAGCTGAACTCAATGTTCAAACACGATTTTTCGGATTTTATGGCCGAATTATCCCAGCAATCTACGAGGAGGGCGAGAGAGAGTAGCGACGACGGCGGAGCTGCACAATCCCAGCGGTCGTGGGCGGCGGTGGCGGCAACCAACACTGGCAGGACGAGGAGGACCACAACAGCAGAAATTCACACGGGCAACGGCGAGGTGACGGCAGAGGCGGCGATGGCGCGGGCGACAGCGACAGCGTCCACCACCCCAAGCCCGCAGGGCTGAGGAGGGAACGCCATCCCTTCAACTCGTGGGCTCCAGGCTACGGACGGTGTTGAGTTGGGCGGTACAGGTGTTTTGAAAGTTTTATCTTACAATGTGTGCGGTGTTAAAGAGAAGATTGATGATTCTGATTTTTTTGAATTTATAAGTAGATATGATATAATTTTGTTATTAGAAACATTTGTTTCAGAGAATGATTGGGGTAAAATAGTACATAAATTCATTAGTTTTAAAGTAAAGGTTACTTTTGCGATAAGAACGGCACATTTTGACAGAATTTATATTAATGGCTGTATAATAGTTAATAGTGCTATTCTTGGCGGTATAATAGGTTTAATAAACCACAATTCAACCTTTGCAAGCAAGCTTTCCTTCATAGATACGGATTAATTTTCTTTGGTTCAATTTTGCAATAGTGATGGTAATAATAAGATTGTTTTTCGACCGGTTTATTCAAATTATAATTTTTGGAACAGGGATTTTGAATACTTTTCGGAATTTTTGAGAGGTTGTAATTACGAAAATTTAATAATAATAGGTGATTTAAACGGGAGAATAGGGTTTGAACAAGCTTTTGCACAAGGGTTTTTAAGTGAAATAAATGTCAGTTTTAGTGATTGCAGAAAATCAAAAGACAAAGTTGTAAACACTAGAGGCAGGCTTATTTTAGAGTTGATGGAACTCACGGGGTTGATAATTTTGAATGGCAGATGTGAGGTGATTAGCAATAAAAATAAAGAATGTATATAATCTATATTAATAAAATAAGTTTTGTTTCTACATTGTTTTGTGCAGTGAAAAGTTTTAACCAACGGAGATATTTTAATTTGAGCTAACATTTGTCAATCTGTCTATCTGTTTAAGAGACAGTTTTATCTGCGTTAAAAAGACTGTACTGAATGAAATAAAACCTTTTACCCACTGACGTGTGGAGCATGAAACTTTTAGGCTGCCTCAAGTTATTGTACGTCATTAGGGTTATGCGCCGCCCCTTGGGTCCGTCAGTGCTCCAAAGTAGCCCATGGGTACGGTTTCTAGACCTTTCATTGTAAAATGCACCATATTTATTCTAATAGGCATTTAGTCAGCAAATTATCTTTTACCAAAGAATGAAGGAAACACTTCTGCCTTACTACTCTACAACGGTATACTAAACCATATAAAATAACTGCAAGACAATGAAAAATTAGTTACGGAACACATAAGCCCTTTCAACATGGGAATTTAAAGCTCAGTTAGTCTAAGTAATTGTGATTATATTACTGACTTTGCTCTGTATTTGTAAGTCCATGATGCACACACTACAGGAGTTATTGATCAGATATTTAGAATAAGATGGCTCCATAAGAAATAAAATAAAATGAGGCTCAGCCCTAATGATCTCCAAAATATTTCATGTTAATCATATTACTACTTCCTAGACCAATCAATATTTGAGTGTATATTTGGTAGAAAGACAGCACCATAGACAGAAACAGTCAGAAACCTTCTGACCCTTGTGTCCTTTGGGAATAATCTGCTCCATTGACTTTTAAAATTTTATTTTAAACATCACTAACGTTAACTTGACATCAGAATAAAACCTTTGCCTACTTCTGTTCCAACAATACTTCACTGCTCTAAAAATGTTGGACAAGTAAAAAGTAATAATAAACGAGTGAATAAGAAAAACAAATATGTTGGCATTGGAGAGAAACCATGAAATTTAACAGAGATGTTTTGTTGAAACCGTACTACAGGTATTAAAACAACTGGCTGGCTTTTCGAGCAAAGCTCGGTCTTCCATCAGGTGTTTTAAAAAATGTAACTAACTTTTGATGCATAACATCGTCCTGTAATTGCGAGCGAAGCCGTGACGGGCTACTGGTAAAATTTTAAAGTAGTTAATAATTTTGTATTTGAATTTTTTTATAATATATATATATATATATATATAATACGTATATTTATATTTTTTTTAATATCAGATTTTTCTGTAAGTAACGAAATAATGACACGTATCGCAATGTGCTGACAAGTAAGGCAGACTTGATGAACCACCCAAAAGAGAAGAAAGAACTCCTTTTCTCTTCAACTAATTCAGTAAGGGTCCCAGACCCTAGATAGTTTCTGGGGTCTTTTACACAAGGAGCTTTCCCACCATGGAGTCATCCAAAACCGCAGGGTTCCAGAAAATACTAGAGAGCCTTTCCCTCAAAGTGAATGCCTCCAGACTTTCAGAAAACAGTGTTTTTTTTAAGTGCAACCCAATTCATGTGGTACCATTATCAAAAATTCTAAATGCTAAAATTCACTGTTTAAGATCAACAAAATTAAATAAGTTTATATTACTAATTCATTCAGTTTATTCTCAATCAGTCAGTTTACATTGTTAGATTTTTTATATTAAGATTATTACTTTCATAGTAAAAATACGGTTTTTGAAATTGGTTGAAATTAGGGTATTGTTGCATACATTTTTAAGTGTGATTGTTCTCCTAGTTTAAATTAATGATATATATATTCACATTTTTAAGCTGTAGGTATTGGTTGTAGCGAGTGTCAAAAGCAATAAGATCCATTTTTAGCATGTCAAATAAAACGCTACTTTTTACTTCTAAATCTTGAGTCCCGTTAAACGAAACAAATCTACGAGAAGCGATCCTCCTAACTTCTGTATCACTCGACTTGCCTATTTTTACAATATTTGTCATAGGTACGCTAAAAATAGTGACAAATATCTTGAGTAATGTAATTACGACAATGCATCATCTGCATTAAAAATAACATCAATTTACCAACTGGTCATTGAATGTTACTTTATTTTAAATTATGTTTGGCCAACAAAATATAATTGCAAAATAACTAAACATGCAAATTTATTGTTAATTAAACCAATTTATGTTAATTAATTACTGTTAGTTAAACTGAATAATCTAAAATATTAAATTACTAACGTGTTTATTAAACAACGAGGTAGATTCGTTTGACACCTTCAAATTGTAAAACGTTCCAAAGCAAATAGGCATAGTTAAAAAAATAAAAAAAATAGTTAAACTATAATATAAACTTAATTACAGAACATCTAGATAATAAAGTCCTTTACAAAATGTATTGGGACTGTACTTCTTATTATCGAAATTATAAAAACTTCGTTTAACTACGTAAATGTTACATACAACTAAATCCCAAACAATGTCTCTAACTGTGTTTGCAGGATTAAGGGGTTAGTGCGGGGTCTCTAAGGAAAGTTGCCTTGACGCCTGATCGTTTGTCAGTCAGCTGCAAGACAAACGGTCCTGATTCAATAAAAGGCCCTGGAGATTCTGCTTTCCTGCTGAAATCCCCAACTGACAACCAAGTCACATCTGGTTTCTGATTTAGCTACGGTTTGTAGTAAAATATGGTGAAGCTAAAACTGGAAAATGCTTATGACTATCTTGATTGTTAGAGAGGTTACAAACATCAATATGAATATGCGTAGTGCTGCTTTTAATCGAGTAAAATTGTAATATTTTTATGAATACAATAGTACAAACCATAATTACAGAGGGTTTGAGCTTTTGAAAGTATGTAAAACATAGCCAAATGGTTCCCAAATTACCACATTAAAATATTCTTCAGTCTTATATTAAACTTTAAATGTCACTTTATGCCTGCCAGCTCTTCTAACTTTCACTGCAAAGTATTCATCAAATGTAAGACGATTTTATAAAATAATGTTTAAAGTTGCCACAGATGGATCCTGTAAAATATAAGTTATGTGAACCCTCAAGCCTCCAAGAACATTCGTCCAAAAATATAATGTATATTTAAATAACACACTTTCTAAACTCTAGCCAGCTGAAGAAATTCTCAAAGTTATTTGTTGTAAAATGTATTAGAATTTTGTTGAATTACTTTAGTGTTGGGATTTGCTATTAGTGTTTAAATATAACAGTTTACTTAGTATCAAAAATATTGTAAAATGAATATATAACTAATTAAGTTACTATATCTAAACTATATAAAATTAGTACTACTAGTACTACTAATTAATTGTGTTAACGATGATTCCTTTAGGATGCAGTTTTCGTGCCAAATTATGGGTCTGTAAAAATATCATCAGATATTTGGAAAATTGAACGACAACACAATAAATTGTATTACAACAAAATTAATTTCAGGCTTTATGACTTACGTGTGTCTAGTTCATGGACTTTTCAAATGTATAATCTTAATATCGGAGTAATTTGTTTAAATTTTTTAGCTAAGCAAAAGTTGCTTATATTAGAATTAGAGATAAATGATTGATTGCAATGTAAATTTTGCTTTGACATTCATAAATAGTGCCCTTGAGAGTCGCTGTCTGGGTAAGTGATCATTTGACACCTCGCAGACAAACGGTTTCCCGTCATGGCGGGGATGATTCAATAAATGGTCCATAGGGATGGAAACAGCCTCCCTGTAATCTGGTAATTTATAATCTAAACACAAAACATTGCCTGAGCCTGAGCATGGCCTGAACATGGCTGAGCAGTAAGATATTGCTACTTGAATAATTATAGTGTATAAATTGATCCGAAATATATCTGTTTGGATTGTATAATCTCTTTATACGTAAATAAATGTTTGTTTCTTTAGTGTATAATTTTGTGTTATGAAATCATATTAACTTAAAATATGAGTTTGTTGACTCTGAACACGTTTATTTATTTTCTTCTGGCATCAAATATACAGTCACTCAAACGTAAGGATCTCGCGCAATCAATGTAACCTTGCAACAGTGATCTTGCAAAAGTCATTATAATTAGAAACATGAGCCTATTTATAGGATACAAAATAATCCAGAAATTTAATTACTTCTGAATTTAAGAGTCACAGCTTGATTAAAAAAGTAATAATGAGTACATTGAATTTGGTGTTGTGCTTTAATAAGCAATAAATAATAAGCAAGGTTTATTAGACGTCAAGTATTACAATCATGCACTGAACATCATCATAAATAATTTTAAGCCATAAAACACTACACAGCAAAGTCCATGCATGAACAAATTCATGAAACAAAATCAAGCCAAACTCAAAACCAGAGAAAAACAAAAACCAAAATTAAAAAAAACAGTTAAACCAAACAATAACAAAATAAATAAACCAAATGTTCGGTAGTGTTCCTTAAAAGCTATACGAATGATGGAAAGTAATAACTCTTTTATAGCATAGTAAAACTGTTGCACTATATAAAAATGTGTTATTCATCAAATACAATGTTATTTTAAGGATAAAAAATAGATTTATAAACAATTGTAATGCTTTTGAAATTCAAGATAACGGCCAAAACTATAATCTTAATAATGGCCATTATCTTTAAGGAAAAACAATTGTAACGATTTTAAAATTGCATATAATGGACAAGAATTATAATCTTAAAAACCACAAATATCGCTAAAGCTACGATAACACTTAAACTATTGTATTTAATTGAGATAAGATTGCTCAGAACCCTTTACGCGGTTGACCTAGCGGATAACTGTAAGCAGTAAAACTCCGGCGTGAACATTGCTATCAAACCCGCTGTACTTCAGTCGCACGCGGCTAACCCCGGTCAGCTCCGCATTTTGCAGTCGCAGTAAACAGTTGCGTCTCATGCGTTTGGTTTTCATCTAAACATAGGGTGTACATTTTCCTCTTTGAATCGGTACTTATTAGTAGTTTTGCATTAATAACGTTTTATATTTGTGCAGTTGGTAGAAAATGTTTTGGGGAAATTCTGTGGTAGTTATACAGAGTTTACAAGGACATATGTTAAAAAAGTACCTGCAGTTTAAAATTCAGTTCCAAAATTATGACGGTCAGCATTACATATTTAACAGGTTGAGAGAGAGAGAGAGAGAGAGAGAGAGAGAGAGAGAGAGAGAGAGAGAGAGAGAGCACAAAACATATTTTTAAACGTCATTTAATTTTGATGAATATTTTTAAGGTACAGGTTATGCTGAATATACATAAACGATAATTTACAAAATAACTTCAAAGAGACAAAATCATCAGTGTATTTTGTTTTAGAAAATGAATATACAATGTTCCACGATTATTCACACACATTGCAGGTGATTTTCTCATTAGGTATTTAAAATAATAAAATGTAATAATATTAATGGTTTATATTTTAATCCAAGCTTGTTTTCTAAGATAGGAGTACTGACTGGCTTCAGTCCAATCTGCCTCAGTGTGAATAGAGGGGTTCGCACTTGGTCGCTCTAATCCGAGTTAAGCTGCAGTAATACGTCTTTCGACCAACAGTTTCCAATAATTTGACCAGCTTTAAGATTGTATAGCTTTGAAATACATGTAACCACAACACTTGAAAGCTTAGTTTCACTATACGATGACTATAATAAAAATATAATGTTAAAAAATTAGGAATCCTGAGTTATACTTAGTTTTTAAAAACATTATTAACCATGTGAGTACTAAATAAACTAAAACAAAAAAATACAAAATTATTTGAGTTTGAATAGTACATGCTAAGGGTTATGTAGTATCTGCAACTTGCTTTGAAAAATTAACAAAAAATAAAGTTGTTTACACAATTTTAAATTTAAAAAAATAATTAATTATATTTGTAGTAATTAGTTATTGCAATACTCTATTATTTCTGGTAATACAAGAGCTTCATTTACTCTTTGGTTGCATAATTTTTCTTGTACGATTTTCTAATTGTGTAATTATTTTATTGCCGTCTCCCTAAAGTTTTTATTTAGGCTAGTTTATTTTTTGCCCTTTGTATATTTTCTTTCAGTTTTCTTATATTATACCTGTTAATAACATGTGGTGCATATTTTATGAATCAGCACAGCTGATTGTGTATTGGAATGATTTGTTTTTTATTAGAATATTTTAATTAAATAGAAACAAATTTTGTTAATTTTACCCCATGTTGGGGACCAAAATGTTAGATATACTGATATTTCTCTCCTCAGATAAATAAGAATTTAAAATTACACACTTTTACAAAACTAACACTTAAAATTTTATTTCATCAATATATATATATAACTATTTATATCTTTATTTACATCATCTGATAAAAAAAATTCCAATAAACCAACTGTGCTGATAAAATATGCACTACATGTTCTTAATAATACCTAAAATTTTAAATATTCCTGTCGCTCGAAGACAGGATCAGTTTTCGAAATCCTAAAACGAAATTAACATTTTAATTTTTTGCCAGTGGCATAAAATATTCCAAACAGCTAAATTAAATTGTCTCATTACAGTACCATTACCAACAACAAGTTTCAAACAGTAAATGAAAGGGGAATGTGATTTTCAGGATTAATAAAAGTATGTACAGGTACTATAAACCTTTTCTCATAATAACAGTATTTAACAAATTCGGCATTTATCCCTAGGCTTTTTACCTCTACTCAGAAATACTTAAAAATGTAAGATCAAGTCGTAAAATAAAACGCGAAGTTTCTTGTAGAACGCTACTGTAAAATGAGAGTTACGATCACCCTCAAGCTGCAACGGACTTCTGCCCAACATTTCATATTATTTGAGTAATATATAACTGACAAGTTTAGTTCATATTAATTCCAAAGCCAGCTTAACGGTTAGCGTTAACTTCGATGTAACTCTGTCACGAGCTAACCTGCTCGCATGTCAAGAGTTAAGTAACACTCTAAAGAAAATCCTCTTGGCGGAAATAGACGTATAAATATAACTAAACTCCTTTAAAATTGTAAATCGTTCCATTGTCTTCAGAGAGTTTTCAAATTATAAGCAGACTTGAAATATTTAATTAGTTCAACTATAGGTATTGTTTTAAGTGCATTTATATATTTGAAACTGTTTGTTGATTAAATAACGTTTATAAAATATAATCCCTAGTTTTTTACACGTATCCATCTTCAATTGACAAAAATGGTAAAGTTAGGATTCAGAATTTTTCACAAGTAAACGTTTTCGTAGACCGATTGACAGTTTTTTTAATATACCATATAAAGGAATCAAGTTACAAAATTGATAATGTTGAAAAATATTGTAAAAATATATTATCCATGAGCATTCTGATAATTAAGTTTATGGAAAACCAAAATATAGTTGGGATTTTTTACACTACTCGAAACACCAGAATCGTATTAACTGTTACACTGTACAGTTTCCAGTAAAAAGTTTGATTGGATTTATTTTCCAACTCATGCTCTAAAATGTAAAAGGTGCCACCGGCTTGTGTATGGTTAATTGTTTTAATTAATTGACAAATAATGCATGGGCATTTTACTACCTGATTTGTAATGAAGTCGTGTTGGAAAGATTTTGACTACTATATATTTATATATATATATATATATAGAGTCAAACATTAACATCATCATTATAATTAGCATTTCAGAACAACATTATTCAGACATTAGATATTTAGATAATTCTATCGATGTAAATTCTAGCTAGAAAGTAACTGATTTTGTTATATAGAACATAATCTATTTGTTCATGTATAAATTAGTTTATTTATATAAGATGCAAAGAAATACGTATTGTTTTCCAAATGAATCACTGTATTTGTATGCTAGTAACTATTTATCTAGTAAATGATTATCATCGTGTGACCTAGTAGATTGTTGATACACAAATAACATATTCTAGTCATACAGATATGTGCATAACAATGCCACTATATATAACATACAAACATATCACAGTATTTTATTTTCATGGCAATAACAGAGTAATGGAAAATGAAAAGTGTAAATATATGGCGAATTGTTATTCCCATTGCTAATATTAAAAGTCTACGCAAACAGTGCGGGTAACCGTACACCCTAGCTGAAATCGGGTTTTAATTAAATTTTCGTACATGGTTTTTTGCCTTCTCTTGTCTGCCACATGAGACCAAATATTCTAAGGTTTGCATTTTATGGCATTGGACAGAATATTACAATATTTCCTACTAATTCAATTGATAATGCAACTAAACAATACCTTCTACCAATATATTCCTCAATATTTTGGTCGCTATGTCTCTCATTAACATGGTAGGCAGTTACAGGGATTGCTTGCTGGTGGAGGTGATTTATCATTTAGGGGTTAATCGGTTCAAAGTCCTGACGTCATTGATTCAATAAACGTTATTCAGGGATGGAATCTATCATAACTTCTAATATTATGATATATACGATAACCCACGTGTTAAATTTAATAGCACTACAGGATCTTAAATATTAATATAGTTCTAGCTTGTGTGACTGTAGAACTCACATTAATTGTATTTATCATATAAATGAAGGTAAATGTCTTTACAATATTCGACGGCACAAGGTATCGCTAGACATTTAGCTAAAAAAAGGTTGGTATAGCAAAAATAACATCTAATAAAACATTATAAAATGTTATAAAAGTACAAATCAGATATCATAACTGTTTCCCCCTTATGGTAAAGATATTGGGAAAACCCGAACTGAAACTATTACAGTGTACTTATTAATTAAGGTTTTTGTATAAAAGTAGGAACTAACTTTAAAATGACTGCACGAAGAATCGTTTTTAAAAATTTTTGTTAACTTATAACCAACCCCTACAATGAATTAGTGGTGTTCTACTAACAACTGAAATACAATGAATTCATAAAATGCATCAATATTACTTTTTTCTACTCTAACAGTTTCGATGAAAAGGCAGTGTTTAGTTTCCCATGACAAACAGCAAACCTCAGCTCCGTAAACACCGTTATCAAATGTTCTGTTTTGCATGCACTCGGCAGTACCTGTTCAACCCCCACTTTACTTTTCATTTTGTAACAATAAATTCTCTTAGCACGCACTACGTTTCATATGCAAAAAGTAACGTTAGTGCAATGTTTAAAACGTTGATTTTTTTCAATTTCGTCAAAAATTTGTATGTAGGTTCTGGTAACATCGACCAACAGAGGGTATTCGGAATATATTACCACCTAACCCTGTTATGGGAGGACGGGTATTTTCCCTCTTAAAAACACTTGGTAAAGAACATTACTCTGAAGTACCTCCAATAAAGGGTTTCCGGGGGACATTTCTGAACTAATAGTTTACTATAGTTTACTATAAGATATTCTATTACCGTATATCATAGTCCTCATTTAGAATCTATAAAGGCATTTACTGATTACAATACGGCTGCATGTATGTTTTCTGATATTATATAGTATATTTCAATTACAGTTGTTTGAGCTTATGTGATTAAGAAATTCCCAAATTACGTTCTCTAGATGTGTGCATGGAGTAGTTTTAAAACAGCGCATATCCTCTGTCACGTATTTTTGAGTTCTTCTATCGTCTTTTTTCAATTAGGCTTAAATAAACTTTTAACAATTAATTGAATAAAAAATTACACATTTCGTACTATACTGTTTATAAATGAACTTTTATAAAGAATAAACTGTTTTTATTTACTAGAACGTATGCAACGAAAAGTTCCGTTAAGATCGAGAAACTCACAACATATTTCAATATTCAAAAGAATGTCACAAACTGACATGAACAGGCCTGCCTTTCAGTGCGTTCAATGTATCTTGTTGAAAAGGCCTTGACAAAAGCTCCTATAAAAGCAGAGAATAGAAGCGAACGGGATAACCGATTCAATATTTAATTTACTGGAGACAGCATGAATTTTTCAAACCGAGCCTTCAAATCGGAGCGTATAAAGAATAACCTTTACCTTCCTTATGAGTACATGTATTACCACATATTTTGTGGAAACCTAACAGTATTGTTTGTTGATTACCCCAAACTGGGTAAGGATGTGAAAAGAATAAGTGATCAGAACTATTACGCAAATTTAATCCGTATAAATGAGTTCCAGGGATACTTAATTTGTGTACTCAGATTTTAAACATAATGTACTATTGATCTAAAATACGTAATATTATTATTATTTATTAAACCAATTCACAGGAGTTATTTTAATTGTACGACTGTATAGGGAACATAAGATACATACAAAACATAATTTGTCTTTGATGTATTATTTTTTTTAATTTGTTGGTAGAGTTGGTGTTATCTTTACTCAAAGCTGTCTTACAGTTTTGTAAACAAATGTTTATGCTCGTGTTTTTTAGCAATACATGATTTGTTCTTCACGAAAAGCGTATTTTAGTTCACACCACAGCTTATTTTAGGGTATTTGGCTCTACAAATATTGAACATTACAACACACGTTATTGTTCAAGATTTAAATTCCTTTGCTCTAATTTGTTAGGGATAACGATTTATGATGATTATTCATGTAAATTACAATAATATAAAAAAAAATTGAAAAATAAAGAAGAAAATTTTTAAATATTTGAATAAATGTTGTATTTTGCGTTACAAAAATAACAAACAGGATGTCTGGCTTTATGTTGAAAGGCTATGTGATCAACACAACTTAACCGATGTTTTTAACAAGGGTATATCATCGTATGCTAAACATTTTTAGGTACTCCTGTCAGTTGACTATAGAACTGTGTGACTCTATAATCGACTTATAGTGTAAAACATTCTTATTTCAAAACGCTGACAAGAAGAAAAGTTTGATTGAACCGACAGTAATAAAAGCTTATCGTACCTTTAGAGATTAGATTAATTCAATTTTCTCCGCTCATCATAAATCAACTTTATCCATGTGAGTTTCCTTTAGCTACCGGAGGTTGTTAGTTATTCATCAAACTATCTAACCTTCAATACACCTACAAGAATAAAGCATCACCTACAAACCGAATCACAATGGCTGCAAAAATAAAGATGAAGATCGTAGATTATATGTGTAACAAAACACATCGAACCTCTCGCACAAGAATATTTATCATGTGACAATATTAATATTACGATATTGAAGTTCATTACATAATCGCTTACATTGCGTGGGGAGTACAAAGCAAGTAGGCTACTTATCATTCACGGCGCAGCACTAGCGTAGTTTCAACCAACTTATCTAATTACAAAGGGGCTAAACGTCGTCCTAGAATGCGTTTTCACGGTTGAGAAGCCTCATGTTTGGATGCCCGAGAGATTTACCCGCTCTTTTAATTTCACGGTCTGAGTCAGTCGACACTTTTAAACCCCCGAATACAACATACCTGTGTAGTACGAGTATTTAGCGAGTATTTCTAGCAGAAAGGTTTATAAACTAAACGATTATCTATGTAATTTATAATTTTAACAGCAATTATAGCAACATATCACTTATCTGATCATTCACTTATCAAATTTTGTTTATTATAATTAACTGTTTTCAAATGTGTGGCCCTTATGATGTAATGGGAATGGAAATAAAGACTAAAAGTAAAAATATCTCTGTTTACATTGTTATATTTATCAAAATAAATAAATGGATATGTATATTTATTTATAATTTGTAAATAAATATACATAAAAAATATAAAATAAAAGCCCTTGTGTGTTCACAGTCATCTCTGCAATCTCCCAATATTCTTGAAGGTGAAATATGGCACACTGATTCTTCAGGTCGGTAGTAGAAAAAGGAAGGGGTTTTAATTCCCATTTTACCTTATAAACGCTCCCCAAGGGTCTTCAAATTTCCGATTTATTCTTATGGGCATTCATTTTATTTGACATTAATGATATCATAAATTGATGTCCATTATTCAAAATGGATTAAAAGATTTACAGCGTTGTACAGTTTGTATTATTGCTATATTACTCGGGTGAAGTAAGTACTACACCCGCTAGACATTATATGAAGTTTAATTTGTAAATTGTTTTTATTTTGATACTATTCCATGGACTTTCTATGGTTTTCAAGTCTGCTTTGCGAATTTTAGGCAACTTAATTTAAATAGAAAATTGCAATTACCTTAAAATAGCAGCTAATTTAAATTAACGATGTGAAAACATTTATATCATGTGCAACCGGTTTCAAAATAAAAAATGTGGGTGTTTTATATAATTTCTTGAGTAGCATGGCACTGTTGTTACAATAACACAGGATAAAAAAATACGTCTTACAACACTAAAAAATATATTTATACTTATTCTTTACTATATACAAGACGGTAAATATACATAAAAGATGGTACAAGATGATGGATTTTTACCAGTCATCATCAGTCCCAATTAGAGGAGGATGTAATAACAATTTCGAAGATGGACGTAATGTATTTTATCCCGTATATCTCAGCTAAAAAATTACAAAAGTATATACATTTTTCGAAATTGTTTACTCGTGCGAAATCCTAAAAACCAAATTTGGTATTTTTATATTTTTTTGTGATTCTCTTGAAAACCAAATCAGAGAATATATATATATATATATATATATATATATATATCGATCTTGTAAACAAATAATAAAAATCAAACTGTAATGTTTTTTAACAAGCTAACTTCATTTATAACTATATTTTGAACTGAAATGAAAATTTAAACAATAAAATCATAAAACAAGTACACTAGCAATATATGAAATAGACTGAAGAAGTTTTAAAGAGGAATACAAATTGTCAGTTTGATTCATTCCTGTGCCAGTTTCGTTTTCATGTAGCCCTCAGGGCAGGCGGGTAACGTAATTTGCAATGGTATTTTTTATTTACTGCGACAACGAGGCTAGTCGGTTTGCTCTGTCGGATCTAAATGGCTTTTCATTTTCGTCGTTGCTATATTCTTTGAGTTGCAAATCTTAATTCAATTTCTTCTTATTCTATTTTATCAAATCCCGTATTAATCTAAGTTGTTTAAAACGTGTATTTTAGTGATATCCCGATGCTAACTTCTTAATTTGCATTTAATAGGTTTAGTTAGGGTAAATATCATTAAATAATTGACATACTAATTATTATTGTGGTAGCTTTAGTTAATATAAAATTACGACATGCTTAAAAAATGGATATACTGTATATATACACGTATATACCCAATGTATGTGACACATTTGTTTACACAATGTATGTGACACATTTGTTTACACTAGATCTGCTAGTACACCCAGTTTCAATTTTAAATGAAGTCATATTGTACAGTATGTTTAGTTTTTTTTATTAGTTTTTTTATGGCTTTATGAAAGTAATTATCGTAAAAATAATACTTTAACCACAATTTTCTAATCGGTGAATTGTTTAAAGTTATTGTTGATATTTTCTTTAGGTAATTTAACATCCAAAATCATCCTAAAAGATACATAAGGAGAGGTGTTACTTTTAGTAGGAATTGATTATATGTAGATACTCTATGTTGTGTTTTTACAACATTAAACCTACTTCCTTCTCTGAAAATATTGTTAGATCGCATTATAAACCTATACTGTTGTAAGTTGTTGTCATCTGAAATATATCCATATAACATGGATCAGTTGGACTGTTTTAAAAACCATTGCAAAACTGTTTTAGATTTGCTCGGATTAAATTATTGTACCAATACAACAATGCAAACAAGTTAATTTGACAAGGTGTCCCGTACCTCTCTGAACAAAGGTGTATAGCATTATTTCTTGGGTCAAGACAAACAAATTTTGTAATATTAACATGGGTCTTCCACGCCTAGTTTTCCGTTTGTCTGTCTGTATGTATTTTTCACTTTAATTTTCATATCTAAAAAAATTCAACATCAAATCAAACCAAACTTAATTCAATTGTTTATGGTGATTGGGTCTATCAACACGAAATTTATGGTTGAGTTATGGTATGAAAGTTATGGTAAAGTTATGGTACCACCTCTGACAATTTCAAAAGGGCGGCCATTTAAAATCTTCTATTCTAAATGTATTGGAAACCAGCCATTTTACAAAATAATTACAAGAATAACTTATTTAAGGGAATTTTATGTAAACTCTAACGATACTTTAACATTTAAAATGTCCACCATTTTGAAATTGTCAGAGATAATTACACCATAACTTTTGTGTTGATAGACCTTATCACCATAACATTTAAGTTTGGTTTGATTTTATTTAGTTTTATTTTTATATGAGAATTAAAGAAAAAACACTTACAGACTTAAAGTGAAAACTAGGCATGGGAAACCCATGTTCATATTACAACATTTGTTTGTCTTAACCCAAGGAATAATGCTATATTTCTTTGTCCGATGAGTTACGGGATAAAATGTATTTATATTTTTTTGCTGACAGTAAAAAAACTACATTATAAAATATATACTTGGCAGAAAATCTGTATTTTTGGAATATCTAAACCTGCGTTCTAAGAACCAAATTCTACAGTTATTACCCCACGACCAAAAGATTTTTCCCAATACGGGTTCATTGTTTATAGTTGTACAACATATTACACATATTACTTATATTATATAATATGTCATATCTGCTTGGGGAACGCAAGTCAGTTTGTTTAACATGCCAATGTTCCTCACTGCCCATCCCCCTGGCTAGTATATTTGCTTCTCTCATTTATCTCACTTGTTCATGGTTCTCTACTCCATATATACTGGTTCTATCTTTGATATAACTCGATGTACCATCGAGTAGTATTCTTTGTCAAAAAATTATTATTTTGCTTTCCACATGTGCATTTGATAAAAAATAAACATAAATATAGTAGGGTGGCTTCCAGTCTGGCGTTTAGATTAGATGTTATGGTATTATATACGCTAATTATTTATTTAGGTAGTTTTCATTTAGAGATAGTATATTTCCTATTTTCAGTTTTTCTTTTATTTAATTATTGAATGTAACTAGATCTTTCTCCACGTTAAATTTCTTTCTAAGTAATATTACTTTCTGATCATTTACTTAGATAGAGTTACATCAACAGTTTACTGGTTGTTAAGAACAGCTGTTTTGGCAAGATTTGGTATTTTTTAATTTTTGGAACAGCTGGAATCTTAATTTAAAGCTTATATAACAAACTAAGCTCTGTTCTTCATTCAAATAAATTAATAAAACAACATTTTAATTTGTTAACTATGACTGAGGGCATTCATGGACGTAGAAATTCTTACAAATAAATAAAATCTGAGGGTTTATTTTTTAAATTAGAACACCAAAAGCTGGACATCGTTTGCCCCGTGCACACTGTTTCAGACCATGGGTGGTAACGTATTTACCGACTCTGCTCCATCAATTCTGTGCCCTTAAAGAACCATTTTTAATATATTTTTAAAAACCATTATTTGCTCAATATTGTTCTAGGACTATACAATACATGCGTTGTAATGCGAGATAATTAGAAATCATATAGTTTGTTTGTATGAATATACATGATTGTAACATTATTTTGATTTGTAAGTGCTTACATAAACATTGCTTATTTAAATGATTGCTCTTGATCCAATTTTTTGATTCCTTTGAGCTTCAAGCCAACAACATAATATAAAAATACCTACTCGTCAGATTCAGAGGACATGTTGCAATGATATGAATATTATTCCTGACCTTATTATTTTTACCCTAAAGATACACGACTGTTCTCTACATCTATATAAATCAAATTAGAGTTTTATCTGTGCATTGCCGGAACTATGAAATATTTCCATATTTTCACGTTTTCCCCCTAGGGAAACCAAAGCAAGTCTAAAATATGAATTTCTGTCTATCTGTCGATCTGTTCGTCTGTCTGTCTATCTGTTTGTCTGTCCGTCGGTAACGTTTAAGGACGTGTTTTGGTTCGCTTTCACGGGGAAACGGTTGCACTGAATTTGATGAAACGTTGTTACTTTGTTTTAGACGTGAGTGAGAAGGTTTTAGGCTACTTTAAACCGTCATATTCATTTTATAAAAATAATGGTGGCCACTCAAAAACGTGATTTTGTGCGGTTTTGGTCGTATTTTGATCGCTTTTCACTGGGGAACGGGTGCACTGATTTCGATAAACTTTTTATATGTTTTATACGTGCGTTAGAAGGTTTTAGGCTGATTTTATTTTTTAAATCACCTTAGGAATTTGCCACACGGGTCGTAAAAGTTCCCATGTTTCTCATGATCATTTTCGTTTTGGTTTTTGTTTACTTTTTGTGTAAAGTATTCAGAACAGCTGTTTATTATCTCTACATTGGAAAGAGGAAAGAAAAGAAATCCTTTAAAATTAAATACGTCATTCCAGCTGTCGGGGCTCTAATTTGTTTAAGATTTGTAATTACATGTTGATTTTAAGGTTAATTTCATTAAAATTAGTATTTCTTAGTTACAGTTTAAAAATTCAGTTAAAGTCAGGGTTAATTGTTCTGTTGTGTTTTTCATGTAGGAGAAAGTTTTGTGCGTTATATACAACTTGAAATCAAACTGGTAAAAGGTGAAACTATTCCGGCAAAAGGTAAAAGGAATAGAATGAGAGTGTGTAGGTCTGCTAAGAATTATCAAGTCTCTGAATCAGTTGAAGGTTGAAGGCCGGACACTTCAAGCAATACCGGAGGAAATGAGGCATCCACGAGCCAAACTATAATCTTAGAGGCTATTAGAACAATACTTAGATAGTTAGGAACAACCTTCCAGCTCTCAGGAGCGGGGGGTTCCGTTAATAAGTCTCAGGTTCAGACATTGTCCGGGGTAGAGCTCGGTGGGTCTGACAGTTGTTCACACGGGCAATTTTATGTAGCCTGCTCTAGAGACAGATCTTCACGAAGCCTCATCACCGATGCTCCAGGTAGACGTACTTCCAATGTCGTATATCAAGAGGCTCTTTGCTAATAACAACTTTTTTCACTGATGTGTAATACGTTTTCTGTTTTAAAAATTTGTATTTAATTGTTAAAGTTACGAAAAAATTAATACCCCCCGTCGCAGCAAACCTGCGTACTCAGCGAATTTCCAATGCATTGATATGTTTCTCACTAGTACATAAAGCCACTAACCAAGTTTGACAAAAATCCATTCATAATAAGTGATTTATTACATTTTATTTATTCCCCATAAGAATAACATTAGGACTGAGTGCGCAGGTTTGCTGCAACGAGGAAGATAAGAAATGAGTTTTTATGCAATTATCAATGTAACTGAACCAGGTGAAGCTACTTGCCATGTTTTATTAATTTATGTTCATAATTAAGGGAGATATAAAACTTTACTTATTCTCCATAAGAATAACATTAGGGCTGAGTATGCAGGTTAGCTGCTACGGGGACAATCAACAAAACATTTATTTTTTGTGAAATTATCAATATACCAGTACAACATGAAGCCACATACCAAATTTCATCAATATACATTCATAAATAATCAAGATATCAAATTTTATTTATTCTCCATAAGGATAACATTGGACAACGTACTGTGTTTAGCACTTTGAATATCTCTGCAACGGTTTGACGTAGAATCACAATTTAATCACCAAAATGATTGTTTTGTGGAGCTGAAGTGATTGGTAAAAGAAAATGTGAAGTTTAAAGTAAAATTAACTGAGGAAAAGCCAAAAACCTTTTTCCCATAAGATTAACATGGGAGATTTTATGAGCATGTTTTTTGGATTTTTTCCGCAACCACTTAACCTAGGTTAATAATTCAAAATACCAAATTATTTGTTTTTTTAAGCTCTATAACATGGTCTAAACCTAAATTAAGTGTTTTAAAAATTTTAGGGTAAAAAATGCAAAAAACTGATTTTTGGAAAATTTAAAACCCCCATAAACCCCCCTTCCCATAGTCCGATTTTTCTGGTTTTCGAACTTAAAGTCATAAATGTCAGTTTACACATTTGAGCCAAATTTCATCGAAATCGGACGTTTTTTACTCAAGTTATCGCATTCACGGACACATATATAGATATATATATATATAGATATATATATATATATAGATATATATATATATAGATATATATATACATATATATAAATTTGAACGAATAGTGTTTTGGACATCTCGGGACCTCAAAACAAAAAGTTATCATGGTCTCGGACTTAAGTCTTACCATGAGACCTACGGTAATAGCTTCTTCCCTATAGGGGAAATTCGCTAAAAGTAGTGTAAATAATAATAAATGTATTTGTTAATGTTTAATACTGTATTATTTATACAGGAAATCCGTACGGAGAACAGGTACACAGCTAGTAATGAATAATATAACGAAATACGCTAAATAAAGACACATTATATGTGCATACTTCTTCATTACTCATTCCAGTGGCAGTCCCAAGGGAAGGTCGTTCATGGATCTGACGTCGTTCATTTGTCAGTCACTTCAAGAGACAAACCGTTGTATTCAGTGAATGTCCCATGAGATTGTCTACACATTGCGACTCCGTCATAACTTGTGACGTTGCGTCACCTTTGGGAGATTATTTTATGATGTTTGTGTGTTTAATTCTGTGTCGGTTAAACGGAGCATGACGCTAAGGGGGGTTTCTCTTTATATTTCAGTCAAATGTTTGTGACTGTGATTATTTCACTGTATTTATGATGTATGGCTTACCTTGACCAATGGTGTTGTTCATACAATTGTCAACACCACCTCTGGCTTACGTTCTATGTCATGTATCTTTGTTATACATAATTCCTTTATGATTCCTTTATTGCGGTCAGAGTGGATATTTTCAGGGATGGCCTCAGCTTCTTCAAAACATATTTCCAGATACCTACCACATTAGTCCTTCTGTGTTCTTGTATTGTGTATGTACATTGTATGTTATTATAATGATAATAATTTTATCTTAATTGCTGTTATGTTTTAATGTTTAATATATTAATATGTTTTTTATTTGTGTCGGAATAAGTACCATATTCAATTTTAATTTAGTTTTCATTATTTAGTTTAACTTAGTTCAACATCATTTGTAATTGGGTTTATGCCCGTTTATGTAGCACCTACTAGACTTGTTAGGTTTTTAACCTCTAGTCAAGCCGTAGATTGTTATTATGACACAGGGTTAACCACTAAAAGATAGAATACCCTCTAAGCGTTCCCGTTTGACGGTGCAGTTTTAATAATGTACGCTGCCTTTTGTAAATTAAATATTGAATCTATTACCCTGTACGCTTTTATACTCTGCTTTAAGAGGGCTTTTGTCAAGGCCTTTACAAATTGCAGCATTCAATACGGTGAAAGAGATTTCTTCCGAATTGATGGTTCCAAAATTCACCGATATAAAACCCGAACGTTAAGATATGTTTTATAAGGAAATCGTATTATGTAAGATCAGTGATGAGCATATGTACAAAAAGGAGAATGCTATAGGTGATTTTTGTTACATATAGTTAGTACCAAATAATTCCGTTATGGTGAAAAAATTAGGTAATTTTAAAGCATTTATAATGGACAATACATATTTTAGTATTAAATAAAATACCGATCTTAAATTTTGATAAATATTTTCGTAGATGACATGACTAGATATTTGATTGATCCCTCATGAAATGAAACACTTAAATAAAATCACGCTTATGTTATTGACATTATTTTTACCAAAATATAACGTTACAGAATTCGAAATATAACACATCGAGATATATTTACACAACATAACCATTAAAGATTGTTAATAGTCTGCGAAAAATTTAAGGGGAATCGTTTATAATGGGATTTATTAATGATCATCACCAGGTCAAAGCAGAAGAATGATTGTCTCAGAACGACAAGATTTCAAAACACAAATATATGTTTTAATAAAAACATAAGGCAAATACAATTTCTGCTAGACTTTAATGGGACTGAGTTTCTTAATTAAAATCTTATATATTGATTCTCTAAGGAATTTCTGTTTCGGCCCACTACGTCGTTATTTCTCAACCGATTTAGACAATCGATGTGCCATTTTAAATTTTTTACACTGCAGATGTACAGAAAAATTTAAAACTCAAGAATTTCGCTTTAGTTTTTAAAATATTGACAATTAAAAATTCTCAATGTTATTTAAATGGGAGCTTATTTTTTAAGGAACTCTGCCTTAGTTTAAGAAAACCAGGCAACGTGTGGTCATGGAATTTGTACCAAATTTAAACCTTAAATATTCCAATACTCTCCAAAATTGTCAGATTTATCATTTGCTCCCTTTAAGTTTGTTAAATTATACAAAATTTTAATGTCTAAAAGCCATAGTGGTTGGATTAATAGTATGTTTGTTTACAACAAACAGCGGGTAATAATCCCAACTCAGTGAGTTTCATTAGACAGCTGGTCAGGTCATCAAGCTTTTGATTCATTTTTGTTCGTAGTAAACATCAAATGTAACCTGTAAAAAGTAACTTATTTTTTTTAATAATTTATAGTTTTGTGATATTGTGCCTTTTTTGCTGTATTTTACCACTTATAAAGGTCCATTTTCATAGGTTGTATTATTTTCATTAGACATATATTAAAAACTGCAGGTATTTAATTGTTGGTGATTGCTCCTACATTGTACCGTGAGATTTTTCAACCCTAGTATTGTAGCCGTCGATTGTTAACGGCTACCCACTAGATTTGATTAATTAACGAAATGTGTGATAGAAATTTACGCTAACAAATAAAACGCTTATCGTGTCTGTATAAATTATGGGGTAAGAGTTTTAATCGAGGTCGTGCAAACCACTGTAGTTGATACTGTACCAGTGGTTACCGCACAGCATATTACTGTGAACTGAGAACTATTTGGTAACCACCACGTGCTCCGTACTGCTCTCAGTTGATTCCGTTATTCTTTATGGTTTTTCAGTTATTTTTTACTTTTTAAGGTAAGTTAAGTAGTCAAATTATGAAGTCTTTTATACTCTACTTA
Organism: Allygus modestus; assembly: GCA_963675035.1. Lineage (NCBI taxonomy): Eukaryota > Metazoa > Arthropoda > Insecta > Hemiptera > Cicadellidae > Allygus > Allygus modestus. The sequence goes on along the minus strand of OY776112.1, from coordinate 391,925,679 downwards.
ACAGTTGACTGGATAAACCTATATTGTATTTCGTGTTAACGTAACCATGAACAGCTTTAGAAATATCAGGTAAATTCTTCAGTTTACTGGAGACCTGGATACGTATTTTTATTGTTTTCAGTAAAATAAGAAATTAAATTGCCAAGCTTGTCAATTGTTAAATTATTCTTTAATGATTAAATTAAGTAAATACAACCTGTCATTTTTAATTCTTAGTTTAATCATCGGAAATCCAATATAAAGACCCTTGGTCGTAATTATGTTTTGATGACCAAACAAAATTAATCCTTTTATTTTTTCATTTCGACATAGCTAAAAACAAACTACTGTTATCTAAATGTTTTGTTAAAACATTAGGTGGTTACGTATCAAATCATCTTTAGATGAAGTTTAAAAGTATGACCCATAACGTATTTGTTATTTGATAAACACCCGTTTATCTAAACAAATATCATAACGAAATTTTCAATAGTCACCAGTAGGACTTATAAACATGTAAATAATGTGTATAAATAAACAATTTCACTTGAATTTGTAACAGTTCAACATCAAAGTTCCGGCTTTGCTGGACTCCGATTTGGAACTGTAAATTATTTACCGAGCTTTGCAGGATATATACTCCCATCAAAGATTAAAATGTTGGTTTCAATGCAATTGGGGTGTGTTTTAATAAACATAAAATGTAATATTTAAACGACATTGTTTTGCTAATTTTTGTATTATCAAGTTCCCGGACTTTTTTACTTCAAGCTTTTTGTTCGGTAAAAACAGTAAAAATACTAAAATGTTTATTCCGTTACTTTCTATGATATTAAAATAAATTGTGAAACAAATAAATTACGCTTTTATAACAGGGAACACGATTTGTCATGGGTAGCAGTGTAAACTAGATAGTATTACTTTATCATTTATCGTTAAAGTAATCACTACCCGCCATTTATTTAGATAATCGCACGTAATACGATGCATTACTAAACTATAACTTTTATTACAATTTCATCACCATTAGTTTCTATATTTTCCCCCTATGCTGTTCGTTGAAGGTAGTTAAAGAATTTGTTGAATTAATGTTGTCGTTGCCTTTCGACTTTATAGCTAAGCAGTATTGTTATCGCTCATACATGTGGTTATACATATACTTGTCGATGTTAATCTTGTATCTCAATAAATGAAATAAATAAATAAATTTAGTTTATAAAGTGAAACAACTTTATGTTTACGATATATTTATAAAAATACATTTTCCAAATAGCATTTCCAATAATACTTTAACTTTTAATTGTATATTATGATATTTCAAAGTTATAATGTTAAGAAACTTAACAATAGTGCTTAGTATTTCATTTGGCGTAGTAAATAAACTGACAGCAGAATTAATAACCTAAACAGTTGGAAATAGCACCTATTTAAAAACAGATGGCCTAATACTTCTTTAGTCTCTGATTGCCTTGGTAGCTTAACAGTTAGCGTCTTGGATTTCGGTGCAAGAGTTCATGAGTTCGATTCCCGGGGTGCCCTCATGACGTTAAAAGGTTTCGACTGTTTTCCTCTAACAACCTTATATGCAAAATGTCACTGCTGTAGACAACCAAACAAATAAAAATACCCCCGTTGCAGCAAACCTACTTACTCAGCGAATTTCAAATGGTTCTTCACTAAGTCATGAAGCCACTTGCCAACTTTAATCAAAGCATATTAATAAATAAGCGAGATGTGACATTTTATTTATTCCCCATAAGAAAAACGTTAGGACTGAGTATGCAGGTTTGCTGCATCAAGAACCACAAAATCTGGTTTTATGCAAATACCAATGGATCACCTCCAGATGAAGCAACATCCCAAGTTTTGTCAATTTATGTTCATAAACAAGCAAGATATCAAATGTTTATAATTCTTCATAAAAATAACATTATAGCTGCTTAGTACGCAGGTTTGCTGCCATGGGGACCACAAAAAAATAGTTTTGTTTGCAAATAGCATTAAAAAGCAACCGTATAAATCCACATACCAAGTTTAATTTTTATATGTTCATTAATAAGCGAGATATGCAATTTTACTTATTCTCCATAAGATTAACATTGGACAACGTACTGTGTTTAGCACTCTCAATATCTCGGTAACCAACTGACATAGAGCGATGATCAAATTACAAATTTGTTTTTTTTTTTTTAATGGATTTAATTGTGTAAGCCAAAATTTGGGTTTAAAAATAATTATAGGTAAAAAGTTCACAAACCCCGTTTTTGGGGTACAAAACCCCCCCAAACCCCCTTTAAAGCAGAGCGACCTGTCTGGTTCTCGAACTCATGAAAATAGATGCTGGCTTGCACGTTTACACAAAATTTCATCAAGATCGGACCATTTTTACGAAAGTTATCGTGCCTACGGACACACACACACACACACACACACACACACACACACACACACACACACACACACACACACACACACACACACACACACACACACACACACGCACACAGACACACACACACACATACATATATATATATATATATATATATATATATTAATTTGAACGAATGGTGTTTTTGGCATCTGGGGTGCTCAAAACGAAAAGTTATCATGGTCCCGGGCCCTAGGTCTTACCATGCCACCTACCCCAAGCTTATAGTTTCTTTTCTATAGGGGAAATTTGCTAAAAGGCTTGAACATCAGACGTCTGGAATAGATATCTAAATATCATATCAGATCGTATCATATCATATCTAAATCCCTTAGATATGATTAATATAAAATACCTAAAAAAGCTCAGTGGTCCTGTTAAACATGCTATGGAAGTTCAATAGGAGAAAATATATTTCGGTAGGAAACTCTCTTTACAATATTAAACAACTATTACATTTTACAGTTCGTTTGATATTTTTCAGTCAGTCAATAAAACTATGAGTAGTCTTTTTACAATATTGAAAATAAGTTAATATAATAAAGTTGTTTCCACGTTATTAAACCTATGCGTTTTCCTTATTGAGGTATGGGCAATTAATTTAAACATATTATAGAATGCTGACGTCATGAATATTAAATTCCCTTGATACATTTTAAACCATTGTACCTTTGTAACCTTCAAAACACATGAGATTTCATGAACTTAATTCTGCCTGTGACACAATGTTCCAGTTTTAAGCCCTGGTTTTGCCAGAGGGAATTCTAAAGCGTGTGGTCCTTTGATGTTTTGGTTTACAATGAATGCAGTTTTTGTTTTCTAACTATTGGATTACAAAAGCTTCTATTTTAACTTTAAAACCTTGTTTAAGTCCAATGCTACTTTCTTACCTACTAGGTCACAGGGTGATATATTAGGTTTTAAAACTAGCCTGCTACTTATTTACTACAGCATTAGGGAGAACTGTGTAAACTTATTATGATGAGTAAAGGTATTCGGCATGAATACTAAAAAGGAAACGGTAGGGACCATAAGCATAAACAAATAACGTTTTTGGATCGAATGTAAACAAACTTTCTTGACATATGGTTCAGTTTATTTATTTACTGTAACATGATCGTTGCAAGGAAACAGGGAACACTTTGGCGTTTTGACATATCCATGTGTAAATAAAAACAAATCTGTTTATATTCGATCCACTAACTTCATTTTTTGTTTTGTTTATGGCTCTTACCGTTGTTTTCTAGTTACCGTGGATTGCAGTATTGTTTCGTAGTGTCGTGTCGTCTTGAATAGGGTACTAAAGGAGAATGCCTACAAACGCCCGTGCAGGCAAGAACGTGGCGTTAACTTCTACAGCCTTACTTATAACGAAATAGTTTTGCAGTTTTTAATAACCGTAAATATAATCCCGCTGGGATGATTAATTATATTAGAAATAATCGTTGTTGCTCAAAATATAATGAACCTTTTAAACAATTTATTTAATTTACCTTCATTTTTTTAAACAAATAAAGATTATTGGGAACAATTAACCGCTACACCATAAATTGTTTGTTAAATAAATCTCCTTATGGGTTTATCTTATTTCTTTGCCATCCAAACAACTATTGTTTTTTTTTGTATTTAATTACTTTTCGTAAAAGAGCAATTGAACTTCAAAATTATTTTCTGTTCAGGTATATTTTAAATCCGAATAACAAACAAGCCATTAAGTTTATAATTAAGTTACGAGACACAATAAAGATAAACATTCTTATAACAAATCTAATGACACTTTATTCACTGCAATTTGTCAACGCATCAGCGAGAAAATGCACTTTTAAGGTTTGCTTGCACAAATCGGGGACAAGAAGCAGTGCATTTGGCCGCTCATTGTTGTCCCCGACTTGTGCAAGCAAACCTTAAAAGTGCATTTTCTCGCTGATGCGTTGACGGATTGTATTGAATAAAGTGTCATTAGAGTTTTTATAAGAATTTTTTTTGTCAATTGTAATGTTTTCATAAAATTAATGGTTTGTTTGTTATTCGGCTTTAAAATATTAAAACAGGCGCCATTTTAAACAAATTTAAAACAACTTAATAATATTTTTATTATTTGCTTCTTTGGTTATTTAACGTACGTGCAAAGTTTAGTTTCTGTTGCTTGAATAGTTCTTGAGATATTAATTTCTTTGTTAAAATTACAAAATGGCGGCTAGCGGCTAAACGGAGCATTTTTCGACCTATGTTTATATTAAACTTTTTGATCAAATTGATCAGTACTACCAGCCTCCGAATTTTGTAATGACCCTTTCTGAACACCCTATGTATACGTTAAAATTGTCTCTAAAAGATTTCACCTATTTGGCTTAATATTGTAATAACAAACATGCGATTACGTTTTGATATATTTCGCCGTGATTAAAATCAATGTTCATGAAACAAGTTACTGTAGGATGCATTATGTATAAGTTACCGGTATATTCAATTATTTTGTAAACAATTATGAAAAATAAAGAGGCAAACATTTATTAAAATAACGCTAACATTTGTTGAGCCCTAGTTAAGGAGCACTTTTTAGTTTAGTTCAAGTCGAAACTTCAAATAACTCAATGCCTTGTATCCCTGTTTCTCTTTTATGAAACCTAAACAGAGAGATTTCGAACAATAATCAACGTAATCATGTTTTCTTTCCCCTCCTTTTGATACGCGTTTTTCATTGTTACATAAACCAAATAATATTTGTTTACTACCAACCATTGCAATAAAACATATACTAAACAGTATTTTATACTCTAGTTAAGTGAAATGATAGTAACGGTTCATGTTGTAAGCATTCCTTGCAAATATGCATCAGTGAACTTGTAGCTAATGCGCGGCCCACTCGCATGTTGGAACCAGCGGCGAAACAGCTGCTCTTTGATGGTGTATGTTAACAATATTAAAAGCGAATTACGGCAACCTTTGAAACGTTGTAACTTGCAAAAGGTCACCCTGAAATTTGTTAATCTTGCTAATAAATTGTTGTTAATATTCAGAACAAATATTATATTTCGAACTTAATTTTTCTGTATTATGAAACATAATATACACTACACACATGCTTCTACATGTAGTTTAACATAGTTACAAAATGCCTTTTTCACTAATACATTTCAAATACCAGTAGTGCGATGGATATGATTTCGTCGGTCCCATTTGTACATATTATAAAACGTGGTGGGTAGTAAATTTATTCTAATTCTTGTTATAAATGAGAAAAGGAAGTTATCAACTGCAGTCAAATACTGTACATTTCCTGACAACATGTTTTGATTCTTTAAGTTGTAATTTACGTCAGCAAATAAGTTTCCTGTTCAATCGCATATTCCTGCAGATAGTGAGGGAGCTGCTTATATAAAAACTGCAAATTGTGATAAGAATAAGCCTTATATATGAATGTATGAATGTAGGTTATGGTCAGACAATTAAAATAAGATGTGGAGGCATTTCCCAAAGTTGTTATGGACCAAAATGGTGGCTATTTTTCAAAGTGGCTGCCCGTATTTTGTTTTCACGTATTCATTCACTGATAAAAAGCTTAAAAATGTCAATAACACTCTTAACTACTGGTATCATTTCATTTATTTATTTACACCATTAGGTCAACATAGACAATAGGTTCAATCAATATACAGATAAAATTCCATGGCAGTTCAATGGTGTTAAGCAAATATAACTAACGTATGCACGTATGCATATATATACAACAAGTTACCTCAACAATTAATCTCAATTACATATAAAAAAATCGTCAAGAGTGTATTGAGCATTATTCAAAAGAATAGTAGTCAAAGAAGATTTAAACTCTTTTAAAGGTAAGTCTTTTATACTTTTCGACAGTTTGTTATAGAGTTTGTTAATCTGGATAGCATTGTGACTCCTTGAAACCTTTTGAAGTCTAGTTGCAGGTAAATTCAAGTCCGTGCAATGTCTTGTTTTATATGAATGACAATTACTGTGAAGATCGTACTTACTTATATGGCTTTTTATATGAATCAAATTATTCAGTATGTACAACATTTTCAAAGTTTTATATTTAATGAAGAAACTTTTGCATGACTCTATTTTTTTAATTCCTGTAATCAATCTAATGGCTCTTTTTTGAATAATAAAAACATCTAAAGAACTTACACTGTTACCCCATAACATTATGCCAAAATAAATGTGACACTGGAAAAAGGCGTGATAAGCCATAAGGAGAATTTTTTCACTCTCACAGCCCTTTAGTTTGAGATAAAGATACAGAACCATTGACAATTTATTAATGATTTGATTAGTGTGTTCACTCCGCGTCAGTTTTTCATCCAAGTTAATACCAAGGAATTTAACTGGCTTGTTTAGTGCATTTACCTTCCTTAAAGAAAACAAAATTTGTTGTGTCTTATCAATATTTAAGGTCAGACGAATGGAAAAGAACCAGTCTGTTGCCTTTTTCACTACGTTATCGGACTCAAGAAGAACAATTTTAAAAGAGATCCCCTCTGTAATTAGAGAGGTGTCATCAGCGTAAAGTGCTGACTTATAAGGTAAATATCTAGGTAAATCATTTATCGTAATAACGAACAAGGATGGTCCAAGGACGGAGCCTTGAGGAACACCCCTGAAAACACTCTTGACTCTATCATATTAATCTGGAGATTCCGGCTTTTAATTTAATACCATGTTTCTAATATTGTACAAATATATCATCTCTATAATCTAAGGCTGAAAATTATTATTTAGTATTATTTTTCAGTCACTTCAAAAGGTCACCAAAAAAGCTGTTATTGCTTAAAATACCCCCGTAACGGCAAACATATTTGGCGAATTTCCAATGCATATGTATGTATCCTAGTACCACATAAAGCCACATACCAAGTTTCATCAATATGCATTCATAAATAAACAATTTATGACATTTTAATTATTCTCCATAAGAATAACATGGCGGCTGAGTGCAGGTTTGCTGAAACAAGGAACACAAAAAATGGGTTTGTATACAAAAATCAATACAACTCAACTAGGTAAAGCCACATACCAACTTGTATTAATTTATGTTCATAGTTAACGGTGATAACATTTTACTTATTCTCCATAAGAATAGCATGGGGCTGATTACGCAGGTTTGCTGCTACGGGATCCATCGCCAAAAAATAGTTTTTTTTGCAAATATCAATAGAACATAACAATATGAAGCAATATACCAAGTTTCGTCAGGATAAGCAGATAAATAAGCGAGATATACAATTTTTCTTATTCTCCATAAGAATAGCATTGGACAACGTACTGTGTTTAGCACTTTCAATATCTCTGTAACCAGCTGGCGTAGAACAATGATCAAAACACCAAATTGTCCGTCTTTTTAAGCTGAATCCAAAGATGAAAACTAAAATTTGATTTACTATCACATTATATGTAAAAATTGACGAATCGCCGCCATTTTGAATTATAACAACTTTAGTCTTGCCTCCCCATATGACTTTCATTGCCTAACCTTAAACTACATTCCCATCAAAGGGCGTACTCTTATCACAATTTTCAGTTTTCTTATGGTTTTTTTTTATTTTAGCTCCTCCACAAAGAGATAAGAAAGTATATTCAAATGTTATTTTATATTTTATGAATAAGCGTATTAGAGAGCCGTTGGCAACAATCCATCTGATCAAAGCTGATAAGACGGGCTGTATCTCACCAAACGATATCGCCTTGATTTGCAAATAATGATTAACAGCTGCATTGTCCTCATAGGCCTATAACTCTCGGCTGAGTGCCTGTTTGCTAATACTCTGTTACATAATTACCATACAAATCGTATCTTACATTCTTGTTTACGATATTGCCTAACAACTTGTCATTTACAAGTGTTTATGATACTTACTTTTGGCTATAATTTATTATATTTTTGTTTCATTGAGAAACATTATTTTTCTATGTTTTCAAGTTTGCATGGGCTTTCGCGTTAAAATATTTACCCTTGATAACTAATTTAAGGTTATAACAGTACTTAAACATAATGTTTGTTGCTTTTGTAACAATGAAAATCAATTTCTGATGATAACTAATGTAAGTATGAATCCCCTACGGACAAAAAAATGGTTGGGTTGACATTTGAAATGGGAAAGTCAAAAGCTGGACATCGTTTGACCCGTGCACACTGTGTCAGGCCAGGAGTGACAACTTACTTACTGTCTCTGTTCCATCAATTCTTGTGCACTAAAATAACCTTTTTCATAAATCATTTAGGAGATTGTTTGGACGAAATAGTAAGAGAAGTCATTCATTAAAATATACGATTAAAAATCTATTCTTAAAGGTAATTAGCGTAGGCCAACATACAACTAAATTAGTTGTTAGCTAACGCTCTCCATTAGTTGTTAGCTATTACGATTAGCGTTAACTGAAAATATCAGTAGTAAATGTATATTCAAACTTCTTTAACTTCATAAAAGGGAGGTTATTGTTCATAGTTTTAAAAGTGTAATGATACACTTTTAGATACGCTTCCAGAACACTACATTTCCAGCCTAAAAGTACAAGACTATTAGATACAAAATTAATATTGAATTACACTGAACAACAACACATATTATTCATACCTCTTCATTACTCATTCCAGTGGCAGTCCCAAGGTAGAGTCGTTCATGGGTCTGACGTCGTTCATTTGTCAGTCAGTTCAAGAGACAAACCGTTGTATTCAGTGAGTCCCATGAGATTGTTAATCATCTGAACATTTTCGACTCTGCCATAACTTGTGACGTTGCTTCACCTTTGGGAGGAGGTTTTGTGTATCATTTTGTGAGTTACGTGAGTTTCACACTGTATCAGATAAACACGAATATCGAAAAAAATATAATTTCTCGTTTATAACATAAAAATATAAGTTGTTACTATTTATTCACTATATTTTATATTGTCTGGCTTTCCCAGTCTATTGGTGTTACTACTTTGGTCTACAATTTTATTGGTTTACATCCTAAGTTGACAGTCATCAGTTTCATTAAAAAATTAGCCTTATAGTACAATGTAGGAAAGTTCACCACCATATATTTTGTGAGTCTTCACTGAGATTCAGTGTGTGTCACACTGTCGACAATCGTTCGGCCGAATGATGTTTTTTTAATTATTTTTGTTACGTCTTGTGTGTGTGTGTGTGTGTGTGTGTGTGTGTGTGTGTGTGTGTGTGTGTGTGTGTGTGTGTGTGTGTGTGTGTCCGTATGTTTATTTATTATGTATTGAAGATTTGATTGTGACAACAAATTTACATTACTAACTTGCCTGAATACAGGTAAAATATACTTTTAGCGAATTTCCCCTATAGGGAAGAAGCTATTACCGTAGGTCTCATGGTAAGACTTAAGCCCGAGACCATGATAACTTTTTGTTTTGAGGTCCCCAGATGCCAAAAACACTATTCGATCAAATTTATATATATATGTATATATATATATATATATATATATATATATATATATATATATATATATATATATGTCCGTTAACACGATAACTTGAGTAAAAAACGTCCGATTTCGATAAAATTTGGCTCAAATGTGTAAAATGACATTCATGACTTTAAGTTCGAAAACCAGAAAAATCGGACCATGGGAAAGGGGGTTTATGGGGGTTTTAAATTTTCCAAAAATTAGTTTTTTGCATTTTTCACCCTACAGTTTTTAAAAAACTTAATTTTGGTTTTGACCATGTTATAGAGCTTAAAAAACAAATAATTTAGTATTTTAAATTATTTACCTAGGTTAAGTGGTTGCGGAGAAAATCCAAAAAAACCTACTCATAAAATCTCCCATGTTAATCTTATGGGAAAAAGGTTTTTGGCTTTTCCTCAGTTTATTTTAATGTAAACTTCACATTTGCTTTTACCAATCTTTTCAGTTCCACAAAAAAATCATTTTGGTGTTTAAATTGTGATTCTACGCCCAACCGTTCCTGAGATATTCAAAGTGCTAAACACTGTACGTTGTCCAATGTTATCCTTATGGAGAATAAATAAAATTTGATATCTCGATTATTTATGAATGTATGTTGATGAAACTTTTATGTGGCTTCACGTAGTACTGGTATATTGATATTTGCATAAAAAATTGATTTTTTGTTGATTATTCCCGTAGCAGCAAACCTGCGTACTCAGCCCCCATGTTATTCTTATGGAGAATAAGTAAAATGTAATGACTCCCTTAATTATGAACATACATTAATAAAACTTGGTATGTAGCTTCACTTGGTTGAGTTATATTGATAATTATATAAAAAAACATTTTTCTGGTCCTTGTTGCAGCAAACCTGCTTCCTCAGCCCCCATGTTATTCTTACGGAGAATAACTAGAATGTTATATAGCGCTTATTTATGATTGAATATTGGTCAAACTTAGAATGTGGCTTCGCCTAGTTAAATTATATTTATATTTGTATAAAAAGCAATTGTTTCTGTTCCTTGTTTCAGCAAACCTACGTACTCATTACCTATGTTATTCTTATGGAGAATAATTAAAATCACTTATATGTGAATATATTTTTATGAAACTTGGTTTGCGGCTTTATGTTGTATTAATACATATATTATGCATTGGAAATTCACTGAGTACGCAGGTTTGCTGTGACGGGGGTATTTTATTTTGTATGTAACGTGTATAATTTTAATTTATTTTTGTGTATCAAACAGTATGAACGGGCCTAACATAAATTTGTATAACCTAAAATGCTTCTATATGAAAATATGTATACATTTACTTTTTTTATCAAGCAATTGTATTTTTACTCAGAATTTTATGTATTTGAGTTTAATTTATATTTGTGATGGAAAAAATTATCATCCCTATACTATACGGGAGCAATAATTTAAAAAAATATGGCATATATGGTAAAATGTAAACAAGTAATGAAATTCTTTACAAAAGTTTGTTACTTAGAGTTTATCGATACTTTTTATAATTAGATTATGAATTGTTATTATAAATTATTATGTTGTTGTTTATTTTTTGATTTAAGATTATGGTATTGTTCTAACTAAAACAATAATTCCATTGAAAAGGTTAAGCCTAGAGTAAGTACAAAATTATGATAGCCATCTGATAACAACAACGTCTAGCAAAGCTTTCAGTTCGGTACTCTACAGGCTTTCATATAAATAATGTTACCTGCCGCGGTATTACCCACTAAAGGAAAGTACATAGCCTAAGCGTTCCCGTTTGGTGGTACAGTTTGAAAAATGCATGCTGCCTTCTGTAAATTAAATATTGAATGGTTTATCCCGTACGCCTTTATACTTTGCTTTTAGAGGAGCTTTTGTCAAGGCCTTTACAAAGTGCAGCATTGAATACAGTGAAAGAGAGCTCTTCCAAATCGACGGTTCCAAAATTCACCAAGATAAACACTTGCGCCTAAGATAACAAAAATCTATGTTATGAGAAGAGGTATGACCTCAGAATCAGTCATTCAACCATTCAATCAGTCAATCAGTCATTCAGTTTTTTTTAATGTTAATTGATAAATGTAAAGGTTATAGCTGCAATGTATTGTTTGTTTAAGAACGAAATTACTTCTCAAGATGAGATTATTATTATATATGTAAAAGTACTACAGAGTGGGGAAAATACCAATCAATATTATAATAGTGGATCGCTTTCAAGTATTGCGTTTTTTGCCTTCATGTACCTTTAAGTACCCACACGATTTAATGTTGAAATTCCATTTTCAAAGTACAGTGTAGGTTTTGAGTATGTAACAAAAAAAGTTCTACTACTTCCAGGCATATTAACATTTATAGACACAATCCAAAGGGCCATCGTTTATGGTTAATCACACCAGGCCTAATTAGACAGTTAATTGTTTGCGAAAACGAAACAGAAATGAATATGGCCGTAATTTATACGCTTTATTTATTTTTTAATAAAAAAAATGAATTAAATCAAATAACATTGCGCTAAGATTTGCATCCGGGCGAATCAAATTACTTACAAGTATTTGTGAACAATTATGGAGCGGTTAGAATATAAAACTTGCTTCTTGTAACATCTTCTTCGTCTACAGTGTGAGATGGAGATTTGTAACGAGAACATTGAACGTGATGATAGTAGTTACCACACTGAACATTAATAATGGTTACTGTGATCCATGAGATCACATCCACGTAATTGATTCCTAGTTGATTTGGCAGCATCTTTTAGAAATTTGTATGGCGTGTATTCAGTATTTAAATAAATATTTTAGTTATTCTCTTGCACTACGTCAAGTGGAGTACCAAAGTAAGGTCAAGTTACCGCTGCAGTTGATTGGATGTTTCTCAGTAATAGTGTTGTCAATTACAAACTAAAAGAAATGTATATATTACGTGTAAGAATACTTAATTTGTAAGCCGTAGTATAAAACGTAAAAACGGGAATTTTTTTAAGATTTAGTGAGTATTTTTACAATTTAACAATATAACTGAATACGGTGGGAGTAATTGTTGTTTTGAAAAGTAACTAATTAATTATATAGTTTAATAATTATAATACGTTAAAAATCAACGTATTATACAACGTTTGTTAAAAATCAACGTTTGTTCCCTATATGGCGATTTTAAAACAGTCATAATTGAAGTATATTTTAATTACTGTACTATTGATAATTTTATTATATTTTTATTTTATGTTCAGGTAATGGCTTAATGCTTTTTGATATTTTTATCTTTATTGTGACTGAGGATTAAGGATTAAATCTGAACATATGATTTATTTACAAAATATGATAAATTAATGTTTTTATTGGTAATAATATGAACTAAGCAAAACGGTTTGAATCTTTCGAATACCTAACCCAAATAGTCACTGTTGTAAATGATGAACTAGTTTTAGCGAATTTCCCCTATAGGGAATAAGCTATTACCGTAGGTCTCATGGTAAGACTTAAGCCCGAGACCATGATAACTTTTCATTTTGAGGTCCCCAGATGCCAAAAACACCATTCGTTCAAATTTTTATATATTTATATATATATATATTTATATATATTTATTTATATATATATATATATATATATATATATATGTGTGTCCGTAAGCACGATAACTCTCGTAAAAAAGGACCGATCTTAATGAAATTTGGTACAAATGTGTAAAGTACCATTTATTTGAACAAGTTCGGAAACCAGATGAATCGCACCATCCGAAGGGGGGTTTTTGGGGGGTTTTGTACCCCAAAAATGTGTTTTTTGGGGTTTTCACATGTAATTTTAATTTAAATCAAATTTTAATTTATACCATTGAATTTAGCTTAAAAAAACAAACAATTTGGTATTTTGATCATTGCTCTACGTCAATTGGTTACCGAGATATTGAAAGTGCTAAACACAGTACGTTGTCTAATGTTATTCTTATGGAGAAAAAGAAAAATTTTATATCTCGCTTATTTATGAACATAAACTGGCAAAATTTGGTATATGGCTTGATCTGGTTCAGGTTTATTGTTGTTTGCACAAAAAAACAATTTTTCGCCTATGATTCCTGTAGCAGCAAACCTAGGTACTTGGTCCCCATGTTATTCTTATGGAAAATACTTAAAATGTTATATATCGCTTATTTATGAATGTATATGGATGAAACTTGGTATGTGACTTCACTAAGATCAGTTCTATTGATATTTGCATAAAAACCCATTATTTTGCGTGCCTTGTTGCAGCAAACCTGCGTACTCATCCCCAATGTTATTCTTATGGAGAATAATTAATATTTTAAATATCGCTTGTTTGTGAATACATTTCTTATGAATCCTGTTAAGTGTTATGTTATATATTCATTGGGAATTCACTGAGTATGCAGGTTTGCTGCGACGGGTGTATTTATATATATTAACATTGTTTTTTAAACAGATACCGAGCTGCGTAAAAATTTAAAATTATGTTAAAGACAAAGGCTATGTAAAATATTGTGGTTAATAAAAACGTGGTTGGATTGTTTTAATGCGACTCTTGAGTTTTATTTTCAAACAGCCCTCAAGGCTAAAGGGTAATGTGATTTGCTATAGCTCTTATTTATTGCGAGTACAAGCTCCAGCTGTTTTCTTTGTCCGACCTAAGAGACGTTTCGCCCTGTTTGTTTTGCAAGTTTCTATACATTTCTGATCTTTTATTTATGTTTTAGTATTTTGTTGTATGAAGGCAAATGTTGAGTACAAACATATATAATCACCGTCAATTGATAATTGTGTATCGTTTAGGTATCTATCAAATAATCCAATGGGAATTCCAGTTTATAAAGTATTTTTGTATTACTAATAATAATTGTTTTTTTATTATTTGTAAGTGTACTTGTGAATCTGTAAGACAGTAAAACTAAATCATCTTTATGTGGAATCAGCTAGTACTTACTTAATGTTCTCGGATTGCCAATCATTACTTCTGAGTTACTAGTAAGTCTAAGTAAGTAAGTCATTGACCAGCTTCATTCCATTACTTTTTTCACTATTATCGCTAATGGTAAAAACATTTCAATTTTAGAAGCATAGGAAGATTTACCAATGCTTGAACATAAATAATATTATTTGTGTCAAATTTGTCAGTGTTATATTTTAATCGGCATGTTTATTATGGATTTAACGAATTACTGTGTACTATCAAAACAAATTATCTATTCTGATTTCATTTCCATCAGTATTAGTCCAAAACAACTCAGTGATTGTTTAGGATTTTAAAACATTTTATTTTATTTTTTAACCCTTATTTACGTTCGTAATTTAATTTATTTCCTTTATAAGACAGAATATATGAACATAATAACACGTAACTTTGTATTGAGGCGAAATATGTTTTGTACTAGGGGTTGTTTGTATTTTAGGTTGCTTTGCAAATCATCTTGCGGGCTCCAGTATAACTTAAGTAATATTGAATAAAATGAGGATTCCGTATACTTGAATAAATAAAAATACATCTTGTAGGATCCTTGTGAAGACCGGATAAGGGAAAATAGTTTATGTTGGGATGATAAGTTTATTCCAATAACTTTAGATATGATTTAAAAATACATTATTAATGCACTACGGTCTTGTCACACGATTTTATTTATTTATACTTTGTAATTCAAATAAGAGTTTGTAAGCTTTATTCGTCCAACGTAAACAAATTAGATTAAAAGGTGAATATAAGGTGAACAATACGAGAATTTTTTATTTCATTACGTTATATGATACATTACATGGTACACTAAAAAAAAATAATTTTGACGTGTTGTAATTCAATTTTACGTTTTTTTTAAGCATCCTGATTTAATAAATTATTACTTTTAGTATTATAGACCATATGACAAATGTTATAAAGCTTTATACCATGCATAATTGTTATCATTGAAATAATCTGAAACTTTGTACCTTTGTTACCTTTAAAACATGTGATAATACACGAAAATAATTGCATGTGACCCAATGTCCCTGTTATTATGCACCGAGTTCGCCCGAGAGAATTCAAAAACCCCCAGTCCTTTGATGTTTGCTTTCCACAATGAATGCAGTTTCTGTTTTCTAATTACTCTATTCCGACTATTAACACATTATATTTTCCCTAAAAACTTTATTTTAGCCGAGTATTTATTATTTTTTTGCGAAAACTCGTCTTGTATTAAATAATATGTAATATTTGTAGATTATTTCTTCAACTTCCTACCTATAAAATGCAATATTAGTTGATGTACAAGCCTAATGTTAAAATTAACATTAGTCTTTTGGACGGCCTGGTTTTTCACTCGTGCAACGCACTGTGCAAGCGTTTCTAATAAGTATATTATTATCGAGAACCACGATCGTGCCTTGCGTATTTATAACAGGGTTTCTGTCAACTACAATACAAACATAGCGGGAGAACTACGTTGCTTTCATAAATGCGCAGACGTGCGTATAACTACGCAAATTTATATTCAATTTTAATTCGAATTGAACATTTAAAAAAGCAATAACCGCTAGTACGTTATATTAGATTACAATTAAACTATTCATGATTTCCTGAAGATATAGTGTTAAACTTTTAAATTTGTGTAGTACGTTTTTCTTTTGTATTTTTTTTCTTATGAGGTGAAATACTCTTGATAAAACCTTCCAAGAAGCCTATGAAAGGAATAAAGCTTATATTTGTTTTAAATACCGAGGCGACGAATATATATTTTTTTAAACTGGGGACCCATGACTAGCTTTTATCTAGTTATTTTAACGTTTTTACTAGGTTATTCATTAATTTAAAAATATTAACGTAACACCTTGTCTAACAGAATAAATAAAGTGATGAAAAACATTTTGTTATATCATAATAAACGTTGCAGGATACTTCCCAATTTATATTTAATACGCTTTGTAACAATTTATGAAAGCAACACGTTTATTAAAATAACTCTATTGTGCTTTGAGCCAGCCAGCTCCGTGGGACGGTGCCTTGTGGGTTTGGCTTGAAACAAAACATCAAAGAAATATTGCTTTGTATGTCCATGCCCTGTTTGATGTAGCCCAAAAAGAGATATTTTGTTTCGTAATCAACATAGTTTTATTTTCTCTATCATTTTAATATGCATTTCTTGGTTGTTAACAAAATATTTGATTGACGGTTTGTTAGGCATAATAATTATCATACGTAATAGTATTTCCTGCTATTGTTAGGGAACCGTATAATTGGACTACATCTTTTAGTTTTCTCTGTAACGTCTGCATCAGTAGACTTGTAGTTACTGCGCAAACGATGTTGTAACTAATAGGGTAAAAGCTGCTCTTTTATGCTATATTATTACGGTATCCAAACCATCGGTTATTTCCCAAAAAAAATAACTATGTTAAAGTTATTAACTTAATATTCTTCAAAGGTTGGATCGAAAAGTTAAAAATGGGATAATATCTACTTAAAAACGCATTGTGGAAATGTAATTTTATTTCTCAAGATAAAACATGAACAACTATTTTCATAACTATTAAATAACTTTTACAGTTGACTATAGATTTGTACGTTAAAATATGTAAAACAAATTTTAAGGTTGTTAAAACATGTTTTTGTTTCATAGTTGGAAAAATATTTTTAGTAATAGGTTTTAACTATTAAAAGTATTTTGAATATTTGTTGACTGTTTCATTAACAGTTATTATAATCGGCGTTATTTATTGAATTGTTTAAACGAGTTTAGGTTCGCTTTTGAAAATAACTGTTTATTCTGACGACTGTCAAACGATAATAGTAGTACTTCATTTGTATTTAAATTATTAACTACTTAATTTACTTATTTTCCTTTACCGAGAAAGTTTTACTTTTTTTCATTTTAGCCAGCTGAATGAATAACTACTCAAAAAACTATTCATTTTACATGTGCTTGCAATCATGAGTTAATGTGCCTAAATATTAAGTTCAAAGCTGTGGGGATAAGGTGTATAAGGAATCGTTGGCAACGTCCCAGCTAATTAATGCCGATAAGACGGGCTGTATCTCACCAAACGATATCGCCTTGATTTGCAAATAATGATTAACAGCTGCATTGTCCTCATAGGCCTATAACTCTCGGCTGAGTGCCTGTTTGCTAATACTCTATTACATAATTACCATACAAATCGCATCTTAGATTCTTGTTTACGACATCGCCCAACAATTTGTTGCTGTTACAGGAAAGTTTATAATCCTTAAGGTCGGGTATATTAATATTATGTCTTTCTTAACTTGAGAGTGAGTATGATAACTATCATGTTTTATCGCAGGAATACGTTTTGTGACAATACTAGTTATAACTTTAGTAAATTTTAAGTAAGTCATAAAACTTTCAGAATGGAATTAATACCGGAGCTTACTTGATAGTAAATTTGGAGGAAACATAACTGCAAAGAAAATTTATTCCTTATCAGTTCTTTTTATGTTATCTATAGTAAACATTTAATTTTATAGAAACACAGAGCCGTATTTGTTTATTCTTCCTTTAACATGCGAGTTAAATTACAAAATAAAAACAAATATATAATAAAATGAAAACCCTACTGAAAGCTTCAATTATTTTCAAAATCAAACAAATATAACGTAAACATGGTTTATTATTAATATATTTGATTATTAATTCTCTCCAGTAATTGTAGTTGGTACGATATTTGCCCTTTTAGTACTTGTAAGCTCGCTTTAGTTTTTTATATATTACACAATATTTTTGGGTTTTGCCAGAAATCGTGAGATGAACCCGGAATAAGGTAGATTTGTTTTAATTGAAACAGTAAGTTTGTAATCTATTTATTTTGGTTCTCACTAGCATTCAACACCACATAAACACTGTCGCGGAAAGATTAATAAAGCTATTATTCTGAATAAGCGTTATTTAAAATTGTTTTATCTTTGTTTTCGCTAGTAAAACTATGTTACAGAGCGTGCAGGCTCAAAGTAAGTATAGTTATGTTATAGTTTTTAATTATATTCAATCTTGCATTATACCCTATCTTGCCTTATAGTTTAGTGTCATAAATTCGAACAAACATAATGTAATTTATGTCTCTTTTTGTTCCAGATTACAAAGGTAAGCATGTTAACGAGATTTAACAAAGAATGTAAGTATATATACTACCTAAAATTTGAAATTTGTACCTAATAACTAATAAATAAAATGCACTATTCCTTTTGCAGGCAAACAGCTTATTCTCTGTAGATTTAAATGCTGGCTAACGAAACTGCCAGTGATCCAGCATTGATTAAAAATAATTTGCAAAGAAGGCCGATCATTGATGGATAAAAGCTCCACGTAAAGGAAACAAACGTAGATATAAAAAGTCATTTTTTAAAAGAGGTCTAGGTTTAATAGAAAAGAGTTTATAAAAGGCTGCATAAATTATACGATATTCAATTTTTATCTTTAAGGCTCCGACCCCTGTAAAAGAGCACACTATTTAAAGTCGAGTTTAGCTATGTAAAGTACAGTATTATAGAAGTTAAAATAACTATATACTGAGAAATATATTTGAAACCTCACGCAACATTTTTATTTAACTTTCACTTTTCTTAAAAGAAAAATCAAATAACTCTAAACGTTTTTGATGATTTGTTTCATGGTTACTTTTTAAAACATACTGAAAACTTGTTTATATATAATCTTAAAAGCTCAATCTCTTTCTGCTTACAGTTAATTCATGTGTACTTTGTGTAGTCTAATCTAAAGTCTAATTTTAATAGTACACATGTAATTCATCTAATTAAACTTTATATTACTTCAATTAACGTCCCCCTTTAACCATCTAAAGGTGAAACCTAACCATTAATTATCTCATGAAGAATAATTCTACAATTCAGTGTTACTAATATGGTTGTCCACAATTTTCCTTAAAGTTATTCTTGATAAACGATACAATTTTGTACATCATCCCGTTATTGTTGATTTCCACGAAGGACAACAAACAGCGACAAACGCTGTCAGAGCAAAAGTTTAAGGCCTCTTGATCAGGCGCCTCTCTCGTGCTTCTCAAGGGCTCAAGTCTTTATCAACCGGTCCCGATGACAGCACGAGGCTTTAAGAAATTTTCAAAACTTTCTCCTTACCCTCAGCCTCGGTTATTACTTGGGTTCGAGGAACTTTTTCGATTAGTAAAAGTAAATCGTATCTTAGTTTAAATATATCGTTTGCGTTATCCTTTAATTAAGTTTTTTCATTTATTTTGTTTTAATTTTTTCATAACACCTTAACTGCTTTTCACCATAGGCTATTGACCAGTGCGGTGAACTGAAGACAGCGAGGTACCGTTACGGCATTAGTCACATGGACAAGCTAGGGGTGGCCGATCATGATCGTACTGGAGTCGGCCGGGACCGGGACTTTTTTATTTGTTATTTTTACTAATTAATCATTTAAGTGTTCGACGCAATGACACTAAATTATCTATATGATCAAAAGATTGTATAGCTGTTATAGTATACTGAATTTCCTATGCAGAATTAATAACCTTTCAATACAAATTTATGAGTTGCTATCAAAATATTAATATATCCATTTAATCGCAGTTAAATTTGTAACAACACTTATTTTTGGAAGCAATAAAAGGTAAAATTACCAGTAAAATTATTTAAACCTATTTACCTTTTCCTTGACGCATTTATTTAATTTATCTCTGCAACAGAAAAACAAATACAGCAAAAGAAACAGCTGTCATTTAATAGTTGAATTTAATCTCTGACATGTATGCGAGTGAACTATTTTAAAAATCAGGTAAGCAATATATATAAAAAGCCAAATCAACACTAATCCTTATGGAGACGTTAATACAATAAATTTATTGAGAACTGAAATATCTAATTTATTTTAAAATAATTCCAGTAACGGATTTTATTGGCAGAGAGTGTATTCGATAATACAGAAGCAGTTATTGAAAATAGAGACCGCAGGATAAAACATATTTATAAAACACAGTAACTATTTAAATATTATAGTTTAAGAAAATTCCACTAACACATATTTAATATACAGAGCTTAACAAAACTGCAGTATTTAAACTACGTACAATAGGTGTAAGAGGTCAAGGAGACAGACACGTAGATCAATATCTAGTGATGAGGCGAGCTTTCTGGAGCCGTGCCATGTCGTATTGCAGGCCAACAAATACAAGCAACATCGCTCTTGGTGTAGCGTCACGTATATAGTATAGAACATGTCGTGTCGTATTGCGGGCCAACAAATACTGACAACAACGCTCTTTGTGTAGCGTCACGTACATAGTATGAACCATGTCATGTCATGTTGAAAGCCGAAAAACACAAGCAACAACGTTTTGGTGTAGCGTCACGTACTTAGTATGGAGCATGTCATATCGTATTGTAGGCCAACATTTTCTGGCAAGATCACTCTCGGTGTAGCGTCACGTATGTAGTATTAAACATGTCATGTCGTATTTCAGGCTAAAAATACAAGCAAAATCGCTCTTGGTGTAGCGTCACATACATAGTATAGAACATGTTGTGTCGTATTGCGGGCCAACAAATACTGACAACAACGCTCTTGGTGTAGCGTCACGTACATAGTATGAACCATGTCATGTCATGCTGCAAGCCGAGAAACACAAGCAACAACGTTTTTGGTGTAGCGTCACGTATGTAGTATTGAACATGCCATGTCGTATTGCAGGCCAACAAATATTGGCAACCACGCTCTTGGTGTAGCGTCAAGTATGTAGTATGAAACATGTCATGTCATATTGCAGGCCTAGAAACAAAATCAAAACCGTTTTTATTGTAGCGTCACATACATAGTATGGAGCATGTCATGTCGTATTGCAGGCTAACAAATACTGGCAAGATCACTCTCGGTGTAGCGTCACGTATGTAGTATTGAACATGCCATGTCGTATTGCAGGCCAACGAATATTGACAACAACCCTCTTGGTGTGGAGTCACCTATATAGTATTGAACATGACATCGTATTACAGGCCAAAAAATATTGGCAACAACGCTCTTGATGTAGCGTCACGTATATAGTATGGATCATGTCATGATGTATTGCAGGCCAAAAAATTTGGTAATAACGCTCTTGATCTAGCGTCACGTATATAATGTGGAGCATGTCATGTCGTATTGCAGGCCAACAAATACTGGCAAGACCACTATTGGTGTAGCGTCACATATATAGTATGGAACATGTCATGTCGCATTGCAGGCCAACAACTACTGGCAAGACCACTATTGGTGTAGCGTCACGTATGTAGTATGAAACATGTCATGTCGTATTGCAGGCCAACAAATACTGGCAAGACCACTATTGGTGTAGCGTCACGTATATAGTATGGAACATGTCATGTCGCATTGCAGGCCAAAAGATTTTGGTAATAACGCTCTTGATCTAGCGTCACGTATATAATGTGGAGCATGACATGTCGTATTGCAGGCCAACAAATACTGGCAAGACCACTATTGGTGTTGCGTCACATATATAGTATGGAACGTGTCATGTCGCATTGCAGGCCAACAACTACTGGCAAGACCACTATTGGTGTAGCGTCACGTATATAGTATGGAACATGTCATGTCGCATTGCAGGCCAACAAATACTGGCAAGACCACTATTGGTGTAGCGTCACGTATATAGTATGAAACATGTCATGTCGTATTGCAGGCCAACAAATACTGGCAAGACCACTATTGGTGTAGCGTCACGT
Organism: Allygus modestus; assembly: GCA_963675035.1. Taxonomy (NCBI): domain Eukaryota; kingdom Metazoa; phylum Arthropoda; class Insecta; order Hemiptera; family Cicadellidae; genus Allygus; species Allygus modestus. Next base: position 391,903,148 of record OY776112.1, on the reverse strand, counting down.
ATATAGTATGAAACATGTTATGTCGTATTGCAGGCCAACAAATACTGGCAAGACCACTATTGGTATAGCGTCACGTATATAGTATGGAACATGTCATGTCGCATTGCAGGCCAACAAATACTGGCAAGAACACTATTGGTGTAGTGTCACGTATATAGTATGAAACATGTCATGTCGTATTGCAGGCCAACAAATACTGGCAAGACCACTATTGGTATAGCGTCACGTATATAGTATGGAACATGTCATGTCGCATTGCAGGCCAACAAATACTGGCAAGAACACTATTGGTGTAGTGTCACGTATATAGTATGAAACATTCCATATCGTATTACAAGCAGCAACTCTCTTGGTGTAGAGTAACGTACATAGGGTGAAACATGTCATGACATATGGTGGGCCAACAAATGCTGGCAACAACGCTCTTCGTGTAGCGTCACGTAAATACAATTGAGCATGTCATGTCGTATTTGGGGCAAAAAATACAGGCAATAACGCTCTCGGTATATAATAACGTAAATAGTATGTTATATGCCATTTCTTATTGCGTGCCAACAAACAGAAGTAACAACTCTCTTGCTATAGTGTCTCGTAGGCTGCATTTAACATGCCGTTTATTATTTTAGGTCAACAAATACAAGCCAGAGCATTAGTGCTTCAGCATCACGTTCATAGTGTAAAACATATTTTGTCGTATTTTGGGCCAGCAGCAAGCTGCAACAGCACAATGCTACAGCGTTACGTATCTACTATTGGACGGCATATTATCCGTGGGGCATACCTTGTCATTTTGCAGGTAACAAATGCAAGCATTATATCCGTAATAATCTAACCTAAATTAATCTATGCCAGATTCACTTAACTTAATTTTTGTTATCGTAATCAGCTGTTTAAAAAAAACTGATTTATTATAGTTTATTTTGAAACTAATTGCATAACGTGACAGCGGAAATGTAATGGTTAGAGATTGAATATTCAAACTTTCACTGAAACATTTCTATGTGATTAAAATATTTATGAATTAATACTTCAAATCAATCAAATAATCAATCAAATTGTACGACTCAAATATTCTAATTCGAATATTCTTCAAACATACTTTCAATTATTCTGCAATAAATTGTAACGTGCCAATACGCACAGTGATTCAAATATCAGAAGATGCATTAAATAATAACGCATAGATTATTTGAGTTCCTGATTTATTCCAGTCTCTGATTGATACTATTGCAACACCTAAACTAAAATCATTTGCATAAAGAAGTATTAGAACAACTAAATTCCTTTATAGAGATTGACTATGCGAAATTACTTTTGTTGACATGAAAATCAACTTCACGTAACTAATTAAAAAAATTACAAAAACGCCTGGAGATATCATGGATTAGTACCTTCATACCAAATTTCATAAAAATCGGACCATTGGTTAGGGCTCTAGCTCTGTACACATCCATACAGACAAACAGACAGACAGACAGATACACAGACATCACGTAAACACTTTTTTGGGTTCAGGGAGCACTAAAACGAATAATTTCAGTAACAACTCAAATTCGAACATTTTGACGAAAACAATACTTTCTCCATATACTTTGTATAAGGGGAGAAAGTAAAAAGGTAGAAAACCAAAATTTTCTGTGCTTGATGCTCTACTCTGATTAAAATGGAATGTTCATAGGGACGCTTAATACGGTAACAGCATTGACTAAAAATACTGAAGGAGACATCCCATCCATATGGCCCAGCTGTCCCACTTTCAGTGTATGCTAGAATTTAAAACTGAAGTACAGTAGTTTGATTTGGTCACGGACAAATTTTGCTGCTGTCAACTTTTTATTTTAGTTATTTACGTTAACTTTTAAAATATCTCCACCCCAGAAAGCAAGTGATAATCAACTTATGTTTGCTTCCTGACACACCAACTGTTGTACTATCCCCTCCTTGAGAGGATAAGTAATAGTTGACAGCAGTATACTCTGTTGGTGATTATTGTAAACTACGACCTCTTTCAATCCTGGCATACACAAAACTAGGGACACATTTTACAATGGCAATGAGAAGTCTACTTCAGTATTTATAGTCAATGGTAACAGGTACAAACCAATCCCTTCAGGCGTGGAAAAATGTCACTTAAACATGTTTTCATCGATGCAATTAAGTTACTACTAATAAATTTATTAACTGAATTATTTTGTTTAGTTTTATACGATTTTTAATAATAAAAAAGGTTTTTGGGGCTACAAAATCAACATATTTTATCACGCTGTCATTGATCATATCACGATGTATTTATCAATTATTATTTATTGGTTTTTTGCTTTTACGCTAATGTAGGGAAGTCAATATTATTTAATGATAAAACAATAAAATATATTGGGTTTTATTGCACTCTTCAATAAGAGCAAAACTTTGAGCACCTTTGTATGAAAATAGTAAATGTTTATAATTTTGTCACGCCCAAAATTAGATAGAGGGTTTTATAATGCGTTCCTATAAAACTGCATATACAGTACACAAATGAATATATAAACATTAAAATTATAATATATTTAAAAGAATCAAGTCCCACAAAACAGTTACATATCACTCGCGACCGCAAGTAACAACAGCCATCCCTTCGCTTGTTTATACTCGTCGTATTTTTCCAGATGACGCCATACCCTTGATTGGACAACCCCCACCCTCCGACCAACAACTTTCGCTAGCTTTTGTTTTCCTCATTTAATATTTATATGACGCCTAGCCTTAAAAAAATGAACATAAAATAGGTTTGAAATTATTTGCACGCTAGAAAATGATTTACCTTTTTACAATCATTATTTGTTTGCGAGTTTATTGCGAATTGGTTCGCCCTTATTTCTATTACTTTAATTGATTATTGATTTAGATACGGTTCCCACATTCAAATAAACAAATACAATTTTTGAAGGAAAACTCGATCATATTAGTCCTTGAATTGATTCACTGCCGTGACATAATTTCATTATAAAGTTAGTCTTAATTATTTATCAACTGATTGGTAAAAAAATAGTGTTTAAACAATCTTGTGAATCAAGATTACTTCCACTTCTATATTACATGAATAAATTAATATGTTTATATATGGCTTAGTACGGAGTGCGTACTCGTTTTACCTCGATAAATTCAGTACAATACAAAAATAGTATGTTAAAACGTAAATGATATCCATTTCGGTATACATAAATATACTAATGTACACATTCAACATTAAAAATGTCTATAATTCATAAATAGTAATTAAAAATCTATTATTTTCTTTAAATTTGTGAGGAAAACTCGTTTAAAGACAAGTTAGTGGTGGCCTTTCCTAAGATTTGTTTCTGTTTTCAAGGAGTTTAAAAGCCAGATTTTTGGTAAAAACCATAACTGCAGTAAAACATATGATATTTGATAATTTTTAAGTACCGTTTTCAACTGTACATTCACGAATCTTATTTCTCTGGAATGATGATCTTATTTATCAGATAAACGTATTTTTATGATATTTTGACATAAGGAATACATCATTTTACTTACATATATAAGTGAGGGTTAATATCCATAAGAAGAGAGGGTCGGTAAGGGAGGGAGATAAATGAGGAGATATAGTCGAGAGCTGTTGAGGGCTGATGCCCTTAAGCTGTAAAACACAGCTGTAACTAGCTTAGTTCATTGTTTATGCTCAAGATATTTTACTATCATAACCTAACCATGATTATAAATTGTTTAAGCCATACGATTTAATCGTAAACGTAAAGTAAATTTACAATTTTGGAAATTTTTGTGCTATACTTCCAAAAAATAAATAACTGGTATAAGTAACCACAGATGAAATTAACGGTACGATATCCAACTTCACCAGCACAACCACATACGGATGTTTCAGTACCCTTTTCGTCCTTACTTTATAGTTGCGTAGAATCATACTTGTATTCAGATGGGAAAATCATAACAAAGTTAGGGAAATGTCTACATAAAAAGTCTATGTAAGATTGTTTATCTACGTGTAGTATAATGATTGCCTAACTCACAATGAAACAATCTCTCAAATCCTTTATAACGTGTTTTGAAAAGCCTTTTTGCTCTCATATATTTTCGGACTTAAATACTTGTTTTATATATATATATATATATATATATATATATATATATATATATATATATATACGTTAAAAAAATCTTCCAAAAATTCAAAAACTTTGAAACAAAAACTTTTTGTATAGTCTACCAGTAAAAATATTGTATATTTCCTTGCCTTTTTTTTACAAACAAAAACAGTTTAATAAAAATACAATAAACATTAATTGCATTCTCATAACCAAATTTTTGTTATCATTCAAGCGTGTTACATTATTTTTTCCATAGATTCACAGATAAGTCCGCAGTTAACGGGCCAAGGAAATGGTTACTTTACAATCGTGACCACAAAGAACAATAACAACAGCCGTCCATTTCCTTGTTTTTACTCCGTCGTATATTTCCAGATGACGTAACCCAGTTTACTGGACATCACCCCACCCCTTAACGGTTAACTAATTTCGGTAGCTTTAATTTACAAATGTTTATTTCTGTTCGCACTCTAGTTATGGCAGTTTTTGTTCGTACCTGTTTAATCAAGTAGGCCATCAAACGTTAACATTTAGTTTCACCTGGATCACGATGATAAAGAGTAATTTTAAATCCATATTTATGGAAGGTCAGAATAATTATATAGCTTAGAGCAGAAAGAATGATCCAACTCTAGGATTCTCTAATACATAAACTAATGGTACAAACAGTTTCAAAAACTTAAAAAAATGTTTTATAATAAATATTTAAAATAATATAGATGAATTTTTTAAATTAAAAATAAAACTACTTTTTTAAAAGTTTGTATATTTAAATATCCGTTGGCATTTTAGTACAGAGAGAACACGCAATATCGGACCAGTTGAAATCTACTCCGAGGGTGTTTGGCTGCCAGCCAGGGCTGAATGTATTGTGTAGGAAAAGCAAAACAACATTGCAGAGGCCTACAGCTAAAACCAAACATTTTCTTAAAGAAAGCACAAGAAAAAAGAAGTGAAACTGATTGGACATGATCTTAAATGGTTTTGATAGTGGCATTTATCGGTTGAATAAAAACAGGTTCAAAACCATAATACTGAATTAATATATATAATTAAAATCGTCAGTATATGTATTTAAAATATATTTACATCCAAGTTGTATGTTGGGAGTTTGTTAGTTCAACCAGGACGGTGCTACCAACCACGTTTGATATGTTGGGATGAACCGCGTCTCAGTATCATGTCCCCGCATCTCCCCGCTCGCCATATATTACTGCAGCTGGCTCCGTGCCGGGATGGCGAGACTGTATTGTGCTGAGATTGTCTTGTGTATATCTTTAAAATACAAAGTTTGTATCGATATGTCGTTGTTTGTTACGATTGAATAAATATCATGCCTCTTTCAGGCAGATTATGTCGGTTAATCAGATCTGAGATCCAACGTAAATATATATTTAAAACAAAGAACATATATGTTAGTTTAAATAAAAAAGGAAACGATTTATATGTTGCCTTTTTCACTAATTTGGCTGAATCACCTTGAACAATTGATCAAAAACGTGTCCATCATTCATCTAGCTTTACTTAAAAAAAAAACACTACAGATCCTCTAAAATAATAATGGGGAAATTACAGAAACTCAAAATAAAATATAGAAATATTGGGCTAAATAAAACATATCATTTCAGGTTATTTTTCCCCCAACATTACATATTGTTTGTTAAAAGGCAAGTAATCAAAAGTTAGTGAAATTACAATAGTAATCATAAATTAAATTAAAACTCCATTTTTCATTTTATAATCATATTTGATAGGTGCATTGCACTTACTTGGTCAGTTCATGTTGGTTAATAGTGTTTTACTTTTATTACTAGCCGTTTGCCGGGAAGAACCATTGCATAATCACACTAAGATAATTTCTTTCAATGAGTTTTCCACAATGACAGTATACATTATCGCCCCCTCCAGTCTTGTCCACCCCGCAGAGGGTGTGTTAATGATGCAGACGACACGAGAGGCCACTTTACCCGCCGACAATCCGGCACGCCGTCACTGCCACATCCGTGTGCTTTATTCACGTGCTATTTTGACCTTTAGCTTTAAATTTTCACAGAATTGTATTTTACTTTAAATAAATTTTTTTTGTTAAAGTGTAAAGTGGAATGTTTTATAGAAAGGAGTCCATGCATGGTTCAATGTACCAAAGATGATAAATTTTATTGCTATAAAAACAAAACTGTTTGAGGTTGTTATCATTGAATTGTGTGTTTGTTTTGTATTCCAAAATCTTCATTTTACTAACAAAAATCATGTTTGGAAATATGTAAAATATATATTTTAAATATTAAATCAAACAAAAGCAGAAAACATGAGTTGGTTAAAGAAAGCTTTAGAACAGAATGTAACAATTGTTAGAAACTTTGGATTATTTAATTTGAAAAACAACATCGCTTTAGGGCTATAAATTAGTTTCGTCAAAGTATTAAATCCAGATTGGAAATCAATTTATTTCTAAGATGTATTATTGAATGGTTTGCATTATAATTTCATGGTTAACCCATAAGATAACTAATAATTTATTTAAGACAGAATCGGATCAATACCGTTTAGTTTATTGTTGCGCCATTTCATACACGTTTCTTTAGGAAATACAGCTTTACCATCAGTGCAATCATAAGTATACGGGCCAAATAAACAGTTATTCAGTGATCGCGACAGTAAGTAACAACAACATCAGCCATCCACTCACTTGTTTATAGGCCTATTTCGTCTTATTTCTACAGTGACGCCATACACTTGACTAGGCACCTCCCCACTTGCCAACCAAAGGCCAACGACTTTCACTGGCTTTTGTTTCTCGAATTTTTCCTTTGCTCTTTAGTTTTTGCTGTTAAGTGTTACAAGTTTTTAGAAACTTTGCAGTCTGTACGACTGTTTCATTAGCTCAACTTGGATGCCATACTGATAATAATGTTAGGATACAACATGTTTTAATTAATTTAAAACTGTTTTTTTATTATTTAAAACTGGTTTCATTATAATTTGGAAAGGAATGGTCATCTAGTTGAGGGTAGCATTTGCATGTGTAAAACATTCTATGTATTTGAATATACAAGGTTTCCTCAGCAAAGTCAGACAAAAACACAATATCAGAACATCGGAAATTTAGACTCAGGCAGTCTGGCGGACAGCCAGGACTTGATGTATTGTTTTGGAGAAGCAAAACAGGCATTGGGAAGGCTTATAGGATTCAATCATGTGTTTGTTAACATGTTTGAGCCAAACTGCACGGTCATTGGAGAACTATTACTCTAGAAGTAAAATTAGTGGCTGCCGACGTATTTTACATTAATTCGAAAAAGTAATTCTATAAACATGTAAAATAAAATTGTATGTTAAACTGATCACGATTTAGACTACTGGCATTACCAATTGAAAATTTTAATCAACGTCGTATCTCGTGTGTTTTGTAACACATAAGGCTATAACATATGCTATTACGGTAACTTCTTTATTACCTGAGGGGACAAATTTAAAGTATAACAAACTAAACAATTAGGAAAATATAATAATTATTTATTGTCTATTAAACATAAACAATCATATAATATTGCGAATATATGCAAGCATTTGGAATAATAATCAAATAATATAGTTAAGGATTTATTAGAACTATAATTATAAAATTTAAAGGGTAGTAAGAACAAATAGAATTAATAAAACTCCTTAATATAAAATATTAAATGTAATTACTACTAAATGTTATGCTATTATAAACTCTTATATCCATAACACAACACAAAATCTATACTTACTTATTTATAGTGTTTTTTGTTTGTTTTTTATGACTGGAACTACTCCTACAATTTTTAACCGATTATTTATTTTTTGAGTCATTGGATAGAGCTCAGTCTAAATTTATTTGCGCCTAAATTTCACGAAGAACGAATTAGTATGGATAAATTAAAACAAAAAACGTAATGTTTTATTTTTACAATAATTTGATTATACAATTTTAAGAATTATAATCCTATGGCTATAAGACTGTAATTTCGTTTATCAGTCCTTAGACCAAACCATTTTTTAAAACGCCATTCTGCTGTTAAGTAAAATTATGAACAAGGGACGACCTTCAATGAGAAGACGATCTTTAAGACTTTCGATAAATGGGAAGATAAGGTAGAGGGTCGTTGACGGTTGATGCTCTTTACCAGGCCATGAAACAACTTGGAGCTTTCTTAATATTTCTAACTCTACTCCAAGTTTTCTCCACAATTATTGAATACGGGCAACAAATAAATAATTACCTAGCCAATGCCAATTGTATGAATTTAAATATGATACTAAAGTAATCCTAGGGAGAATGAAACAATGTTTCATTAATTTGGGGAATCAGATGTAATGAATTTTATTATATGCGTTACATATTTGTTAAATAAAACTAAATTAATAATGTAGACAGTGTATTTTACACACGCTGTAAAAATAAATGTTGAAAAACTTAAACTCCCTTTGTTAGATTGGTTAATCATACTCTATCTTGCAGTTCGTATTCAAAAATTATTGATACCGTAATACTTCGGGCAATAGTTTAGATATCTCAAACCCAGTTTATATACAAATAAAACTATGCAAATAAGAATAAAGTTAGTTGGCGTTCCAACTGACAAGCGTTATCGTCTTGACCTGCATTAGTATTTTGCAAAACCTTGGTTCTAATTGGCCTCCATACATTACTACAAACAAATAATGTATCGCAAATTACGACAGCGAAAAGGCATTAAGTGTCTAGCAGATTTGTCGTTAGAAAGGTTATATTTTCTAAGGTCGCAAACTGTGATGATTTTACATGTAGTCTCTTTTTAAAGTTGAAGTATTATTTACATACATCTCATTACCACATTATAAAAATAATCTTACTATTTTAGCCATTTACTACTCCGTGGTAATATTTTGTTTTGCAATATATTTAATTTACAACAAAACTGTTTTCATAAATATTTACATATATTCTGTTCCCATTTTCTTTAAGTATTGAATGCATTAGTAAACAACTCATTATAAACCTAATATATAATTGTTTAGGCAACAAATTATACATTTGTATCTTTTGGTAGGTTTTAGAAGCTATCTATGACCTATAAGGCTAAAAATTTTAACATTCATAGGAAAGAACCAGAAGAAGCCCAAATTCCGTTTAATGCTCTAAAGACTTTCTTAAAAAAGTCCTTGGAAAAAAAAAACAGTTTAAAAACCTTAAAATTAAATAATCAGCTACAATTATGTAATTTAATCAAGAGTGCAATGTAAATATTTAAGTTTATTTATTTTCCTGTAAACATTAATTCCAATACAACCTAAACATAAAGATACAGGCTTCTACAAGTCTACAGTATATCATAATATTGTAGACTCCTTGAAACACAATTTACATTACTGGACTACGACAGTTTATGGTATTGTTTACATGTTTAACTTAAGTGCTGCATACAACAGTTGTGGAACATAGTAGTTTGCATGTAGATCGAAGCGTGGATGAATGTGAACACTTTAATTATAAATGTCTGCATGTCGGATTGTCCGTGCGCTATTGTTTTCTATCAAATCATGCGATACGGTTCGTGTTTTAGATCGAATTGTGCAGTTTATTTTTGGAATAATATATCGAGAGAACATTACTGATGGTTTTAAATACTGCACACTGTTCTCTCACATATAAATAGAGATTTTATTTTAGGTAAATATATTCACACAGTACTTTAAACTATATATTTTCATTTCGTTGTTCAACATGTATTAGTTTATACATATAGTGAATAATAAACATAAACGTATATTTTAATCGATAGGTACGAACAAAAATATTAAAGTTTTCCATTACTGAAAGATAATTCATTTACTTTTTCCTTTGTATAATATTCTTGTATTTTTTGTTTTTATATTATTATATGTTTTATACCATAATGATACGCTTCCACCATTAGACTTACAAATTAATATGTAATTATATACTAAGACTAAGCTACCGAGTGTAAATTTGGAGCTTCATTACAACCAAAACCCTCGTTAGAAATACACATAACCTTATTAAGATTATTACCTCTAAAGAAAATGCATTATTTTAATGATCAGCAATGTAGAAAAGTAAACATTTCCCTTTGAATTAAAATTTATAATTACTGTTTTTTTCTATTTATGCTTATTTAAATTTGTTTGAATATAGTTCGAATAGCAACGTATATATATGTGTTGCAGACAAGAATGATGCAATAAATAAATGTGTACATTTACAAGTTATTAGCTCTTCAGTGAAATGAAACGTTTTCAAAGAAAGATTTAACTACGGTATTTAACTTTAAGTAAATTGAAGAAATCTTAGACGTATTTGGTTTAATAATATAAGCCAAGTCTCGGAACATTCCGTTGCCTTGCGGTTCGCTGTATATTACTGTGACTGGCTCTGAGCCAAGGCGAGAACCATTTAAATCGTACAAAGCTTGTCTTTTGTACAATTCTTCGAAAATGCCATTAGCATACGGTAATATGCTAATTATATAAATATACTGGGCCTTACAATGTAAAAATTAATAAGTATAATAACTCAAATCATAACTTTAATTTTTCATGTTATATGCAAATTGACAGTTTTCAATTTATTCTCATAATAAATAATCATTGTAAGTATTAAAAAGCTAAATTACTTGGTATTCAAAACCGAAACCATACTTGATATTAATAGCTCAAGCTCTTCTACGTTTTGTTATTATCCAATATAATAATTCATTCCGATTTATATTTGTATAAAACGCTTCCATAGGTAGCCTGAAACTTAAACACCACGCAGTATCATACAGTCCGATTCACCCACAGTGAGAGCGTGTTAATGATGCAGACGACAAAAGAGTCATTTTTACCGCCAGTCATAGCAATATAGGCCCCTATGTGTGTGGCTGTAAATAAATATGAATTAAAATTATTTTCAATAACCAAGTACATATTACGTATAGTATAGTATAGTATATATTACGTGCTTATTCAATTAATTGAGGGTAAAAGTAAATAATTTTAAAAAAACTCTAAAAATGTTATACTTTAATTTAAATTAATTTTTTACATTTACAAGAACAATAAAAAAATGTACCTTTTAACAATACATGTTATATAGTTACAGTGGATAACACATATAGCTTAAACTATCAAGAATTTCTCAAGAGGGAGGGAAATAAAAAGAGGAAAAATATATGTTATAATATTTTTAAGTCAGTTTGTACATAGAGCTGGTTTATGAGGGGAACAAACAAATTTAAAGAATCCGTCTAACAAAGGAATCATATTAAACATACCAGTGATGTTCGCTCTAACCTTATCAATAATCCACCGATTATTTTACTTCTCGGCTGGAATGATAAACAAATTATCTATATTTTCTTTTGTAAACTAAGTAAATATTTTTTCCTGTCATTGTTCTGTTTTTATAATTTGTTATTCTGTTCTATTTTTTATGTCAAAATATGTTTTGCCTTATAAACTCAGTTACACTAAAAAATTGTGTAACATATTAAATATCTATTGTAAACAGTATTCAAATTAAGTATTTTGGTTTATACAAGAACCGGTTTTAAATGAGATTATTTTTAGCAAATTTCCCCTATAGGGAAGAAGCTATTACCGTAGGTCTCATGGTAAGACTTAAGCCCGAGACCATGATAACTTTTTGTTTTGAGGTCCCCAGATGTCCAAAACACTATTCGTTCAAATATATATATATATATATATATATATATATATATATATATATATATATATGTATCTATATGTGTCCGTGAATGCGATAACTTGAGTAAAAAATGTTCGATTTCGATGAAATTTGGCTCAAATGTGTAAACTGACATTTATGACTTTAAGTTCGAAAACCAGAAAAATCGGACCATGGGAAGGGGGGTTTATGGGGGTTTTAAATTTTCCAAAAATCAGTTTTTTGCATTTTTCATCCTACAATTTTTAAGCCACTTTATTTTGGTTTTGACCATGTTATAGAGCTTAAAAAAAATAATATGGTATTTTTAATTATCAACCTAGGTTAAGTGGTTGCGGAAAAAGTCCAAAAAACATGCTCATAAAATCTCCCATGTTAATCTTATGGGAAAGAGGTTTTTGACTTTTCCTCAGTTAATTTTACTTTAAACTTCACATTTGCTTTTACCAATCACTTCAGCTCCACAAAACAATCATTTTGGTATTTAAATTGTGATTCTACGTCCAACCGTTGCAGAGATATTCAAAGTGCTTAACTCAGTACGTTGTCCAATGTTATCCTTATAGAGAATAAATAAAATTTGATATCTCGATTATTTATGAATGTATATTGATGAAACTTGGTATGTGCCTTCACGTTGTACTGGTATATTGATATTTGCACAAAAAATAAATGTTTTGTTGGTTGTCCCCGTAGCAGCTAACCTGCATACTCAGCCCTAATGTTATTCTTATGGAGAATAAGTAAAGTTTTATATCTCCCTTAATTATGAACATAAATTAATAAAACATGGTAAGTAGCTTCAACTGGTTCAGTTATATTTATAATTGTATAAAAACTCATTTCTTATCCACCTCGTTGCAGCAAACCTGCGTACTCAGTCCTAATGTTATTCTTATAGGGAATAAATAAAATGTTATAAATCACTTATTTATGAATGTATTTTTGCAAACTTGGTAAGTGGCTTTATGTAGTAGTGAGAAACATATAAATGCATTGGAAATTAACTGAGTATGCAGGTTTGCTGTGACGGGGGGTATTTATATCCTTATTATATTCAAGAAAAAATACATAGTTTAGGGGCAATCATGAATGCATAATTTATATGATTATAGTATAAAAAAGTGAGCCACTGACCTAGTTGACATTTTAGGGCCACTTAAAAGAGAAAGCCAGTGACACTGAGGACCCGTAATAAATTATTCAAGTGTCGCACTTTAAGCTCCTCTGCAACAACCTGACCTAAGAGAGCCATCGTCAGACGCGCCTGGGAAGAGCTTATTTTGAAAGTGAAAGTAGACCAAACACAACCCTGTCCATTCTAGAGTCACTTAATCATTTGTTATTTTGGTATTGTTATTTGACAATAATAAATTTAACATGTACCACCACAATAAATAGAATTCAAATTTTGCATGCACTTCATTTGAATACATGTTGTTTGTGTGTGTTCTTGTGTAAACTAATTTGACAAGTTATTACCTAGAGAGAGAGAGAGAGAGATGGTGGGGTCAAGTTGTTCTCTGTCACGTCACTTGACAGATTTCAATATAAAAGTGATACACCAAATGCAATAACTACGTCAGCTTTTGGATTTTCTTTTCCTAAAAATTATACTTAAGAATCAACAGGAATCTTTTCAAAAAGTTCAATTAGAATAGTTGTTATTATTGTTATTCCAATCGCACGTTCAGACAATTATGTGTCAACTAGATCATTACAGTCTTGTCCACCCCACAAGGAGGGGGTGAGTATAAAGCAGACGACACGAGAGCCCACTTAACCCGTCAGTCCGTCCCCACCGTTACAGCTTCTTCCGTATGCTTTATTTTCACTATATTTAACTTATAATTTGTATTTTAAAGAAATTCGACGTTGTAGGAGATTTAAAACTGTTGAAGACTATTGTCTTAAAAATAATATATAAAAGTTGTATATAATTTTTTAATGTCTTAAATACTTGCTCTAATATACTTCAGACTAAGCAGAGTTATGTTAAACCAACCCACCATAATGAGTTTTGTTACATTCTTTTGCGTATAGGAATAATTATTTTTTTATTAACTGTAAAAGTTTATAAAAGATAATAAAACAAATACATTTAAATACATTTTTATCCTTCATTGACAATTTTAAAACATTGAAATTCTCCAATAATTTTAAATAAAGCGTACGCATATAAGTATATAACTCATAACAAACAATATTAATTAAAACACTTTAAACAAGTTTACATTTTAAATTGATATTCATTGCTTGTTACTTGACTAAAATTAGTGCGGGTCTTTTTCATAGTAAGAAGATAATTTTTCCGATCTATTTTATTTTTTTTTACTGTTAAATTATTCAGAACGAGCTGTACAATATTCATGCTTTACATTGCAATTTATTACACAAAATTTACTCCAAATTAATTATTGTTATAGTATTATTAGTTTTTACATTACGGTTTATATTGATTGTGGGAAAAATAACATAATTTCCAACCGAAATGTCTGATTTTACATTTTGTAAATAACGATAAATATTAAAGATCACCATTGTTTTCGCCGTTAAATATATTTAACTCCTGATTAAATTATACGTCTCAGTAAGAAAGAGAAAAAGTATCCGTAAAGAGACCCCTTTGCTAGCAGTTTAATAATTGATATTGAACTGAAAGGAAGTGGTAATACTTTATTTACAGAGCTCACGTCTGAATGGCACTCCTCTTGCGACTTCTGTCGTCCATAGTAATCTTATTGTACCCATCGAGAATTTTACTTTTGTAACAAATACCACTCATTGAAAATAAATTTAATACCACAAATATCAAAAGTAGCATAACACTAAATTATTGTTATTTCTTCTTCTCCGATGGAATTTTACACGAACCTTGTTTAAAAATCCTAAATCTTCCAAAATGACACTTTCGAAATTAAGACTGCAGCTTCTAGAACTGATATCCTAGGTGCTAGACGCTGCTTTGGTGATGCACCCTATTTTATTTGCTCAGTCAAAACAAAGTTTATATTTAAATTACCTTTTGAGGACTAACTACAAGCATTTTCATAAAATAGTTCACAAAAATAAAATAAAATCCGAAATTTATCAATCGGAAAAAATAAAACGATTGAAGTATCTGTACAAAGTAACAGCTCTTAATGCACATCATCATCGAATGTCTCTGGAGAAGGCACGTTTCTCTGGATGTAGTTTTTGAAAGTAATAGTTATAACAAGTATATAATAATACGTGTTATAAAAACCTTTTACCGTTTCCACAAGGAGCTAATACATGTGATCACTGATATGCCAAAACAAATCAAGAAACACGATAGGAACTAGATACATAGCAGTTTGACAGTAACGGTTACAACCAATGTATAGCCATCACGTGTGATGTCATAACTACCAACATAATGCTGGTAGCACAGTAGAACCCTTGACAGATAGTTCCAAAACAGTAACAGTTGCAACAAGTAGCCAATACGTGTGATTAATGACATAGCCACCATCCATCCATCTCAACGTGATTACCCTAATGAAATATCCCGTTGCCCTGCGATCAGATGGGCTCTCATCATATGTTATTAATTGGTGTGGGTTTGTTCCTGAGGCAGTCAGACGTTCTAAAATTGACTATGTTGGGTACTCCTATACTTCCTGTTCTGGAACAATGTTAATACACATGTTTATGATAGTTTATGAGTAAAATCATTGTTCATCATTATATATTCAATTATAATGGAGGAATACGCACAATTTACGAAATGCCAAGTTAATCGTTAGGATATTACAAATAATAATAATAATAAGCGTAGGTGTGTGATACTTTCCCAAGTTTACAATTATTTAAAAATAATTTTGAAAACACATATTAAAGTCATTTTTATATCAGTTTTAATATTATTTAAAATAAATGTTACACAACTCATTCAAAATAGTAGAAACAATATTTTAAAATAATTTTAAAATTGTATTAATATAGTTTTAAATTATTTTGAATTATAAAATTTTATGCTTTTGTAACATTATATTAAATAATTTAATATCATTGTTTGGTCGATAAAAAATTATGAAGAAATCAAGAATGAAAATAAGTTTAACATTTGTTTCAAAATAATTTTAAATAATTTTGAAACAATTTTAACATATCATTAAATTAGTGTAAAAATAACTTTAAAATAATTATTTAAATTGTTTATATGTTGCTTTAAAATTATATTAAATAACTTTTTACCAACTCGATTGAAAATCCTAACTAAACCTTTAAAAAAGACATTAAAAATTGTTTAAATAAGTACCTTTTAAGAATATGAAATGTTTAAAATTATTAATATTGTTTTTTTCAGTGATTAAAAGTTAATGAGAAACATGGATTGCTTAGCAAAGAAGTTCTGTATTAATTTCAAAATTGTTTATCTTTACCTAAATTGAGTTGATGTAGTAATTCGTTTTCAGCCTAAAAAACTTGTATGAATGTACATTTCATTTCCCTTCCCGTGAAAGTCTATGTAAACTAAATACATACTTTTGTGGGCCTTTTTATGTTTTTGGCATGCAAAGGATTTGTGTAAAATCGGTTTTGGGTACCATATTGCTCAAAATTGTATATATATTAAAAGAATATTATAAGTTTTGTTTCTACAACCTTACAAGATGTATACAAATTACAGTGTTTACCAGCAACAGCAAAAGCAAACAAGGAATGCTATTAGTATCATCAAGTCCCTGTAGGGTGTAGTCAATTGATTATTTTATGTTGCCAGCCCGACCTTTAATTATCAAGGGGCGAAGTGGCCAAAAGGGTTAAGGCGTGTGTATAGTGATCAACAGGTTGTGTGTTCATACCCAGTTTCGTCATAATATTTTTGAAATGTAAAATATATTCCATAATTGTGTTCAATGATTATCATTCGTATTACATTAGTCAGGTTGTGAAAATAAATATAAACAGTATTTATTCAGTAAATATTATTAATTTTGTAATTTTTTTTTAAATATTTTGAAATCATTTAAAATTTATTAAAAAATGATTTACAAGTTATATGAAAATTATTGTAAAAAATTGTAAAATGATATTAAAATATGATAAAAATATATCATATAGGAAATTTGTTTGTAAAAAAATAATTTTATAATAATCTTGAAACCATAAAAAAATGTTAAAATTATTGTAAAATTAATTTGGTCGTGACAAATGCTACTTGGGTTATTTTAAATTTTAAAAAATTTTAGAAAACTGCCACTAAGTTGTTTCCGGTATATGCAACACTAACATATTAAGAAGGGGTTCAGGCGTAATTTAGCACAATAGGTTTGACCTTTGCTTTTGTGTTTTTAGATTTGTTCTCTATATTAACAAATATAAATAAATAAAACGGACTCGTTTGTACCCCCTAGCATTGGCGTTTCTATCATTGGGCTGATGATGACCGGTGTGACTGGTCGAAATCGATAGCCTTGTACCATCTGTTATAAACGTTTACCGTCTGTTATGTGAATACAGTGTAAGTGTAAATATATTTGTATGTGTTGTGAGACGTATTTTATATCATCCCGTACCCCCTAATATCAAGGAAATCTAGCGAAAAACAATTTGGAATGTTTTATAGATCAAAAAGTTTCAGTGGAGTGGATAATAATTTCCAGGCACCTGTATAGCAGTTTAGGAATTAATATAGTTAGATTATATATAAACCCAATAAAATGGTCGTTTTGCCAAACGGTTAAAAACATTAAGATATAGAATTTAACGGTACTAATTTATTTTAATATTCAACGGTTAAACAATACGATATCATTAAAACTTCATGCATGTGGCATTTAAATTGCCATGGTACAATTCTACTACATGACTATACTGTAGGGAAATTATTTTATGGCCAGCTAGTTATGAAGTGAGTGATGGGCAAGTTGCCTCCTCCTCTATCCCTCCCTCATTTTGCCATTGAAAGAAGTCATTTAAATTGTTTTTTATTATAATATTTTGGCGAATAAACACAGAACAAATAAACAGTATACTATGAAAAGGTTCCCGATACTTTTGGTTAAAACTATATTTATTCAATTTTGTTTATATTGAATTACGAAGTATTTGTTCAGTAGATACGTGATAAATAACTATTTTTGTATTTCAACTCCAATGACATTTTTTGATAATAGAGTTCACAAACGTGTTTAGCAAAAGCTGTCCTAAGCCCTCACATTTTTGGGGACGCCCCAGTATATGAACCCGTGATCCTTTGAACAGAAGTCCAAGACGCTAACCGTTAGGCTAGCGAGACGCCCAACCTACGTGTTTGTACCTTTTTTTATAAATAATTGTTGCATTACTAAAAGGACCCATTTGTTTGATTTATTAAGTTAAAATAAGTTAATGTCAAACAGTATTTTGTGACGAATTATAATTTTAAAAATAGATGATTACAAACGTGTAATCGAAACGTAAACCTGGAAGTCCGCAAATTATTTAACCAACTGCTTTTTATTATTTTAGTCTCCTGAAGTAACTCATTAAATGTGTTTCCTTATCAAACAAGGAACTTTATTATGAATAAAAGTCTGAACTACATTCATTAAAAAAAATGAAAGCTGTGCCTTTCTCTATTACAAAACTCAAGAGTCTTAAAAACAACTTTAAATCGAACTAGTTATATATACAGTATACGTTTACTTTACGTTGTATGTATTTATATGTTGTTGTTAGCATCTGGGGACCTTGAAACAAAAAGTTATCATGTTCTCGGGCTAAAGTCTTACCATGCCGTCAACGGTAATAGCTTCTTCCCTATACACATTGCTAATTCTTCTTTTGAACAGGGGGTATTCCCGGAATCTCTCAAATCCGCTGTAGTCAAACCTCTTCACAAGAAGGGCAGTGTCGTTGATAAAAACAACTATCGCCCTATCTCTATAACTTCAACCTTCTCTAAAATTTTAGAAAAACTTTTTCTCAACAGGCTTTACCCATTCTTGGTTTGTAATAATGTTCTTTTTGATAAACAGTTTGGCTTCCGCAAAAACACCTCCACTGTTGATGCAATGTTCAATTTTATTTCTACTGTTTCTAAAGCACTTGACGACCGCAAACATGTTTTTGGATTGTTCTTAGATCTGAGCAAGGCTTTTGACATGGTGAACCACAGCCTTTTGCTAAAGAAATTGGAACATTTTGGTATTAGGGGTGTTGCTTTGGATTGGATTACTGCTTTTATCCTTGGGAGAACACAGACTGTGCAAATCAATTATATCGATCAACGAGGCTGTATTGCTTCACAGAAATCTGAAGAAGTAGTAGTTGACACTGGAGTTCCTCAAGGTACGGTCCTTGGACCGATCCTCTTCTTGATGTTTATCAATGACATTGCTGGTAGTGTACCTAGATGTGACCTGTGTCTGTTTGCCGACGATACATCGCTCAGTATCAGCGATGTATCTCGAGAAAATCTTGAAATCAATGCATTCTTGCAGAGTAGTCTTCTTCTTCAGTGGTTGGCTGTAAACAAACTTTCTGTAAATTCCGATAAAACCAAGTTTATTGATTTTAAATTAAGAAATTATGATGGCATTTCTGATGGTTCAAATATTATTGTAGGAGATTTTGAAATAGAGGCATGCGAAAAAAATGATTTTTTAGGACTTATCATAGATTCTCAACTTGATTATTTCAAACACATTAACAAGGTCTCCGGAAGGATGAATAGTGGCATTTTTACTCTTCGAAGACTTGCTCAGTTCACTGATACTAGGGTTCTTCTAACTGCTTATTTTTCTTGTTTGTATCCACACATCAGATATGGCATTCCAATTTGGGGTGCCGAATCAACTCGTACAAAGAAACTGTTTCGGTTACAAAAGAAAGCAATACGACTGATTTTTGGAATGGCAAGGCTTGAGTCGTGCAGAGGTGTTTTTTCTGAAAATAACTTACTGACTTTTCCCTGTATTTATATTTTTGAAACTCTTTCATTTTTGGTTAAAAACAGACACTTTTTTCAGATGGGCCACATTTCTAGGTTTAATTTTCGTAATGCTGGATCCCTGGCAATTCCCCGTCACAACACTACATTTTTCAAAAACCAGACTTTGTATGCAGGCATTAAATTATACAATTCCCTCCCATCCAATCTCATGGCAGTAACTGATGTGGGTAAGTTTAGGAGGAGGCTGAGATCCTTTTTGGTTGCTAAGGAATACTACAGTGTGTCTGAGTATTTTATTGACAAGAAATAATTATTGTTTTTTTACCGTTGACATACATAATTTTGAATGTTTTGTACATTGTGCTATAAATTAGTCATATTTTCTATGTCACATTATTTTTGTAAATGACGTTTGTCAATGCTTGTAAAAGTCGAATGGCAATAAAGATCTGATTTCTGATTTCTGATTATAGAGGAAATTCGCTAGTAAAGCAAACTTTAAAGGACAAAAACACAACAAAGGATAGTATGAGCAATGTCCATCTTATAAGTGTGGTGATAAGTTTATAAACTGCCTTCCAGATAGCGTAAGGAAATGAAAATAATTTTACAAAATTCTAAACCAAATTCAAATATTATTTAATTAATTTATTGATCTACTGTATGCGTTATTTTTTCCAATAAATAAATCATTTAATTTGTAATAACGCTTGTAATAAAATTGTTATTTGTTCTCTTAGCTATTATTTGATTTAACTTAGTTTTGATTTATAGTCGGAAACGCGTTTATGTAAATTTAATGAGGGGAATAAAGATATAATTGTCGATTCATTGAGGGGCAGGCTAAACCTATTACAATCTAGTTAAAGAAGATGGCCCATTAAAATGTTCCTATTTAAACGTCAGTCTCAGGGCCCATTAAGTGTTATTTTTATTTAACACAGGATGTAATAAAAGACGTCTTACAACACTTAAGATATATTTACACTTATACTGAATTACATACAGACGGTAAACATATATAAAAGACGGTACTAGGCTATCGATTTCGACCAGACACACCAGTCATCATCAGGCCAATGAGAGAACTTACAGAATCAAAATGGCGTCCTTGCTTATATCCTATTGGCTACCGGAAGTTCTGGATACAGGTTCCTAAATGTGCTACCAGAGTCGAAGTTAAATTGTTCGTTAATCAATTTATCTCTATTTTAACATTTTTATTTAAATATAAACAATTCTTCCCATGCATTCATTTCATTTCCTTTTTTACAATTCTCGAGGATGCTGAGGTTTTCTTCTATTTTCCCTACGGCGTGGCCATTTTCTAAAAGATTTCAAATCAAATCAAATCAAATATATTTATTGCCACAAAACAAAATAAATTGCATTAGCATTGTTTCGCTACGTTTGATCTTTCCGGTTCCCTGTCCTTCCAAGCTGATACATGGTTCTTAAATCTTGTAATACAATTAACAGTCTGACCAATATAAAAGTGATCACAGTTGTTACAAATTAATTTTGTAAACGCCAGGCATGTCGAATTTGTTAAAATCTTCTATCTTGGGATTTAGAATTTTGTTCATGGTGTTTTGCGTTCTGTAGGCTATACTAACTCCATATTTCTTGAATCGATTTGCGACCTTTTGTATCTTAGTTCCTGTGAAGCTGAATGTTGCAAAATTACTTGATATTTCTTTTCTTCCGTCTAACGTTGTTATTCGACGCATTTTTTCTTGGTTCTTTATTTTCCTATGTATTTTCGCTCCAATTTCGTCTATTATTGTCGGGTTGAATCCGTTGGCTCAAACAATCGCCTCTATAGTTGTTATTTCTCTTCTTCTGTTATCTTCTTTTATACCATCTTTAGTACCATCTTTTATAATTAGATACCGTCTGTATGTAATTATATCTGTATGTATGTAAATAAGTGTAAATATATCTTAAGTGTTGTAAGACGTCTTTTATTACATCCTGTAAGTAATAACAACACGTAATATGCTAATGAAAAAGTTGTTTTATTTAACAGCAAAGCACTGATTAATTTATATATACAAATAAAAGAATAGTGAATACAACTGTATGTAGCACAACGTTACAATACATTATTTGAAAGACATGTTTTACGTGGGGGTTTTATTAATCAAAATTCCTAATTCTATTGGGCACTACCCATCTTCAGGTTATGTGGCGTTAGTCCATATAGTGACGATTTTGAAGAACAAAACCTCGTGTCATACACTTATAAAAATAGAAATACAAAACATGACATAAACACAACGAAACGCCACATATAAAATACCCGACGTTTCGGAAAACCTTAAAAACATTTTCCATTATCTTGAGAAAAAAACGGTCATGGAATTCGGTCATGGTTAGGCGCTCGGCTCGACTACAACAAACAATTAAATAACGGTTTTTTTTCTCAAAGACCCCTAGTTAACGGAAAACGTTTTTAAGGTTTTCCTTAACGTCGGATATTTTGTATGTGGCGTTTCGTTGTGTTTGTGTCGTGTTTTGTGTTTTTATTTTTTATAAGTGTATGATAAAAGGTTTTTTCTTCAAAATCGTCGCCATATGGACTAAAGCCGCATAACCTGGAGGTGGGTAGTGCCCAATAAAATTAAGATTTTTGACTAACGTCGCAATAGTTATTATGTTTGTAAAAAGTTATAGAATGACTAAAACTTTTTAAAATTTTTTTACTTTCTACAAAAACATGGCTTTGCCCGCAGTTCTGCATGTACCGAGGATGCACTCTCTAGACTCGCCTAGCGTTAAAACCGTTCCCTCCAGTTGTTTTTTCAACCTCCAACTAACCTCCAAATAATCCCCATCCAGTTGGAACCTTTATTATACATCCTAGGGCACTTGTTTGTCCCGAATTTGGATTCATGTTAGTTTAAAGTACGCATAGAAAAACAAGAGTTCTGATTGATTGTAATAATTCTATCCATGGTGCTCTGCTGAGGCATCACGGTGAGAGAGTTCAAAATCCCAGATCCGCAGGATGGTAATTCCACAGTCATGATACTCACTGACTCACCGTTTTTATGTTTAGAACAAATGGTGGCTCTGAGCTTGTTTACGAAGCACTCCATGTAGTAATTGTGCTCAATGTTTTCCCAAGATGACTCCGGAAGTATGCCACGCAGAAGTCTAAGGTTCTTGGCCCATTCACTCGTGTTGGTCGCAGGTTCTGGTTTCCATCAAAATCTTGTGATTGTTTAAGTACTTTAATAATCGTGCTTCTGTACCTTCATCATTTTACCCACAAGGTTGGTTACCTCATACGTTGGTTAACATACTAGCAGTTTCTTACCATTTTAGTTTTAACTACCCATAATGAATCATAAACCTATCATCATTTGATTTTTATTTATATTGTAAATAAATAATTAAGTTTCTCATTAAAAATCTAGTTTTAATTAGAAAACAGAACTTTTATGTAATCTGGTAATGTTTGGGTCAGACGTTAGGGCACCCTGTATAGTTTCAAAAACAACTCATTATATTTAAAATCTGCTTCATTTAATTGATGATAAATAATCTCGATCAACAAAAAATTCAACTATTTTCAAATTATGGAAATGTTTTCTTATACCATAGATTGCATGTATAACATAAAGCGAGATTGTATAAAGGAATCCGGGATTGTATTGATACAATTCATCCCAACCAATACTTGCTTACAAACTACAGGCTTTTCCAAAGCTTGTTTTACTTCTTCCCAAACAATACATCAGGCTCAAACTGGCGATGGCAGGGCGCCTGGTTTCCTGGACTGTTATTCTGGTTTTCTTATACACATTTTCTAACCTTAGTTTAATCATGTTCTGCAAATGCATGCAATTTCTGTAATTGCAAGGGTAAACAGTTATTCATTTTTAACTTATAAAAATCTAGCAATAACAACTCAGTATATCGAAACAAACACATAATAGCCTTTAAAAAAGATAAATGTGTCAACAGTATAATCAGCCTATAAGGTTTAATCAAATCAAATTTGAGTCTGAATGTCTTTGAATTTCTGGGTTCAGTTTTATACAAATAACGTTAAAAGTATCACCTTTTATGTTTGTTAATAATAATAAGTTTTTCAAAACTAATACATTTTCACTATCACGATATTCTGATTGAAACTACGAAAAAATTCCTCTTCCATTTGTATTTTCATACAAGGAGTACAAACATGTGGATGGGTGGATGTTGTTGTTGTGTTATTTTTGTTACTTGTGATAGCGGGTGTTAAGTAAGTGCATTTGCCCTGATAATCACAGATTATAACACCTTCTATCGTTAAAACCACTTTAATGTTTCTATGGTATTAGAGTTATTTTAAGTGTGTAGTTAGTCTTAGTTAGTATTTGCAATCCTTATTTCTTATTATTATAAGACTTACACTTTAAAAAAGCTAATTTAATTATTTTAATGTAACTTTTTTAAATCATCGCTACTGGATTGTGAACCTGTTTTATGGATAGTTGTAAATATTAAATAGGAGATGGAAACAATAATAAGTATTTATATAGGAACAGTAAAGTTAATACATAAATTTGGGGTTCCGTAGTATTTTTTAAATAGTCACATAAAACTGTCGGCGTACTTTTTAAACTGTTATGAGCCATAAAATCACTGTGCGTTGTTTTCTTTACCATAAGGTAACTATGAGTAACAATTATTATTTATAACAAAATAGAGATGTTTAATTTAATTGCCATACAATTTAATTGCCATGCAGCCAGAAAATGTGACATGCTTGGCGTTCTGAATTAGTTTTAATTTTATTTAGTTTCTGGGAGTTGGGCTGCGTTTTTGTATTAATTTGTATTGACGTTTCAAAATAGTTCAGTTAACGAGTCATTTATAGTGTCTTTAAAAACTTCTCAAATTGTTGGTCACATTAATTTTTACTACGTACATTAATATGTTTATTTAACTGTTTTTATTTAGTCATTAGCTACAAATTAACTGTAATAAGTTTCATTATTACAATTTATGTTTCGTAAAACCATTTTAGTAAACTTTCTCCATGACAGCTTGCTTTGGATCCGATTTATTAAATTATATAAATAACTATCTGTTTTCTCCAATACATGGAACGACTCATAGCCAATATTAGTTGGTATATTCGGTATATTAATCCGAATATTTCTGAAAGCCGAGTGGCCAGAAACTTGTATTGAACTCGCCAATGCGGCTAAACCGGATTAGCTGGACTTCCTTTCGCGAGGTAAAAGCACTGAGGTAGGGATGTGACTTTAGTGAACCAACTCCCAAATTGAAAGCGTCACAGCTTGTTCTGTTAAATTGAGGAAAACTATGTATTACATTGACAAATAATGTTGTTTTTTCCTTGTAAGTTTGCTCTGTAATCAATTAACATGTTATAATAATAGTAATTAATTATCTTATCGTATTCCTTCTTATCGTTTGAGTTATTGACGTAGTGGTCAATGTGACGGACTCGGTGGGTGTTCAAATTCATATCCTGGCAAGACAATTTTATGTCAATTATTACAATTTTAAATTTAGTTTGGAACGACACTTTCCCTGCTTTTATGAATACGTTCCACGCACAAATCATGTAGAATATATGTACAGCTGTAGTCTACGAGCAACGTAAGGTAAAGGAAAAGGCGTAAAGATGTTAAACTTTAACATTTTATCAAAGCTTGCAAGAATATTTCTTGAAAAGCTCCTTTATTTATTTAAAAACTAAGAATTGTTAATTACAAACTATCTCAAAAGTTTCCCATTACCAAGTAATAATGAGTTCTACGTTTTTTGTTGCATTTTAAGAAGACGGTCTTCTTTAAATGCAGCGGTTGATCCAAGTGACGTTTTAGTGACCATAAACGCCTTTCCATAAACGTTTGTTGTTTTCTGCTCTTTACAATGAGATTTAGAAATATAACATGTTCTAGGAAACAGTATAACATTGAAGTTAAAATAAAATTCACGGTAAAACGTTAACGATGTTACTAAAACGTTTTATGAATTATTGTAAACCTGAAATCTAGCTTTAGAAAGATTTTAACATTTTGGAAATGTAATTTTGGATGCTCTTTTCTATTAATTAACTGTAACAGACCATTCATCGTAAGCTATCTTATTTTACTTCAATTTTAAGGACACTTGACAATGCTTAAACCAATGCTTACTATATTTTGGTCTTCTTTGAACTGTCTTCTAACATTGTATATCGATGCACTTACGTTGTATATTTAAATGTATGTATGTATGGATTGTTTATTTAAAATTTACAAGATGATTGCTTTACAAATATTTGTTTAGTAGTTTACTGAGTAAAGAATAAAAATAAATCAATAATATTAACTAAAATTATTTGTTTTATAACGGTTATGTGATAAATATAGCTTGGTAAGCAGAAAATTAAGGAATTTATGGGAAAAATCTTCAAAGTGAATAAGGGAAGATTTTATAAACTAGAAGGATTGGCAAATGGCCAAGATAAATGAGAAGACAGATTGAATATATGTTGAAGATTATTGTTTTGCTATTAACGTTTTTAATTTAATTATAAACTTTTTACTCTAAAAATTTCAAAATGCTCTCTTTGAAATATGAACACTAATAATAGGTTATATCGTTAACTAGCAATTTAGGGAGTTCTAATGCAATACAAACAGAATTTTATTTGAAATTATATTACAAGTTTATTATTATTTTTCCTTATTGAATATTATGACTTAGCCAATGCATTATTAAAATTTCAACCTTTGCCCAAATAAATTACTTATCACTTATGACTTGCACTAATCATGCAATGTTCTGAATGGTAAAGCATTTTTATACTCTACAGTGATTACTTAGAAAATATATTTTTTATGTGAAACTGGATGGTTTCATTATACGCTGATTATTAAGTTAGTAATCTGTAAGTGGTGAATTTTACCAAATTCGTTCTTGAATAAGATTTTATTTTGCGTTACAGTAAAATAAAAAACAATAGTTTCGGACGTAATTGAATAAACGTTTTGAAAAATGTTTTATTTCTTAACTGTACTTAAAATATATACTAAATACCAATTTTAATTTTAATTAAATATTGAATAAAGTACACCCAATTTATTCAACAAAAACTGTTTTGATGGACAGTGATTTTATCGCAATAACTACGACAACACGAACGGCCCGTAGTACTGTCTGTTGACATGCAAGGAATTGTAATTATACGACTGAAATTGCTGCACTGCCCGAAATTATCTTTGTAACAGGGAGAGGAGACATCACAAAAATGATTTTATAACTTCTAAATTACTTAAATCACATTTAAAAATGTCATTTAGAAAACAAATTATTTTCCGGAAATTAAGATTTACCAAATATAAAACCGTTTAATTTAAATGTTTACTGTATGTTTCAGTTTTAACTAAAAATATACTACTCGCATACCAAATTTTACTTAAACTCTATTGAGTTCTAAATTTCCTCTAGATTTATATTGGGGAATAAGGTTCAACATACCTTCTAAATCACGTCATATGTAGATGACTCTAATTAACAGGCTGCAGGGAGGGTTTATATAATATTAAAACATACCTACATATTAAATTTAACTCATCTTCCATTTTCTATGTCACAACACATAAACTTTGCTCTGAGTCCACACAATACGTTGCTGAAAAATGTATATTTTTTATATTACTCGTATGGCTATAAATTTCAATCACAAATTAAATAAAAATCTGTAAAATAAATCACATAAAATGATTCGACTTTCGGTTTCTAATAATTCTTAATTTTTTTTTGTGGATAACAATGTTAAAAAATAGAGATGTCGTCTGAGAACTCACAATATACTGTAAGGCATCAAATTTACCACTATGCAAAGTAATGGCTGTTGCTACAAATAAATAAATATGTATATTATAAAACTACAAATATATCACTTTCAGCAACATGAAAACGCTATAATTGTATAGTTAAAAACATTTTATTATATATACGTTTCATATTTATATTCTACTGTCATTAATTTTACCGTTGTTTTCACTATTTCCTAGTGTTCTAGCACAAACATTTTTTATTTAATAAACAAGGGTACTTTTTAAATAATAAAATCGAATGAATCCATTTTTACATGTGTAAACCTATTAAAACTGCCATGCTGTATAAATTATGATAGGTGCTGTTGATGGATATCCAAGCAATTAAAACACGAGACTTACTGTGATCCGAGTATGTATACATTATAGTGTAGGCAAGTCGACTCGCAATCTCATGTTTTTTCTGTATTTACTCCAACAGTATTGCAATAATAATTTGTTTATACATTGTTCTACAATTATCAAGTTACAGATAATTGGCAAATGGAAGACAGCATTCCACAATAAGTCAACGATGTTGCAATGTTACAATGTTGTTAACTTACAACATGTTTACAATAAATCTTATTTACAATGCTAAATTGTATGTGCATATAAACTGTGAATGTAAGTAGAATTTTAAGCAGTGGTCGAATATAAAATTTGTATGAGCTCACGTTTGACCTGACTAAATTAAATTCATTAACTCCTAATATTTTAAGCAAGTGCTGAAAATAAGGGCTGTTCGAAGTATTTAATTACCCTAAAAATTAAAATATTATTATATTTCCGTTTAAAATATTGATCTTTAGTAATTTAATAACCAAACATTGTTATAATATTAATAAGTTAATCAAGGTATGTTAATAAATTACTAAATTATGTAAATACAGACACTAGTTAGCATTACGGATGACTGGTCTTTAATTCTTTGCTCTGCGACTGCTATCATAGAGGTTAGAGGGAATTAAATTTGTATTCAAATTTTGCTATGATTATTACCACAATAAAATTGAGTTCATGTTTCCTAATTCTGTTTCTAATTGATCTGTCACCTGATGGTGTTATAATTTGTTTGTTGTATATACTTATCCTATAATTATTATAATACCGCTTATAATATCATTGTAATACCAAGCTACCTTTTAATAACATTTGTACATTTTGTTTTGCTATTTAGATGGTTGGAATTTCAAAAACATATAATTTTGCTATACAGAAAATTATAAATGGTCACCTCAATAATTTACTCCTTTATCAGAAAATGTGTTATTAAATCAGGTGCTTACTGCTAAGGGTTGCTGTTATATTTTTATCTTTTGTTTTTTGTATTTGTTCTTTTATCTTTTTATATTTTTGTCACAGGGATGACAAGAACATCCCAGTGTAAAGCTTGACTGTTTACCACAAAAAGTTATTTCAGTTCAAATCTCGTGCAATAAGATGATTCTTGTTGAGAAAAGGCCTATCAACTGTTGTATTTTAGAAAGTAAAACTAAACAATAAATTAAAAAATATCACTTCCGTACCTAATAAGCTTGTTATTTCAACAAATTGTATTAATTTTATAGAGAAAAATAATGTTAAGCTGATTAACTGTACTTAGAAGTTTCTATAATAGAGGTGGACTCTTTGTGGACAAACATAATTATTATTCTATACATTTCATTTAAACATGTAGTAAAATACAGTATAATGTGAGATACTTAAATGGAAAATAAAAATAAATATATCTATCAAAAGATAAATAAATAGCGTATTATAATTTAAATTATTTTGCAGCATTGCATCATTTAAGAACATAGGAGTTTTGTCAAAGTAATAACAAAGGTAGCCATTATTTTAATGAGCCTTGTAAATTGGGTTACAAGTCGAAAGTGATCACCTCTTATCATATTTCATTTTACCGTCTTGTATAACAGCGCAGCGTAGGTGTACACACACTAGTCAATGCTGTAACACATGATTTAGTCGTATATTCTACTAAGTTAAAGCAAATTAAATCCAATTTCAGTATAGTAAAACTTGATCTATGTATCTTTCTGATTCCCAAAAGTTCGTGTACTACCGCTGTTTTATCTATATATATATTATGAACATAGAATGTAATTAGACCTTGAATTTAAGGCCAACCTGAAGTAATTTTGGCCTTAACATGTTATATTTTATCTATTTCCTACGACAATTTTGATAATAGAATAAAATTAAATCATCCGAATCAAAATATATAGCTGTACAATTTGGTGTGCCTCATGGATCTATTAGGGGCCCACTATTATTTATTATATATGTTGCTTATATGCCATTTAATGTTAAAGCAAGCCAAATTGTCCAATGTTTGATGACACCAGCTCAGTGGTGTTAGCAGAAAGTTCGTCAGAGTGGAATAAGGAGTCTCTGCTTGAAATAGATCAGTGGTTTAATGCAAATGGATTGGCATTGAATAAATCCAAGTCTCATATTCTGAACATAAAACTAAAAAAGTAACAAAACTAAAAAAAAACATGCCAAAATTAACTGTACAGAAATCTCTACAGTAGAAGAAGTATCAGTTCTGAGAATTGTAATTGACAATGAACTAAATTGGAGCAGTAATATTAAAAACACAGCTAACAAAATTAATTTATGTTGTTATTGGTTAAGAATTTTGTCTAAATATCTAAGTTGAGAAATTTTACGAATAGCATATTTTCCATATTTTCAAAACATACTTTCTTAATTGCTTACCAATTTGATTTGGCACTCATTCTGTGAAAAATATAAAATTTCAAAAACAAGCAATCCGAATTGTTTACAATATACCACGGACAGAATTATGTTACAACGATTTTAAAAATTCCAAAATATTAACTTTAATAGGCCTGTTTTACCTGATTAAGCAAACTTGTTATTAAAAAATAAACGGAAATGTATTGAATATCGACAAATTACCACATAAGATACAAGACCAATTGTTTTATATCACATGTCGCTCGAACAACTTTCTACGAAAGATCAAGTATATATGCATGTGGAAAATTAATTACTCACGTAACAAAAACCAATACAAATAAACAATGGAATCAAGAAAAGATTAAAATAAATACAAAAATATTTTGTTTGAAACCCCTGTCATCGATGATAATTTTACCAACTGTTATCAAAAGGACCTGACAAATTCTGGACTAATACGAAAACCCTAGTGCCAGCATGAATTTTATACTTCTATAAATTATGTTCTCTTTTCTTATATATTGTACACGTTTATAAAAAGTTTATGCAATAAAGATCTGTATCTGTATCTGTATCCTACCATGTATT
The DNA here is from genome assembly GCA_963675035.1 of Allygus modestus. NCBI lineage: Eukaryota > Metazoa > Arthropoda > Insecta > Hemiptera > Cicadellidae > Allygus > Allygus modestus. The sequence continues at coordinate 391,872,305 of OY776112.1, read as the reverse complement.
AAGCCAAAATAAACTACTTGGATCTCTATCTCTCGGCTTAAATGGGCTTGGCTGAATCACCAGCTTCAGCATCAGCTCTCAGCTCTCGAACTCATCAGCTCATTCATCTGGGTTTGTACAAATACTTTCATCCTTGTTGATTATTTGTTCGTTCATAAATATAAAAATATAAATAATATGTATAAAGATTTATAATTTTTTTATCTTACAAAAATATATTATTCTTTGAAATGGTGACTCTTCTCTTTTTTGAAGAATTTTTCAGAAAATTCAATGCCCATATATTTGTTTTACATAAACAAAATTTTGTTGAATAACTTTTGCAGCTTATATTGTTAAGCTTATGTTACCTAATTGATCGAAAAAACTGCATTATATTTGTAAAGGGTGTGTTTTTATGTTAGGAAACTATTAAACTTGTATCTTGTTGTTGTTTTTGTGAGGTTCCAGTGGGCGGGAAAGTCCCTGGCCCACTGAGGCTGCTTTAGGGCGCTTGGGCCCTCTTCAGCCGTCGGATAAAACTTGTATCTTAAAAACTTAAATATGGGCTTTATAATATTCAAACATATAACAACTAAACAAATCTGTGGTTTTATTGTCGTCACTCTAGCGATTCCGCTTATACATATTTGATAATGAAAATTAATTGTATCAATGTATATCACTAGGGCCATATCAATAAAACTCCTCTTTTCGTTATTCTGTCAAGTTCATTCACAACTCACTGTTGTATACATACAATGATTAGTACTCTCGCTATATCACTCTTCACCCAACTCAGCTGAACTGGACTGGACTGAACTCCCTGCTTATATATTTACTCTATGTTCTGCAAAAATCTGCAAAGTTCTCCATGTGAATGACGTTTTTAGTAATATCCATTTTATACTCCTGCTGGTTTCTCATAACTACATCTAACTATTAACATAATGTTTGAATCCAACCTAATAGGCCCTAACATAGTTAAATAATACAATAATATATATTAAACCTATTTTGTGTTGTAATAAAACAGAAATAAGAGGTTAGCTAGCCTAGATAAGTTTCGTAGATTTTGAAGTGTTTTACTAGAATAGTCAAGATAGGCCTAAATAATTTTATATCCTAAATAAATTTAGTATGCGACATTACGATGACACTATTTAAGGTACTGAGTGGTTTGTAGTGATTAATAACTAACTACGGAAGGTCTATTTTAAGATTGTTAAGATGCTTTATAAGTTCATATAGCATCAGTTTAACTTAAGCAATAATCACAATTGTTTCCTCCTATCTATCTCCTATTTATTTTCTAATATTTCAAAGCCAAATTTATATTTAGGAGAGGGTTTCCTAACAAAATAAAGGCATCGTCAAGTAGTATTTTGTTATACCTATTTTTGCATGTATTTTATTTATACGTTACTTATTAGATTGAATCTTACTGATCTTCTATGAAATTATAACAAACTTATTTATTTATACAAACAAATGATTATTATGAGGATGCCCCGAAATTCTGTGGACCTAATCAGTGAAAACGGTTTTTTGAATCTAGATAAAAATACTTTATAATAGAATCCTATGTATCATGTGCGTCCGTCTGTATATTTTTTTGCAAATTCATTTTCAAATCAAGAACAGTTTGGGGAAAAATCCTAAAACTTTATGTAAAACTACAGTTCAAATATGAACATTTCAGTAAGGAATATTAAAACTGGTTTTATTTTCTTATGTTATCAGATTCAACGTGTTAAATATCTACTTACTTAATTGCACCTTTTGCAATCTGTAATCTGTATTCTTATATATGAAATTCTTTTTGGATTACATTTTCCTAATGTTAAAACAGTGCAATGGTGTACGAATTAAATGACCTAATACTTTTCTATGATATCGTTGTTTAGCTAGTGTATAAAAATGCAATAAAATAATTTATTTGCAAACTAGCATAACATTGTTCAATGAACGTAGTTATCATATGAAATGCTATTTAATACTCTGCAAATAAGGAATATATGCTCGGGTGACAAGTAGCTATGCTATCTATACCTTTTAGCGAATTTCCCCTATAGGGAAGAAGCTATTACCGTAGGTCTCATGGTAAGACTTAAGCCCGAGACCATGATAACTTTTTGTTTTGGGGTCCCCAGATGCCAAAAACACTATTCGTTCAAATTTATATATATGTATATATATATATATATATATGTGTGTGTGTGTGTGTGTGTGTGTGTGTGTGTGTGTGTCCGTTAACACGATAACTTGAGTAAAAAACATCCGATTTTGATGAAATTCGGCTCAAATGTGTAAAATGACATTCATGACTTTAAGTTCGAAAACCAGAAAAATCGGACCATGGGAAGGGGGGTTTATGGGGGTTTTAAATTTTCCAAAAATCTGTTTTTTGCATTTTTCACCCTACAATTTTTAAAAAACTTAATTTTGGTTTTGACCATGTTATAGAGCCTAAAAAAAAACAAATAATTTAGTATTTTGAATTATTAACCTAGGTTAAGTGGTTGCGGAGAAAATCCAAAAAATCCTGCTCATAAAATCTCCCATGTTAATCTTAAGGGAAAAAGGTTTTTGGCTTTTCCTCAGTTTATTTTAATGTAAACTTCACATTTGCTTTTACCAATCTATTCAGTTAAACAAAATAATAATTTTGGTGTTTAAATTGTGATTCTACGCCTAACCGTTGCAAAGATATTCAAAGTGCTAAACACAGTACGTTGTCCACTGTTATCCTTATGGAGAATAAATCAAATTTGATATCTCGATTATTTATGAATGTATGTTAATGAAACTTGGTATATGGCTTCACGTAGTACTGGTATATTGATATTTGCACAGCAAATTTATTTTTTGTTGATTATTCCCGTAGCAGCAAACCTGCGTACTCAGCCCCATGTTATTCTTACGGAGAATAAGTAAAATGTAATGACTCCCTTAATTAGGAACATAAATAAATAAAACTTGGTATGTAGCTTCACTTGGTTGAGTTATATTGATAATTATATAAAAACCCATTTTTCTGTTCCTTGTTGCAGCAAACCTGCTTTCTCAGCCCCCATATTATTCTTATGGAGAATAACTAAAATGTTATATAGCGCTTATTTATCATTGAATGTTGATGAAACTTAGTATGTGGCTTCGCCTAGTTAAATTCTATTTATATTTGCATAAAAACCAATTGTTTCAGTTCCTTGTTTCAGCAAACCTACGTACTCATTACCAATGTTATTCTTATGGAGAATAATTAAAATCGCTTATATGTGTATATTTTTATGAATCTTGGTTTGCGGCTTTATGTGGTATTAAGACATATATTATGCATTGGAAATTCGCTGAGTACGCACGTTTGCTGCGACGGGGTATTTATTGTTTACATATAATGAAATTTCAACAAAATTTTGTTCATTTCACATTGTAATTTAATTTAGTCTATCATATTAATAATAATATAATACAATTTATTTGCCAAAAATATATAAATTGTATTGGTTTTTACAAAAATATCTTTAGTCTGAAAATAATATTAATTAAATCTTATATTTTTTATTTTCATAAACGATTCATCCAATGAAAATAAAGGATCATTAATTCGAATTTATTTAGTTTCCTTCCAATTTTTCAATTTTGTGTATTTTTAACATTTTTAACCTTCTAGAGAATACTATATTTACAGGTTTATATTTACCATCTTGCATCGCTTACAACTTAAGCAAAAGTTTGAAAAATAAGAAGTAGGGAAACAAAAGCCACCGAAAGTGGCCTTGGAAAGTGGTTGGGGGGGATGTCCAATCAAGGGTATGGCGTCATCTGGAAAAATACGACGGAGTATAAAAAGTAAATGGATGGCTGTTGTTGCTGCTACTTGCGATCGCGGGTGTTAAGTAACTCTTTACTTGCTTCGAAAAAACCACGCTTTAGAGAGAGTCTAAAATATATGCACTGAATTCATGGAGATACTAGAGCTACACTATTTTACAAAATAAATACAACAATTTTGGTTTTATTGTAATCCCCTGTTTAATAGGAAATTATCACGAAGCTTCAGAGAATCGAACGTATGTTTTATACGAAAACGATTTACACAGTTTAGATTTAGGCCAATTGCCCTAAAACACGTGTGGTGATTACTCTGATTATGAAACACTAAACGACAATCTGTGAACAAAAATCGTTATAAACATTTTGGAGAAATTAAAGTTGTTATGTTCGTCAACGTTATTTGTTTGATAATGACACTTCAAAAACAACAATGAAAATCAATTAAAGACTTATTAGTTAATCTGCGGAACTTTATGCGCATACCAATTGTGTCAAAACCAGATGAGTGATTTGGTATCCACGCCTCCACACATTCTGGCAAACACATTGACAGATAGACTGACACTACCCCGAAATCCACTTTTGAAGGTTCAGGGAGCATAAATTATTTTCGCTATTGACTAAAATTGATCAAATACTTTAATAATACAAAACCTAAATTCTTTACTAATACAATTGATTAACACATTATTAACACAATACATTAATAGCTTGTCAATACAATACATTAATATCTTGTTAATTCTTGTATTAATTAATACTTTGTATACAAATAACTCAACAAAATATAACTTTGTAAACCACACATATGGCTCGATACATATACAAACTCGGTTTCATTATTGATCATTAATATTTCGTAAAAATATCCTAAGGTTTTTCTATTGTTTACGTCTGTTTTGCAAATAGTTTATATGTACATTTATGATTTTAATTCTATCTATGTAGTGGAATTAAATATTTGAAATTTATTATACACAGTGTTTGATGCAGTCTATCTAGAAATATAGTCAGAGAGGCAGGCGAAGGTAATTCAGGTGCATAACAAGTTTCTCAGGCACAATGTGGACTTTATGTTTGTCAGTCAAAATTCATCTTTATTTATCGTATATTTAGTGGCAGTAGCCTCAACCACCTTATTTTTTATATTAAGAGTATTCATCACCGGAAGTTGCTAGATGCCATCTTGGAGTTTTGTTCCATAAGGCCAATGTTAACTTTGTGCCTCCATTACTCCTCACCTGATCGTCACATACAATTCATTTTGGTGTCAAATTAAAGGTTTCGTCGTCCTCTAGGGAAATACAATACAATGGCGAATACATTAATTTGGGTATCATTAATTGTTTGTGACAGTCTAGTGAGGAGTAACGGAGGCACAAAGTTAACATTGGCCTTATGGAACAAAACTCAAAGATGGCGTCCGGCAACTTCCGGTGATGAAGACTCTTAACTCTTAATATTTTTTGTATTTAGTCAATGGTAATACGAGTTATGTTGTTTATAAAACACCCATTATTAAAATTATAAACACATTTATAAGGATAGGTCTAGCTCTATCGACCAATTAAAAACCGCCCTTGGGCCTTTAAGGAGACCTGCCAATCCTCCCATCGTCTGTTGTTTGGCCTCATAATCACAGGATTGGTATTTATCCACTTGGATTTTCAGAAGTTACATCTGTCCACATGGTGTAAAACTGCTCGATCCGGCCCTTTGCTAGGAGATTCAACCCACACACCGAAGCATTTGTGTAATGCATTAATGTGTCATGTCATGTCACCCGTCTATCCCCAATATTCAGCTTAAGCTGTTATGTGCGAAAAATTATCTCAAATTAAAGCGGGCCGTAAAATGTAGGACATATAGAACTAAAACATCCAGAGAATATGGGACAGTTAGATCATACAAGTTAACTACGTGTTTTAATAAAACCTTCTAGGAATGTCGGCAAAATTATACGTAAACTCAACAAAATTGACTACAAGATTACAAAATATAGTATTAAAAAAGGTAATTCACTATTTATTTTAAGTTTTATTAAAGATACATACCTCAAAGGTTCGTTATTGAGACATTTTAAGAAAAACAATTATAATAATTACATAAATCCTAAAAAAGTATTGGGAGGTTGCTACACATTAGTGTGATATCCAATCCAACGACAAATAACACAGCATGTGTTGTTATTCTTAATAGTAAATTTAACAACGTACATACCTTTAACAATTATAATTTTACTGTTAATTATACATGCCGTCAACTTTAGGTTTACAATATATTTAGTTTTTCAATTAGCAATAAGTTTCAATTCCCAATTAAAATAGCAGTATAAATGTAAACAGGAATAAAATATCAGCGAAGAGGAATAAGGAATGGATTATTAATAATATATATTGAGCAGAAACGCAAGATAAATATTTTATTCAGAGCCCACGTTGTATTATTCTTTATCTCTGAGTCCCCTGACGATCAGTGTAGATTCCAAAACCTGTCTGAGAAGATATCACTTATCTATAAACCTTTCTTATAAAAATACACATTTCCAGTTAACTCCAGCAAATATTCCAGTTCATGGGTAAATATAAGTTATCTTAACGTTAACCGTTCTTAGTTTATATGTGTAAATCATCGTTAATTATGACTAATGCTGGATAGAAACAATAGTAATGTAACTATCTTTTACTTATGAATCTACTTAAAATTTCATTTCAGCAAATTTCCTCTACGAGGAAAGGGAAGTCGGCACGGTAAGTCCAAAGTCAAAGTCGCTAATGGTATTGACTGATTAATAAAACTAAATATAGGTAATTTGATTATACAAGTAATAGCGACGTCTTAGTAACAAAAAAAGCTTTCACTATGGTTAAATATGTAAAAATTTGAAAATTGTAAATACAATTTTCTAGTAAAATTATGTACATTCCCCTGACAGTTATTTAACAAAGTATATTATTTTAATTAGTAACGTATATTTGTATTAAATCTTTTATGAGGTATTGTAAAACCTAAACGAAGCGAACATTGATATTACTGCTGCGCTTTAGTAATAAACAATAAATGTTTACACTCTTGATTTAAATTCTTAATTTAAATCGCAGTGTTAAGGTTGTACATAGATATGATATGTTTGTTATGTCCTATATTTTTATACTTAGTGCAAATGGTACATTATAGAGCTTTGTTAAGTAAACCTAACATAATCTAACTAACGAAACAGAAATTAACTCACAAAAATGGAACTTCCAATCAAGATACATTTTATTTTTATATGATCCATACTTCCATTATAATTTGTTACGACGTAAATCCAAGTGTTGACACATTTACATAGACTTTTTAATTTTTTACAAAATTTTAAATAAATACCAATATAATTACAATAAAAAAAGCCCAAACATAATGGACAGAAACATTAATTACAAGGCTATGGTTTAAAACTGTTCCCGGGTATATTTTGTGAAAAAACAAACATAACTGATCGAGCGTTGCCGCATATGAATAATGTAATGTTTACTCCAAAGTTAGCCGCAAGCTCAGATTTTACTTGTTATTCCCCCAATTAAACATAACATTTCGTTTCAAGAAAGTTAGCATTGTAGCAGCAAATAAGGTACGCATTATTTTATAATTGAATCCCACTGTTAGTAGTTTTGAATAGTAAATATATAATAATTTGCACTACAGTTTGTCCAAACTGCGAAGTTGTATCTGTTTTTATTCAACAGTTTTTTGGGTCAGAATTCTTAAACAGATATACAATATTGCTATGAGTAGCTGGAAGAGTAGCTATTGTAACAGAAAATTTAACTAAATATAGTTGGCACAATGTTCAAAACTTTAGTACCCTTAGAAACAACTTGTTCAAAAAATTTCTATTGGAATACAATGTTTTAAACAAACCTTATAAAATGAGGTATTTAAACTCATTGTTCTATATATATATATATATATATATATATATATATATATATATATAAAATTGGTGTTGTATTTTATTTTGTAACTATATTTATTATATGGTTTCCCACAATTATAATGTCAACAAATAATACTCTTGTCTATTTCTAAAATAAAAATTTGAGGGTTATGGCTTCAAAGTATTATATCCAGTTTTCATAAATATCTTAGGTTCGTCCTGGAATATATATGGCTTATTGACAGCCATTCAAATAATTCAAATTTCAAATTCAACACAGCCTTGATACAACGGTTGGGAAAGAACTCAACTTCCATGCACAGCACACTCCAACCAATTTTACAAATATAAATCCTCACCATGGACACCATTGCAATCCGCCGAATCACTCAAGAATGAAAGATAACCACATTTACTATTTCACTCATAGTGTGGTTATTGTCTCTGCAGTTGCATGATTGTATAAACAGCTGCTTCCTGTGCCTTCTAAACATGATATTTTCTCACTTCAGCATCAAATCTATTTAGCCAATTCAGATGTCGATGCCAGTTCCACGAGGCTGACTCTTGGTTTATATGTAAATTGGTTAGGTCACGTAACATTGTTATACCAGGTCACAGAGCCAATCACCAACACACGCTATAACTTTTAATTCCCCAACCAGATGGTTCAGAAACCAATATATTTACAAAAAAATGTATTTATAAATATATCTCAGAGAAGAAGAAGATGTTAGATTTTTCTGTACAGTATCAATCTTAAAAAATCGTACGGTCGGCTGTAAGACATTTGTAGGACCAAAGTACTTTGAAAAGAGTATTTAAGGTATACTACGCTCCTATTACAGCGATCCTAGCGCACCACAATATGCTCTATTGTGAACACGATCCTGGATTAAGGCTTACGCCTCAACTTCTGTTCGTTCTGTTGCATGTAACCACACGAGACGAAACTTTATATATTTTGTAATATATAACAAACTCTTTTGTATTGTGTACTTATTTAGAAACTACATAGCCAGCTGTATTTTCTTTTGGGAAAAATAAAAACGTGTTAAAATTAATAAAATAACAAAATGTTACATACCAATTTTTGGGTACATGGACGAGACACAACGGGAGATGTGAAGTAGAAGACAAGGATGAGGCTTATTGTGGGACAGATGAAGGCTCAAGAATTGTTGTTGAAACAGAAAGCGATGGATCCCGGATATGCCATTCATCTTTACGAAGAGATGTGAAGCAGGAAGTGACAAGGACGAGACACAATGTGGGAGAGGTGAAGACTAAAGAAATACCATTGATACCGAGAGAGATGGACTTCGGCTGTGTCATTATTCTCTATGAAGAGAGATGTGAAGCATGAGGAGACAAGGTGGATACACAATGTAGGAGAGACGAAGGCTCAAAAACTGTTTTTGACACTGAGAGTAATAGGCTCCGGTTGTGTCATCAATCTCCGTTTAATTTCTGAGTTATTAAATTTGGAGATTATTTGAGTAGTTTGCATCCATAAATAGAACGTTTGGAAAGAGAAGAAGCGGAAAGTGGTCGTGTCTTTCTAAGAATAAGACAAATATTTTCATGTCAATCGATACAAATACAGGTTTTGGTTAGTCAATGTTTTACAAAAAATAGGCAGAAACAAACGTTTAGCATGTATTCTATATGTTTATTTCACAATATTAGTATCTAAATGACAATATTCAGTCCAGGCAAACTAAAAACTTGTTAAATAAAACGGATTTTCTATCAGCCAAATATATAGTCGCTTTAAAAATGCATTGAAAGAAAATTAAACACTTTATGGAAGTGAATTACACAGTTTTCCACCTACAGCATAATTCCTAAACTGAATTTTTGTAATTCTACAAAGTCTGCAAGAGGGTTAGGTGTGAATTTGGTCTCTTAGTGATATGAGATAACAACTGTTGTCAGTATATCAATTTCACATAACGAATGAACAAATGTCTTATGTGAACTTAAATTTCAAGTAATTGAAATATAACTTCTAAACATACATTTGTTGTGTGCTTCTACACCAAAGGCATTTTTAACCCTTTTGGTAGTGAGTGGTCTAACCTATGGTAGTCTTGTTATCGAACATCAATCTATTATTAGAAATCATTATATTTAAAAGCCCAAAGACAAAGCAGTTAGTTATCGCCTCGCCATTTCAACCATTCAGTTCCTTTAAGTTTTTTTTTTTTTTTTTCATTGATTCTTGTGTAATTTTTATAAAAATCTGTATTTAGATAATTGTTTTTACAGAAGTTTGAAATTATAGTAAATAGTTTGTGCGTTCAGCTAAATTTTATAAAGCAACATTGACACTTCCTAGCATCATAATTAATTTTAGTCTTACAAACACGATAGGTAAGTTAGCTTAGTTTATATTGTGACAAACGATCTCTTCATTGAGCCGATCGAATGTGACAGCCTCTCAATAGGATTGTCACGGATCCAAAAACAATCAGTGAAGTGACAGCCTTTGTACGCTAGACCGGTGGGGACAATATACAATCAGGGTCTCGTATTGTCGGACCAGACCCCATTGCCTTTGTCTAGCAGAGTCTCCATTCTCGTAAATGTAAATTACATTTGACAAGTTAATATTCTTCAAAGTAGGAACTTCTAGGGAAATCCCACATTAGGGTTAACAGATTTTAATTAAACATTGTGTTAAAGTCCGAAATAGTAATATTGATTACGTTGATTGATCCCTAGGATTAAATCAAATCATTCGATATTAATTTGGTGTAATATGTAACTTATCTAGTTGCTGCGAGTAAAATACTAGGCCTGAATAACAATGAACAATCCTGATACATTTACTATATTACCTGCAGTTCAAGTGACATAACAAATAATAAGTTGTTAATAACTTCGAATCGATTTTAAATTAAAACGAGATCGCACGCAGCACGCTGACGTGAGGGAAGTGAATTTCCACTTAAAAACTTTTAAAACTCAAAATCAGTGTAAAAACATACATTTATTCAATTTTTTATTAAAATCTGAAAACAGTGATTTTTTGGCTGTTCTGATGCTCCTGGTTTCATTTACATGCAAAGCTGGGAACACAATGTTGCGCTTTATAATGTTAGCAGAAGGTCCAGACAGGCTTTAAAGTAGGCATGAGGTTGCTGGGGATGATAAAAGTACTCTAACAAAGGAATAACAGGCTTTTATAGTGTAAAACCCCCATAAGACAACGTACCGTGTTTAATCGAAACACATTTTCTTTAATAACGCGGTAAATATGTATGCTATAATGACGAGAGAGGGCTTAAAACTTTCGCTTTACTAATTCCCATCTTTATAGATGCATTAATTTTACATACAGGGCTTTTCTGGCCCTTTTTCGGCCCAAAAACTCGAAATTTGAAAGATTAATCCTCAAAAAAGGGGTTTAGAGTTTTCCGATTGTTTTGCCCAACAAACTTGTCCAATTGATTACAGAAAGGAACGTCCCTACCAAATTTGAAGTAAATTGGACAAGAAATGCGACCGCTAGATTGCAAACATATATATATATATATATATATATATATATATATATATATATATATATATATGTCTCTCTCTCTCTCTATATATATATATATATATATATATATATATATGTATACAATTTTGAACGACTTCCCAAAACGTGTTCAGGGGGTCACGTTAGGAACTTCTATGGTGGTCCTGGGCTTAAGTATCACCGTGCGGGTCATGCTAATAGTTAACTTGCCAAAGGAAATTCACTAAAAATAGTTTAATTTATATACAGCAAGTTATATTTTATTCGATTTCTATGCAAGCAGTGTTGTAACTCCATGCAAACCCTCTCACTTTTGCTTCTAAGCCGATTCCATCTCACTGTTTGCCATCAATCTGGTCGTCTGCATTAATAATTTCTCTTGGATTTTGCCGTACCCTCTCCTCCCTGACATTAATTATTTCGCTTACTTTGATGATTATTTGAAATGTTTAGGCACTAGTTAGTATATTTAAAGACAATAATATTATCAGTAGTTACAAATAATTTTAATCATTTCAAATACATATTACTAATTGTATTTTCACTTTATTTGTAAATTGATCCAACCATTATTATGATCTCATGGTCCATCTTTTAGAAAAATAACTAAAATTGTTTTAATCCCGTATGAAATCTCAAACTTTGGTTTAGAAAGAAATCTATTTTGACACCATTCAGAATTTTTCTGTTTTGTGTCAGCCAGTGGTCCCAGTCAACTAAAGTAAAATCCTATAAACCAAAAATGAATAAATAAACAAAACGTAATAGTGAACCAACTTCAAGCCTCTTTTAACCTCTCAGGGGATAGATAAAATACCGTGCACCTTTTCTACAACCGGGATATAAAATTTTTGTTATACATCACATAGCGGGTCACATAGTGTTTGCTGATAATATCTTCATTCCATTTACATTTAATTGGTAAACGTATTTTAATTTTGATAACTGTCGAAGTAGGGAGTTACAATGAGTTAGTATCCGCATAAGACAATTTTGCTGACATGTTGTTGAGATCCCTGTAAACAATGGCTGCATGAGACTCCATATCATAAATCACTGTAACTACATGCCCCTGCCATTTGTAACTTAAGGAGGTAATAATTTTTGGACATATGAAACAAAAAAGAGCCCACCAATTTAAACCCTGGAACATCTTTTACATATGATATATAACTCTCGGTTTACAAAGCGTACGAATGTTAGGCTTTCAAATTAGTAGAGATTTTTTAGGCAATACTTTTACAAATGGCTAATTTAAGAAATAGATCAAATTAATGTATATTGGTAAATATTTCGTTATTACTGTTTGCTTTACATATTTATGAACTGCTAACAACTCTGTTCAATTTAATTACACACTAGCTATTGTGAAATTATATAAGTGTACACAAAAGATATGATACATACTTTGAAAGACTGCCATTTCCTCATTTTTATTTGGGTTTGCGACAACGTTTTCGTCTTTTAAAGACCTTTAAGACGAGGTCTATTTAGGGAAATAGTTTTTAAATACACATTTTAAAATGTGACATAAATAGGCGTATTGTAATAAAACATAAAATCTTCACCGTGTTGAAAATCTAAGATGGGAATTAGAGTTATAAATCAGGTGAGAGGCAAGGGGAATGGAAACGAGAAAAGCAAACCTTTCCACTGAATAATTTAATGTGACAAGTTCTTGATTTCACGGGGTCAGAAACATCGTATTATTTTTACTCTGGGTAATTTATTTATGCCTTTGCCATTTTAAATTTAAGACATATTGCCAACTTAAAACTATAACAAGCTAGCTTTAACATGTACATAAAGTTTTAAACTATTGAAACAACTACTTTTAATTTGGCGTTCTGTAACACACCACTGTAAGACGCTTTTGTCCTATTAAAATGTTCAACTATTGAAGCACCATTCACATATACGTTACGCATTTGTTCATCATTGCAAACCCCATCCCTCCTTCATATAACACACCGTAACGCCAAAGTACCCCCACCTTCTCTAATGATTCCTAACATAATCGTAGTAAATGGCAAAAAGCTTAAATCGTGCAAAAATTAAACTTACAAATATTATAATAATATTTTCTTTTTAATTTATGAACAATTCTGTTATAACATTCATAAAACAATAATAAAATAATATGTAATATATATCAATTGTGAGATGAACCACAACATAGAATTAACATTGACACTACCTATTTTTATTACGAACAATTTTAAGATTCATCCAAGAAAATAAACCATTCTAGCTAAAACGTATAATAAAAGTAAATAAAAAGAAAAATTTTAGTAACTCATTTAAAAACAAAAACAACATAAATACGTGATAAGCTCAATGTTACTAATGACTACTTCATTGTCGATTTCGCTCGACGAATTTTATTGTTGCTATTTAATCAAATGATTGTAACAACTTTATGTATTAAATAAGATATAATTTTACATTTTTACTGTGAAGAAGTATTTGACCAAAGAATGATAAACAAATGGATATAATCTTAATAACAAGTTGTTATTATTAATATTTGTAAAACTATTTATTTAATAAAATCAATCACTTGCAAATTTTTTTTTTTTAATATTCCTTTAGTCTGTAATATTGTTAATGATTTTCCGATTTGAAATATATGATGTATCAAACTGTCCATGTGACCTTGTTATTATGGAGTATTCATGTAACATGGGTTTAAACCTCAACGTAAAACGTTTATAAAAGTGGGTTTAAATTCAACTTTACAATTTTTGTGTTTACATTTGTTACAATATCGACCCCAGATATCCGCCGATCATTATTGGGTAGTGAGTACTCTGCCACCAAGTTGATTCTGTCATATCATGTTCAAATATAATATTGCATAAAGTGAAGGTGGTGTTGTGACCCTCGTTTCAAAATTACCATAATGACACGCCGAACATAATGTGTAATCGGTTTTAAAGTATCTTTCTCATTTATTAAGATTGTATAAGTGAGTTCTAAGTGTCCTCTAACTTTATTTTCTTAACCATAATATGAGATAATGTCCATAAGCCACTGCAGGTCATTCAAGAGCATATACCTCATTTTGAAGAAGTTAACAATTTATTACGATCTTTGATTTATCATTTTATTATTGAAAATATTTGTTCAGATTTAAAATGGGTCCTCTGTTATCAAACAATAAAAAAAAGTTAAACACAATCCTGCAATCGGCTTTTAGACACGTTTTTTCAATCCCAACATGTCGATACTTTTATAAAATATTTTTTTAACCGAATATTTTTTGTAATCGTGGGTTATAATACCACCTTTTAATAATTTTATTCCATTTTAGTTGTTCCAAAATGTTATCCAAAAATGTAAACATAGTCAAAATAAATTACTTAGGCTCCTGCTTATCAAATATCGGTCAGTTAGGGAGGTGCCGATATTTTATAACTCACCCTGTATATGCGTTCGCATTAGCTGACAAACTTATATATGTCAGTTGACAAATATATATAATGGCTTCCATATTAAAAATCCTCGTTTCCTTTTTAGATTTTCCTCTTTAGGGAAGAAGCTATTACCGTAGGTGGCATGGCAAGACTTAAGTATGATAACCATGATAACCTTTCGCTTTGATGCCACCATATGGCAAAAAGACTATTTTCTCTTATTATATATTTGCATACTATATATGTATAACTTGATAACTTTTTAAAAAGCCCGAAATCGATTAAATTTGGCGCTTTTCAAAGTGCTACACACCGTACGTTTCCAATGTTATTCTTATGGAGAAAAATAAATGTTATTTCTCGATTCCTAATAAATATATTTTTATGAAACGTAAGTGCCTTACAACGTGGTAATCGTGGTAAAGATGTGTGGCAGTGAGACACATATGTGTAATTCGCTGGAAATTCGCTGAGTATGCAGGTTTGCTGTGATAGGGGGTAGTTCTTTTGTATTCTTATATTTCCAAAGCAGTAGTATTTTGGCAAAAAGACAACGACGTTGCGCGTACTTGCATTACGTATTCCTTGCTCGTCTGGCCAGATTTTTGAGAGAGTGCCAACACTTCACACGTGATTCTGCCGAATCTAGAAAACGGAAAACTTCTGATTTTAAACTTAGCCTTTTGGTCAAAGCAAAATTTAGTATCACTATACAACTATACTATTTTACTCAATGGCTCAGAACTTATGAGCACTCTTTTTGTTTGCGATCATTTGAAGACAACGTAGACTATTTAAATATGTTTTTAGTTTCATCTTACATATCATTAAGGTGTACTCTATTTATTACGTTAAGGAAACTTAACTTTTTTAATTTCCTGTGAAATTTCTTAACTTTTCTTCAATTAAGTATATGTCAAATTGGAGTATATTACGGTTTACCGTCATATAATACCTTCAAAGCCTAGGGAGTCGGTTGTTTCACACTTAATCCACTAGTTAATCGATTAGCTTTGGTAAAAGGTTTGTTCTAAAATAATTTCTTAAGCATCAAAGATCCGGCGATTCACACTAAAGAAATAGTTAAATACAAGTAAATCTAATTTACATAAATAACCAACTCGATGTTTTGATGATCTAAAATTTGTCTTTAAGGTTAGTGCTTTCACTGATGCTGAATATACAGATTTATTCAAGACATGAAACATTTACTAAACACTCGCCTGTTTCACTCTCGCAGCTTGTTCAACGTAAACTGTAAACACTACCATCAAACGCGGGGTGCAGTGAATTTGAACTAATACGGATCTGAGCTTCCTGCTTCTCAGCTTGTTCAACATCTATCTGTTATTATTTCAGCAGAGTTTTCAAACAATTTGAACTACCATGATTTGATTACATAAATATCTGTTAAGTCACAGTGTAGTAATTTAACTAACTTTTACATTTTACGCAATGAGCATTTCCCTTTTATTTGTTATGTGATTGTTTCATTTGTATATACAGGATTTTTAGATTCTGCAGCACCAAACTTAATTTATTGTTAGTCAGGTAAAAGTATCAAATAATTCGATTCAGTAATACTTCAGTAGTACTTCCGTAGTACTCTTGTTCATATTACTGTTTGTTTAGCTGTCCGTTCATTCCCTAATTTAACTATATAAACACACATCACATTGAACTACATAAAAAACTGTGTACATAAATTTTGAATTTAAATTAATATAACTTTGAGCATATTGACCAAATCCAAATCCACATATTTAAAAAACACAAATATTTACTAAACGCCTTTTTAGATCAACTATTTACTTTGTTTATTGTACTTATGCATTTTTATTGTCTTTCGTTTGACATTTTTGCAATATACCTTGTATGAATCTGCCTTTGAAAGCTAAATCAAATCCAAAAAAATTCGAAAATGCTCTGTTTTCGTATCTAAATATTTGTTATGGTACGCACTATGCCTTGATATAAATGAAAAAGTCATATAATAGTTATTGGAAGCAGTAAAAGCCACAGAAAGTCATTATTGGTCCAATAACCAGTTGTCGTTGATGTTTTACGACCTGCAAACATCGATATTTGCTCTGGACCAAGATCTCAGGCTGCTGTTTGTGTTACTCTCTTTGCATTAGGCTTGAGTCAGGTGTTCCAAAAAAGTCTCAAAAAATAAAATAATCATCTAAAAAATATGGCATTAAATTTTCAAATACATTGTGTTTTTTTTTTGCCTTTGTATGTGAAACGTAGTTGTCTCTACTTTTTTGTATGAAAATAAAATATTGTTTGATAAAGACATGTTTTTAAAGTAATCCTTTAGTAATTTATAAACGCTGGAACTTAAATGCGATTCTAATTCGAACAGGATTTTTCGAAAAAGTGGTTCTTCCGGAAGTATTCTATAAATTTAACAACAAATTAATTACAAACATCAAAAATAATACTTTTTAAATAGTTAAGTCATACAGCTTTACGTTTACGTTACACGTTTATTTTTTACAGGCACTATTTAGAAATCTAACTCTGACACCGGTGCGTCTATGTGCACTATGCACTATATGTGTGACTCCATTAAAATAACAACTTCTAAATTATAAAATTCCTACTCATGCTTTATACCAAACAATACTCCACATCATACTGAAGACGACCTGATTAAGTAAACTTCGAACTGGATAAATATAGCTCTTTCGGGGATATGAAACACGGGGAAATTAAACGATTAAATACATGCTTGAAGAATATTGTAATGAAAACTGTTTTACTTTTCCCTTAAACATATAATTAGTTAACAGGATGAAAAATATAATCTAGAAAAACTATCTTGAAATACTCTGAATATGTTATACTACCCCAATATATCCCTTGAACACAATTTAATTTCTGGCAGGTCTGAACTAAAAAGGAAAATCTCCCCTATTTAAGAATTGCTGCCTCGCATTTAATGTTGGTAGCACTGATTTGGTTGCATTGCTTTTTGGCTTTGCAAGTGCCTTATTATATACCGTGATACATGTACTACATCACTTTAAATGTAAATATAAGCCTGAATAAAAATATAACATTAAAATACTTCTAGTCATGCATCATCAAGTTATAAATCTAGACACCAAATATAATTTCTTAGAAAGGCGATTAAAACAACTATATAAATAAAATTAGGGTTTACCTGTACAGTTTACAGTTTTGCTTTGAATTATGAAATTTTTGCATATTTTCACGTTTTACACACTAGGGAAGCCAAAACAAGTCTTATCACAATTTCTGTCTTTCTTTCTTTCTATCAGTCTGTCTATCGGGAACGCTCAAAGACGGGTTTTTGTTCGCTTTTCACGGGAAAACGGGTGCACCGATATTGATGGAACTTTGTTTCTTTGTTCTATACATATGTGAGAAGGTGTTAGGCCACTTTAAACCGGCATACGTCTTTTGAAAAAGAGTTCGGCCGATCAAAAACGTGATTTCGTGCGATTTAGGTTACGTTTTGTTCGCTTTTCACAGGGAAGCGGGTGTACTGATTTCGATGAAACTTGTTTTATATGTTCTATATGTGTGTTAGAAGGTTTTAGTTTAACTGGGTTTTTGGAAATCACCTTAGGACTCTGTCCCAAGGGGTTAAAGTTCCTATGTTATTCTTATGGACAAAGCATTTATTTATATTGAACAACATGATGACTTAAGAATAGTTATTCTATAAACAGATGTTGTAGTTCTTATTCAAAACGTTGAGTGAAGATTGGTAATAAATGACATACGTATACAGAGAGGATATCTATATACAATAAATTAAAGTTTTGGCTGTACATTGCTTGGAATTATGAAATGTTTGCTTATTTTCACGTTTTACACCCTAGGGAATCCAAAACAAGTCTTATCTCAATTTCTGTCCGTCCGTCTCCCCTTCGGTAAGGCTCAAGGATGTGTTTTTGTTCGCTTTTCACGGGAAAACAGGTCCTCTTAATTTTGATGAATTTTTGTTTGTTTGTTTCATACATTCGTGAGAAGGTTTTAGGCTACTTTAAACTCTTGTACACATTTTGGAAAAATAATGGTGGTCGCTCAAAAACGTGTTTTCGCGCGGTTTTGATCGTGTTTGTTCGCTTTTCCCATGGAAACGGATGAACTGATTTAGATTATTATTTTAATTTATATGTTCTATACGTACGTTAGAAGATTATAAGCAACTTTAACATTTTGAATTCACCTCAGGGCTATACCCCATGGGATTTTCAAGATACCACTTTTTTGTTATGGACGAAGTATTTATTTACACTGAACCAGTTGATAACTTAAAAATATTTATTCCATAATCAGCTGATGTAGTTCTAATTTAAAATGTTGAGTAAAGATTGGTAATAAATAACAGAAGTATACAGAGTGGATATATTATATAAATCTATATTTTTCTGACACATTCACTCGCTCACATTGTGATCACTGTAACTAAAATACGACAA
The DNA here is from genome assembly GCA_963675035.1 of Allygus modestus. NCBI lineage: Eukaryota > Metazoa > Arthropoda > Insecta > Hemiptera > Cicadellidae > Allygus > Allygus modestus. The sequence goes on along the minus strand of OY776112.1, from coordinate 391,853,165 downwards.
GGTGTAAAAAGTAGAAATTTTGCATAGTGGTTCCCCTTATTCTGCAGATGTACGATAAAGATAGGTTTTAAAAAATCGTACCTGGCTCTGCCCTAATTTACTTTTATTGCTGACAATCTTATGAGAATTAGTTCGGACCTTTTAAGTTGAAATTCGGTAGGATCACACCTGGTCAGAACAAACACAAGCCTATTCCCGTTAAGAACGGTTTTTAGGGCCCCTCTCCCGAATCTTTGGAATACTTATTTTAACAATATTGCACCTCCTACTGATGGGGATGAAATTCGGTAGCAAAAAAAGCAGATAAAAATACTTAAGCGCTCTGCCTCACTGACCTTTAATATAATCATCACAAACTACTCAACCAATAGAGCTGAAATTTGGTTTTGTTTTTCCCTGAGGTTCATAATCAGATTAAGTTCAAAAGTGCCTTGTGCCATCCTCACGTCCACCAATGAACCAGCAATAGAGGTCAACATAAAGGTGATGTATCTCTTCCAAAGCGAGGAACGGGTGTCAATTTGTTATCAGCGTCCTTTTAACCTGGACCACGCCATTCACTACATTGTACCTCAACTCAGTAACAGTACCTGAATTATCTGCCAGTATCTTTCGTTAGTTTTGATTTAATTGTACTTAAAAAATTTAAAATGTAATTTAAATATTGTAAAATTAATTCAGTTATATTATTTTTAAATTCATCTATTATTTAGACATACAACCCGTACGAAGGACGGGTACAGAGCTAGTTTATAATATGACTTCAGTTTGCCTCAGATAATCTAAAGTAATGGACCAGTTGATGGACCTCACCTCTGAATTAATCACGGCTCCGAAGAACAGCCAGTTTTTTCATCACAATTTACTTGTGTATTTGTATTTCTGGCTAGTTACTCTCCATAATTCAGTAATAGGTATATTTTAGGGGGAATTCACAAATAAATCAAAATGTAAGTAAAAAGAATCAATAAGCGAATTATACTATATTCAATCATTATTGTACTTACTTCACATAATAAGTATTTTTTCATAATTTATTCTTAGCTACCAACCGCACATAATAATATAAGTAGTCTGTTAAACGAATGTCTCAACCCCTGAAGAAGCCTTTGAGGTTGGTTCTAGATAGGAAAGGTCTTTTATGCGTTACTGTCAGACTTAACGTTCGCTTTATCATATAACTCATATTGCATGATTTAAATGCCTACTATAATTTTAAACTTACACTACGTATAATGTAATCGTGTAATGTATAAAAAATGTGATATGTAAGAAAGAATCATATATAAAGGGGGATATACCACAGATATTTTTAGTTCAAACCAGTCTAAATTAATTGCCATCACATTTACTTACACCTTTCCTTTTCTTAAATTCTTTAATGAATGTTTGACACTAAGAAAGGCTAATCATAGGTTATACACTACAGGTTGTTTAAGCCACTACATACAATTATTTATTAATATATTGCCATTGATCTGGACCAGCGTTTATATAATATTCAAGTAGTGTATTTAAACGTGTCTGGAAGTCCTTTAACAGCTTACTAACTTACCACTATTGAGCAGTCCAGCCAACCACATAGAATGGAGGACCGCGTCGTTCAGTACATTTCCAGAACACGATCTGCTTTAACAGCTGCGACTACTGCCCTTAACCTTTTTAACTAAAGCTTTGATAAACTCTAAAATATCAAATTATATACAATTGTATCAAATTTCCTTGATTTGTAAATACGAAATTCGTATACAATGCGAAATCTAGTTGCATTATGAAAAATTGTGAGCTTTAAACTTTTTTTATAATTGATTTATTTTGTTACGTAGGGTGGTACGATAAATATGGAAATATGTACTTAGTTTCAAAGTGACTTTTCTATAAGATTGTATTAAATCTTAAAAATAAAATAAAATAAAGATAGTCGAAGAACACTCTGCCTTAAATAAAATACGACCGATATCATAAATGTATAAAGCTTAAGTAACATTTCTTCTGTTATGTATTTTTAAAGCAGGATTGATATTTATTAATTGAGAACGGTATTACTGCTAATCTCACTTATACTATATAAGCTTCGCCGTTTTAATTGCTATACTCGACCTACTTGAAGTCTCTCCTACCTAGTTAAGTAGGCCCTAATATAATTTCACAATGTGAATTTTGCAACATGCCTCGTCTGGGACAATCTGTCTATCCCAAATTCTCTTAAAATTGTATTTGAAAAAAAAGTTGTTTATAACTGTTCTCGAATTCCCTCTATAGGGAAGAAGCTATTACCAAAGGGGGTATTGTAAGACAAGTCAAAGACTAAACTTGTCATATCAATATATTTTGATGACACGTGGTAATGTGGTTAATGCGTTGGTTATAAAAATATTTTTTTATTGGAAATTTGCTGAGTACACTGCTATCTTGTTACAGGTGAATTATTTTAATACATTGAGGACGAGTCGTGGAGACATTTCAATCAAATGAATAAGACAATCCCGTATCAAGTTGAAGAATTCCGTTATGAAATTGTTTACAATTTTAAATATTAGATTGAGTTTAACACTAGTTACTTGATTAATGATTACAGAATATTAAATCCCTTTGAAAGTTATACGGTTACTTATATACATGATTACAAATATAAGCTATTTATAAACTCTCCTATGGTAATAATAGACCCAGTTTAACAATGTCATACAAATCCTTCTGTTTTAATTCAAATAATTTCAACATTGTTACAGCACAGGGCCGCACAACAACACAAGGTATCGGTACTAAATTGGCTAATGGGCAAAACGTAATAGCGGTTATATGATAATCTATCGCCGAGGCAGCAAAGACGGGGTTGAAACATAAATTGATACTGCGTTATTGATTTAATATTTTTATCAATATAATTGCATTAAAAATTTTAATACAATTGATTAAAAACTATACATAGTCTTACTTCCTTTTCGAAAACATGAGACCATGGTTTATAGAAATTGGATGGTTATAAATATAACAGATACAATATAACACGCCATTTTCTATCCCTCGTTATATAATACTACAAAACATTTTGTACAGGCAAAAGTGGATTTATTAAATTTCATAAAACAAAATATTAAATAAACCCATTAAAAACGCACTAAATTATTTATTGTCTTTTTTAGATATGTTCAAGTATGTTTATGCCAAAATCATGATTATAAAGGTAAAATACGAATAAGGTGTATTATAATGTACAATGTGTCCGTGTTAAAATATTTATTCTTCTTCTTTAATCTTTATCAAATCACCTGAAATACCTACACAGTAGTATTCTTAAATTATTGATTTAAAAAAGGCATATATGTATCAATCAATTATAATGAATAAGTATTAAAAACCTATGTTTTTTAGATGGTTTCAATACAATGAAGTTTTTTTAGAAACAAAAATTTTAAATAAACACAAATGGTTACTGAAAGTGATTAATTTTGCAACGGGAGGGCAAACGATTAAGACAAATAATTTAAAGACAGAATATATAATGAATTTTAATTTGCAGATTTGGAACAGATATTCAACGGAACTAGATAGTTTAGTAAATGGGCTGAATATACTAAACCTAAACTCACATTCCAGTCTAGTATCTGGGTCACGGAGTTTTCCTAACTACAATTTAAATAATAGGCAGTTCAAAACAATTTAAATTACTAAGTTATAACATTATAAATAAGAAACTTAGTAATTTAAATTGTTCTGAACTGACTATTATTTAAATATAATTTAGGAAAACTCCGTGTATAGCTTTAGCCCAGATACTAAATTTTATGGTTTAGTTTCTAAATTATAAATTTAATGTTAAGGAACTAAAACTACAAACTCATTTTGTTCATTTTCCTTAAGTTTGTGCTTTTTATTTCAATATGTTATAATTACTTTATTAATTATTTAAAGTATAATCCTGAAGCCTGAATAACTATTTCAAAACAAGCACGATCAATTTTCAACTTTCAGTTAAAGATAACTGGCTTCTGGTTTACACAATTGTTTTAGATAGCTATTAACCCTTTACAAAATTAGTTTTGTAAAGGAAAGTTTTTTATTTCGAAAATAACACTCACGTAGTTGTGATTAACATAATACCTACTACAGAATTAAATATACTAAGAATTATTTACACTTAAAATGAGGTAAACTAAGATTAAATAAGTATGAAGAAGTTTAATAAATTCATAATTAAATCTGTTGGTAATTAAAGAATAATCTAAATAATTTAAACAACAAACGGTGATTATCATAACTCTGTAAACGTGTTTTGAACAGAATTTTTACCCTCGTAAATCCTTAAATAATAAAATAAAAACTTTAACATGGAACAACAGAACATTGTTACACATTTTTCACTTATTATAATTATTTATTTTGTTATTAATATTAAATTAAATGTTCGTTTCAAATTTGTATGAACAATAAAGCAAGCTCAGAATCATAATTTTCAAGTTGTTGTTTATTTTTTCGCTCCCGATTTTCTTTTTTTCTTTTAATATAACAAATTAACAGAATATTGAATTAAAACTTCAACTTATTTCCCATAAAACCAGAACCATAAATTCCATAAATGTATTAAAATGTTAAGATAAAAAAGTCTGATAATATTTTATTGTATTAATACAATTTTTAAATTTATGTTTATTAATTGTTATTAATCTTTTAAAAATCTCTTTATTTATATATAATTTTTTTTATTATTCTAAAGTCACAATTAATTTATATTAAGCGTAGCGTTGTTTAAAGGAGAGCGCTGCTTTATGTGATTCCGTTGATTGTAAGGGACTGATGCCTTGTCAAGTTCCGAACAAACGGTGATGCAAGAGGCAGCGCAGTTTGTATACCACTTCACGTCTCACTATTACTTCAACCTCCATTTGAATATTTCACTGCATTCATTAAATTCAAACCATTTTATTATGATGAATATTCAAGATATATTTTTATATATTCTATAAATAGTTGTTATAATTTGTGCCTTAAACACACAAGCATTCAAGTTATTAAAATAATTTTAAGAGTGTATTTGTGCTGGAAATAACAGGCACGGGTTATTTTGACCTATGCGTATTGAAATATGATTGTAACATCGATTACAATGTTTTTTGTTGACCCAACTTACCAGTTTTGTTACAGATTTGTCTGCAATTACCAAAATTTATGTCAAATACATTTCTACGTTTTCCAATAAATTCAATTAGACCATCTTCATTTAGTTTGTTTAATACTTATTGGTCATAAATATTTAAAGAAATTCAACTACGACCTAATAATCTTGGCCAAACTAAAGCAAGATTACGAATAAAAATGCGCAGTCAAAATTTAGTTTTAAAACATTTCTAGTGAAGCCTTTTTATCAAATCTGAGATTTGGGTACTAGCTCTCTGGAGTGTAAAACTTTGATTAGTATCTGGTGCCGATTTATTCTTGGACTCTGGGGGCGCATACCAAGTAGTAAGGGAGGGATGAGAGGGGTTGGGAAGAGAGCGTAGAGGCTATACGGAAACTTTACTGGAAGTGGAATTTTGTAAATAAGGTTTTTCAACCGTAGAGCTTCAACGTAAGATGAATATAGATTCGTTTCTGACATTAACAAATTATAGTCTACGTTTTTAAAGCTTGCATTTGTTGATATAATAATAACGAGTTCGCAAGCAGCACGCTGACGTGAGGGAATTGAATTTCCACATACAAATTTTAAAACTCAAAATTAGGGTAAAATCATACTTGCATTCAAATTTTTATTGAAATCTGAAAACATTGATTTGTTGGCTGTTCTGATGCTCCTGGTTTCATTTACCTGCAAAGCTGGGAATACAGTTTTGCGCTTTATAATGTTAGGAGAAGGTCCGTCAGGCTTTAAAGTAGGCGTGAGGATGTTGGGCATGATAAAAGTACTCTAACAAAGGAGTAGCAGGCTTTTCTAGTGTAAAACCCCCATAAGACAACGTACTGTGTTTAGTCGAAACACATTTTCTTTAATAACTCGGTAAATACTTATGCTAGAATGACGAGAGAGGGCTTAAAACTTTCGCCTCACTAATTCCTATCTCCTTACATGCATTGGTTTTACATTTGGGACTTTTTAGACCCTTTTTGGGCCCAAAAACTCGAAACTTGACAGATTAATCCCCAAAAAAAGGGTTTGGAGTTTTACGATTGTGTCGCCCAACGAACTTGTCCAACTGCTTACAGAAAGGAACGTCCCTAGCAAAGCAAATTTGAAGTTAATCGGACAAAAAACGCGACCGCTAGAGTGCAAACACATATATTTACATATATATATATATATATATATATATATATATATGTCTACAATTATTTATATATTATGATTATATATATATAATTATATATATTATAATATATATTATATATATATATATAGACATATATAAATATATACAATTTTGAACGACCCCCCAAAACGTGTTCAGGGGGTCACGTTAGAAACTTCTATGGTGGTCCCAGGCTAAGTTTCACCGTGCGGGTCATGCTAATAGTTCACTTTCCAAAGGAAATTCACGAATAATACCGCTCGATAACACATTTACATATTTTACCGATGCAATTTCAATAAATTGTTTCTGTTGTTTTTAGAACGTTTTAAAAGTATTATCTATAGCTGGTGATAAGTGGTGTTACCTTAAACCTCTCTTTCTCTCATTTAGATTGTTGAATAATTGTGCAGACCCAAACCATTAGTTTAAGATAACCTAATATATCGGTTTACTTTACAGTAGAAAAACATAGCTTGAACTTGAAGGGATTTATTGTTCTTTTGGTTTACTCTTTGAGTATAAACTTAATTGATGTATTAGAAAAATAACAATCGTTATAGCTAATGTAATTTTATTAAAACACATTATATTATCTAGATAAAATCTCAAAATGTCCAAAATAAAAAAATTGCCATAATCACTCACATTAATATTTATTACCAAGACACAAACTGTTTTCTACAACGACACAGGGTTATATTGCTATATCCTGTGTACTGTGTATGTGCTAGAGTACAGAGATTAATCGGTATATTTTATACTAGCGATTGCGTTGACAGAGGACTCAATAGATGTGCCATCAGCAATGGCTACCAAAATACTAATGCTTAAAGAGAGGACCGACTAAGGTTAGGCGAGAAGGGCAGCAAGGGAGAGTCCAATCTTAGTGTTCCACTACACTTCCCCTTCAAGTATAGACTGTACTAGGTCAAATCCGTGAAAGGGAACTGTAACTGGGAGAAATCCTTGACTCACTCGTGGTTTCTTTATTTTTAATATATACTGAAGACGATCCGTCAACTTAGTCTAGGAATATTATCCATGCCAATGATATTGTCTTAGCCACTCGACGCAAATACTAAATACAAACAGAGTAAACTCTCACAAACGGCCTTGCTATCCTAAAATTGTTTTTACAATATGGAAGATCAATTTGATGGCTTTCCTCTTTGTCATAGTGTCCAAAGCACCCAAAGCACCCTGGTGCTATGTAAGATCGCTTATCTTGAAAAGCCATCTCCATGCCTTGAAGCTTAGGATAAAGGGAAACCTAGTACAACGCCTGGATAACAACATCGGGAGCCAATTTATACTATAGTCTAATCCTATTACGGCTCAGCAATGCCCGAGTATGGCTAAATAGTGTAGAATTCAGACATTATGTTTAGTTAAGCAGTTTCATACAATAACACTGCAACACCATTTACTTGGCTCCCAGTACTTTTAAAATTTTCCCACACAAGATCTGATGTAAAGAAGTGTTTCCAAGAAAATATAAGAAAATTGTGTCGGTCCACAATTTCCCTGTATTGCAGAAACTCCCACCACAGATTTAAGCTTCTTCCTCAGTTCACCTTCTCTGTAATCGACGACAACCTTTCTTACTAACCTTTCTTAGCTTGGCTATAGCCTTTGAAGAACACATCGATGTCCTGAGTCTAACTGCTCTGGTAATAAAAATACATAAAAAACACATTTTTCAAATTTATATATAATTTGTCTTATGTACATGTGAAATATGTTATTCTGTCTCTGTAATTTTGTAATGCTTTGATAATTATAAAATGTGTATATTTGTAAATGGTGTTGACAGTTGAAAATAAAATTAATAAAAGAAATGATAGCGGGTAGCTACAGCTTATGGTTGTCATGGTGGGACAGGAATTCAACCAATCCTGTGATTAAGGGGCCGACTACCACTATAAATCACATAGTTAACCTTTGTTCCCTGCGTGCTTTTTTGGGAGGGTTAGCGGGTCTCCTCAGTGTCAGTGGAGCGGCTCTTGATTGCATGAGGGGGCAGGAATTCTCTATAATTGTACATATTTCACATAATAGACGCACTTTAAATAAGTATTGGAGGGAAAAGGTTTGTTATGGGTGCTATTGAACCGTATGGTGCACTCAAAATTCACATTTTTACTAACTCAATTCCGACGGATACACCATTTTATTTAACATAACAATAAGAACTAATCCTATTCTTATCAAGATGACGACAGTTACGATTTGCGCATTCTTCTGACATTCAATATACTATGTCTAATACAATTAAATAATAAAACGTATGTATCCAATGAATGTTAAATATTGTTCGAAAACTACTCATGAGAAAATATCAGTAACGATGTAACAATATTACGTGAAAAATGGCTCTAACAAAATTTAAAGATAAACGAGTTCGCACGCAGCACGCTGACGTGAGGGAAGTGAATTTCCACATAAAAACTTGTAAAACTCAAAATCAGTGTGAAAACATACATTTGTCCAATTTTTATTGAAATCTGAAAACATTCATTTTTTGGCTGTTCTGATACTCCTGGTTTCATTTACTTGGAAAGCTGGGAATACAATTTTGCGCATTATAAGGTTAGGAGAAGGTCCAGACAGGCTTGAAAGTAGGCGTGAGGTTGCTGGGGATGATAAAAGTACTCTAACAAAGGAATAATCGGCTTTTCTAGTGTAAAACCCCCATAAAACAACGTACTGTGTTTAATCGATACACATTTTCTTTAATAACTCGGTAAATATTTATGCTATAATGACGAGAGAGGGCTTAAAACTTTCGCCTGTCTAATTCCCATCTATTTACATGCATTGATTTTACATCTGGGGCTTTTATGACCCTTTTTGGGCCAAAACACTCGAAATTTGAAAGATTAATCCCCAAAAAAGGGGTTTAGAGTTTTCCGATTGTTTTGCCCAACGAACTTGTCCAACTGATTATAGAAAGGAACGTCCCTACCAAATTTGAAGTAAATCGGACAAAAATTGCGACCGCTAGAGTGCAAACACACACACACACACACACACACACACACATATATATATATATATATATATATATATATATATATATGTCTATATATATACATAGATAAAATTTTGAACGTCCCCCCAAAACGTGTTCAGGGGGTCACGTTAGGAACTTCTATGGTGGTCCCGGGCTTAAGTTTCACCGTGAGGGTCATGCTAATAGTTCACTTCCCAAAGGAAATTCACTAATAAAAACATAAATGCATGCAGAAATTCTAATTACACTAGTATAAGGCACGCTTTTGTGGTTAATTAAGCTTCAACATCCTGGCGCACGCACTTCTGAAGAAAGCCAATGACTCACCGAAAACGCACCGTTGAATCCACATGTGACGCAACTCTAATTCCTGTTTCAGAATTATTGGTAAGCCGTGTTCAAGCAGCTGGTTTACAGGAACCTTCTTCTAAGGATTCTCTTTGGATCCAGCCCCCCTTGGCACAGCATTGTCATCCCAGTTCAAAAGTGCAGGATAATCTAGGAGATTCATCGTGGTTGGCTCCACCTGTGCAACCCACTATTATTGAGATTTCGTGTTATCTTCTAAACGATTCAATGAACAACCTTCGTTCCTTTATTTGATTACCTAACACAGAGAGATTTAATCATTTTGTAACAAACAGTTTTTTTACAACGATAACGCTTTTTGTTTTTCTATTTGCAGGTATGTTATTATGAGCAGCTTATCACCATCAATTGCGTGAGTGAATTTAATATAATTACACAAAGTTAATTAAATTAGTTTAGCTCTACCCTTCTTTTAATTTTCTTTACAATACTCATTCTGAAATCATTAATTATAAAAGTTTAGCAGCCATACCTTTTGTTTTGAGCTCATTACTAATTTATAACTGAAAAATTAAGCTAATTTATCTTTAATGATATGGCATATAACAAGGATTAAACAGGTATAGAATATTTTTTCTCGACATAGACGCTTTTTTTTTAAATAGCACTGTGTGAAAGACTCCTAAATATATTATCATTCAGATATTATGGTACAATCATCAGATAATAAATACACACTCTATTATTATCCAAAATGCAAGCTTTGCTTTGTAGCTACACGAATACATGATATAAATATGCATTAAAAAAACTCTAAGAAAATTAAAAATTGTCTTAATTAACTTTAAGAAAATTCTCTATTTTTACCATTGGGTTGTATCTGATTAAAGTACGTAGGCTGAAATCATGGGATACATATATAACTTCTATAGTCAATGCTTCGCCATCAATAAGCATATTTTATTATTCAGACCAACATCAATGTATCAGGAACATTGGAACCAATTGGATAGAGCTTGATTAAAATGCTATTCAAAATGGTATTTATATGAGTTTTAAACACATAACGCTTATTTTGTTTGGCAAACTAAATATAAATATGTCACATATATTTTTAGTTAAAATATTTTTCAAGCGGCAATTTCAAACCATCTAAGTTCGATCTGTTCTTTTAAAATATAATTAACTAATAGACAATGACAAATGACAGTTGAGTCCAGATTCTAACCTTCTCAGTTTTTTTTTTCATTTTTTGATCAGGATCGATCTGGTGATCCTTGGATTATGAGGCGAGCGCTATAGCTACTGCGCAGCCTATCGAGTAAAATGTTGAAAATGTTCATATAAAATAATATTTTAGTGTTAAAGAACCTTGGATCGTTTGATAAACCAATAGACACTTTTTAATCGGTTGTTCTCTTGTTTTTACCAGTTAGACTGTAGTTAAATATATCATAACCATTTATTGGTTTAATGCAGTCTTAATTTCCTTCGGCCCACAATCTGGTAGGATTATAACTCAGATCTAAATAAATAAATCTTCAAAATCACTTAAATCTTAATTTTGAATAATAAATCAAAATTAGTTTTACTATATATTAAAAGTAGGTTTGATTTATCATTTTCGGTTGTTAGAAACCGTTATAAAATATGGCGTTATCGTGTACTGTATCAACTGTAAATCAAATACCATAATTTTTAAATCATCTAAATAAAATAAAATAAATGCTGGTGTATTTTTTCCGTTCAACACGATATAAAAGGCTAGACTATGGGGCTGTGTCGTATGTTTCCAGGACACGTTCTTTTTAAATGTTCTTTCAGGCTCTTAAACTCCTGTTTTTTAGTTTAAATAAATAGTCAAGTACCAAATAATATTACGCATTTTTAAATTTATGACAAATACTAATACATAATATTATTATCATTATATACTAATATGTATTAGTATCATTACTAATACATATTAGTACCAAATTTATATTAGAAAGAAACATGTTGTTATATATACGGGATATAATTCGTTTTACAACACCTTCAAATGCATTTACACTTGCACTGTTTATAAACAACACGGTAAGTAGGCAATAACGATACATAAGGTAATCAATTACGACCAATCTCATGCTCTAATTGGCTTGATGACGATTGATGCGAACAATCAGACTTAATCGACATCATCATTCCGTGTTGTAATCATCTTAAAGGTATGAACAGGAATCCCATAAATATATTTTTAGCGTTGTAAAAACGAATTTTTTGTAAGTATTTAAATGTTAAAATTATTTATTTTTGCAGTTTTATTAGTATAACAAAAATATGTAAAATATATTATAACAATTTAACTATGGTGTTTTCAATTACAATAAATATTCATGGTTTGACATATTTGACATTGTGAGCATTAAATAAACGTCAAGTAAATATCAAAACTTTTGTTATTGACATACATTTTTGTTTCACACGTTCATTTAACGTTAAAACATATTCAGTGCTATGTGATGGTTACTTTCTATTAATTCATACAACACCAAAATTAAACAGTAAATATACGTTAGATTATCTGTATGTTAAAAATAAATAGAGATGAAATATATTTGTTGAAAGTCTTACTTTACTGCGCATAACACTATAATTTAAAAAACTTCTATACGAAAATGTAGAGCGACATAGTCACACCAAGTTGTTTACGTTTTATCGAGAGTGTAGAATTTAGTTGCCATGCCATACACATACACAAGTCAAAGTATAAAGTGAGAAAATAAGATATAACATTCTCTTCTTCCAAAACGTATTGACAAGATCAAAGTAATAATTCACTTTTAACCCTTGACTCGAAAGAGATGTAGAAACTTCCTTATCATATCCTAGTCATGTGTATAGTCATGTTTGGAGAATAAATGTCGATAAAAAAGAATATACTAGAAATATTATATAAATAAATATAGGAAGGAGTTACTCAGATAATAGTAGAAATCTATTGTGTTAGGGTTTCAGCTATGTAATTAGCTACTTAAAAAATAACCTTTGCTAAGTAATCCTTCCAAATCATAATATTTAATGATCATATCATATAATGTTATGATATAGATAACATTGCATAACCCTTAACAAAATAATTTATTACACAAGTAAAAATAAATATAAAACTTATAACGTTCAAATACACTAAAAAGTGTCACAAAGACAGGTATTAAAAAACAATCCCTGTGCTATTAATGATAATTGTGTCAAACATATAAGACCTACTTAAGTGTAAGTATACGACGCAGATAAAATTTGAGACTGGCTTCTCGTTTACCAAAAATACAATTGAATGGAGTCGAAAGGTTTGTCCTAATCTTTAATCCCGGATCGTGGTCGGCATTCGATATCGAGGACATTGTGTATTGTGTCTGAGAAATCGAGTGTCCAAAGCGAAGGCCGATCTGTAGTACTCTTGATGTTAACCAAGCTATCCGACGTGCGACTTGTATTAATATTGGCGTTGTGATCCAAAGTGAGAACGAGATGGTATTGTTTCGCGCAACCCTCACATTGTTTTTAAATCATTAACGATTAGTTAGATTAAAACTAAATTACAAATTAGTAAATAGTAAATTGTTTTCGCCAGTTAAATAATAATTTTAGTGTATTATCTCAGATTAGCCTTAATCAAGTATATTACTCGATCAAAAGAACCTCATGTTTCACTCGGGAGATAACTTAGGCTCAAGTGCAATCTAAATCTTACACATCTACAGACGGCCCGGTATTGTCGTTCCAGACTGTCTTACACCACATTATTTTTATACATATTATTTATAAAACGAGTTCGCACGCAGCACGCTGACGTGAGGGAAGTGAATTTCCACATAAAAAACTTTTAAAACTCAAAATCAGTGTAAAACATACATTTATTCAAATTTTTATTGAAATCTGAAAACATTGATTTTTTGGCTGTTCTGATGCTCCTGGTTTCATTTACCTGCAATGCTGGGAATACAATTTTACGCATTATAAAGTTAGGAGAAGGCCCGTTCAGGCTTTATAGTAGGCGTGAGTTTGCTGGGGATGATGGAAGTACACCAACAAATGAATAACTGGCTTTTCTAATGTAAAACCCCCATACACCCCCCCCCCCCATGTAACGTACTGTGTTTGGTCAATACACATTTTCTTCTATAACTTGGTTAATAGTTATGCTAGAATGACGGGAGAGGGCTTAAACGTTTCACCTCACTAATTTCCATCTTTATACATGGATTAATTTTACATCCGGGGCTTTTATGACCCTTTTTGGGCCCAAAAACTCAAAATTTGAAAGATTAATCCCCAAAAAAGGGGTTTAGAGTTTTCCGATTGTTTTGCCCAACGAACTTGTCCAACTGATTACAAAAAGGAATGTCCCTACCAAATTTGAAGTAAATCGGACAAAAAATGCGACCGCTAGAGTGCAAACACACACACATATATATATATATATATATATATATATATATATATATATATATATATATATAATTTTTAACGACCCCCCAAAACGTGTTTAGGGGTTTACGCTAGGAACTTCTATGGTGGTCCCGGGCTTAAGTTTCACCGTGCGGGTCATGCTAATAGTTCACTTTCCATAGGAAATTCACTAAAGAAGGCTCCATCAAACTTTATGAGTTTCGTCTAATGTATTTTCTAAAGAAAATTACGTTATACTTTATTTTATAAAATGTAATAGGCTATCATTAGTTTACCTATAGTGTTCGCCCCTTGAATCGAGATCAATGAATATAACAGATTACTAACCTAAATCCGTCATCGACTCTTTGATTTACACGATGGTGACTCGATTTCCAATCTTGAAATGTCATTATAAAACTCCATAATGAAGGGCGTTATTGTTTAAAATTGCATTGTACAACACGCAGCACATTCAAAATAGGAACGATCAAATACAAACAATGAACACGAAACTGGTTGTTTCGGCTGGACGCGCATTGCCAACCCAAGTCAGTATCATTAGTTTTTGTTTTTGTGAAAATTTACTGTAAAATCGTCTGATAGTAGCCAAAACCGAAATATTATCAAATAATAGAGTAGGTTGACCTTTTAATTTACAAAATATGTGTTATTGAGGTAAATTACTTTATTTTCATGGTAGTTCGGCGGTTTTTGATTTAAGGGAAACAGTTGAATAATAAATTTACTTTCGATAATAATAAAAAACAATTAATTTGTTATATTTGTTTCCTGCGTATTATTTTCACAAGAAAGAATAAAAAAGATTTAAGGTACGAGGTCATATAAACACTGAATTATAGATAAGGTTGTGGGAATTCATTCAACTCTATCCATTACTGTCTCATCTTTATTACATGGCAGATAGCGATTGTCTGCAACATTTGGAGAAGGTTCACCACATTTTTTGGATAAAATCAATTTCAATAACATATTTCACTATCATGTATTCTGTTTTTCTCTTCTTTTTTAATTCCTTTATTGCATACTTGAAGATCAATTTCATGTTAATGTCTGATAATTTATTATTTAATTTTATATTTTTAGTAATACAACATAAACTATAAAGTTTGATGAACCTGCAGAGGGGGCTAAAATTAATTATTAATGATTCGTGACCCGTTTAACTTCAAAAATGTATTTCAATTTCCAATAAAACTAAACTGTTACTAAACTAACCCTCAACAATAATTTCCTAACTCTTCCTTAACACCAAACAAAAATATGAACTCGCATTTCAGTGTATTTTTACTGAATCAAATAAATCAATATCAGTTACACTGGTACAAGTTACAATATCAGTAACTGTTCATATCCTGGAACCAACTGAAATTATGGTACCTCTAATGAATTGTATAGAACAACTCAATGTTATAAATCTCCCCTAAGGAAAAACTTATACAGTTTTTAAAATATTTACAACACTGTTGTAATTTTAAAGTGTTACTTTCCGATCACTACTTAAGTACAATTAAAACATAACCAAATAAAGCCGTATCCTCTCTTACCAATATTAAAATAAATAATGAATCAAAATGCGACAACGTTCGTTTCCCTCCAACCATATATTAAAACCTCGCTGATTAAATGTAGCCTTCATCAACATGGGCTAAGTTAATATTTATTCAAGGTTCTCATCAGTTTTATTCATCCTTATTTATGTTGTGTTAACGATTTAACGAGGGGAGAGGGGTTAGTATTACTTTTATACATTTGTTGTCAAAAATTTGTTAATCGATGACAAGGTTTAAAACCGACTTTCTCACACAGAAACCAATACGTTAAAGCTAAAGAATATTTTGTTTAGTTTACACTATTTCTTTAGTTACAGTTTTAACAGTATAATAACTTCACCTTAGTAATTTAGGATACCGCGTATAATATTGTAGGCTGTGTTTATAGCATATTTTCTTACGGTTCTGATATTTTAAAATACATATTTCTCTGTTTGAAGCTACCATATATAATAGTATAAACAGCTAAGTCGTACTTGCCTTACATATGAAGCGAAGAAATATTTTACTAAAACCTTTCAACCAACATAAAACTCTTCATATAAATAATTTTTGTAATTATGATAATAGAAATTCCCGTTTTTTATGACCTAAACTGAATTCCCTAGTTTGTTTTGTATTAATCACGTTTTTTTCGTCTTATATATCTGATCCCACACAACTTTATAGACTCCTTGATTAAAAACGTAAAAGGTTTAAATTTTATTTTTATATTATATTTCCAAAAGTAAAGTGTAACATTATTTGACCCAAGCAACCTTAGGCCAATGATTATTTAGTATTTATAATGAGTATTTAGACAAAGATTAATTGAATAAAAAGAAAATAATTCCATATGTTTTACCGATCACCCCTACCACTGTGATATTTTCCTGTTGTAAGGCAAACAAAAATCCATATATTTCGTATATTTTGTTATAGTATATTTAGTTACGGTTGTATTTTACTATTTTAATAACAACGTTTTATTACGATTACATGGAATATAATTTAGTAAAACATGATTACTAATGATTATACGTTATATAAGGTCCACCCGTGTCCCAGCAAGTTTGCCTTGTACTTTATCTTAGAATATCAAAGCAGAAAGTAGTGAACAATGCCATTTTTAATTTAAATTGATTAATGTTATGACAAATTTTAAAATAGTTTAGCAAATTTTAATTTTGTATGTCAAACTTTCTCGTATATTAAACACTTGAGTTTTATTTAACTAACGTACTATTAATTACATTTCTTGATAAATTTGTATAAATAATGAGGGATGGTCTGAAAGAGAATCTGACATATGGCATTGATGTTGTGAATGGTACAGAGCCCTGTCGAGACCTGAACAAATTATGACTGCAAGAGACAGCACAGTTGTATACACACTTCACCTCTCTCTCTCCTTGATTTATCCCGTTATTTGTTAGTTGGTTCACCTGCACATTTAAAGGTCAGTTTAATGAATATAATATCCCTTGGTAATTTTATTTAGTTAATATTATGTTTACTAATCGTTTTATTTAGATATACCAATATTAGTTTTAATAATGTTAATTTATTTATTAATACTAAAAATACAATAACAAAGAAAAAAGTTTTGTTATTTGTATTTTTAAAATATGTAATTTAATTTGATAATAGTTAATTTCGAATAGGATAATTAATTATGACTGGAGTAAACCATGTACATATTTGTTATTTAACATATTTTAAATGGTAATTTTTGAATAGGAATAACTAAAGTAAAAACTTTATATGAGTTTGCACTTTCTTCATTATAATCTTGTATTTCTATTCATAAATAAACATCTTATATTATTATATTAATTGGAGTAAAAACTGGTGTTTATATTATTGTCTTTTAACTTTGATTAGGTAATATTATTTATAAAAAAACTCATCAAAGATAAGAAAATATTCGTCATTATACTACAGACGACTACAGACAAGAGACATGAGACTACAGACACTATATTATGTCCAAACTAAGTTCTTTATTTCTATTAATATTTTTGTTACACACCTAGCTAGGTTAAAAAACAATCAAATGTGTACAGCTATATTAGCTAAAAAGGTGTATTAATAGAGTTCTATGGCTATAAATTATCCAACAACTTAATCTAAATGCCGTTTTGACGAAATTATTAGATTGGATTTGTGATTTTAAATAATTAGAAACAAATTTTAAAAACTGGTTTCTTTTAACATCAATTTGTATATAAGTTTAAGAAATTATTTTAGTTAGTTAGAGGTTAACTGTAAGAAATGACCTTGTGGTCCTAAGTTCGCCTCAACAAAGAAGTATTTGCATTTACTTTAATTTCCATTGTTGTTTTATTAGTGAATTTCCTATGGAAAGTGAACTATTAGCATGACCCGCACGGTGAAACTTAAGCCCGGGACCACCATAGAAGTTCCTAACGTGACCCCCCGAACACGTTTTGGGGGGTCGTTCAAAATTATACATATATAGACATATAAGTATAAAAACATGAAAATTTTTTTCTGTGAATTTGATTATCTAATATAGACATATATATATATATATATATGTTTTTTCACTCTAGCGGTCGCATTTTTTGCCCGATTTACATCACATTTGGTAGTGACATTCCTTTCTGTAATCAAGTGGACAAGATCTTTGGGTAAACAATCGGAAAACTCTAAATCCCTTTTTTGGGGATTAATCTTTAAAATTTTGAGTTTTTGGGGCCAAAAACAGTCATAAGAGCCCCGGACGTAAAATTAATCCATGTAAAAAGATGTAAATTAGTAAGGTGAAACTTTTAAGCCCTCTCCTGTCATTCTAGCATAACTATTTACCAAGTTATAGAAGGAAATGTGTATTGACCAAACACAGTACGTTGTCTTATGGGGATTTTACATTAGAAAAGCCTGTTATTCATTTGTTGGTGTACTTTTATCATCCCCAGCAACCTCACGCCTACTTTCAAGCCTGACTGGACCTTCTCCTAACCTTGTAATGCGCAAAATGGTATTCCCAGCATTGCAGGTAAATGAAACCAGGACCATCAGAACCTTCAAAAAACCAATGCAGAACAACAAAAAATCAATGTTTTCAGATTTTAATAAAAATTGGAATAAATGTATGTTTTCCACTGATTTTCAGTTTTAAAAGTTGTTTATGTGGAAATTCACTTCCCTCATATCAGCGTGCTGCGTGCGAACTCGTTTTTTAAATGAACCGTTCCTTTAAAGGTATTATCCCTTTTATAAGTTTAATAGTGTAATGCAGCAGTATATTAACAACCTTACTAAAATGTAGTTTTACCCAACCTGTTGTATTACAATTAGGTTTCTTAGTCTTATCATACAGCTAACACAATTACATATATTAATTTTATGATATAAAAATAAAATTATTTGCGCTGGTGTTGTTTAAACTATTGTATTGCTAGTTCTACCATCTTAATAGGATATTTACCTTTTGTAAATATAATTTTAGTAAACTTTAGATCTTTACATCAGGTTCTTAGAGTGTAAACCGTTGATTGGTGCCTGGCACAGATTCATTCCACAGGCTCATGGGATGCATACAGAGTACCTAAGAAAACCTAACTGGGACACAGTCTAATAAAATTGTATCAGTCTATTTTATTATTATTATATAAAGGGGAAATATTTTTCAAACTTAAGGATGAGTTTTAATGTTGAAAAAAGAACGGAATTTATTTACGTTAATGTTTGTTTTCAGACTTTTCAGCATGCTTGTCTCTGTAAATCACGTCTTGCTATTGGAAACATCGTTAAGACGTTATTTTTTACAACAGAAACAAACACATTTTATAAAACTTAACACTGATATAAAATTAAAGTTTATATTTAAATAATAATATTGACTTATTACAAATGTATATCATTTAACTCTAACAAATAAAATAAAACCCCTTTTGATTTTGCAGTGCTTGATAATTAATTTGTTGTTTTTTATTTTTTCTCTTAACATTAAAAACATATAATTAAAAGTATGATTATGCTTATATACCAAAACAACTGAGAACCAATGGAAACATTATTTTCCTTTCTAGCATCCCACTAAACATAACTCTATTAACAGTTTCAATGTTTTTTTTTTGACAAAACGTTAGTATAAGTAGCATTTGAATATTTAAATTCATGTTTTTTTGCTTTTATTAGAATTATTTGTTCCTAAAAATGTGAATCTTTTTCCTACTACAGTAGTAAACGTTTTCTATAATATGGCTTGTGAAATTTGAAATTTTTGCAAAGTATATATAGGCTAATATATATTGAAATTTGTTGATAAAAAACTTGTATTTACCATGGTCTGTTACTTGTTTATTGTCATTTACTACAACCTTTACCACATCACAAAATATTAGGGCAAATCATAGCTTATGACTGCATGACGAATAAAGAAGAGTAAACAAGATTTTGTCAATATAACGTTTTGAGATGGATTAGGTAGCTATTCAGCTTAAAATGGTTTACTTAAGATTGCTTTCAGGCTAAAAATACAATTCTAAACCATTTAATAATCTAAACAATGCAATAACGTTTTTATGAAGAATCTTACTTCAGTTAATCTACTTTAAAATTTTACCTAAAATGTTTTTCTTTTTGACGTTGAAGTAAACAACTCTGAATGAGTTTGACTATCAATTTATATTTAACATTAATATAATATAATTTATATATCTATGTAAATATAATTTTAGTAAACTTTAGATCTTTTCATCAGCTTCTTGGAGTTCAAAACGTTGATTGGTGCCTGGCACAGATTCACTCCCAGGCTCATGGGATGCATACAGAGTACTTAAGAAAAACCTAAGAGTCTATTAAAATTGTATCAGTCGAATAAAATTGTGTATATATGTATATATAATAAAACGTATTATTATGGGTGAAGCTAAAGATGATTATAAATTAAAACGATTCGGAAATTGGGAAATGAGCTAAGCGATTTTCCTACATTCATGCAAAAATTATAAGATGTAATTTGATATTCAAGCAGAATCACAGAAGAGCTCTGTCCAGGGAATATTAACTAAGATGTCCCTACAAAGGCGGACTCTGATTGTGCATTGTCCTCGCATACGTTAGCTAGTGGCTCATGCCCCGTTGTACGTCTTCTCAAACTACAGTAACAGTACTCCTGTTATTTAATATATAATAGGCCCATGTTTTATTAATATTTATACATTTATGTTGCATTAAAAAATTTGATAGTTTGAACACCTAAATATATATTACGAATTGTTAAACGTCTACCGTTTAATAGTTTCTAAGTGCAATAAGTTGTATTTTGTTGGGTTTTAGTCCAAACAGAAATTTTAAAGACATAAGCGTAAGCAATTTTTAACTTAAAGAGTTTTTTTTAGATTCAGATAGTTAGCTTCAGGTGAAAAATACAAGAGGGTCAGCTGCTATATCAAAGGATGACGCTAAACGTACAGAACAGGCACACATAACATGTTTTTTTTAATATTAGAAATATTTGAATACTAAGAGAAAATAGACATGAATATTTTAGACCTGAACCAATAAATAATTCCGGTTTTACTAAATCTCACAGTCATTTAAAGCGTTTTTGTACAACATAATACTGTTTTCGACAATTTGTTAGGAACAAATGACAACTCAAAAACCTCCTCATAAGCATCAATCGCATTAAGTCAGAATAGGCAATTCTCTTTGGGTCTATAAAATTCATAATTTCATCATTTTTCCACTTATAATAGAACATTTCCCCAAGAAAGCCTTCGCATGAGGGAACCCATTCAGCCAGATGGAACAATCTATAACTGTTGTGGCTTGTTTATCTCTTCCATTCTCGCTATTGTGAAGTTATTACTTCAGTTGCATCCAACTTCAACTTTCCAACTTGTGGTTTGTTACCCACAAGCGTCCATTTATCACTTAACTTCGTGATGATTGAAAAATACGGTATAACGCCCCTTCATTAGGTTATTTGTTAGAACTCCTCAGTGACTGAGTAGTACGATGGTAGTTTACAAAGTAACCAACGCGTTTATTTACTGTAATTAATTTGATTTATTTCCTATTCAAAGGTTCAAGACAAATTTAAAAATAATTAAATGGGGCTGAAGGTTCGGATTATAAAATATAATATAGTATTTTTCATCAATGATAACAATTTACTGCCTTAATTACCAATAGACAGATTTTTGTATCCATACACAATATATGTAACACAACCTTAAAAATACGGTATAACGCCCCTTCATTAGGTTATTTTTTAGAACTCCTCAATAAGAGACTCATAATACAATGCTAGTTTATAAAGTATACAACACGTTTATTTATTGCAGTTGCTTTTATTTATTTTCTATTTAGAGGTTCAAGACCAATTTAAAAATTACAAAAATGGATGCTGAAGGTTTTAATTGTAAAATATAAGAAAAGTCTTCACCTATAATAACAATGTATACTGCCGTAACTACCAATAGAAAAAATATTGTATCCATAGACACTATAAGTAACATAACCTAAAATATGTCATTTTTTATAATTACTCCGTATTACCAATAAATAGGTGTAAACTTTATAGGTAGAATGTTTCTATCCCGTCATTATTCATGCTAAAATCACACTACCCAGCAAAGTAAACCGTCGTCCGCAGTGCAATGTTAAGTTCTGTTTACATATCCTCTGACACAGCAACACGATCTGAGCAATCCTAAAACGTTACGACCTCACGTGCTTTGAGAGAGTAAAGTCCAGTTAACCGTGTTTGAAACGAGCTCTTCTAGCCCTCCTTGGTCTCCCTTTAGTTTACTTACATGGTTAGACCAAACGTATTTTTTCATCAGAGTTTGTGTACTGTAAAATCTTGTGTATATATCCTAAACTTAAAATTGCAAATATGAGGAGATAAACAGTAAGGCAATATTGTTGGGAGAACACTAACAAATGTAATAGTAAGAGTTTTTTTTCTTGGTATCCTACCAAGCAGCAGCACTCAAGCAAGCTACTACAAGCTGCAAACAAGCTGTTGTCATGTAGGAGATAAACAGGAAAACATTATTGTTGAGCGGACACTAATAAATGTAATGGTAAGAGTATTTTTTCTTGGTATCCTACCAAGCAGCAGCACACAAGCAAGCTACTACAAGCTGCAAGCAAACTGTTTTCATGTAGGAGATAATCAGGAAAACTTCGATCGAACACTAATAAATATAAAGGTAACATTAGGTTTTCTTGGTATAACTTGTCATCAGAATCACAAGGTGAAGATGGGAACATCTTCTTTAGGGGACCAGCATAAATGTTAACCTTTAATGTAAATGATAAGAAAATATAAATAGTTATTTCAATCGACCCTTCAAACCACGTGAAAATTAATAACGCGTGTTCATTGTTTGATATTAACAGATGATCAATATTATTAAATTATACACTTTTCATCACTGATATCAAGTATGATTTATTTGTTGTAAGGTCCGGGATTTTTTATCTGATTTTGACTTAGAAGAAGAATACTTGGAACAATTAATTGTAATTTGTTTCAATGCATACTGTGAGATACAATATTTAAGCTGAAGTGAGATACAATATTTGTTTTCTAATAACATATACTTATAGAAACTAAACCTATTTCTTCAGTATTGTGGAGTGCATAGTATCAAGATTATCTCATGATAACTTCAGACTTGAAATACGTTTTTTCGATAGTGGTTTACCTTTCTCTCGTACGGTTGTTCAACACGGCTCTCGCTCCTCATAGCAGCAGAGTTTCACGTAGTGTCACACACTTCTGGAACACGTTCTGATTTAACAGCTGCGACCCTTCCGCTACCCTTTACCAATCAAGTAAGACCTGCTTCTAACTTAACCAAGACATTAAAAACTGTTTACTCTCAGTTAGTCACGAAGTGATTCATAAAACCTACTTATTATTCGAATTGTATTTTTTAAATTTGTGAAGCTGCGCAACGTATTGAGTTACATTTTCTCAGTAAATTAATTAATTCTCCTAAAAAGCTTTACAATTGTAAAACTCTTCCTAGGAAAACAATTGAGTCCTAAATAAACATTTTCAATTCTCCGGTCCTGTCGGTCAGGAAAGTTAAAGGAGTTTTAGGATTTTGCTTTACAGCTACAACACTGAACAACTAGAAAGCAAGGATCTATTTTTGTTTTAATTTGTTTAGGTAAGTCATATTTACAGACCTTTTGAAATAGAAAAAGAGTGTTTTAAACTGCAATAGGTACAAGAAGAAAATAAGATAATAATATAAGATGTAAGGATAATAATAACAATATTGAAAACATAAGATAATAAGATAAGTTGAAGATATAATCATATTTTGTTGGGGTTTTACCTATCGAGCTTAGTGAACAAATAAACTAATATTTAATATTTGAGTGGAATAATTTATGCAGTAAGGAATTTCTTGAAATCTTTAGGTCGAAAGTGTGGCTGAGGTCCTTGAACGATGTTTTTGCTGTTTGGATTCATAATTATGAAAAGTAAGACGAGTAATTGAACAATTAAATAAAATAACATGTGCAAACAACCTCACAACAGAAAAAAATGGCTTTCTTGAATCAAACGCTTTCAAGGATAAATATATCCTCTAAATTGAAGTTTATGTAGGAAACACGTACTGGGAGCTGCATCAAATTCATCCATAGTAACTGTGAATCAGTAAAAATAAGGGATCCCCGTTCTGTTTTTTTTTTTTTTTTTTTTTTTTTTTTTTTTTTTTAGTTGAATACAAAACTAAAACATAATTTCGATTCAGGGCCGCACACTGATAGGGCCTCGATAGTAAATTTGGTGGTGGACAGACTGTAATAGCAATTATTTGGCAATCTACCTCCAAGAATTTTGCAACACGAATTGATTCAGTTTATTAGTTTTCATACTTTAGCAATACGATTGCGGGATTTATTTTGATGGTTTTTATTTTACGTTTCATCTGGTTTTACTTTGTTTTTTTTTATTAGCATGATCAGCAAAATATCAGTTTTACAATGACAATCAGAAGATGTAATTACACATGGTAAAATCGTTTTAGCGTCAGGCATGAGCATCTTTACTAATCAAATTGACAAGAGTAAAGAGAAACCCTTTTTGAAAAATTTGTAATAGCTACGAATATTATGGTAAGATGTAATTTTTACTTATGTAGCTAATGTAATAATATGAAATAAAACACTTTATAACATCGACATTGCAAATTAATATTATGCTTGCAATATTAGGTTGAATTTAGAGAATATCGGTTTAGATTTACTAAATAAAAAAATAAATTTGTTTTGCCCTATTACACTTAATCATAATCAAATTGTTTAAATAAATAAAATCGCTATGTAGTTTTTAAATATTTTAATTTTTTTGTGTTTACTTTATTCAAACAAATAATAGAATTTTGTATTGATAACTATTTCTCGCAACTAAGCTTTTAGACCGATTTTCCGACAAATTTTACTATTTTTCCGACTATATTTTGGTATATAACAAAATACCCAAGGTCCCCAGAACTGGCCAGGATATTAATGATACAGCCGGAGTCCATCAGTCTCAATGTCAACAACAGTTCTTGAGCCTTCGTCTCTCCCACATTGTGTCTTGTCCATGTCTTCTCCTCCTTCACATCTCTTGGAGGATATTAATGACACAGCCGGAGTCCATCAGTCTCAATGTCAACAACAGTTCTTGAGCCTTCGTCTCTCCCACATTGTGTCTCGTCCATGTCTTCTCCTCCTTCACATCTCTTGGAGGATATTAATGACACAGCCGGAGTCCATCAGTCTCAATGTCAACAACAGTTCTTGAGTCTTCGTCTCTCCCACATTGTGTCTCGTCCATGTCTTCTCCTCCTTCATATCTCTTGGAGGATATTAATGACACAGCCGGAGTCCATCAGTCTCAATGTCAACAACAGTTCTTGAGCCTTCGTCTCTCCCACATTGTGTCTCGTCCATGTCTTCTCCTACTTCACATCTCTTGGAGGATATTAATGACACAGCCGGAGTCCATCAGTCTCAATGTCAACAACAGTTCTTGAGCCTTCGTCTCTCCCACATTGTGTCTTGTCCATGTCTTCTCCTCCTTCACATCTCTTGGAGGATATTAATGACACAGCCGGAGTCCATCAGTCTCAATGTCAACAACAGTTCTTGAGCCTTCGTCTCTCCCACATTGTGTCTCGTCCATGTCTTCTCCTCCTTCACATCTCTTGGAGGATATTAATGACACAGACGGAGTCCATCAGTCTCAATGTCAACAACAGTTCTTGAGCCTTCGTCTCTCCCACATTGTGTCTCGTCCATGTCTTCTCCTACTTCACATCTCTTGGAGGATATTAATGACACAGCCGGAGTCCATCAGTCTCAATGTCAACAACATTTCTTAAGCCTTCGTCTCTCCCACATTGTGTCTCGTCCATGTCTTCTCCTACTTCACATCTCTTGGAGGATATTAATGACACAGCCAGAGTTCATTAGTCTCAATGTCAACAACAATTCTTGAGCCTTCGTCTCTCCCACATTGTGTCTCGTCCATGCCTTCTCCTACTTCACATCTCTTGGAGGATATTAATGACACAGCCGGAGTCCATCAGTCTCAATGTCAACAACAGTTCTTGAGCCTTCGTTTCTCCCAAATTGTGTCTCGTCCATGTCTTCTCCTACTTCACATCTCTTGGAGGATATTAATGACACAGCCGGAGTCCATCAG
Source organism: Allygus modestus (assembly GCA_963675035.1). NCBI lineage: Eukaryota > Metazoa > Arthropoda > Insecta > Hemiptera > Cicadellidae > Allygus > Allygus modestus. The sequence continues at coordinate 391,826,870 of OY776112.1, read as the reverse complement.
TCTCAATGTCAACAAAAGTTCTTGAGCCTTCGCCTCTCCCACATTGTGTCTCGTCCATGTCTTCTCCTACTTCACATCTCTTGGAGTATATTAGTGAGACAGCCGGAGTCCATCAGTCTCAATGTCAACAACAGTTCTTGAGCCTTCGCCTCTCCCACACTGTGTCTCGTAGATCTCTTCTCCTGCTTCACATCTCTTGGAGGATATTAATGACACAGCCGGAGTCAATCAGTCTCAATGTTAACAACAGTTCTTGATCCTTCGCCTCTCCCACATTGTGTCTCGTCCATGTCTTCTCCTACTTCACATCTCTTGGAGGATATTAATGACACAGCCGGAGTCCATAAGTCGCAGTTTCAACAACCGTTCTTAAGCCTTCGTTTCTCCCAAATTGCGTCTCAAACTTGTATTTTATTTTCACGCATCTCTAGGTCCTCTATATATCAATGTTTAGCTTGTGTATAGTCCCAATTATATCTCCAAACATATAATTGGGTTTTTCTCGATACGTTTTATCTCCTTAAAAACCAACCTGTGTAACCTATGAACACTAAGGGTAATAAGGAAATAAAAACATAAATATATTACAAAGGATTTGGGTATAGAGAATTGTTGTTATTATTAGTAATCAGGAGGAAAAGTGAAATAAGAGTTTAGTGATGCTTTTTACAATTATTGCAGCAGACATCCTAAATCAACAATTTAGATGGACAGCATACGATTACGGTCATGACACTGACGGTTGAGTGAACATTGCATGGTAAAGGTGTGGAGTTTAGTTCCCTTAACCGTATTTTACTTCCAAAGTTAAAGTTACAAAATTATATTTTATTTAACATGGTTATTATAAACAATTAAAGTCTTTTGGATAAGTTTATTTCGTAATTTTTTTGTTTTCCATTTTAAAATTGATTAAGTTTATTAAATCTATATTTGATAATATTATTGTGTATCATTACTTGCTTAAATACAATTTTTATATCCTTGTTGAAAATGAGACTAAGTTGTTTTCCGTGTAACCTGAACTAATATGACAGCAATCTTTTGAGAGAATAAGATTTCATTTTATTGTCGGCACGATAAAACTAAATTAAACAATAAAATAAAATTGTAAATCAATAAAAATCCTGTTGATTATTCTTAAAACATTTCAAGATTGGCATCCCTATTGTAGAGTATGCTTTGCATTGTACCCATTTATTCTCAGCATCATTCAAATTTTTAATATTAGTTTATAGTTTTCTATAATGACCTGTTTGCACATAAATTAATTATCAAAATCTCTAATTTTGTATTGTCAAACAGTTGACACTGTAGCTCAAACTCAACCTTGTATTTTTACAAGTTACTGACACATACTTTACATTTGCAGAAGTTTTTTTTATTTGTATGGTTAGTTTATTAAATCACATTATAGTCATTGCACAGCACAGCATAAATATATTAGGATATTGAGAGAGTCCCTATTTGTTAGTGAATTTCCTTTGGAAAGTGAACTATTAGCATGACCCACACGGTGAAACTTAAGCCCGGGACCACCATAGAAGTTCCTATCGTGACCCCCTGAACACGTTTTGGGGGGTCGTTCAAAATTGTATATATATATGTGTGTTTGCACTCTATTGGTCGCATTTTTTGTCCAATTTACTTCAAATTTGGTAGGGACGTTCCTTTCTGTAATCAGTTGGACAAGTTTGTAGGGCAAAACAATCGGAAAACTCCAAACCCCTCTTTTTGGGGATTAATCTTTCAAATATCGAGTTTTTGGGCCCAAAAAGGGTCACAAAAGCCCCGGATGTAAACTGTAGAAAGATGGGAATTAGTGAGACAAACGTTTTAAGCCCTCTCTCGCCATTCCAGCATAAATATTTACCGAGTTATTAAAGAAAATGTGTTTCGACTACACACAGTACGTTGTCTTATGGGGGTTTTACACTAGAAAAGCCTGCTACTCCTTTGTTAGAGTACTTTTATCATCACCAGCAACCTCACACCTACTTCCAAGCCTGACTGGACCTTCTCCTAACATTATAATGTGCAAAATTGTATTCCCAGCTTTGCAGGTAAATGAAACCAGGAGCATCAGAACAGCCAAAAAATCAATTTTATCAGATTTCAATAAAAATTGGAATACATGTGGGTTTTTACACAGATTTTGAGTTTTAAAAGTTGTTATGTGGAAATTCACTTCCCTCACGTCAGCGTGCTGCGTGCAAACTCGTTTAAAATTCAACCTAACAACTGTAATATCTGATTAAAATGTGTTATGGCTGTAATCATAATAATAGAATTGAGTATTTATACATTCTGTAGTTAATTGTGAATAGCGCTGATGCGATGTCAAGTTAACTACAAACGATGATGCAAGAGACAGCACAGTTTGTATACACACTTCACCTCTCGCACAAAGCATATCTCTTTAATTATTTATGTTATGCATTCATCAAGATCCAGGTAATTTACTGTGTTACAGAGGAAAATTGTTAAAAAAATTATAATACTTGTAATTATTAGTTGTTGATTTATAACGTTACACTTAATTTTCTTACATTTTACTATGGTCTAGAGAATATTCAGTAGAAAACTATTAGTCAAAATATTGGTTTTAGACGCCACAGGTAGATTTCAAAATAGTTTTGTATTTCGAGCATGAAAGGTGGATGTTAGTATAACATTGAAATCCATACAAAATATGTAATACATTTGTATAAAGTTGGAGAAACTCTCTACAAGACCATCACATAATGAATATATTAGTTTTAGACATACTTAGGTTTAGTCTACACTTTCGGGTAATAAGTCTCGATAAAAGCTAACCAGTTTAGAAATTTATATTAAAAGATTTAATAGCTTTCAAGCAAAGAGGATTATACCCAATTTTATTAAATTATGCTTAATTATGTATTAAAAATATAATAATAACAGTTAGGTTCAAATTGAAACAATTTCATAAGCATGACCCTTATACACATTTGAAGAAACGTGCAAAATAAATCAAACGTTAATGAAAAGTATTTGACAAGATATATTATTTATAATTCTTGACCAAATATGAAATTAGGGCACTAGCTGCCTTATGTGTAAAACTGTGATTGGTGTTTTGTGCCAATTTGTTCCTGGACACTAGGGCGCAAACCAGTTGTAAGGGTGGCAGGGGAATGACTGCCACGAAACTTTAAAGTGGAATTATGTAGGTGTAGTTTTTCAACCCCTTTTATTAATTTTCATACTATAACTAAATTACTTGATAACATTCCTTAAATTTTCTAAACGTTTTCTATATTTGTTTTGTTAAAATTTACAAACTTTAAAAAAATCAACAGTTTTACAGCTTTATACAAATTTAACTAGATGTTTCAACCTTATTTAGGCCTATTATCACATAAAATAATTCAAATTTTTTACTGTAGCATTGCAGAATATGAAATCGTGTACTAATCTTCATGATAAGATCACAGGTCAGAGCTGATATAAAATAAGCAGAGTGCTGTAAAACATTAATATGTACAGAGATAACGCGGATGATTCTTTTAGGGCATAGTCCTTACCTAGGGTAGACTTTAGGGCTGACCGTTGCGAGTACAGTCACTATGGAGACTGAACACTCCTAACTAATTACTCTACTCCGCCAACCATGTTGGGAAGAAGAGTAGTGGATAAAGGGAAGGTTGGGGTTTGACACAGATCTTGAGCTCCTCCTCCCACCATAAAACTTCTTCATCGCAGTCGTTTTTATCTGTACTACACATTGACGACTATTTATTAAGGGTGCGCCCTACCCAGATTGAATTCATTGTTGTTTAGCGCCGCGCCGGCGCCGCCAACAAGCAGGGCCATGCATATTTACACTTGAAGACCATTTTGTTCTCCTCGATCGCACTGTTATTTTACAGATTTCTACCAAACTATTTGCAGTTTCACACTTTTCAGATTCCAATCTAGGGATCATACGGTTCCTTTTCTCCAAAATAATTGTTCTGCATACGTGAGGAATCTTTAGAAAAACGCTTAATTTGAGAACATTACTAATGGCCTACCACTTATTTTGAATTAAAATCACGATTTTTAAATCGTATGATCTCTAGATGAACATTTATTGAATTAAATAACATCAAATTATTTTTAATTGGTTAACAATTTAGCCTACAATGAGGGAGATGCAAACCCCTTACTTGAGCGTGCAGAAGGGAGGTCCGGCGCACCCTTAAGGTTTTAGATGTTTCTATATTCATCCAATAAGTCTTGCTATTAACTTAGTATTATAATACAGAGCCTTAAAATAACTGTACTAAACATTTTCAGCAGTACAAATTATTTCATTGTACAGCAACCACCCTCGAACGTAATTTGATTTTGCAGGTACATTTGTGTTCACATTGATTGCGTGAGGGAACGTCACATCTATACGCAGAACCCATTAAGTAAATTAGTCGAGTGGTGACCTTTATTTCATATTAGTTTGGCTACCGTACGAGTTTATATTTAAAATTTTAAAATCCAAGAAACCATTCAATAAAACCTTAACTTGACCTTAAATTTGCAAGTGTGAATAACATATTTACGATAGCCTTCGAATTTTATTGAAAAGTGTAATCCTTATAATTCTAGAAAATCCTTTTCCGACACAGCCAAAAATTATTGAGCAATACGAAGCAATGTTTATGACTTCACAAAATTTATAATTTTTACAAAGTATAATGTTGTTGAGGAACACTTACCTGATAAATATGTACTACTTTAGTAACTAAAGTAATCCGACCCTTTTAAAAAATCTACTTAAAATATTCAAACTAACACCAATGTGGTAGAAACTCAGCTCTGCCTCCATTTGTATTCCACCAGGGCCACCCTCCAGTCTCTGAGGAGACGAGATGAAATATTCACTTGTGATTTTAAATTCCACTTTGTTTTTACTATTAGCGTACTCTCGCTGCATTTTAAAATTCGCTTTGATTTATTTTTTACTTGTAGAAAACTCTGCAGAGTAAAACAGATTCGAATTGAGTTTGTAGTTGTTAATGATACGTTTGGAGAATTTTGCAAAGGTTATAGTTTTTATTTTATTATATGTATCTAGATGTTATTCTTACTGGGTGCATGAAGCACCTAGGTGGTATGTAAAGCTAGGCAGTATACGCGGTAGAATTTAAAGAAGTATTTAATCTCCGTATTTAACGGAGATTAGGTAAAGTACAAATGCATCGTTTGGATGTACTATTATAAATAAAGACTAAAGCTATTACAAATAAATATATGATTGGTCGTACAAGTTCATGGTTCATACGGGAAGGAGCAAGAATCTTAGACGTGAACTCAGAGTTTACTGGAAGCGATAAAAGCCACAGGAAAGTCATTATTGGCCCGATAACAAGAATCCGTTAGTTGTTTACGACCTGCAAACATCGATACTGGTTATAGGCTCAGAGATCTTGGTCCCAAATCAAAACTTGTACATGTATGCTTACTTGTAAGTAGGTATTTTTTTAATGGGACTGCATTTTTTTAAACAAATGGATTGTTCTTCGTTCTGGCAAGTCTGATAAGTAAGATAACCTCACGTAACCTAACCAAATATCGATACCAAATTAATCACGGTAGTAAAGGATCGAGATACTTAAAGGATACTTCGAATAATTAATATGTATTAAGAGCATAAAGTGGGTCTTTAACACTGAGGATAATGCGTAGTGGAGAGCGGTAATTTTCTGAAATAAATAAAGCAATTTATACTCGAATTTCATAACAAATTTTCCCCACGGCTGCATATTTACATACCACACAACATATAACAGGTCACTTTCATCTCTTTTGGCTGAAAACACTATATTAAGGTTATAAACAATAAGTTCAAAGCAACAACCAATCATCTGTTCATTACTTCAACAAGTGGAAAAGTAAAGGGAAATGAGATTTTGCATTCCATTACAATGAGCAATGAACGATAATTTCTCACTCACTAAGGTATTTAGAATGTATCACAATTTGGTGTTAGCCGCATCGTTTCTTTTAGGCTTCAAATATCAAGATAGTTCGACTTTGTTCTCAATTTTGTTAGACTAATAATTTGTTCCTATTTGATGATTAGTTTTTTTTATGTTAAGACCTTATTGTTCACGTAACATTAATTGAAAACTGTGGAAAACATTAAAATAGTTTTCAGTTTTCTTCTGAAGAAGTTTTCAGTTTTCTTCTGACAAGTTTTCAGTTTTCTTCGGTGTCAAGCAGCTAGATGCAAACATTCCAAACAAAATTTATCATATGAAGCTTTGAAAATTTAAATAGTTCAAATATTTTCATGAAAATCATACAGAAAAGTTTACTTATAATTGTGCTCCGAAGTAATCCATTAAAAGTACTATTGATCTTTCGAAGTAACATCATTATTTAGTTAATTCTTTTAGGGGGTCTTATTCAAAAACATTTAAAAACAGGTGTTTATTTATAATTGAACAAGCACATTAAAGGCTAGACTATGAGGCTGTGTCGTATGCTTCCAGGACACGTGCTGCTTTAATGGTCTCTACTCTTCAACTCTTTGTAGAGCTTTCTAGCTTTTATAAACTGTCAAGTGCAAAATTATAATTATGAACTCGGTTTACATGAGGGCTATTACGTAAACTAAAATTGCATAAATTACATAAATTCCTTTGCGATTATCGTCTTCCATACATTATATAATTTCAAATTGGTTTTATAAAATTTACGAGACATAAAACACGAACTAAAAGATTATCTAGCAGATATATTAATATATTTTAAAGATTGCCAAGATGGAAACAGAAAAACCATCTGCCTAAATGTAGCCCAGAAAATTTATCTAACTATACGTTAATTATCAGCTCTTTTGGTTCAGTATTTATTGCGTTAAAACAGACTATAAAAGTCAGCAGACAGACAGATACCACCTTTCTTTTAAAAATGTAAAGAATTTAGGGAGCACTCGTGTTGGAAAACATTGCAATTAACAAATAAAAAACTACACTAAAATTATCAGTGTATCCTTCTATGTGTACTTGCTAATTGATAGTTAATAAATCGAGTTAACGATATAGTCAGGACATATACATTGACATGTCCTAGAGACTCGACTATATAAATGATTAACACTAAGAATATTTATATTGATAATGTTTTAGGTAACTATTCAGAAAAATTACTCCGATCACTTTATATTAAGTTAAATAGTAGAAATTCATAATTTAAATTTTTCTATACTAACAGATTGTTAAGCGTAAATGCATATTGATATTAAAAGAAACAAGACTTTTTTTGTTTGTTAGAAACATAAACAAGACCCTACTAGTTTGTTAGAAACTCACAAGTAAACAACACCACGCTGATAAAACTTGTGACCGGCTCTACGGCTACAGAAAATACGATTTAATAGAATCGAAAGGTTTGTCCTAATCTTTAATCCCGGATCGTGGTCGGCATTCGATATCGAGGACATTGTGTATTGTGTCTGAGAAATCGAGTGTCCAAAGCGAAGGCCGATCTGTAATACTCTTGACATCTAACTGAGCTAAACTTGTTGTGACCAAAATAATAATAATAAGTGTTATATTAGGTTTATATAGGCTGGCTACAAAATATAAAACACACACATAAATATTGACACAAATGAAAAGCAAAATATTAGCTTGTTTATAGGTTTGTGTTAATGGACATGCTTCAAGCAAAATAGAGCATATCCCAGAAACAAATACAGAAGACCATTATACTTTTTAATGAGTAATAATATGAATAATCCTGTTTCAAATGTAAGTTAACATTATTAAATGTAATTGTGTATATTGTACTTTATGATAAATATACAATACCCCCCGTCGCAGCAAACCTGCGTACTCAGCGAATTTCCAATGCATTGATATGTTTCTCACTAGTACATAAAGCCACTCACCAAGTTTGACAAAAATACATTCATAAATAAGTGATTTATTACATTTTATTTATTCCCCATAAGAATAACATTAGGACTGAGTACGCAGGTTTGCTGCAACGAGGAAGATAAGATATGAGTTTTTATGCAATTATCAATATAACTGAACGAGGTGAAGCTACTTACCATGTTTTATTAATTTATGTTCATAATTAAGGGAGATATAAAACTTTACTTATCCTCCATAAGAATAACATTAGGGCTGAGTATGCAGGTTAGCTGCTACGGGTACAACCAACAAAACATTTATTTTTTGTGCAATTATCAATATACCAGTACAACATGAAGCCATATACCAAATTTTATCAATATAAATTCATAAATAATCAATATATCAAATTTTATTTATTCTCCATAAGGATAACATTGGACAACGTACTGTGTTTAGCACTTTGAATATCTCTGCAACGGTTTGACGTAGAATCACAATTTAAACACCAAAATGATTGTTTTGTGGAGCTGAAGTGATTGGTAAAAGAGAATGTGAAGTTTAAAGTAAAATTAACTGAGGAAAAGCCAAAAACCTTTTTCCCATAAGATTGACATGGGAGATTTTATGAGCATGTTTTTTGGATTTTTTCCGCAACCACTTAGCCTAGGTTAATAATTCAAAATACCATATTATTTGTTTTTTTAAGCTCTATAACATGGTCAAAACCAAAATTAAGCGTTTTAAAAATTTAAGGGTAAAAAATGCAAAAAACTGTTTTTTGGAAAATTTAAAACCCCCATAAACCCCCCTTCCCATGGTCCGATTTTTCTGGTTTTCGAACTTAAAGTCATAAATGTCAGTTTACACATTTGAGCCAAATTTCATCGAAATCGGACGTTTTTTACTCAAGTTATCGCATTCACGGAGACATATATATATATAAATTTGAACGAATAGTGTTTTGGACATCTGGGGACCTCAAAACAAAAAGTTATCATGGTCTCGGGCTTAGGTCTTATCATGAGACCTACGGTAATAGCTTTTTCCCTATAGGGGAAATTCGCTAAAAAGCTAGATACATGTATATGCATGTAAGAGTCTAAATTATGATATGTAAAATTACAAGACTCAACTGCATGGCTTGTTAATTTGGATAATTACTCACGGGAAACGTGTGATTTTATACAACAAAAGTAACAAAACGACTTAAGGAAGAAGTTCATATAAACACTGAATTATAGATAAGGCTGTGAGAATTCGTTAAACTCTATCCATTACTGTCTCATGTTTATTACATGGCGGCAAGTGAATGACTGGAACATTTGGAGAAGGTTCACCACATTTAACATTGTCCTTCCATGTATTGAAGATTTGTTATAATATCACAAAAACTCTTGGGATAGGTCAATTTTAATGTCTTCTAATTATGTATTACATTATTCTAACTTATATTTAATAAATCAATCTGGAACATCAATTTAAAATGTAGAACATTTTTTTTCTATTTGCTTAGTTTTACAAATGTATTTCTGATTCTAATGAAACCAAACTGTAATGCATTTAATTCTGACCATTAGTTGATCAATTACATTCCCGTAGCAGAAAATGACCTAAAAATATCTATCTGGCCTTCAATCTGCTTTACTGTGTTTATTTAAATACCAGTTATTTAATGCTGATTACCAAACATGAAGAAAACGTATAGGCATCCACAAGTTTTATAAACCAAATTAACGTAATAAATTCAAAATAGCCAAAATAATAACAAAAATATATACGAGAGTTTAAACCAACAAATTTGATTCCAAATGCTAAAAATAGATTTAAAGACTACTACATTTTGGACAATGTCAACGATGTGTACTTGTTCCATTACAATTGTTCTACCACATTTGGGTTTTCTTCGCATCCACCATCTCTTGCAGTAGTTAATTATTATTTACTTTTAAATTGTATAACAGAAAAACTGTATTATTCAAGGTATCCCATAAGTAAGTGGCCAAACTTCAAATTTTGAAATCATGGGTAAAAATAAGTCAAAAACAGTTCCCGTGGATCCCAAAACGCTTAGTTTTCCGTATATCTGAATTTACGTGTTTTTAGCGAATTTCCCCTATAGGGAAGAAGCTATTACCGTAGTCGGCATGGTAAGACCTAGGCCCGGGACCATGATAACTTTTCGTTTTGAGGTCCCCAGATGCCAAAAACACCATTCGTTCAAAACTTTATATATGTGTCTGTGGGTGCAATAACCCTCGTAAAAATGATCCGATTTTGATGAAATTTGGTACAAACATGTAAAGCATCATTTATGACTTTAAGTTCGAAAACCAGCCAGATCGCTCTATCCAAAGGGGTATTTTGGGGGGGTTTTGTACCCCAAAAAGTGGGTTTTTTGAGTTTTTACATATAATATTTTAGTAAATCCAATTTTAGTTTTCACCATTAAATTCAGCTTAAAAAAAAATTTGGTTTTTATCATTGCTCTACGTTAATTGCTTACAGAGATATTGAAAGTGCTAAACACGGTACGTTGTCCAATGTTATTCTTATGGAGAATAAGAAAAATTGTATATCTCGCTTATTGATCAACTTATACTGATGTAACTTGGTAAAATGCTTCATATCGTTGTGGTCTATTGATATTTGCACAAAAAAATATTTTTTGCCCATAGTTCCCGTAGCACCAAACCTGCGTACTCAGTCCCCATGTTATTCATATGGAGAATAAGTAACGTGTTATCTCCCTTAATTATGAACATAAATTAATAATATTTGGTATGTGGCTTTACCTACTTGAGTTATATTGATATTTGTATAAAACTCCATTTTTTGTGTTCCCTCCTTCAGCAAACCTGCATATTCAGCTGCCATTTTATTCTTATGGAGAATAATTAAAATGTCATAAATAGTTTATTTATGAATTTATATTGATGAAACTTGGTATTTGATTTTATGTGGTATCAAGATACATATATATGCACTGGAAATTCGCTGAGTACGCAGGTTTGCTGCTACGGGGATATTACATAATTATAATATCTGAATAACATCTTAAGGTATAAACTTTGAACTTAGTACATTGATGACGACTATTAAGACATATTCAAATATTGAGTACCAATCTTCTACTTTGTACTATTACTTAGATATTCGTTTATTCGTCCTCCCGGTGTAAGAACTATATCTTTTCCATTTCCTCATTCTCATATCCTTAGGAAAATATCGCTGAACCTAGAGGAAAACGGGTTTTCCGGACTATTCAGTTTGAGGTAGTTACACCTCAGTTAGCAACGTATATATATATATATATATATATATATATATAACTTTTTAAGTGGTGCCCGCATGTAAGGCAATATGTTTTATCTAAAATGTCCCCTTATAAATACAATTATTCGATGGAGATATAATTTTACTAAAACCTGCAAGTTAATCGACGAACCCAGTAGCATGAAGAAGACTGCTCTGCCAGGTAGAACAATCTATAACTGCTGCCGCTTGTTTATTGCTTCCATTCCTGCTATTGTTGAGTTAATGTCTCTCTTGCATCCAACCCTAACTTTTGTGCTTTTGATTTAATAACGCCTCATCCGTTTTCAACTGCATTTGTGCTACTTACTTGAAAAATTCATCTGGCTCTAGTTTAACTAAATTTATAGACCCTACTAAATATAACAATTCAAAATTGTTTTACCTCTTTATCACCTCTATTATTACTGTTGTTTTTAAATATTTTGCTGCTAATCTTACTATTATGATTTTATTGAAATGCTAACAGAGTGTTTACTATGTACGATTGTACTTTGACATGTAAAATTTTATTTATTTATTTATTATATTAACTGTAAACTGTATTTATTAAGCTTCGCCTTTTAGTATAAAATATTTTATATTGAACGAAAGCTAACACTCCTTTGGCCATTGAGCTTAAACCTTTAGTTTCCCTTTTTACGCTACATTTAGAATGCCTATTTACCTAGGTTTGTTGAAATTCCACAAACATTGCCGTGCCCACGTGTATATTTTCTTTTATAAATTGTCCCAAGCTATGGGAGACCATTTCTTATATTTCTATTATTTTTTATTTTCATTTTTTTATCCGTTGCTACATAGTGTTATTGTAATTATTTTACATATAACCTCTCACAATCAAGTTAGATGTTGTATAATTCTAATATATCGATAAACCTCACATTATTAGTGAATTTCCTATGGAAAGTGAATTATTAGCATGACCCGCACGGTGAAACTTAAGCCCGGGACCACCATAGAATTTTTTAACGTGACCCCCCGAACACGTTTTGCGGGGTCATTCAAAATTATATATATATATACTTATATATATAAGTATATATAAGTATATATATATAATTTTGAATGACCCCGCAAAACGTGTTCGGGGGGTCACGTTAAAAAATTCTATGGTGGTCCCGGGCTTAAGTTTCACCGTGCGGGTCATGCTAATAATTCACTTTCCATAGGAAATTCACTAATAATATGAGGTTTATCGATATATTTATATATATATATATAAATATATTTATATTTATATATTTATATGTGTGTATGCACTCTAGCGGTCGCATTTTTTTCCGATTTATTTCAAATTTAGTAGGAACGTGCCTTTCTATAATCAGTTAGACAAGTTCGTTGGGCAAAACAATCGGATAACTCTAAACCCCTTTTTCGGGGATTATTCTTTAAAATTTTGAGTTTTTGGGCCCAAAAAGGGTCAGAAAAGCCCCAAACGTACAATGAATGTAAAAAGATGGGAATTAGTGAGGCGAAAGTTTTAAGCCCTCTCTCGTCATTCTAGCATAAACATTTACCGAGTTATTAAAGAAAATGTATATCGGCTAAACACAGTACGTTGTCTTATGGGGTTTTTACATTAGAAAAGCATTTTATTCAATTGTTGGTGTATTTTTTCATCCCCAGCAACCTCGCGCCTACTTTTAAGTCTGACTGGACCTCTTCTAACCTTATTATGCGCAAAGTTGTATTCCTAACATTGCAGGTAAATTAAACCAGGAGCATCAGAACAGCCAAAATATCAATGTTTTCAGGTTTCAATAAAATTGGCATAAATGTATGTTTTTACACTGGGTTGTAGTTTTAAAAGTTTTATATGTGGAAATTCACTTCCCTCACGTCAGCGTGCTGCGTGCGAACTCGTTTATACATTTTATTCGTCCGAGGTCAATTGTACGCCCTAAACTGTAAAGAATGGTCCAAGCAAAGGAGCGGTTTTCCACGTTTCACAGTGTACTTCTGCAATTATAATGTTAGGCAGGTTCAGGTTTAATTGAATAAACTAATTTCATCACTAAATGTAAATGGCAAGAATCGAATGTTGGAAGAGCTTGATCCAAACACGGTGTCTCAAAGAATTGCTCATGAACACATTGCTCATGAATTTTAATGTTAGCTCAGACCGAGTGTGGACGATTAAAATACGAATGTCGAAACGTACTGGAAAGATTTTCAAACTCAAATTTTAACGAAACACAAGACAAAGAAGGAGGCATTAACAATATCTTACAACATATTGCAATAGCTTTGACCGCCGATAAGCCTCATCAATGAATACATTTATTGTTTGAAGGTAACTAAGAGTCCATATGACTGATATGGTTGTATTTTATCATTTACATAACAAAATTGTATCATGACTGGTACATTAAAGGTAATTAAGATTTATACACAAATTAAATCACTGATTATTAAATAATTACAATTAGCACTGTGCCAACTCCTCTATTTCAAGAGTTCAGAAGAGTTCAAGAGTGCTCTGTAGCTGCAAAGATTATTAACTTTAAAAGCTCAGAGTTTAAGAATTGTTCTCTTTTAAAGTTTCCACTAACCACCTACTGCATTTCTTTTTCATCCCTCCTGCATACTATACCTTTAGATAGAACAATTAAAACGTGAAATCTTCGTCATCCTGATAATTATTTACCTAGCCACAAAAACCATATAATCAATTTTTATTATAATCGGTTTTATTTCTAAGTTCTCCAACATAATCAGGCAGTTGGAAAGTTTGAAGAACTGACGTATGACATTTATGTTGTGAATGGTACAGCGCCCTGTCGAGACCATCGAGACCTGAACAAATTGTGACTGCAAGAGTGTGTAACGTGTGACTGTGTGTGTGGGACTGTGTATACTAACACAGTTGTATACACTCTTCACGACCCCCCACACTCTCTTTCTCTTCCTTTTTCATTTCGCTTGTTATTTGTTAGTCAGTTGACTTGGACACTAGAGGTAGCTTTAATTAATTAAATTTTGTTTTTGTATAAAAGTGTTATATTATGTTTCATTTATGGATTCATTTAAATCTGATTTTTGTTGTTAGCGAATTTCCCCTATAGGGAAGAAGCTATCACCGTAGTCGGCATCGTAAGACCTAGGCCCGGGACCATGATAACTTTTCGTTTTGAGGTCCCCAGACCCCAAAAACATTGTTCGTTCGAAACTGTATATATATATATATCTATCTATATAAATATATATATATATATATATATATATATATAAATGTGTGTGTGTGTGTGTGTCCGTGGGTGCGATAACTCTCGTAAAAAAGGTCCGATTTTGAGGAAATTTGGTACAAACATGTAAAGCAGCATTTATGACTTTAAGTTCGAAAACCAGACGGATCGACCTATCCGAAGGGGTATTTTGGGGAGGTTTTGTACCCCAAAAATGGTTTTTTTGAGTTTTTTACATAAAATTTTTTAAAGAGTAAAATTTTATTTTTTTACCATTGGAATCAGCTTAAAAAGACGCACGATTTGATGTTTTAATCATCGCTCTACGTCAATTGGTTAATGGGATATTGAAAGTGCTAAACACAGTACGTTGTCCAATGTTATTCTTATGGAGGATAAGAAAAATTGTATATCTCGCTTATTTATCAACTTATTCTGACGAAACTTGGCATATTGCTTCATTTCACTGTAGTCTATTGATATTTGCACAAAAACCCATTTTTTGCCCGGTAGTTCCTGTAGCAGCAAACCTGCATACTCAGCCCCATGTTATTCTTATTGAGAATAATTAACGTGTTATCTCCTTTAATTATGAACATAAATTAATAGAACTTGGTATGTGGCTTTACCTAGTTGGTTATATTGATATTTGTATAAAATCCCATTTTTAGTGTTCCTTATTTCAGCAAACCTGAATACCCAGCAGCCAAGTTATTCTTATGGAGAATAATTCAAATGTCATAAATCGTTTATTTATGAATGTATATTGATGAAACTTGGTATGTGGCTTTATGTGGTATTAAGCTAAATTAATATGCATTGGAAATTCGCTGAGTATGCAGGTTTGCTGCTACGGGGGTATTTTTATATTACTGCTGATGTAGTACGTAAAATAAGTATTTTTTATTTGTATGATCATAAAGTATACATACAGTACAACAACACTATGAAATAACCCCATCGTACCTAACCTGCGTACTCAGAAAATTCCCAATTCATTTATATGTACCTAACTTCAATAACACTCCATATACATGTTTCATCAACATATATTCATAAATAAGCAAGGTGTGAAATTTTTATTATTCTATATAAGAATAGAATTAGAGTAGAGTACGCGGGTATGCTGCCTTAAGGACGCCAAAAATATTTTTGTATGAAAATATCAATAATCCATAATCACATTTGAAGCCACATACAACGTTTTATCAAATTATGTTCAGAAATAAGCGAGATATAAAATTTTGCTTATTCACCATAATAATAACACTGACAACGTACTCGGTTTAACACTTTTAATATTTGCAATAGATTGACCTAGAACAAAAACTGAAACGCCAAAATTACTGATTTTTAGTGCTGAATTCATCGGTAAAAACCAAAGTAAGTTGTTTATAGCCCCAAACAGCGAAAAACAAAAATACCATTTAGCCATCAGATTATTGCGAGTAATTTTTTGAATGGGTTTCTTGGATTTTCTTCACCTTAAAGATTGAAAATACTAAATTGTTTTATTTCAAAGTTCTGTACAGTGTTAAATTGTTATGGTTTCAAAAATTTGTTTGAATAAAAATATATAAACGAATTTTTAAACAATTGTTAACCACTTTACCTCAGACCGATCATTTTTTTTTCGAAATTATAGTCATAAATATCATTTTACACGTTTTTGTAAAATCTAATACAAAACTGAGGTTTCTGTCGAAAGTTATCACGCTAACGACAATAAGTTAAACAAAACAAAACACTATCATAGCTTCGGGTTTTAGTCTTTTCCCTTTGGGGAAAGTCGCTAAAATACTAGTTCTGCAGCAGTTTTGTTTGACTTTAACAATAATTCCTCAGTTTTAAAAGGGTATTTTGTTTTTAATTATAGTTTTTAATAATAATTTACTGTATATTTAGCTATACGTTTCTCGAAGTGTAAAACTTTGATTGGTGCCCAGCTCGGATTTATTCCCGGGCTCTGAATAGTTTTGTTTAAGCCATTTATGTGGTTTTTCAGGTTCGTTCATCATGCAAATTGATATCGAACTAGTTATGTACGTGCAAATTAGAGTGCATATTTAATTAAAATATTAATAAATAAATATGTGTTAACATTAATATAATTACAAAAACTATGGGATAACGTTTTTATTTCAAGCGACTGTGAAATTACTCCAATGTTTTCAGTTATTCCTTCCTAACTAAACAGACCTCTTTTAAAAGTTACGTTCTGTGAAATGTTTTCAGAAGTTCCATTTAAGTAATTAAAGAAACTTTTACTTTTATTTTTTTACTTAATGCAAATTATAATCCCCAAGTATGTAAGCTTTTAAGGTACAAAAACTATTGATATGTAAAAATCACATTGTTTGCGAAACATTCTTCTTGGGAGATGCAAGACCTAGCGTGTGCAGTTTAAGGGGAATTCCAAGCAGAAAGAGAGATGTATAAAGTATGAATGCGGAAGTCAGGCTGAAAGTAGAGAGATTTTCCTACATCGTGGAGTTTTCTTAGGTTTAAAATGTGTCATTTAGTATTCAACCAGAATCACAGAAGAGCTCTGTCCAGAGAAGATTGACAAAGATGCCCCTACAATGGTGGACTCTGATTGTACATTGTCCTCGCATACGCTAGCTGAAGCGGGCTGTCCCCCCCGTCATACGTCTTCTCAAACTGACCTGTCATTTAATAATAGGCCCATGTTTTCGTTCCGAGATCTCTGTATAGAGCTTTGAAATTCATGCAGTTTAGGTAAACAAGGATTTTTGACGATACAATTCCTGATATATAATAGAGATTTCCCCTACAACAGTCCTACCATTCAGGCCCTTTGGACCAGTCCGACCAAAATGAAATATAGGCAGAACAATAGTGTAAGACGACTAATTTAATACGATAAGTAGTTTTGTCACTAAACAAAAAGCTGAATCTCACAGGATTTTAAGATTAATGCAAGCTTTTGAACCCATTAGCCAAAGCCGTTTTTTTTAGACTTTATACTTAAGATTAGGTGACTTCTACTTAGGTAAGTGTCTGAGTAGTAAGTACGGGAACAGAGACACGGACAACGTTTTTCCAATTAAATATATTTCGTAATATTTAATCAATTTAATGTTGGGTTTTCTCTCTCATTCCTATAAGATGATAATATACAATATAATCCCATGTTTACACTTTTATTAGGAAAGAGTAAGCCCAAAAGCCTTCCACCCATGAAAATTAAGCATCATAATCTATGCCTTATGTCACACAGTCCTCTGTGGTTATACTTCAACACAGGTAACGTCATTATGTAATTTCTAATTGAACATTTTCCCCAAGAAAGCCTTCGCATGAGAGAACCCATTCAGCCAGATGGAACAATCCATAACTGTTGTGGCTTGTTTATCTCTTCCATTCTCGCTATTGTGAAGTTATTACTTCACTTGCATCCAACTTCAACTTTCTAACTTTTGATTTGTTGCCCCCAAGAGGCCATTTATCACCTAAGTTCGTGATGATTGAAAGATAGGATTTATCACTTCTGTTCTCTTTTGATTAGGATTTTTTTATTTACTTTTGATTGAGTGGCATGCAGTATTTTTTATTTTGTACGCAGTTTCTGAAATGGTTTTGTTGCGACTCATTTTTTTACTTTTTTTAAAGTTTCCAAGCTATTTTGAAGCTTCAGACTGTACTACTTTTAATGCTAAAGATCAGTGCTTTTAATTCTCATCGACTATAATAGTAAATATCTTTAACGTTTCTGTGTGTCTAAAGTGGTTTTGTTGTGACTCCTTTTTCATTATCCTTTGTAAAGTTTCTAAGCTATTTTGGAGCTTCATATTATACTACTTTCAATCCTAAAGGACAGTGCTTTTAATTATTATCAACTATAATAGCCTAGTAAATCCCTTTCACAAAAGATCACAGTAATACAAAACTACTATTAACGTACCGGACGCGGTAGCTCAGACGTCAAAAGCCTGACTAGCAAGTCAGACGTGGTCTGTTCGATCCCGGTCCCGGCCGACTCCTGTTAAGACTATGAGCGGTTACCTCTGGCTTGCCCATGTGACTAATGCTGTTACGGTACCTCCCTGTCTTTTGTTCACGACATAGGTCGCATAAGCTTATGGTGACGGGCAGTTGACGTTAAACAAATTTTGTCAATGTTTTGTTGTGTGGAACCATTATTTTTATATTATTTAAACGTGTGATTTTCAACCTAATAATTTACTGTTTTTGTATTCGTATTACTAAACCAGTAACACCGTCATACCAAAGGTAATTGTGAGTCAAATATATCATCTGCTCACTAAAATCACACTACCCAGCAAAGTAAACCGTCATCTGCAGTGCAATGTTAAGTTCTGTTTACATATCCTCTGACACAGCAACACGATCTGAGCAATCCTAAAACGTTACGACCTCACGTGCTTTGAGAGAGTAAAGTCCAGTTAACCGTGTTTGAAATGAGCTCTTCTAACTCTCCATGGTCTCCCTTTAGTAAACTTTCGTCCAAACAAAAGTACGTACTTATAACAATACATTCCGAGCGTCTGTATCAGTTTTAAAAACAAAATTATTTATTGTACTTTGATTTAAATTGACAAACTGTTCCACAATATTGGGTCTTTTATAATTCTAACTTAAATAGCATTTGAATCTTGTTAGTTTAAATAAATAGCCGTATGAAATCTGTTTAGAAATATATTTTAATATGTCGTATTTTAACAGAGTAGAATCCGAAAGAAATTATACTGAAACTTCACATTGTTCCATAACGGATCAATTTGATTTCACTCGATTCATATAAAAAATCACACAATAGAACAACTTAGAATGAAACACATAATCTTAGACCTGATTTTTTAGGGATTGAACGAAAGGTCTGTTATACCCGTGTTATTTTTAATAATATAGGTGTGAAGCCTAAACAAAAAACTTAGTCTGGTACATCGTACACGAGATTCATATTTTTTTTAAGGATCTCTCCTTTACAAGTGTAAGAACTTATTTACTTAAATCAACACAATTTCTTTAATTCGCAAACCTGTTACTTTATCCTCTATCAGCTGGTTTTTATTGTTGCAAAATTGTTTTATCTGTGATACTGTGATATTATTAAGTGAAAGTAGGATTATGATTTTACAAATTTGCTAACAAAGCGCGGACTTTTGCATACATCTTTAAGGTGATTTGTTTGACCAACCAGTTTAAGAAATAATATTTTCAATTATGAAGTCGCAGCTGTCCTCGTTTTGTAACGAAGCTCGTCAACATGTAAGAGCAGGAAAACAGGAAACATTCGATCAGCAACGAATCAATGGACAGGTAACAGCAAGCTGTCATGGTATCAGTTGGCATCAGCGACGAAACGAGGAAAGGGAACACATCTAAGTCACGTGATCATTGTAAACAGAAATATTTAATTGTTAAAACGGATAAATGGGTATTTAAGTCATATCTCAAAACTAGGGAAAAGGTTTAATGTATCCCGTGTTTTTTGTTCATATGGTATTAGGTTGTTTTTTAGAGCAATATCCATAGGAAAATAGACACTTTTACAAAGTCTTGGGATCTAGAATCCAAGCCGTCTTCACGTGTAAAGAATACCTGGAACACTATTTTAATCATAGATGGCATATGCTAATATCATAAAATCAAGGTTAAAAATCGTATACCATGAGTTAAATGTTTAAATTCTACGTAAAAACTTCCTCATAAATACACTAAGAAAATAATCAAGCTAGCAACATAGAACGAGCACTAAATATCGTGTAGTGTTCATGACCTAAATACGGGCTAGGATCACATAAATGTTGTCTGCCATCACGGTCTAATGACGTCAGTGTAAGATACGAGGCCGTGTGTATCACTACAATGACAATGTGATTGTCTAGATGTTAGGATGGGGGGAAGGGGGGAGAGCTGTCACGAGACTTAGAAACCAAATTAGACCCTCGTCAAGAGCTCTGTTGGGTTTCCAGTGGAGTGTTTGGAATAAAAAGGTTAAATTTTGAATGAAAGGTGTGGACCGTTATAGATTATTAAACAATCTTCATTGAACTTTACATTTTTAATAATACTTCCAAATAATCACACAATAAAAAAATAACCTTAGTATTAGCATTTGATATTTTATGGCAGATTAGCAAAGCTATAAGGAACTTTTTCATACGATTACAGGTTCAGTTTTATTTTGAATTATACACTAGTTTGCAAGTTTTAGATTAGTCAGCGTCACATCATTGCAAGCTTCGACGCCAAGTGCCTTTCCATTCCCCTCTACCCCCCTTTCCTTGCGATGTTGCCGTTTTTTTGTATTCCTGTTCTCCGTATACAAATTATTTGTTTACGGGATTTGCTTCTCAAACGTAAGTAAACAAATTATCACAAATTTAGAACATATGAGTAAAACCCAAGCTTGCAATGAAATTACGCTGACATTTTTTAGTAGACTTTGCATGTGGAACAAAAAATGACAACCATCAACGTCAAACATAGCCTGATTAGAATCAAATTATTAAACTCATATTACTATTTCTTGTAATTATGGAGATTTTTATTCTTTTAAATTAATAGGACGTCCCTCTCTTCGATGGTGATCCTTAACTATTATTTTTAATCTTCATATTTTTATTAATTTAAGTAAGTTAACCTCCCAACTTTTCTAAACTAAACTATTTTATAAAAGAGTTGTGAATATAATGATACGAACTTAAAGACGGTTACACACTATCGGACTTTTGCACGTACAAGGCATCGAACATCGAATCCAGCAGGGAGCAGGGCACGAAGATAGCAAAATTCACTCCGAACTTCTTTCCCATCAAGACCCCCGATCAAGACATCGGATCGATCTTTCTTTAATCTTTTTTCAAAGAAGATCAGACCGATGTATGTTCCGATGTCTTGTTCGAAGTGTAGTTCAAAAGCCCCACTAACTGGTTTCTCTCCCTTCGACCTCCCATTCCATCAAATCCTGCTCGGTCCGATGTCTTGTTCAGTCACAGAGATATAATTGTGTGGTATCTTAAAAAAACAGGTTTTAATATGTTCAAACATTTTATTTTTAGAGCTCAAATCATAAAATACAATATACAAAAACTAATGATTAAATTCATAAATTTAATGACGTAGCAAACAAACACAACTCCTTACGATACTATAAATTGATAAACCACACCAGAATGTATAGCCTCGATCCATAAAACCACAACATTCTTCAACTGCGAGAGGCAGGCGCCAGCCGTGTTGCGGCCTCATCAGCATACGAACGTGTGTAGAGGCTAGACATTACCGCGATTAAATCGGACTAAATTGAAAACAAGATGATTGGATAAGAGCGACAGGGGTGTCGGCGACGGGGCCCGGGGCGGCGGCAGAGTGGAGGTAATGGGACGGTAGCCTGTGCCCGGTGGCGGGGGGAGGGTCGCCGTGACATACGACATCTGTGGAGGTGCAGGAGTGCACTGGACGGCGAGTTGGTGGGGTTGTATCAAGGAATTTCTTGAATATTTTTTTTTATTTGTTTTTCTCTGTACCACGAATTTCCCCTATAGGGAAGAAGCTATTACCGTAGGTGGCATGGTAAGACCTAGGCCCGGGACCATGATAACTTTACCTTTTGAGGTCCCCAGATGCCAGAAACACCATTCGTTCAATACTGTATATATATGTGTGTGTGTGTGTATGTGTTTGTGTGTGTCCGTAGGCACGATAACTTTCGTAAAAATGGTCTGATTTTGATTAAATTTGGTACAAACGTGTAAAGCAACATTTATGACTTTAAGTTCGAAAACCAGACAGATAGCTTTATCCAAAGGGGTATTTTAAGGGGGTTTTGTACCCTAAGAGTGGGTTTTTTGAGTTTTATACATATCATATTTTAATAAATCTAATTTTATTTTACACCATTGGATTTTGCTTAAAAAACGAATAATTTGTTGTTTTGATCATTTCTCTACGTCATTTAGTTACCGAGATATTGAAAGTGCTAAACACAGTACGTTGTCCAATGTTATTCTTATGGAGAATAAGAAAAATGTTATGCCTCATTTAATTATGAACATTGATTAATATAACTTGGTATGTAGCTTCACCTAGTTAAGTTACATTGATATTTGTATAAAAACCCTTAATTTTTGTTCCTTGTTGCAGCAAACCTGCGTACTCAGCCCCCGATGTTATTCTTATGGAGAATAATTAAAATTGTATAAATTGCTTATTTATAAATGGATACGGAAGAAACTTGGTATGTGGCTTCACCTGGTTGTGGTCTGTTGATATTTGCATTAAAACTTTATATTTCTGTTCCTTGTTGCAGCAAACCTGAGTACTCAATCCCCATGTTATTCTTATGGAGAAAAATTAAAATTTAATATACGGCCCTTTCTTTAATATGTGTCCATGAAACTTGGTAAGTGGCTATATATAGTATATATATATATATATATATATATATATATATATATGCATTGGGAATTTTCTGAGAATGCAGGTTTGCTGCAACGGGGGTATTTTATTTATATTCTGTATTAAATTATTCTTAAGTTTACTTAGGTTATCAAAAACGTAAAGACTTTTTGTTTTCTTAATACTCTTAATTTGTTCAAACAATTTGATCGTTTTAGAATGTACCAACAAAACCCACCTATCAAAAGCGTCTTACACATGGTTTGAAAGTAAAGTAAAGTTGGTGTAACCTTCCGGCCAACATCTGAGTTTTTAGGTCGCATCTGACATAACCTTTCGACTGTAGTGCAATTATCAAAAGAAAGTGACTGGTGGAGCGGCCGCGGTAACCGAGTTTATGTACAAACATTCTATTGCATTACCTCATGAAAACGATCACATGGTTAGAAATTTCCAATAATCTAATTTAAATAGTCAGTTAAACAAGTTTTTAGCACATGTTTAAAATATTTTGGGTCTCATTCGTATGAGTTTATATTTTATACCCCCAACGGCTTAACAAGATCCATGACTATGTCCCTTCCGAAGGACAGTGCAATTTTTAGTTTTAAAAGGCGTGTAGATTTCACCAGGAAATGAACCCGGATCTTTTGAGTTTAAGTTTTGCCAAACTGTTTATATTTAATAGATATTTATTTATGAAATAGCAACACTATATTTTATTTCCAACAGTTGGGTGGTATTGATAACTCGAAGAACTTAATGTTTTAAATAAAATATTATTCTTTGTTTACATATCGTTAATTTTAGCGAATTTCCCCTATAGGGAAGAAGCTATTACCGTAGTTGGCATGGTAAGACCTAGGCCCGGGACCATGGTAACTTTTCGTTTCGAGGTCCCCAGACCCCAAAAACACCATTCGTTCGAAACTGTATATATATGTATATATGTGTGTGTGTGTGTGTGTGTGTGTGTGTGTGTGTGTGTGTGTGTGTGTGTGTGTGTGTGTGTGTGTGTGTGTGTGTGTGTGTGTGTGTGTGTGTGTGTGTGTGTGGGTGCGATAACTCTCGTAAAAAAGGTATGATTTTGATGAAATTTGGTACAAACGTGTAAAGCAGCATTTATGACTTTAAGTTCGAAAACCAGACGGATCGAGCTATTCGAAGGGGCATTTTGGGGGGGTTTTGTACCCAAAAAATGGGTTTTTTGAGTTTTTTATATACAATTTTTGAAAAAGTAAAATTTTATTTTTTTCCATTGGAATCAAGTTAAAAATACGCACAATTTAATGTTTTAATCATTGCTCTACGTCAATTGGTTACTGAGATATTGAAAGTGCTAAACACAGTACGTTGTCCAATGTTATTCTTATGGAGGATAAGAAAAATTGTATATCTCGCTTATTTATCAACTTATCCTGACGAAACTTGGTATATTGCTTCATTTCATTGTGGTCTATTGATATTTGCACAAAAACCCATTTTTTGCCCGATAGTTCCCGTAGCAGCAAACCTGCATACTCAGCCCCATGTTATTCTTATGGAGAATAATTAACGTGTTTTCTCCTTTAATTATGAACATAAATTAATAGAACTTATTATGTGGCTTTACCTAGTTGAGTTATATTGATATTTGTACAAAAGCCCATTTTTAGTCTTCCTTAATTCAGCAAACCTGCATACTCTGCCGCCAAGTTATTCTTATGGAGAATAATTAAAATGTCATAAATCGTATATTTATGAATGTATATTGATGAAACTTGGTATGTGGCTTAATGTGGTATTAATATAAATTAATATGCATTGAAAATTCGCTAAGTATGCAGGTTTGCTGCTACGGGGGTATTATTTTACCATAAATACAAATAATCGTTCTAATCATACTTTTGATCAGATTAATATAGAGTAGAACCTTTTACAAGATATTTTCTTATTTTAAGCATAACAAATTTAAACAATGATTAACCCCTTTATCAAAATATTGAGTCACAGATATTATTGGTCACTGACTCTAAGTTTGGAGTGTTTTAGGATATCAAGAGAATGATAAGAGTTGGCTCGTTATCAAAAGCTCCGTCCGGAACGTCCGACCTTGACCTCCCAGAGCCGCAAAACCCGCAATCACACTGCAATCTCTCGGTTTACTCTGCATTTCCTTTTCTTGTCACCATAACATATTTATGAATCAGCATCAACAAGACAAACGATTTTGACAAATAATACACTAAACCTGTTTAGTATTCACTAATATTTAGAGTCAGATGATGTATTATTATTGTACGTAAATATAAACATAATTATTTTTGTAGAGTTTGTAACAAATCTGTAATAGATAATTCCGAAATATTGAGAAGTTTTTGTTGTTTTTATTACTTAACCTTGGAGCATAACCTCGGCGAATATATTTTACACTCTAAACACTTTACCCTATCATAATGTGTTAACCGTTTGAATGATAACAAAATATTGATAATAACCAGTGGCACATTAAGAGATGAATGCATAAATTCAAATACAAACTGTATAATAGTTTCACGCTTTTCGAGATTAAGATAATGTGGATCTACTGTTTATATCATATCTAATGTACTTTGGATACGTGAAATGAAATATTTGCATACATAGTTTAACGATGGTTGCGAAAACTAAAAAAAATTGTTTTTAAAATTTTAATGTAACAAATTAGTGTGAAGTCCTTTAGGGTCGTTAACTTGTTCGAATTACTTAACGGTAATTTTCTCAAGTATAACCTACTTTAAAATTCTGTTTACAAATGGTTTATAAACTACTGAGAATTTTATTCCTCCAATATAATCTATTATTGTACGGAATCCTATCATCGTGCAACAATAATATTAAATAACTATCATTCGTTTTTAACGATTTATATTAAATATACTTCTCATAATGAGGGAATCAACTTAAGTATGCCCTCTTAGTAAAATTCTCTTCATGAATAAACCTTTTGTTTTTCTAGCACACTAGACACATTTAATCTCATATTATACTGGTAGTAGATTTCCATAGACACTCAAAAAGTGTCTTGTAAAATTCCGAAAGTTACAGGTATAAACAAGGCAAAATGGAAACAGGATCAATAGATAAAACGGACAAGACAATCTTGTGGCCTGCCCCCGGCGCCGATAGACCGCTTTTATTATATGTGCATTAGATGTGTAATTTCAGGCCGATTCCGAAGCGGTATTTTACTTTCCACGTAACATCTTGTAAATTATTATCTTTCGCATCTAGTATCACCTATTTAATATTCAAACTGACGTATTTTAGCATATGTCTTGCGTATGCCTGTTATAAACCTACCACGAATCTTGTTGTTTGATTTCTTTATGTACTTTATGATTCGGGTTTGAAGAAAAATACAAAAGAAAAAAATACAAACTGTGATGAAACTGACACCACGGATCTAACGTAATTTTAACTACATGTAACAAGGCAAACAAGAACTTACTGAGATAGGATTGAAATTTGTATTTTGTAAAGTGTACGTAGTAACACGTTCCCTGCGAAAGTTTGTTTTTAAATTCAAACCTGTTAGGAATTATTTTTTTATTTACAACAAAAACTTGTTTACCATAGTAAATTATAATATGTTTCTAGCTTCTTAATTATCATTTATAAACAGTATAGTGAAGCATGTTAGGTAATAAGAACATCATAAATATCTGGTTAATATATCGTTTATTTAACCTGAGAAAAGTGACATTAGAGGTTTTGAAAATAATTTTCGAAAAATCAAGGAAGATTCACCAAGTTGTGCAAATAATAAACTACGAAGCTACAAAGCTCTGTTTTACAATAACAACTGGTTACTCTATTTAAATAAAAAAAATTTAAGATCAATTTAAGAGAAAAACAAACAAAAAATGTCATTGAAATATACAAGAACTATGGCACTGTAAATAATAAATTAGCATATTATTTTAGTTGGCTGTGCGTCTGGAATAAACACTCATATACATCTTATCCAAAGTTGTTAAACCAAATTAAATAAATGCCGATCAAGCATAGACTATATTGTTACCAATATAAGTCCAAATCCAATTACATATACAAAAAGACTTAATACAAAGTATATTTCAAAGTAATAGGCAATGACTTTGTTATATTTACAGTGTCTTTAGACGCGGCAAAACATGCTAGGGATAGAGATTTGAAGCTCAGTCTGTCTGGCAGCAGTTGTCTAAGAAAGCCGAAGTCTAATAAATGATGTGGGCTTATGCCATTTACAACGAGAACGAAGGACGAAGGCTTATAAAAGAGAATCCGAAGGGTGAAATGTAAAGATATAATTTTATTCAGAACCTCAACACAAACGCTTGGTTTTTTGTTTCAGTTTTGGTGTGATACAACGTCAATGGTATCTGTTCCCCTGTTAACGCCTCTTGTACACCTATATCATACGTCACTTCTCATCACTAATAAATTAACAATTATTTGTTAATGAGAGAAACTTGTTGACAAGTTTTAAGTTGTTTTTTAATTTGTTTAACTACATCAATAACATATATCGTATAATCGTTAAATATTACTAACTACATATTTAAAAGGATAGTATCACTTAAAAATTACACTTTTGCAATTGCTACAGAAAATATTTTAGCAAAGAAACTAATAAAGTGGAATTTTCTCTTACCCAAATTGTCTAAATTTCTAATCCATTTTTTGTTGTAGTGCATTTTACGAATTTGTAAAACGTACTGGACCATTAATAGAATTAAGTATTAAGTTAGGCCTTAACACTTTCCCAAAATAATATAAAAGTTAATTATATGTTATTTTTTCTTGAGCAGACTAGTAAATACCATTCCAATAGGAGGTTTTATATGAAACTTCCGCCCAGAATTTGCTATAAATGGTGCACTAGTCATAGCGGAGTGTAAGCATCATTCTACTCTGAAAAGTTGTCAGCTTTTATTCAGTATTTTTGTACATTTAAAACACATTTTTGAATTAATTCAAGTGAGTACAAACAACGTAAGAAACAACTTAGTTCCCATTACTTCTGACACTGCAGGTTGGTTTTAGCATTGATTATACATCCTACGGAATGTATAATCTAATATAATGTATAACTTCCGTAGGATGTATAATCAATGGTTTTAGTTGGATAGGAAATGAGTTTATTAGGCGGGGAAGTAGTTTTATAATGTAATTTAAAAAGTTTTATACGGTTTTTAATAGTTGTCATGTAGTTAATTCACTATGGTTATTTAAAAAACTCCCATTTTCATAACAGAGTTTGTTTATCAATGTACCCTTACAGGAAAATAGAGTATTGTAAGGGTTAATGAAGTGTCAAAGATTTCGTTGAATATCAAAGGATCCACCAATAACTTTATCAATAAAAGTGGATGGGTCAGTTTCATAAATAAATAAATTTCAGTAGTAAACGAAGTGATTGTACCCATCCTAGACTTGTCCAGTGGTCAATAGAGAAAGCGCCAGGACTGCATATCGGCATAAGAGTTAACTCCGGGCTAGATATAGGTCACCTGCTCTCGTTCAGGTGGTTTGTATAGAGCCACGCAATATAATTTTGTAAATACGGATAATTTAAATGCTTGGCAGCTATTATTGCTGCCATCTTTATAAACTATGTCAAAAGATGGACCAATACGTCCATTTAGATTTTTCTGATAATTTAATCTATGAAAATCTAAACACAACTCAACAATCTGTTGCCATGAGGAAATCTCAGACACTTCTCAACATTACCATCATTTTATATTCTTATCTAAAATAGTTAGCAAGAAGAAACATTTCCTTAAACACTTAAAAGCGACAGAAAGTCTTGTAAGGTTTTTAAAATCACAGGTCTGAAATGGGACAAAATGGAGAACACGATCATTAGATAAATGGGACAGGGAATCACACATTGAGCCCAAGGCGGCGGCAACCCACTATTATATGGGACGGCAGTTGTGTACTTTCGGACTGAATTAGAACACCGGTCGGCTTCTACTTAACTACTGGCCCTCCTGCATACATTACGGCAACAAGCGTGCCTACACGGTGTAATAGTGACAGGTTTACTAGGCCTATCATATTCTGTTCTACAATACTGGATATTTTACTTCTTTCTTTTGGAAAAAGCTGACCTTGCTCGAGAAAGGTCATTGCCAAGGAATTTGTTTTAATAATTTGGCATAGCTGAACTATTTCTACAATCAAGGGGGTATTACAATCAAGGGGTGTTACAATTAAGAGATGGGGAGTTTAATACCAAATTTGAAGAAAACTAGTAAACTTATCTAAATTATATCATATTTTTTTAGTTAAATATTTATTATAAGAATAACAAATGCCGAATGCTCATAACAGTTAAACTTACCATCAAACATATAATTTTTAACATTAGTTCACTTATCCTGTTATTTTACTATAATTTCTTATATCGTTAACCATAAAAACTGAAGTGCAAACACGTGTTGCAATTAACAAAGTTAACTTCGAAAATTAAACAAGTTAGACATAGGATAAAGGAATTACTCATTTAAGATATTAATTTGTGTACTATTTGTACTATGAAAGTCCTCAGTTATATTGAAGAGTTTTGTTAGACAAATCAATTAAAAAAACATAATTATTCTAATTTACTAAATATTTTATAATTTCAGTTTTTTCTTAAAAGGGGATAAACAAAGGCCAAAATACTTACAAAAGTAGACAGAGGATCCTTTTAGTATTTTTCTCTCACGCATCTTGTTATTAGCATATGTGAAGGATCAGACAGGATTATAATTACAATAACAAAGCTGCAGTGACACCAGGACCGTCTGGTCAGTCATCCTGCAGCCGTCCTTTTAGTCCTGGTTTTTATTATTTTTCTCTATTATCACAGTTCAATGCAAAAACGTGTTTTCATCCCAAAATAGGGAGTATTTTTTCGAAGCTAGTATTAGCTATTACGAATCAAACAATTAGAACTGTACTAATATAAGGGATAAATCACAGTCTCGTCCCCTTTGTAGCCTTCGCAATTTGATTACGTCATTTTCCTAGATTAGTGTAAAGTTTTTAAGATAATTATTGTAGAAATGTTTGTTATATATATTTTTATATGTCATTGCCATATCGACTTAATATTATAGCACTCTAAGCATATGCCAATGAAGGTAACAATGAAAAAAATGAAGGTATGCCAATAACGAAAAACAATATAATAACATTAAGATAATTCTTGTATGAAATGAGTTAATAGCTTGTAAATATGTTAATTTGAATATTTAAGTGCGTTAACGATAGTCACGAATTCAACTAATGAAACGTAAGTCTAAAGGGTTTAATAGGAATAAATTCTGTTTTACAGGCCCAAGTGTTTTACTTTTAACTTTAAAAAAGGGTAATATCGCATATTCAAGAGTTGACACTATTAATAAACCACTCTTTTGAAGATATTGAAAAAAAATTTCTAAACCTAATAAACTGAAAGGCAAACAATTTTTTATATAATTTTATTACCAAACAAAAACCAACCAAAGAAGGAAAACAAAGATGTCTCTTAAATTCTGGGGCGCATCGGTGTTCAAATTTCAGGAGGTATTATAACCATGATTATATATTTGTGCGCCCTCATTTACAATACGTAATACTCCAAACACACGGATGGATGTGTAAACAAACTCTTGTTATTATTTTGTTAAGATCGATTAACTAGACAAATGTCTGAGTACACTTTCATATTTTTGGGAACCTTGACTTCAAAACATATATTGAGTAAATATTTTGGCTCATTATTTCTGTATTTTAGTTTTAATTTTATAATAAAAAAGAATTAATCAGATTATTTCTAAAACAAAGTATAGAGCCACCAAATAATTAGTTTCAGAGTAAACTGATTAATTCCCCTCGTAGTAAACACAGCCTTATTTAAACTAAAAAATATATATCAGATGTGGTTAATAACATATAGATGCTAACTTGGACCGGCTCCCATTTCCGACTCAGTTCTCAGGTTTTTGTTGTTTTGTTTTATTTTTTAATAGAGATCTTTACGTTTGTCACTCACAGTAAAAAACACACATTTTACGTCATAAACAACAATTTTTGTAAAATGTGTGGTTTATTGTAAAAAACATTATGACGTAAAATGTGTGTTTTTTACTGTGAGTTATTATTAAAAAAAAACGTTAATTGGTCATTAAGATGCTATCTTTAACTTTGTGTAACATCTTTTGAAGCTTTTCTTCTTACTATCACCCTGACTAACCCTCTAATGTTTTATTTAAATGTAAATTGGTTTGAAAATTTAATATGTTATTATTAATATACCATAATATTTTGCTTTCCATTGAATATGTATAATGAT
Organism: Allygus modestus; assembly: GCA_963675035.1. Taxonomy (NCBI): domain Eukaryota; kingdom Metazoa; phylum Arthropoda; class Insecta; order Hemiptera; family Cicadellidae; genus Allygus; species Allygus modestus. Next base: position 391,795,782 of record OY776112.1, on the reverse strand, counting down.
ATAAAGATTTAGGGCCTACTTCATTTATTTGCTTATTCAATGGTAAAACATATTTAGATACGTAAACAATTAACCAAAAATATAGAAATTTAATTTTAATTGTTTCTTCCACTGGGGTTTCTTCATCTGTTTTGTCCTTAACTCAACATATTATCCTTGCTTTGCCTAATGGTTGCTCTTCTTACCTAGGAATTCGACAGTTTTTAAATTAACAAATAAAGCAGACGGAATAGCCATTTATTTATGCAATAAAGCACAATGTTGGCTCGAGAACAGCATTATCGAAGGCTTGTTAGTATTGCAGCTGTGAAGTATGAGGTCACCTAGCACCTGTGAGCAGTGAGCTCCAGCCGGAACGTGCAAGGTGGTGTGGGGCCGGGGCGCCTCTCAACATATTCTGGTCGCGCGAGGGCGGAATATAAAGCAAGGACGACCCCACAAATCCGCAAACCATGCCGCAATCACACCGCAATCTGTTTTGTTTCGAATGTACCAACTTCCTTCTTTTAACTGTGAATTTCCTTATATTTTATTTTGTTATAATGGAGTTATAATCGAAGTTTTTTTTAAGTTAGTGTATGTAAATTAATTGTGTATGTTGCAATTTTATGGGTTCGTAAATTAAATTCCAAATTCATGACAAATATTTACAGGAACAAATATTTATAATATTAACTTCTTTTACTAAACAGATTAGGGTATTAATTAATTAACTTAAACCAATAAATACTTAATTAATTCTGGTAATAAAGCTCTAATTAATCGGAATTGTAAATAGTAAATTTTGCTCTATAAACTACGTTTTTTTATTTATCAAGTTTTGAATGTTAAGCTTGTTAATGCTTTTAAACAGGCTGCGTATTTATTTGTAATTAATCATGTTTATTATTTATTGGTTATCGATAATATGTTTGTTTTAATACTGGTATTTATAGTTAGTTGCTTTCTGCTGGGTCCAGGAGCTATATAAGGAAAAATAATCTGAAGTTTTTTTTTATATCTACAATTTTAAAATCATACAGTGAAATAAAAATAATTGTTTATAATCATGACTAAAAGTTTTGTTATAACCGTCAAATATGTAAATATTTTTACTTTATATCTATTTTAAAATTCACAGTTTTACTTACTTGTGTCAAAAATGCATTTGTAGAATACAAAATATATTAGTGCCGTGACCAGGATTCGAACCTGGGTTATTGCGGCCACAACGCAATGTCCTAACCACTAGACTATCACGGCTGCTGAATTGCGCGCGTCGTAACCTAACTCAAATCTACCACTGAGAACAACAGCATAGAATTTGTAGACTCGCTATGGAGTAACCAGAACTTAATTACACTAATACTGTATCCATTCTGATTCAACGTACTTTTAAAAGTGAATCCAAATAAATTACGTTCATATTTGAGTAATTTGTTTGAACTTCTCTCAATTCAAAAAATGTAATATGTTCGTGTTATAAACTGTAAATTTATTCTCCCTCCTGAAGAAACGCACTGATGATACTTTTCTTTAGTAAACTTACCAAGCACACGTAAGAATAATTTTATGTAATTTATCTTTAAGAAGAAAAATATTGTTCGGCAATTTTTTAATTACTTTGTTTTTTACTGCTCAAAACTTATTCAACATAAAACCCGGAAGAGGTGGGAAATCGATCGCTAGAACTACAACCAAATGACATTCGGTTGCAGCGCGTTCATGTGGGGATCATGTTTACTATACGTAACAATTATTATTTATCATTATATCATTATACATAAGTAGACTTGATTACTAAATAGTTCTACGTTTAAAAGAAAGAAAGTTTGTTTTTGAGGTGGCACAATTTATACCATTTTAATTCTTGAAACAATCGCTGTAAAATATGGGTACACTCTCAAAAATTCACAAATATGTTTTAAAAAACATAATTGGATTTCAATATTCTGATATATTTACAGAATATTCAAAATAACCACAATTTTGATTCATCTTTATATTTATACGACAAATAACACCTATTTAAGATAAACTAGAACAAAATAAGTTTTAGATTATCGGTAGTAGATTTTAATCAAATATAAGGTTATTTTTTACATGCGAGTAACACAGTTTTTTCCTAAGGAAAACGCTATTTATTTCCCTTATGAAAAAATACTATCGTTAAAAATGTTCATTGATCATAAATTGACATTTTATTATACTTTCAGTGAGCATGAATGAAATTCTGACGAATAAAACATTCGTCAAACGTTTACCCGGACACGTGTAATATTAGCTTGGACAAGTGTCGAGCCGCGGCGGGGAACGGCCAAGGCCGAGGACCGAGACGTACAATTAGGAGGGCATGATTTATCGTCTGTAACTAGACGACCCAGTTGTAGCAAATGGCTACTTAGCATGATAGCCGCGTGGGACGCCATGCGCCACTGCGCCGGCGCCGTAACCGCGCACGCGCACCGCAGCTGATCTCACGGAACTGTCCCCTACTGAGCTAATCAGTTGAAAGATCAGCTCGTAGTTTCGAGATTTGTTCTTAAGAATTGTTTAAGATGTTAATTATTTCAGTAAAGTTTAAGTTCATTTGAAAGAGTTTATTCGTAATGAATAAAGAGCAAAAATAAAAGAGTATTTTGAAAAAATTCCAAAATGTTCTTTTAGCTAAATATATCTGAAACAGCTAATTTAGTATTTACCACAGAAATGAAATAATATCGGTTAAAATGTTCTAATAAACTTTAGACATGTTGTACCTAGTTACATTTTATGTCATAGAAGAAAATGCGGGTTAAAATATGGTGCGGTGCAATCTAATAAATGTCCTACAATCGGCTACACACTGTCAAAATCTTGGAAATGTTTATTTATTAATTTTCTTATTGGCTGATATTTTTGTGTGAGTAAAAACATATTCTGTTTACATAATAATCAAGTAAAACATATAAATACTTCCACAGTAAACAGTTCTGCAGATTTTAACCTTATAAATGGCAATTATATAACGTCTTTAAAATAAATTGGCAGACATTGCGGATATTTTAAAATTATTCGATCTGCACAGCTTATCAAAAATTATAATTAGGACATCAATTAGTTTTTCCCCGTTTTCTGTCTATAATCAACAATCTAATTTAATTAATAAATCATCTAGATGAGGTTCCAATCATGTAAACCCGTTCGTTATTTTATGTACATCGTTAAAACTGTAGTAAATGAAGGAAACGCATAACAATCAGTTTCAAATTTACTTACACATTAAACTGTATTAAATTATTATTTGTTCAAGGCAGGGCATTTTTTTATCATTCGTATAAATTATTGAGATCTCTGCTGATTCATCAGTATTTTCTTTATTTAACTAAAATACATTTCTTTATTTAAATGTACTATTTCTTATATTCTTTATGAAAAACATTGCACTATCAGAATTGGCAATAATTTTAATTAGTTTGTGTGGATTGAGTGTAGCATGATGTTGGGTTTTAAATTGTTGATTTGTGCAGAGTTTTTTTAATAGCGTAACAGGAACAACTTATATTATTGATGAAAGACAAAAATCATTATGCTTTTTCAGAATTCGAGATATTAAATTTAACAAAACAAGAGTCTCAATACTGGGTCACCTCCGCGGTGACATCGATAACCCTCTGAGACAATGGCGAGGGAGAGAAGAGAATCCCAATAAACTGTATCTCGTGGCTTTCTGCCGTAAACAATGATTTATCTGATAAATCTGAATGTGAAACGAAGAACTCCAACAAATGGGCGTACTGTACCGGCCGTTCGAACAGTGTTTTATGAAAACCAAACCGTCTACCTCCCGAGAATCGATTGGAACACGAGGAAATCTATTAAAACGTCCCAAAACAAGCGTTTATGTTTCGAAAAGAATTTATTTTATATCGGCATTGGTCATTATATTGTTTTCAATACCGGAGCGTTTAAATGCAAGTTATTTATTGCTTATGTTTTTACCTAACCTTTATTTCCTTTGAATCTTAAACCATAACAAGGTTTTATGATTTATCTTTTATTACATCATAAGCATTTAAAAAGTCTATTAAATGACCTTTAAACTTAGTAGCATTGAAAACAATACAGTACAATAATACAGAATAAAAATCGGTGTTGTTATAAAATAAGTTATTTCCTAAACAACTTTTCAACGTGACCAACGTGACCAACGTGTACCAACTTTTCAACGTGGTTCCCCATTCCAACGATACTTTCCATTGATTGAACGACCTATCACAATTTTCTAAGTCTGTTTAATGATTTTTCCTGCAATATTAACATCATTATCTCAATACAGCTACTGGCTTCGAGATGCAAAACACTTGTATTTATTTATATCAACGGGAAATACCCAATACATTAAATGAATATACAATGAGACTTAGGACTAGATGGTTAAATCTGAGATCAACTAACAAAAATTACACAGTGATTCGTTTTTTCTTCTTCTCTTTTTTCTCCAATCCACCCCACAATTGTTATAATTATTTTATTTTTATTTTTTAATATATATGTATTTTTTTAATATATATTTTTAAGAAATTTCTTTTAATTTTTTCATTATTTCAATACCCATCTTTTTTCTTATTTTTTTACCATTATCATTTTTAATTAATTTTTTCGCTCTTTTAGTTTTTATTTATATTTGTTTCTTTTTTTTCTAGGGTAGGTATAGTATGGGTTTTAGGTTTGCACAATATTGATACATATAGGATTTTGAACAATAACAATTAATTGACTGATAATATAAAATAATGAATTTATAAAGCATTCTTAGTAAAACATCAAATATATATATATATATATATATACAAAATGCAGTTAATATGACGTAAACACACATATGTCTTATAGCTAATGTGACGTATAGCTCACATAGGTTGGAGTGTGACCCGGAACTCTCTGGAAACATTTAAAATTGTTCCAATGGCCAACACAAACATGTTTTACAATATGAACGTATGTCTAAATTATCCGGTATGTTATCTATCTGCATTGTTTATGTTTTGTAGGCCTAACCCATTTTGAGATTTAAACTAGAAATTTGGGATAGATCATCCAATATAAACGGCTGTAAACCATTTCAAGTTTCCTCCTAAAAGCGTTCTTGATCTTTTTAGATTTTTTTTTAATACACAGGTAGACATACGAAATAGGCACCCGAGAATGTTGTTTGTATTATTAAAAATGTTTTTCTCGTTCCAAAGAACATATTCTCCTGACTAGGTCTAGATAATTACGGAAAACCCATTACAATATGGGTTCAAGACGAGAATTTCATCTCTTATAGCTGTGATGGTCCTGAATAATTTATATTGACAAAGTGACTGAGTCTTACTGCAAAAACTATATGAGTCCCCGTCCCATTAGAGTCTAGAACACTTTGTTCTAGCTTTAAAAGATGAGGAATCGTGAAGAAACAAAAGTACTCGTCGAAGTCTCGTGGATTTGGTTAACGGATTCTCGCAGGCGTCGCAGAATCAATAGTGCAGAGGCATTAGGCGTGATTTACGCTGGGCTCGTGATTTAACAGGAGCCTCTGAAGTCGCTGATTCCAAACGGATATTTCTCTTTCTCACACAACCGCTATCGTAGATTTCCTTAAAGCGATTCCAGTCGAAATGTTTATTTTCTTTGTATGTGACTGTACAGGGAATACGTTGTCTTCAGTAAAAGATAATTTACTTTTCCTCTTAGACTCTATGTGACTAAACTAACTAAAAGACATCACTTCAAAAAATTAATTTTTCATTTTTGTTGTTACAGGAAAACAGTCTCATCCCAGAGAGTAATGAATAGACGAAAACGATATTTCAAAAAGTAAATTGGTTATCATTTAACCTATCTTTTGTAGAAAAACTGTCTCATCAAAGAGAATAATGAATGAAGGTAACTTGATAACCATGTTGCCGTAACTAGTGAGCCCTTATTGAAGGGATGGGGAAGGCAAGGATGTTAATTAATTGTGTCCATACTAAATTACTGCCGGATGTCTAGCGCTTGGATGCAACGCTATCCCAAAACATGTGACCTGGCATAAATCTATCTTTGTTGCCTCACGTCAAAGCCTCATTGCAGATAGTTCCTTTATTCCTTATCGTTAAAACCAAACATTAAAAAAATCTCTATCTCAAACGATTATTATACTTTAAACACTCTAATTTATTTAAGTTGTTTAATGTTTAAGGCGATTATGTCATAGCCTAGATAAAAAGTAGAACATTATAAAGAAGGCATATTTTATTTAAATTGATATCCAATAACCATAGTTTGTTACTGTATTACTGATTTGCGAATGTAAATATATTACGTCTCACAACACTACAGAATATATTTACACTTATAACGCACTTACATGCAACACTGTAAATATACATAAAGATGTTAAAAGGCGATCACTTTCAACCAGTTACATCGGTCATCATCAGGCTCAATCCAAGAATCGCATAATTTAAATACAGAAACTACGACTTCATCATTCAAAACTAAACAAGATAATTCAATTCATGTAGTTAAACATTTGTCGTTGACAAGGCCCATTTTTGCTATGTTCATATATTATAAAATTCGTTTTCCAGTCTGTCCTTCTAAAGTAAAAGGATCATAGCTAGGTTGCAGGTTGCTGGCCGTTCAATAGGTTTTAGTGGCGCCGGCTTCAAAATCAGGGTTTTTTCATACATAGCCTTCCCCAATAAGGTATTGAATTTATACCTTAATCAAATAATTAGTTCGCCCTATTCCCTTAATATACTCTACAATGGGAAGAAACTAACAAGTCTGATAACATCAAGTAGTAGGAGGCCGAGCTTTACTCAGGGAAAGTCAGGCAACTGGTTTAATAGCCCTTGAGTAATGTTTAAGTTAACTTTGAAGAAGGACTCACTTCAAATTTGCAAATGTTTCTCTCAAGGTGACAAAGTCGTAATGCTAAGTTCTTTGTAGTATGGTAGTCGATTCTTCAGGTACCGTACCTGAAGGTAGGTACCAAGTTTGTATTATTACTCTCTATATTACTCCGGTGGTTTGTATACTATAAATACCTAATATACGTCTAAAATGTATATAAATACTTTAGATTATAACGATTTATGGTTAAAAAATTTGATACTCCTTCATTACTTTGGCAGTTTACTAGCCAATTTTAGGGGATCTGATTTAAAATTATGTAAAAATAAGTTGTGATAAAGTATAATATATTCCTGTGAGTTGGAATGATTGCAATTTCAACGAAGAAGTAATTTAATAGAACAGTCCGAGGAACTATTTTAAACCCATAAAATAAAAGTTCCCATCAGATTACACTACCTAACAGATAATTTCTTTGGTAGCATGATAATTGTTGTTACAACTAAACAGGATGAATAATCTACTCTCGCAACACTACCGGACGTACAAGACGGTAAAATATGCACAAAAGATGGTAAAAGGCGATCGATTTCAACCAGTTGTACCGGTAATCGTCAGGTCCAATCGCAGAATCTAACCTAACAGGTGCACTACTCGCAGTGTACTTCCTAAACCCAACCACTTTCTGACAATCGAGCAATAGTTTTCACTACCAGTGTCCGGTAGGAGGAAGGTAAGTCTTATCCAAACGAGGTATCGATTACAAGTCGGAGATTGTGTTGCCAGATGGTCTGATGGATGCTCGTCCCACGTCCTCATAATTCCTGACATTCCTGCGGTCAGCTGACTACAAGGTCTCCAGACAATGGCCAGCTGTAGTGATACATTGTCGACCCACGGGACCCAGATGTGTCCTCGGCATCACGTAACGTTATCAAAACCGATTCTCAACTCATTACCGAAATTTGTTTCTCAGTTTATGGGGTGAAATCTAGGAGTGTTTTTGTGCGACCGGTTGATGCAGGGGATTCACAGGGAATGCTTTTACAACGGGGGAATTTTTAAATGTTATTATAGAGCTCAAACTAATGTTGTGTTGTATAAGTGGACAAATTAGGTACCTGATAAAGTTGTGTTATAATTTGAGTCGTAATGCGTCTCTTTGAAATCACATCCCATACTAGTTTGATGGACACAAATTCATTGAATAAAATACTTTTATGACTCCATATCCAGTCCAATATTTCTGAGTAAAAAGTGTTACATTTCTGACACTGTAGTGTCATTTTAAAGCACAGTGAAATACATTAACATTGCAATATTATTCCTCGTTAAACAAAAATTTGTTTAACAAAATAAACTATTGTTGAATAACATGTTATAACAATACTTTATTGTTGTTGTTGTGTAATTATGGCCCCACAACAAATACCTCGGGAATTACATCGATTTATATTTTTTATCGCATTTTACCTATTCGGAGAGAAAGATTTTAGGTGTCATATTTTAGATGCTCAAAACACCATTCGATACTTGTGTTTAAAACGTTCTGAAAGTACTGCAGTTGTACAGTGCTTAATCATTTTTAATTTGTATAAAACGAAATTAATTAAATAATTGTTACTATTGTGAAATTTAAATAAGTTAAAACAAATTTAAATAACGTGAAACCATGAGTTTAGTGATGCTATAACAATCCAGTATTAGCAACAACTCATGTCCTACCGCGTCCCACGAGTAATTCTGCTTGACATACTTAAACTTTTAACTATCCCTAAAAAACTTAAATTGCATTGTGATTTTTGATTTTTTATCTTTTTACCGTACTATAAACTTCCATATAGACTATAGATCTGTGCGTAAAATGTATCCAGCAAATCAAGGGGTGAGCTGTTAGGGTTTTAGTTTTTATAGTACAAATTTAATTTACCTAACGATTTTTATTACTTAAAAAGTTGAGGACTAATAACTTCTACCTTTATTCTGATTTATATTAAATTCACCATTACGCGTTCAACTTGTTTAACGGCTTTTCCGCTGGCAGGCCGATACAATAGATCACAATGTCGTTCTAAAACATGTTTTCGGGAGGCCTGCGTTTAAATTTATCGAGTGATACTTTACTATAACGACCCAGTACTGGCCACCACACCTAACCAACAGCTCCCATCAATAGCTTTGCCCGTGAACTATATTGGTGTTCTTCAAAATGTTATATTGTTAAAGGTTTGATGCAAATCAAATGTTATGTATGTTATAATTTTTGTTAGAATTAAACTCAACCTGTTATACTATCGAGTAACATTTCAAGGTGGCTAATTCGAGAATAAATATTTAATTAATAACTGACATCTTAATGTAAGAGAGCCACCACTGGTTTACCGCTATCCAACGCTCTGCGGAATTAGGTTACGTACGTTTAACATAAATACAAATGATTTACCAGATACAGATAATATGTATTTATTTATGGTAAACTGGCCTAACCCAACACCGCAGAGCGCTGTATGGTGGTAAATAAACATGTTTAAAAAGTAGTAGCCCTCTTATAGAAAAGACTTTCTTAATGTTCACAGTCACAAATTGTATGTTAATTAAGATCAAACGGATCTTAAGGAATATAACTAGAATTGATAAAAATTGCAAAAGTGCCAGTATTTAATTTGCAACTGTAACAGTGGTCAATAATAACATTTACTGTTATTGAATAATGAATTGGTTTTATGTTTTAAGTCAACAGCAATTTGGGAAGGAGTTCGACTTATTACCTTTATTTTTTATACTAATAATGCTAGTAGTAAAACAAGATTTTGTTTACGTAATTTGGTTTTTATTTTTATTTACAAATAATTTTCGCTTTTAACTTTACTAACACATATAATCCAATAATTAATTAGCATTTATTATTAAGAAGATAACTAAAGAATTATTCTCTCTACTATAAAAATAAATTTTCGGGTCACTCAGCTTAGTTTGTTATTTCAAAATATACTTTACAGGAGCAGCTTACAACGGCCCGGCCTCGGTCAGTTAAGTATAATCCTTACTAAGCCGCAACGTGCCGTCCCTAAACAAGTGCGCTCGCCCGAAATTAATACAGACGTCCTTCCTACGATCTATGTATATTCTGATGTTCAAGGCTAAAATGTTTAGTTTTTCTTCTAAGAGAGTATAAAGAAAACTATTAATCAATTGATCATATAGTTTTCCCATCAGAAATATATCAAATTCAGTTTAACTTTTAAAATAGTGCGCTATTAAACGTAATTTTATTAATACATGTTTGAATGACAATCATGTACGTAAATATTATTTATATTTTATATTATATTGAGTGGAATTATATTTGGAAAGAAATTGCATGTAAAAACCTCCTCTTTAAATATTAAGTTTTAAATTTTCTTAATATATCTACAATATGGAATTTCAAATTTGTTTAATTATTAACAAAAATATTGACTTACTTCAACGTTACTTTGTATTACATTACTTGTTGGCCTCAGTAATATTCTAGTAATCTCTAGGAATATTTTTGTACCTGATCGTATATCGACACCTGTTATAAGGTAATTATGGTACATTCCAATTCATTACAAACTCATTTAAGAATTCGACAAACAACAGGTTTAACATACGATATATTTTCTTTAATTGGAAGCAAATATTGCCGAATAACAGTCCGGTGGGGATGTCGCCGGCGACGTTTTGACGTCCAATTAACAACACAATGCGACCTAATGGACCTCGTAAGTGGGTTCTTTTTTATAATGGAGGGCGCGCTATTGTCTCAAGGGGCTACTTACATTTTCTTTTACATGAATATGGCGAGGAGCTGATTCCATTCGCTAGGAATATGGTAGAGAATGTTTTAAGCTGGATAGCTTATTTTTAGCGAATTTCCCCTATAGAGAAGAAGCTATTACCGTAGTCGGCATGGTAAGACCTAGGCCCGGGACCATGATCACTTTTAGTTTTGAGGTCCCCAGACCCCAAAAACACCATTTGTTCGAAACTGGATATATATATATATATATATATATATATATATATATATATGTGTGTGTGTGTGTGTGTGTGTGTGTGTGTGTGTGTGTGCGTGGGTGCGATAACTCTCGTAAAAAAGGTCCTATTTTGATGAAATTTGGTACAAACGTGTAAAGCAGCATTTATGACTTTAAGTTCGAAAACCAGACAGATCGACCTATCCGAAGGGGTATTTTGGGGGGGGTTTTGTACCCCAAAAATGGTTTTTTTGAGTTTATACACATAATTTTTGAAAAAGTGAAATTTTATTTTTTTCCATTGGAATCAGCTTAAAAAGACACACAATTTGGTGTTTTAATCTTTGCTCTACGTCAATTGGTTACTGAGATACTGAAAGTGCTAAACACAGTACGTTGTCCAATGTTATTCTTATGGAGGATAAGAAAAATTGTATATCTCGCTTATTTATCAACTTATCCTGACGAAACTTGGTATATTGCTTTATTTCATTGTGGTCTTATTGATATTTGCACAAAAACCCATTTTTTGGCTAATAGTTCCCGTAGCAGCAAACCTGCATACTCAGCCCCATGTTATTCTTATGGAGAATAAGTAACGTGTTATCTCCTTTAATTATGAACATAAATTAATAGAACTTGGTATGTGGCTTTACCTAGTTGAGTTATATTGATATTTGTATAAAAACCCATTTTTAGTGTTCCTTATTTCAGCAAACCTGCATACTCAGCCGCCATGTTATTCTTATAGAGAATAATTAAAATTCGTTTATTTATGAATGTATATTGATGAAACTTGGTATTTGGCTTTATGTGGTATTAAGATAATATTATATGCATTGGAAATTCGCTGAGTATGCAGGTTTGCTGCTACGGGGGTATTTTAGAAATGTGAAGTTACAAGAATGTGATGCTGATGAGGTTTCACGTCATATGTTAAAATATTTATCAATTTAAAACATATCCTACAAATTACATGCATTTACTTGTCGAATAACGAATAAAACTAAAGTTGAAGAGTTTATTGAAATACAGTGTAAAAAAGTAGTCTCCTTATCTACTTATATAATCTTTTATATTACTGGAGTAAAGTTATTTTTTTAAGTGAACTTCTCCGCTACCCAACCTGATGTCAACGATTGAGGTATACAAATCTTTCCCCTTATTCATAATTATAAAGGCTTTCAATGTTATATATTTTTTGGAATGGGAAAAATCAAAGTATGTTACACGGGGAATCATTTTAGTCAAATTCAACTGAAACCATTGAAATTGCAACAAAGTGTAATTAATGTTGCAATCCCGAGAGCAAATCCAAGGTCGAAAACGAACAAAGCAATTTGTTTATGTCTATTGGATCCCTAGGACGAGCAAGATCTCTGAATGATAGTTTTGCTCAGATGTGACCAACAATCGTAAGTATAATACAGCTTTCAGTTCAGTAGTATTTTGGTTCAGTGGTTTTTGAGTTATAATTGGTCTAACCCTTCTTTGTTTTATTTATTTAGACATATTCAATGTTGTTCCTATTGCCTACATATCTCACACCACTACTGCCAGGTCTAGTGCACTGGTATATCGTTCAATCTAGAGACTTGGAATTCAGCTTAACAAAGCACATTTACGGCGTGTCAAAAATGGTTAGGGTCTGAAACCCAAAACTGATTCATGATTTCATGGAATGCTTATGTGCCTAAATATTACTGATTATATAAACCAAACAACGAAAAAGTTTCTAAATGATTGGGATTTTTGTTTATATTTTGACCGCTTTGCTATTAGTGGTGTAGGAACCTTTTCTAAAGGGGCAGACACTAGCAAATTAATTTGGAATGAGATTTTCCTATCCTGCTTCCTTCATGTATTTTTACAGCTATTCTAGCATTCGTTCATTTTATGATTTTGGATCGTAAAATGTAAATTTGAAATTTCATTTTAACATGTAAAAAGATTAAAACTATAGAAAATTTTCAAACTGATACTCGTTAGCAATGACGTTATTGAATATCTTATATGCTTTTTACTGTTAATTTAGCAGGTTAAAAATTGGAATCACCTGCATACCAAACGGATTATATAATGTAAGAATATATTTTGTTTGATATTACAGTCTATAGCTACTTACTTACTTGTTACTTGTTGTTTCCGTTCATTGGCCGATGGCGTTGAACAGGTCAAAGTGCTGAATAAGTTTCAGCCACTACAGAATGTGATTGGTAGGGAGGGGAATGTGATTGGTAGCTTCTCATTAATCCTTCCTGCTCCTATTCCTAAAAAATATAAACATCCTAGCTCCTAAAAAATATAAAACTTCTAAAAATAAAGCTCCTAAAAATATAAACATCTAAGTTAAGGGTTGAATGCACTAGAAATAATTATGACTTGAAGGTTAAAGTGGAATATTAATACATTAAATGTAATTTAAGATGTTATTCTTTACAAACGTCAACCTATTTTGCTGCAAATAAAATCAATAATAAAAACAGATAAATAATTCAAAAAAATTCATACTGACTAGTTAAATATCAAACCTACAAAAATACCTAAACGCATTAACATTAAAAATTAACCTCGATTATCAGACACAGAAACAACTTTTCACTCTCATTCAAAGCCCACTGCGATCATTAATGACAATTCAACTGATTGAATGCCCTGGCGAACAGGACTCTAATGAGTGATCTTTCCATTGTGAATCATTACGTGGAAAATAAATAACTCTACTTGACTTAAGAGTATCCAACAAAAGTCTTCGAGGCATTTAAGGGTCGTTGTAAATTGAATTTATTTACGCTCTCCCTTGAGTTTGTACCCAATTTTTATAAGTTAGAAGCTCGAGTCATTTACGATATCTCGGCGACGGCCGGCTTGGAACGTTTTACTTTTAGAATAAGGACAAGAAAATCAAATCTTTCAAATACCCACTCTTTTAAGAAGAATCACTCTTAAAACCACCTTGCTTCTGCGCTTTACGGATGGGCGAGTCTCCAGGTTGCTCCTCCCTCAAATCTAGTCGATCACATTATCCTGTCGTGCAATTAATCAATTTATATTGTGCACCGTAACCCTTATGACTTCCTGAATCTGACTTCAGGGTATTTCCCCCTGGTAGACTTTCAGGCTTTCAGAAAATTCCTCCCTTGTCATCCCTACTAGATAGCACCGGGCAGAAAGCTTGACTGGATGTCCCCGTTCAGTCAAAGATCAGGGTCAACCCGAGAAAAACAAACCTTTGCGAAAGGAAAGCTCGTCATACTGTACTGCCTTAAAACTAATGGACTTATTAATGTGACAACCCCTCCTCTATCATACAAATTGTTGTCATCTGCACTGGCAAACTCCAAACATAAAGCTATCTAGGGACAATTGATACCAATGCAATATTTAGTAATACCGTAACATGTTTATTTATGATAACGTAATCCTGTTAATAATATGCAGAGTTCCGTTCAGGAAACTGTCACTGTTTATTAATATAAGGTTATAAATACTAGAAAGTCGTGCCTAACGAACTATAGGCACCTAATATCCAACGAACAAGTAATAACTTGAAATGACTGCGCAGTACAATCAGTGCAGTAAAAAAAAACTAACAATGAAAATTCAAAAATATAAACATCTAAGTTAAGGGTTGAATGCACTAGAAATAATTATGATGCTTATATGTTCTAACTTAATCATTAAAATTTTTTCATTTGCCCCAGGAAAAGATTTTGACATTTTCCACCGCTTTGCCGTATCTTCTTTTAAACATGCTATTCCATCAAGTTGATGAACAAGTCATTGTTTTCTTTTACTACTTTTGATTCAGAAGCTGAAGGGCCAGTTATTGTTGAAAGACATCGGTCTGCAAGCTCAAACAAAAGGGCCATTAGTGGGTCAACATTTCGGATATTTATTCTTTCATCGTGTGTGCGTTTTCTGTCGATTAATTGTCTTCAACAAAACCAGCTGTTTTTCACTTGAGGTGTTTTCACGTGTAAGAAATTACAATTTTCTAATCGATATAGTACGTTTGAGTTTCTTAAAATAAAACATTTCAATTTTAGTTCATTTTATTGTTTATTTTTCCATACCGAGTTGTTGATTCAGAAGTTGAGAAAAACTCAAATTAAGTCATTTGAGTTATGAACCTTATGAACATGATAATACAGAGCCTACTGATGAAATAACTAATGCTCTATTTTTATTTTTCAGGTACGTGTACCTTCAACTTATCCATGGGTGAGCTTTAAATTTGGTGTGTTACAATGCAGATTTATGGTTTGATGCAGCCATTGATTGCCTAAAAAGGTATTTTCAAATTGTGTGGTTGAGTAATAAGCATATTTAAGTATGAAAACTTTTACAATGATATAACTTACAAAAATATTAATATATGTATAAGTCCTCTGTCACTACCTTACTACTAAGACTTTTACGATATTGTGATAATCAATCCAATTTTCCTTTATGCGATTTTCTTTTATGATTTTTCTTATTGTAAAATAATCCGTAAAAAGGGGGTCCTGCTTAGAACTACCAATGTTTACTCATTCCAAACAGTTTCTTAATCCGGGCTTTTCAATAATTACCAACTTCTCATAATAAAATATAACTTTACAATAATTTAGTACTAAATAGATGAGCCAAGAAGCATATCAGTAGCGCCTGCCATAAGCCGACCGTGAAAGCAAGACTGATATGCGTTGCAAATCGCGCTAACGTTTTTCAGGCGCTACGCCTTCCTAAGTTGTTGAGCTATAACATATAACCCAACAACACATTATTTAACGTCCTCTAAATAAATCCTACTTCTAACATTTACTACATAGATTGGAAAAACATTTGTGTATGATAAAATAAGTGTTGTTTTTTGCAAATTTTGTAAACGAATATTTGTGGTGAATTTCACAAGCTCAGTTTTTAAATCATACATATACGGAGAAAACAATATAGTTATCCACTATTACATATTAAATTTTACAACAATATATTTAAAACCTAAGAATTCGATAAATGGTATTTTTTCTAAACATATAATAACTTATATTCATTCACAAACTTCACACAATAAATAGTCTTGAATTAGGCAATTAATTAATTATTTACTAATTAATTACCTAATAGAAAATGTAATAATCACTCTAATGAATTACCTAATAAAAATTTCAATATCAAAGTGAATTAGAAAAGTAATTAGTAAATATTAATTTTCTTTCACAAATAATTTTCAGTATACAATTAAAAGTATACTGAATTATTCTGGTGTATCCACTTCACCAGTGGATTAGATGGTAACATTGCAGAAGAATATTTAATGGGATAAGCATTGAAAATAAAGTGAAAGTAGTAGAAGAGCCGAGATAATCTACCCTCTATACGGTTAAGCTCCAGAAAATCTCTGCACTTAACCACTCCCGCATCGCGGACTGTTCCACTTCTGCTAACGAGATCTGCATTGTAATTCCAACTAAGGGAAATCATTTAAACATAATATTACCCTCAATATTTATAACTATGCTTGGTTAATGGTAACTTCATTATTAAATAGTCTGTGTATAAATTATTAAAAAAATGATACTTTAATCAACATATATAAAAAAAAACATTTTATACATTAATTTACCTTCGTATACATGTTACCTCTACATTTTACCTTCCCTCTCCTACCGTAATGTTTGTTCTTACTCATACATTCAAATTTAGTCGTCGCTCCTGCCCTTACCTTCGCTCTAAGTCTACCTTCTTATTTTCACACTTCCCTACACACTCTTACCTTTAATCCTGGACTATGATTTATTCTTACTCTTATTCTCTCCTTTAATGCTAAATGTTTACCTTTTGTACTTCCCTCACCTTTATTTTACCTATTTTACTTAACTTTTACCATTTCCTTTCTTATGCTTTCCAATATTACCCTTTTATTACCTTTTTCCAATGGGCTATAACCCTTCAAGTTACATAAAATATTGTAAAGGGTGTCACAAAAACGCGTAGCGGATGAATGCAGAACCGGAACACAAACAAGTCGAAAAGTTATAGTAAAATGTTTTCGGTTTCGGCTTAATTTAGCCGTTATCCACAATTTTGTATTTGTTTGAAAATAATTCTTAATTCAAAAACCCTTAGAGATCTTTTTATGAAACTTGGTATAAACTTTACGTTTTTTGTATTAAAATGTTTCAAAAATATTTGTTATCAAACTTGTCAGGTTTAAAAATTAAAGTCAAATTCCATTAAAACTAGCTGCTAAAACAAAATGTTACAATATATCAAATTTAAAACATTTTTTAATACAAATCTAATGTAATTTTAATTGTAAAATCGGTATTAAATAAACAGTTCAAAATGGCCGCGCTTTTCAAATTTATGATTAAAAACTACCGAAACTGTTTTATTTATGAATAGATTTTTACAATGAAAGAGTCATTGTATTTTGATTGCAAAGTGCTTTAAATTTGATGTCTTTTAACATTTTGTTTTAGCTGCTGGTTTTCATGGAATTTGACTTTAATTTTGACCGCCATTTTAAAAATTGGTAAGTTTGATAATCAATATTTTTGGAACATTTTAATAACAACAAACTTAAAGTTTATACCAAGTTTCATAAAATACCTTCAAGGGTTTTTGAATTATTAATTTAAAAAATGCAAAATGGCGGATTTTGACTAAACTAAGCCGAGTTCGAAAAAAATGTTACTGTATATTTTCGACTAGTTTTTGTATGTAGAATCCGGTTCTGCATAACACGCCCCGCATTTTTGTGACACCCACCTGATTAAATAAGTCCCTAGAAAAGTTAATTATCCCACACAATTGGCAAATGTTTCCCCAGTCTCGATTGTATTTATTGAGAGATAACTTTACAACAGTCCAAACGTTGGCTGCCACATCTATCTCAAGTGTCCTATTACCACTAGGCATATATCATTGAATCCTGTTACCTTTTGTGTATTTCAACAGTTGCGATCAACTTAGTTTCAAACCGTCGACTAAAAGAATGTAAAAATATTGTATTAATATTTTTAAAAGTTTCACACAAGTAAAAACAAAAATAAAAACATAATCTGTTTATATTGTCTTGTTATATGTGGAATGTTGTACGGTTATTGTAATCAAGTTTAACTGCAAAGTTTTTATATTTTTGTTATATTTTATGCGTCAAATTTTAGACTCTAGTTATTATGGAGTGTTAGAATCATGACATCAATCACTAAAACTAAATACTAAACTAAAACTAAACTAATATTGCGGTTTAAAAGTTGAAATAAAAATTGTATAGCGCATTTGAGTGATAAAGTGGTATTGTGGGGAATTCCTTTCAAATCATTACATTACATATTTTACAAATAACAAATAATAAAATTGTTAGTGTTACAATACGAATATTTATTAAATCAGAATTTGATAAGGAAAATATGACACTAGGAAGTCATTGTGGTTCAATGTACATTTATATAAATATAAATAGTAAATTTTAACACGACTTTTTCCCACAACTCAACTAATATACAGAACAACTAATACAAACACAGACTATATATACTACTAATAAACAGAAATATACGATTTTTTTCTAACGTAAATAGTTACATGTGGGGGATAGAGAAAGCGCGAGTTAGTGTCGTTAAACCCTTCCGTTGAAAGACTGATCTAGAGACGAGGGTCAGTTTAATGCCAATAAAACCACAACATGCCAGAATAACCACAACCTCCTCTAAATAATAGTCACGTACTATTTTACTGTGTAGAAACTGTCACTTCCAATTTCAAAATTATTAACTTCATAATTCTCTTTTATTATTTAGTTTGTTTATATATCTAATGATTTTTCCCGGGTAAACTAGTGCTAATTTATTGTTGGTGATATAGTACTTTAAAATGTTATGCAAGTGAGCAAATAAAACGTTAATTATATTTATCTGAGGTATCTAAAAAGTGAACACTAGGTATATGAAAACAACTGATGGATCATCTTCTCAAATCATACAATTATCGAGCAAACCTTAAGCAAACTTGTAATGTGTAACTATTTAAATTAATTTTAACACGTTTTCTTAATTTATTATGATTTTACTGTCAACATTTATACTGGTAACAAGTCAACTGTATAGGAATACCATCAACTCTGATCTGTGGACTGTAAATTAAGTATTTGTTTACCGTATTTTTGTAAAAATACGTAAAAATATCTGGTTCTTCTCAGTGAGTTTTATCCGTCAATTAGATTTCAATACTTTTATATTCTTTAAAAGTGTTTTTCTTTGTTGAAGATGAAAACTTGTAATTTGGCATAATACGTGTCTCTTTACACACAACTAGTGTTATTTTATTTTAAAGCCATCTAAGACTGTGAGTAATTAAAAATTAAAATTGTAAGCAGATTTTAAATTCATAAAAGAAAAATAATTAAACCATAACTAACTGGAACTTTTTACACAAGATAAAATAACACTATCTTTCCCAAATATTAGCTGAAGAAAGTATTAAAAATGTTCGTCATTTAAAGTCATTTAAAAATGATTGATGTTTTGACGTTCACATGTATACAGGTGCACTGTAATTAATTGTATTCCAGTATTGCATTGCGCAAATTAAATACTTTTACTGTCGGTCAGTTCATGTTTGGTAAGCTCTCGATATTCCCGATTTCTGAATACTTTCCTGAGGCCGAAATTGATTTCGACCTCCCTCTTGTAATATGAAAATACCAAAGCCATTTTTTTATCAAATGTTTTATTGGTAAATAACAGTCCAGCATTTTTATTACATCAGGCCTGTACAGACAATTATAAACAAAAGGTTAAAAGTACTATATAAAACACCATAGGACCCTTATTTATACAATTTAATAATGTTGTTACAAAATTGTGAGGGCTAAAAATTACACAATATTTCCCAATATATGTTGTAGCAGAGAATACAATCTTTGATTTATATTCAATTATTCACTTTACAAGTAATCCATTACAACATTTCATATAATTTAAATTATATTTGCACAGTTACTGCAATACGTTTTTAGTGTTTGTTTGTTTCTTAACTGTATTAAATTTAGATTTAGATTGAAATATAACCAATAATTAGTAAATTTAGATGAGTTGCTGTAGAGTTTACTTCTACAAAGGAAGTTGTTAAGTGTTTTTCATCGTAATATATTTTAAATCATTACGTTAAAGTTCTACACGAAAGCCGACACTAAGGACCTTTCTTTTCTCTATAAGGCCAGCATTATTTTCACTCAATTACTAAGAGAATATAGCAAAAAAAATCATAACAAGTGTCTTAAAAATGTTCACTAAAACTTCTTATCCAGTTTAATTTTTATAGTACATTTCAATTTACTAAATACAATTTTTTTGTTATAGTACTTTTCAATTAACGGTGGAAAAATTAAATAAACTAACAAACTTATTTTTATATTAATATGAAGGTTTTAAAGGTTACATTAAAAAATTGATTATCAGAAAGTAGCAATTAAGGACTCTTATTTGTTTATTAGATAGTTATAATTGTAAGATGTTGCTATGTTAATATGTTAAGAGAACAGAGTTTCCTCAATCTTGTTTTCATAAATTTGTAACTGACATAATGTTTCATAAATTCCATGCAAATCAAATTCATAAGTTTAAGTCAAAGCGGGGTCAACATGGATTTATATTACTCCGATAAAGAGTCATTAAACTTTTACAGTAAAATTAATATTTTTTTAATCTAACTGATAACTTTGGTAAATATTTTATTGCTTTTCCTATAAACGTTTATTTGCCATAAATACGTTCGCAATATTTTAGTTTCTATGCAATATATTATTATTTATATTATTCTTCCAAGGTGGAGAAACATATTAAAGATACTTTGCCATTTTTATATATATTAAAATACTTGCTTTCAAGTTTCCTCCTTTGTGACACCACATTAAACAAATATGTATTTAAATAAATTAAGCTAAGCTGTTTATAGCAGAAATATAACTGGAGAGAGCAAGTAGGAAGAGAGTTAAGGTAATCCGGTCTTTGTACATTGAGCTCTATTTAATCACCGCAATTAACCATTTTTGTAACCCGCACTGCAACCCTTATACAATATTTACAAACAAACGTTTATCATTACCGATCGTATAGTAGTAATATAATGTACATATCTACTATACAAAATTAAATCATGGTTATGTTCTATTAAATGTGTAATGAAAAGAGGTAACCGTCATACAATATAGATAAAGTAATAAACAAAATTGTTATTCATGCAGGACAGTACAACTAGTATTGCTAGCGACTAAAATTCGCGCATGTGTAATATTTATTATTAAAGAGAAGTTACAATTTCGCTTAAACATATCCAACTTAATTGGGTTTCGCTTTAAAATTGGTGGTGGAAAATCGAATAATGTGTGATTTAGTTGGTTTTGTTCCGTGTATAAGAGGTTTTGGCAAGAAAGATAAATGAGAAGGTTTGTAAAACTGAACATCTTTAGGGATTATAGGTTTTATGGTGTAAATAACTGGGAGTTTTAACATATTGGCATGCCTAAATAATATTAGACTAAATTTCGTGTGTATCAGTCCGCAGATACGATCACATGCATATCTGTCTGGAGTCATGAGTCGGTGTATATAAGTCTGGAGACAAACCCTTATTACAAATTTACATATTATCCTGAACTATAAAATTTCCGCATTATATTTTATAAATTAAAAATACAATCCTCTAGATTGTATGTATGCTTTATTATATGTAATTGTTTAGACTTAATAGGGAACATTTATCTTCTGTCACTATGGCCTTCTATATTATCTACTTAAATAACACATTAAATCATATATAACATGATATTTAAAATAATTGTTGAAAGAACGTTAATCGAGTTTTAGATTACTCCCACACCGATTAAAATCAAAACAGTGCCAAATAATCTAAAATAAATAATATTTAATAATTCAGGCCAAATGTGTGGTCTTCTTGGTATTTAATGTTTTTACCGAGTTAGTATATCGCTTGAATGTACTTATCATGCTTTACAATCGTGACCAGGTAGATATTTTACTTTTTAAATTAAATAATATTTTAAACGCTGGATTTTCAAACAGACGTAGTATTGAATAAGAGATTCACTATCTCCTTTTCAACTTGTTTAACGGCCTGTTCGTTGGCAGCCATGTACAATAGATCACACAAGACGGCTTAAACATGTTTTCCGAAGGCTCGTGTTCAAATTTATAGAGTAATCCTTTACAGTAACGGCCGCATATTGGCTACTATAGACTGATGGAACTTGTCGGAAATTCAGGTAAGGGACGGTTTTTGAGAATCAAATAGCAATCAAAAAACATTTTTTTACTTTTTTACATTTATTTATTTTTTTTGTAATGTTCCTATGTAACACATTTAAATTTTCTTTTTACCTTCCCACAAAATCATACTAACATTTTATAATAATAAATTAGTTTTTTATATTGATTAAATCAGGAAAATCTAAATTATTTGGAGAATGTTTAACAATTGTGGCTTTAAACTCTGTATATATAAATATATACATATGTTTGATTCACAGATTAGGAATACTAATATAATATTAATAAGAAACGAGTTCGCACGCAGCACGCTGACGTGAGGGAAGTGAATTTCCACATAAAAAACTATAAATACTCAAAATCAGTTAAAAACATACACTTATTTAAACTTGTATTCAAATCTGAAAACATTGATTTTTTGGCTGTTCTGATGCTCCTGGTTCTATTTACCTGCAATGCAGACAATTTTGCGCATTATAAGGTTAGGAGAAGGTCCAGTCAGGCTTTAAAGTAGGCGTGAGGTTGTTGGGGATGATAAAAGTACACCAACAAATGAATAACAGGCTTTTCTAATGTAAAATCCCCATAAGACAACGTACCGTACTGTGTTTGGTCGATACACATTTTCTTTAATAACTCGGTAAATATTTATGCTAGAATGACGAGAGAGGGCTTAAAACTTTCGCCTCTCCAATTTCCATCTTTTTACATGCATTCATTTTACATACGGGGCTTTTCTGACCCTTTTTGGGCACAAAAACTCAAAATTTGAAAGATTAATCCCCCAAAAAAGGGGTTTAGAGTTTTCCGATTGTTTTGCCCAACGAACTTGTCCAACTGATTACAGAAAGGAACGTCCCTACCAAATTTGAAGTAAATATGACAACAAATGCGACCGCTAGAGTGCATACACATATATATATATATATATATATATATATATATATATATATAAAATTTTGAACGACCCCCCAAAACATGTTCAGGGGGTCACGTTAGGAACTTCTATGATGGTCCCGGGCTTAACTTTCACCGTGCGGGTCATGCTAATAGTTCACTTTCCAAAGGAAATTCACTAATAAAGGAATAAACCTTGAGTACCCTTTTTTTAATTTTAATTTTACACGACACGTGTTTCGACTTTCAAGTCATCTTCACAGTGACTAAATATATATATATATATATATATATATATATATATATATATATATATATATATATATTAGATTTACTTAATAAGGAACCAAAAACTTTCCTTCTTTGAAATTAAGACGAGCAATAACTATATGATTTGTTATATTTATAGAAAGTAGTATTGTTTTATATTTATTTTTTATTCAAATCATATTAATTTTATTGTTTTTATCCTTAATTAAAATAATATTATTGTGTATTAATTAAGCCGTAAAACGGTCAAAAACTAACTTTCATTTAAACAATTACGATGGATTTCTGCTTTCAATATACCCAGGCGTTGATACCTTCCTTTCAATGGCGCACAATTCTGCGAAGATTAAATGCCTCTCAATTGGTTACATGTATCACTCTATTGAACATTCTCTTTCAATGGTGAATGGCTTTATATATTACCTGCTGCACAACAATAAATTTAAACCAGTGTAAAATGCTCATTTGTAATAACATAACGCAACCTGTCGCAATTTTATCATATCTTCACCTTTTCAATATATAAATATATGTATTTCTGTATTTACAATAAAAGCAATAAAATTATTATCTTGACAAAGACGTTGGAATATATTTTAACAATATGGTCATTTCCCCGTTGACAAGATGCCAAAACTATAAGAAATTATTGAAATAAGTAATTTCACTTTGTTTTATGTACTGTATCTTATTAAATTTAGTAGCATACTATTTAACAAGATCGCACGCAGCACGCTGACGTGAGGGAAGTGAATTTCCGCATTAAAACCTTAAAAATATCTAATAAAGGGTTTAAAACAACACTGGTAAAATTTTTTTGAAGATTGAAAATTTTTATTTTTTGGCTGTTTTGATGCTCCTGGTTATATTCACTAATAGGATGCCAATGTTGTACATTATAAAGTTAGAAGGGGGTATAGTCGGGATAACAAGTTGGTATTGGGTATTGGGGGTGGTAAAACGATATTAATATATGAAAAACAGTCTTTTCCAGCGTAAAATCCCCATAAGACAACGTACTGTATTTTGACAATTAACATTTTCTGTAATAACTCGGTAAGTATTTATGCTAGAATGATGAGGGAGGGCTTAAAATCTTTGGATTTTTACGTACCATACTTTAATGTGCAATAAGTGCACATTCAGGGCTTTTCTGACCCTTTTTGGGCCCAAAAACCCAAAATTTGAAAACTTAAAATCCAAAAAAGGTGGTTAGAGTGTTCTGATTGTTTTACCCAACGACCTTGTCCAACTGATTATAAAAAGAAATATTTCTACCAAATTTGAAACAAATCGGACAAAAATTGCAACCGCTAGAGTGCAAATACACACACACACACACACACACACACACACACACACACACACACACACACACACACACACACACACACACATATATATATAAAGTTTTTAGAAACCCCTCAAAACGTGTTCAGGGGGTCATGTTAGGAACTTCTATGGTGGTCCCGGGCTTAAGTCTCACCGTGCGAGTCATGATAATAGTTCACTTTTCCATAGGAAATTCACTAATAATGTTGTCAATATTTTTAACATTATTATGTAACTGATCATATTGAATAACTTTTTTTGTTAGACATTGTAAACATGTCAACTAATTAAAAACAGATCACAAACTTTATACTCTCTCAACATATACTGCTTGTATTATTTATTTATTGAATTCCTTGCGTTATTTAAGGTAACAGCTCGATTATGGTAAAGCATTCAATACAACTAAAGAAAAAATAAAGAAACCTCAGGAGTAAAGTAATTACTAAAATGTTACCAGACGCTGACAACATCAGTAAATAATAATAGTTCAGCCAGAAAAAACACAGTAAAACAGCTTTAAAATAAGTGAATTAATTTTCAAGTATAAATTTGACTCATAAAAAAATAAATAATAAAGTAATAACTTAGCTTAAAGCTGCATAAACTTCTCAGTTAAATTAAATTAAACTTAATCAACTGTCTAATTTTAGCAAATTCGAAAAATCTACTTAACTTTTTTGTTATATGCAACGTTTTTGCGTTGATATGTTTACTATTGATACCCTTATGCCGCCAGAGCAGCTTACAACAGGATCAGCCGGTGGTCAGATTAATCCTCGATAAGCCCCGATATCCTGGTTACCCCGCCACAAGCCTCTTCAGCCCCTTCATTGATACGGAACTCCGTACTGCAGTTAGAATATTTCTAGACTCTCGGTTGTAAATCATTGCTTATATGAGTGAAGGCGGATGCTTGAAAATGTCCCCTTGTGTCAGTTTCATTTATAAATGGATATTATTCTATATGTATACAAAAAAATCATATATGATCTTATTTGAGTTTGTAGACCATTAACACCAAAATATGTGGATTTTTTTAGGAAGGCGAGTAGTTTGAATTGTTAGCAAGATTTAATTGATTTATTTTTAATATTTAATATTTTAATGGAAAATATAATGTTTTACCCTTACAAGACAATAAAATTATAATCCAAACAGTGAATATACTGTATATTTAATACAGTAAAGGGCGATCGATTTCGACTTATTTCGGCCAAATGACGCAATAGCATTTATGTTCTGTAACATACACCCCATGACAAACGTAGATTTACAGAGTTCATAAGACAAAACTGACCTTGTGACGATTCTTTAGAGTGTATATATGAGGATAATTTATTATATTAGTAGTTTGTCCATCTTTTTAATTTGAAGATTTAAGGCGGCTTTAAAAGCTGTACTTAATTTTGCATATTTATAAATCCAGATGTGTTTTTATTTACTTATATTGTAACCTTACATTTTGTTGTTCGGGAACCTGAAGATCGTTACACTTTAACTGAAATAAAGAAATATATATATATATTTATAGATGATTTTTTATTTTAATTTTAATATAAATTTCGAGAATCTTGTTTAGTACACTACACTTATTTTGTTGACACTTTTTTCACCATACTGTTATACTACCCTTCATTAACAAGTTTTGTATAAACAATTACAGTCAAACTGTTTTCTCTGCCAATTATTTCTAGCAAACAAGCTAGAGGTTCGATCAACCACGCATTTAAGGCATTTCGAACACCATAGTGTATATTATTTTCAGATATTTACTAGCATTATTTAAAATTATACGTTATATATATTTTAGTATTTAAATTCCAGAAAACAAAAAGATGTGTAAGATATGATTATTTTATACATGAGTTTAGTTTAGCATGGTAAAACTAGTAGTTTCCCTCCCAAAACATACGTTATTTTTAAATATCAAATGTATTTTTTGTTCTTAAATATAAATTAATACTAAAGAAGATAATTCGATTAATCGGTTTTGATAAACAGATTAATCACTTGAGTTTCTTTTTAAGGAGAAGGTAAATTGCAGAGTATAAGAAAAACACAATTGATTTTTAATACCACCGAACTTTATAATCAGTGGTTTCACCGAAGTGAATAAACATTAGGAAGAAATTAAATTAAGTTTAAAAGTTGAGATAATCCGCCATGTAATACTCTGAAAATCTCTGCTCTTAACCATAACGTCGCCTGTGCTTCTATCAGTTACATTTCCAGTTTGTGTATTTATGTGAAATTGAAAATTAATCTTTTGTTGCAGATTCTTTGTAATAAACTCGTAACTAGACAAACCAGTTCAAGTTTAGCGTGTTCACTAAAATTGTTAGAGTGTAGACAGATTATGGAAAATATTTTTGTGTATCATCTTTAAAATTTGTACAATTGCTCTGCGTTTTTAGTTTAATAGATTTAATACTATAGTTGTTCAGATATAAATAAATATATACTATAAGACAAACCGTAGTTTTTTCTTCATCAAGATATTGTTTAAAACGTAGTGTAGTTAAAAAATTAAAGGAAATGTTTTGTCCTAAAACTTCTTGTGCAGCTACAAAATCTTAAACGAATAACTAAGGTTATCAACTTAAGTTGAAGCCAATCAAGGGATAATTTAACTTGGTCAACCTCAGCAAAAATCTTACGATAAAATAAATAATTAAGACAAACAAGTGACTCTGCAAGAAAGTTATAGGTTATTTAAGTTTGGAAGATTAATTCATTTTTACGAAGAGATATTTTTGTTTAGTATCAATTGAGATATTTGAAATGTCAGTTCTACCAGTTTAATGGTCTCGTTTATTGACATCGATTTACAATTTATTATTAATGGTTATTTTTAAATGTTTCCTAGAGGCTGGGCTTGAATTAATAAAGCAATATTTTATAATAACCATTATATATTGGCCGTTTCAAATCTATTGTGTTGCAATTCAGCTAAAATATCAGTTTTCACGCTTTATTTCTTTGAAGTAGTGTATTTGTTTTTTATTATAACCAATATATTAGTATTGCATTTTGTATAATTAGCTAATAACTATTCGTATTACAAGTAGCTTTGTTTCAGATGTACAATATCTTTTAAGGATGCTAGATTAATGAAAATATCATCCAAATATAATCGACGAAATATCATCCGTGATATCACCAAATTCTACTTTACGACGTTCCTCATACCAATTAATGACACAAACACCTCAGACCAGTAGAGGTGTTAGGTTTTAGCGAATTTCCCCTATAGGGAAGAAGCAATTACCGTACTCTGCATGGTAATACCTTGGCCCGGGACCATAAAAACTTTTCATTTTGAGATCCCCATATGCCAAAAATACCATCCGTTCAAAACTGTATATTTGTGTGTGTGTTTGTGTATGTGAGTGTGTCCGTGGGTGCGATGACTCTTGTAAAAATTATCCGATTCTGATGAAATTTGGTACAAACATCTA
Organism: Allygus modestus; assembly: GCA_963675035.1. Taxonomy (NCBI): domain Eukaryota; kingdom Metazoa; phylum Arthropoda; class Insecta; order Hemiptera; family Cicadellidae; genus Allygus; species Allygus modestus. Next base: position 391,767,699 of record OY776112.1, on the reverse strand, counting down.
AAGCAACATTTATGACATTAAGTTCGAACACCAGCCAGATCGCTCCATCCAAAGGGGTATTTTGGGGGGTGTTTTGTACCCCCAGAATTTTTTTTAGTTTTTTACAAATAATATTTTAGTAAATAAAATTTTATTTTTCACCATTGAATTCAGTTTAAAATAACAAAGAATTTGGTTTTTTTTTCATTGCTCTACGTATCAAATTGGTTGCAGAAATATTGAAAGTGATAAACACAGTACGTTGTCCAATGTTATTTTTATGGAGAATAAGAATAATTGTATATCTCGCTTATTTATCAACTTATCCCGACGGAACTTGGTATTTTGCTTCATATTGTTGTCGTCTATTGATATTTGGAAAAAAACAATTGTTAGCGATAGATCCCGTAGTAGCAAACCTGCGTACTCAACCCCCACGTTATTCTTATAGAAAATAAGATAAATGTTATCTCCGTTGAACATAAATTAATAAAACTTGGTATTTGGCTTTACCTAGTTGAGGTATATTAATATTTGTATTAAAACCCATTTCTTTTAGTCCTTATTTTAGCAAACCTGCATACTCAACAACCATGTTATTCTTATGGAGAATAATTAAAATGTCTAAATCGTTTATTCATGAACGTTAATTGATGAAACTTGGTATGTGGCTTTACTTGGAATTAAGATACATGTACATGCATTGGCAATTCGCTGAATACGCTGGTTTGCTGGTACGGGGGTACTTTTAATTATACATCAAATATCAAAACCAGTTAATGTCTTGGCCTGTATAAAGATATCAGTAACAGTTTTGTATGTTTTGGCTTTTATTTTTACCTCGTACATAGTATATAGAGAAAGTATTGTTTTCCTCAAAATTTTCGAATCTGAGTTGTTAGTGGAAATTATCTTTTTATTGCTCCCTGAACCCAAAAAAGTGATTTTTACGTGATGTCTGTGTATCTGTCTGTATGGATGTATGGATGTGGAGCTAGAGCCATAACCAATGGTCCGATTTTTATGAAATTTGGTATGTAGGTACTAATCCACGATATCTCCAGTTACTTATTCATTTTTTAAATTTTTGATTTTTAAGGGTAATTATGTCTCAAAAACCGCCAAAAAATATGAAAAATCAAGATTTCTCAAAAACGGCTCTAACGATTTTGATTCAACTTTAGTCGTTTGTAAAATTTCAGTTTTCCAACAAAATGACGCCACCCGCATTTCTGTAAAAATTCGGGTTGAGAAATTACAAGACTTCAAATATCAAAAATTTAGTTTTTTTTTATTTTTCATTAAAAAAACATAAATATAAAAAATATTATTATTCGCCATTAAAAAGAGCTCAAAAAACTAAATAATTTAGTATTTTGAATTACGATTCTTCAATTACGGGTTGCGGAGAAAATTTAAATTTTCATTTCGCGGAAAACGCAGTACGTTTTCCAATGTTATTATTCTTAAGGGAAATACAAATACCCCCGTCGCAGCAAACCTGTGTACTCAGCGAATTTCCTATGAATGAATATATTTCTTACTACCACATAAAGCCACTTACCAAGTTTCATAAAAATACTTAAATAAATAAGTGATATATAGCATTTTATTTATTCTCTATAAGAATAACATTAGGGATGAGAATGCAGGTTTGCTGCTAAGAGGATAATCAACAAAAAATCAATTTTTTGTGGAAATATCAATATACCAGTACTAGGTGAAGCCACCTACCAAGTTTCATCAATATACGTTCATAAATAATCGAGATATCAAATTTTAAATATTCTCCGTAAGGATAACATTGGACAACATACTGTGTTTAGCACTTTGAATATCACGGCAACGGTTGGACGTAGAATCACAATTTAAACACCAAAATGATTTTTTTGTAGAGCTAAACTGATTGGTAAAAGCAAGTGTTACATAGACACTAGTGTTTACACACTAGTAGTGTTTACATAGAAATGAACTGAGGAAAAGCCAAAAACCTTTTTCCCATAAGATTAACATGGGAGATTTTATGAGCAGGTTTTTTTTGGATTTTCTCCGCAACCACTTAACCTAGGTCAATAATTCAAAATACCATATTATTTGTTTATTTAAGCTCTATAACATGGTCAAAACCAAAATTAAGTTTTTTAAAAATTGTAGGGTGAAAAATGCAAAAAACTGATTTTTGGAAAATTTAAAACCCCCATAAACCCCCCTTCCCGTGGTCCGATATTTCTGGTTTTCGAACTTAAAGTCATGAATGTCATTTTACACATTTGAGCCAAATGTCATCGAAATCGGACGTTTTTCACTCAAGTTATCGTGGTAACGGACACATATGTATATAAATTTGAACGAATAGTGTTTTTGGTATCTGGGGACCTCAAAATAAAAAGTTATCATGGTCTCGGGCTTATGTCTTACCATGAGACCTACGGTAATAGCTTCTTCCCTATAGGGGAAATTCGCTAAAATTACTACTTCTCTCTTATTTATTGTTAAATTTCGTTCAAACTTGATATTCTTGTCAAGTTAGCATTGACCAAATAGAGGAAATTCGAAATATGTTGCCCCTTAATAACCCTGAGGGGGGGAGTAGGAGACATTTCCCCTCTTAAAACCACGTGTGTAGCGATGGCTTCTGTAGTGCCTCCTAAACAGGGATTTGGGTGGATATTTTTGAAAACAACTTGTTTACAAGATTTTCGTACATATGACATGCTTTTTATTCTATATTTAGTAAATAAAGAGTAATTTATTCATTAAAGTTGAGCTAAAAGGGAGAAAGTATGTGTCAGTTTCCTGATACCGTTTATTTATTCATAAAATTAGTATATCAACATTTTAGTTAGTGTGTCTGACTCTATTACAACTTGATGGTGGTACAATTATTGTACCATTGCATTATAACACTAATCTGTTGGCTTCCAAGCTATGTTTTGCTCATTGAAATGTCGCATTGTCGTTGTTTGCAATCACAATATAATCCTAGGGTTTCCATATTGTAAATGGTTTCGTAGTTCCCTCGAACATGTAGCTGTGCCTCGAACACTGAACAACAACAGCCTCTGAACCTTTGTTTTTTTTTCAAAGCATGTTTACGAACCAAAATATTTATTTTTAAATCACTTTTATAGCTTACCCCAAACATAATAGATTTCGGAAACAATTAATTATTTTCATAATAAACCGTATGACTGGTGCAGATGCAAACGGTGTATGACATTTACAAAACAAAGACTGTCATTTATGAATTAAAAGCCGCTTTTCACGAGGTCTGCCATGTCTCCATTGTGCTCGTACACGTTCGTCGAGACGTTGTTGTTTACGTCTTTCACCTTTGTATTTGAATAATCTGTTGCAAATTTGTACCTATGAAATCCCGAGAGCACGTATTCACAGGGTATAATTTGTATACTGAAAATTAATTTTATTTTGTTTCTTAAAATAAAAATTTTTTTATTAGCATGATACGTGTTGTTACAACTAAACAGGATAAATAAAATACGTCTTACAACACTATAAGTATATTTACACTTATACTGTACTTTCATACAAGACGGTAACATATACACAAAAGATGGTACAAGGCGATCCATTTCAACCAGTTACACCGGTCATCATCAGGCCCAATCAGAGAATGACAGAAACATGATGGCGAACAGCTTATATACTATTGGCTACCGGAAACAAGTTGCGATAAGTACCACCAGAGTCAAAGTTGACCTGTTCATTGATCAATTTATCCCTATCCTTACATTTCTCCTTAAAAATAAACAATTTTTCCTATGCATTCATTACATTTCCTTTCCTACAAATATGGAGAATATTCAAATTTTCTTCAATTGTTCCCAATGAGTGGCCATTTTTCAGGAGGTGTTTTGCGACATTCGATCTTTCTGGTTTTTCGGTTCTTCCATGCTAAAACATCATTCTCGCATCTTTTTACAAATTTAACAGTTTGACCGACATAAAAATTATCACAATTATTACAACTGATTTTATATACACCGGGCTTACCCAAACTTATCAATTCTGCATCCGAACATAGAAGATTGTTTATTTTTAAGGACAAATGTAAGGATAGGGATAAATTGATCAATGAGCAGGTCAACTTTGACTCTGGTGGTACTTATTGCAACTTGTTTCCGGAACTTCCGGTAGCGAATAGTATATAAGCTGTTCGCCATCTTGTTTCTGTCATTTTCTAATTGGGCCTGATGATGACCGGTGTATCTGGTTGAAATCAATCGCCTTATACCATCTTTTGGGTATACTTTAACGTCTTGTATGTAAGTACAGTATAATTGTAAATATACTTATAGTGTTGTAAGACGTATTTTAATTGTCCTGTTCTTAAAATGCAGAGTGCCCACAAATTATGAGAACAATACTAAAATCCTTTTAATGGACGTCGCTTTGTGTGGTTTAAAGGTAAATTGAATGAATTGCAAAGACAAAAGAAACTGTTTTTAGGTAATGTGGTTAAGTAAGGGAAGTCTAAATCAATTTTGGCCGCAGGGACTGGTTTAGCATCGAGAGGACCGGAGCTTATCATGGATTAACTGGCCACTGCGCTCAATACCTCTTTTATACACCGTATTTATAAGATGCTAAAATTGTTAAGTATAAAATCCTTGTTTTGTATATTAGTTGTGCTGTATTATTTTATTGTTTCAAAGTTTTATATTTATTTTTAATCATCAAATCATCAACTGTGCAAAAAGGCTTTCTTTGTATTTACTATCTAAATGCCAGGTTTTAAAATTTAATTTTACTTCTTCATATATCTTAATTAAAATTACCAGGGTGTTCTTAAATTCCTTTTTTACACTCCTCACTACTTGAACACTAATTATAAACGTAATGAGCTTTTACATTGTGTATGGGCAATACGATAGAATAAACATAAAATGTAATAACACCAAATTGTTTTGTTTTGTTTTTAGTTAATTCTTGTAAAGGTTTTAAAGCCATAGTTTGTGTAACGTCCTAAATTTATTATCAACAATTCATCTTAAGAAGTAGGAACAAGTATGTGTGTTTCAGATTAAAATTTGGCACTAAACCAGTTTATTTTATACTCAATGAATATAATGATTTTAATATCAGCTATTCTGAAAAAGAAAATTCGGAGTTGTACATTTTCTAATCTTTAAACATCATCCGACTTACACAGCTAACTTTAGGTCTCTTTTCTTTTATTTTTAGTAAACAGTACCAGATTAAATATCCATTGGGTAACATAATGACTACACATGGTGTTAAGTTTTAAAGCACGAATAAAATAAAATTCTCTTTCAAAAATATAAGTCAAAATCTTCTTATAACTAGAATGTGGCCACTAATATTAAAGAGGTTGTAAGAGCTTCCACGGTAGAGGCTTGTATTGTTGGGTTATTAAATTGACCTTCCTCTCTTGATATACCTCTCCATTGCAAACGCATTCATATGTGCATCGAATATACTTATAAATGTCGGACGTTTACAGTATAAGGCGATTTCTTATTTTTACATAAGCTACAACACATTACACCGGACCAATAGTCATTTTATTAGTTCCTAACTAAAACGAGTTCGCACGCAGCACGCTGACGTGAGAGAAGTGAATTTCCCCAATAAAAACTTAAAAAATCAAATAACGGATCTAAACAAAGATTTGTCACAATTTTAGCAAAATGTAAAGTATTCAGTTTTTTGGCAGCTCTGATGCACCCGGTTCTATTTAAATGCAGTATTGTGATGGCAATGGTGTGCATTGTAAGCTTAGGAGGATGTACCATCAGGATCAAAAATCGGTATCGGGGTATTAGGAGTGATAAAACTACATCAAGATATGAAAAACAGCCTTTTCCAATGTAAAATCCGCATAAGACAACGTACTGTGTTTACTCAATTTTCATTTTCTTTAATAACTCGGTAAATATTAGCGCCAGAATGATGAGGGAGGGCTTATAATTTTCGCCTGTTTACGTTCTATAACCTAGTATCGATTAATCTTACATTCAGGGCTTTTACGACCCTTTTTGGGCCCAAAAACCCAAATTCCTAAACTTAAAATCCCCAAAAAAGGGGTTAGAGTTTTCCGATTGTTTTGCCCAACGACCTTGTCCAACTGATTACAAAAAGGAATGTCCCTACCAAATTTGAAGTAAATCGGACAAAAAATGCGACCGCTAGAGTGCAAACACATATATCCATACAAATATATTATTAAAAGCTATTATATATATATATATATATATATATATATATAATAAAGTGGTACTTTATATATATGTCTTTATATATAAAACACATACATATATATACACATATATAAAATTTTATATATATATACAATTTTGAATGACCCCCAAAAACGTGTTCAGGGGGTCACGTTAGGAACTTCTATGGTGGTCCTGGGCTTTAGTTTCACCGTGCGGGTCATGCTAATAGTTCACTTTCCAAAGGAAATTCACTAATAAAATTGACAAAAAGAATATGTCTGTGTCCAGAAAATGACTTAAATTTCCCTGAAATCACTCGTTTTTTTAAACAGTGACATTTCAAGTTTCTTGAATGATTTTTTATTATTTTGTAATATTTGTATTTAAGCATAGTTTCTAGCTTAAATCTATTAATTCGATTTGAGCTATTAATGGTTAATGGGTTTTACCAACACATTGGTAATAAAAACATGTTCAAGAGGTGATATTTTGTAACTATTGAGTGTCGATGACCTTCAAAATCCTTTACAAAGCTTTAACACGAAGTGTATTTAAAGTGTTTTTACTCTCAATGATATTTTGAAAACGAGGGTAGTGTGAGAAGTTAGGCACCCCACAAATCTATGGTTCTAAATGTCCATTAGTGTAATCATGCTTAGATAAAAATTTAATATTATATATTGTGCGAGGAATTAAAATTGTAGTTAATTATTACATTAAACAAGTTAAAAGACCGATTATCAATTCGAAGCCCGTGGCATCCAAATATTTATTTTTGCAATTCGTTCAACATTGTAAAACGATTTAACTAGTAAATAAACAATTTGAAAACTAGCCTAAAAATTATTTAATGACTCAATGTATACGAAATTTGACACAATAAAGACATGAAATCTACCTAGATTGTTCTGAATGTACCTGTCACCACCAGACCTACTCTGTCAACTCTCCCCGAATTGTTGGTCAAACATGATTTGTTTGAATCACTGCACATAATATTTATGTCTTTAATTTTACTCGTTCAAGCAAGTGTTAAAATGTATAGCAGGACATTAGTAAGTAAATGGTTTGTTGACTTACAAAAAAGTATTAAAGTGCAACAATTTTGAGGAGATCAGCATCAGAATGATGTTTAATGTCTCACTACTAAAACTATATTTGAAGTGTGTACTTAAAAAATATAATGTTTTAATGGTGTAGTTGGATTAGGAAGGAACTAGTTCCTCAGGAAGCATCTTATATAACTAGTGGCTTGAAGGGGCCATAGCATGGGGCCATAGCCATAGCCCCTAACCTTACTCCAATACTCTGCCTCCTCTTATATAACTAGTGGCTTGAAGGGGCCATAGCATGGGGCCATAGCCATAGCCCCTAACCTTACTCCAATACTCTGCCTCCTCTTATATAACTAGTGGCTTGAAGGGGCCATAGCATGGGGCCATAGCCATAGCCCCTAACCTTACTCCAATAGTCCGCCTCTTCTGATTATTTTACTCTTTTCAAATACAAAGTAATCACATGTTTCGTAAAAAAAGCAGACGTTTTTAAATCGCTATGATTTTCTTATGTGGGATGATTTAAGTTATTTATTGTTTGCTAGTAACATTTTGTTTGCTAGAATTACTGCTATTTTTCCCGAGTCCCTGGGATCAAGACCTTTAAATTAAGCCGTCTCCCATCCTTTTATTTTCCAAACTCCCACAATTTTGACTTCAAAATTTCGCTTACAGAATTAAATATAAAGATGCTAAGTTTTGACTCAAGTCGCTAAAATTGATAAATATTGGATGTCAGACGCTGTTTATAGATTTTTTAATAAAAACCAGTGTTGTAACATTTGTTTCCATTCATAGTAAAAATCGTGTTTTAATTTCTAGAACCCAATAAAAACTAGCCACACCAATAAAACAATACGCACGCTTGTTTTTCGATTCAGTTATATTCATCTTGGAAATCGTCAAATAATAACCACTTTAATACATTTGTTTAACTACTTTTGGTATTAATATAAATAGAAGTATATAATCACAGCTTTCATAGTTTGTAACTAATTTCGTTTATTTTTTTGCTAAGGTATTTACAAATCCTGCATAATAATTGCAAATGTGGCTTTTAACGGCTGATTTACTTAAAAACAATCTTAGCTCATTATAAGCTTATGTGTGTCGTTAAACAAATCTTAGTAATGCATTTAATATGGTATTGGTTTATTAAAATTTAGTAAACAGTACTAACAAACCAATGTTACATCTTATAAAGTGTGGTAAGAAAGTGCACTGATAAATTTCTATATTTATCTCCAGGCATTGTTATCTTCCTTAACAGCTTTAATTAACATTTTTGTTATTGAACTATGTTCTTTTCAAAACGGTAAATAAATTAAGTATATAAAGTTTTATAATCGATTCTACAGCAGTTGTAGTTTATATCAACATTATTGATATTGAGTAGTTCTAATAAAATCGTAACTACGGTATAGTTTAGCAATACGCGTACTAGTGATGTTTTAATAAAGTTATGGTTTAATGTCCATCAGTTTAATGTAGTTACTATTACTGAAGCCAGTTTGATTGCTAATTTATTTAGTGGATTAATTTGCTTTGTCTATATCCGAAACGAAAAGTGACATTGATATGTTTCAATAAAACATTACCTTAATTAGTTAGCCTTAACAACCGTAAAATAATCACTAAAGGTAATCATTGTATAATTATTTTTCGTTGTTATTGTGTTATTTTATAATCAACCCTAATCTTACTAATAACACAAATATAAATATACCTTTCTCAAGAATTACCTCCAGTTTACAATGTTGCTAACATATGTGTTTAGGAATTAGTTGTATTGCTAATGTATCTAATTTGCGAGTCAATATCTGACTAAAATGTTGATCTAAGTTATCTCAAGGACCATCCTAAGCATTGTCCTTGGGTCTTCATTATCTTATGATATAAATACCGTTTCAAGCTTTACAGTTTTCGATTGACTAAACTATTTATTTTTACTTTCACTCAGTTTTCCCAAAAGATCTAAACAATAATTTGTTAGTTATATTTTTTTATAGTAAACCAGGTAGGTAATTTCTTTGTTATTTGAAGATAACATCTATCTTTCAATAAGTATAAAGAAATGGTACAATTCTACTGAACCCTGTTACCATTTTGTCACCAGATAAGCTTTAAATAAGCTAAGTTTGGTTAAGCTTAGAATTAATTAAAATTGGCTAAGCTTTGAATAAGCTAAGCTCAGTTAAGCTTTACGTATTTGTTTATGTAATATTAGTTTTAATAAGGATTTCATTAATATATAGGACGATAACTTACCTATATGTTTTTGTTTGCATTGTATATACCTTAATTTTTGTACACTATTATCGTTTCATGATGAACTTTCAAGGGTTATTATTTATTTTATTTACTTCGTATATTACTCAATAGAAATTTTGGTTGTATATTCTAAATATCTGTATTTCTTAAAAATATACGTAGGGATATGATAGGTTGCTGTATATTGTGACTATCATTACATTATGTATTGATTTAATGTCCGTTTTGCTAGAACATTTGTTAGTAAGTAATTTTATTTAAACCCTTTTCACTATTTTTTATTATACTCTTTTATTTGATACAAGTAATATTATAAATTATTATTTATATTTAGGTATTTTTTCACGCCAACTAATTTTGCTTATTGGTACCTTTTTGTAAGTATATTTATATATCTTTTTCCGTACATACAATGTTTTGTCTTGGTTACACTAGGCTTAAAAAATATTCTAAAACCAATTAACTTACGAGAAACCCGTTTAAAGGACAAACGTCACCGCTGGCAATTCAAGTTAATGTGTGAACAAAGCTATAGAGTCACAGTCAAGTAGAGAAAGAGATTTATTGTGTTTCACGCCGTCACCATTGTGTTGTTTTTATTTTCTCTTGCAGTTTATTGTTTTACGTAGTCAAATTAATTAATTTTCCTTTCAAACCAACTAAATTTAATAATTTATGCGTTGGATTCTATAAATGTATTGCTTATGACTGTTATTGTTTTATTTATATATGGTCTAGGGAATTGTTTGAGTTAGATCTTTGCCTCAGTGTTGCTCAGTTTATTTGTTTAGTTGTAGACGATGCCTATTGTATTTATTGTAATGCAAATAAATCTTGAATCTTGAATGGTGGGTATCTTGAATGGGACTGAGTATCAAACGTAATAAGTATATAAAAGTGGAACATTAACTTCCGTGGCCCAAATACTGCTGTCTGTTTACAATAAATCAAAAGCAACAAAGGCTCTTGATAGTGGTGGTTGTTATTTATATCTGGGCAATATCCCGTTAAAACCGCTATTGTCTTGCTAAAAGCCGGACGAAACACTCTCCTGGTTTGGCCGAATATTAACAGAAATATTACTTGTGTTATTTCCTGTTGTGAACAGTTGAATGCACGCCTTCAGTAATTATTATTACGTTTTGTTAAAATATGTTGTTACAAGTTTTTTTTGCAAATTTTTGTAATTTTCTCAGTCCTTTATTTGTTTGCCCGGTTTAGTGCTTTGGTAAACATAAAAATATATACGTTCTGCAGACAAATAAACTCACCACCCTCTCACGCTGAATGGGGTTGTGATCTGTTTTATTTATCACAGTAAACTACATTCACTTTGGGAGCAAAAAGAACTATTTTACATACTTACTAAAAGGTTTCCTTTATTAATGCTACCAAATTAACGAATATGATTGCAACAGGCAAATCTAGGACAAAACTTACAGTATATAATATTGACTACTGAAAGGATGATTTATCCACATGAGAACATGAATATAGATATAACCTCATTGGATTTAAATATTGTAAAAAATACTGAGCTTGGTTTTTATTAAATCTAAAGACTTCCTATAGAAATCAACCTCAGTCTCGTTCCAGAAATTAAATGATATATTAAACACTTTAGATACCTTAAGAACACGTTTAAAATCCGGGCACAAATAATATTTTTCAGAATACAAATTATAAAGGAATAAATTAATAATATATAATTTATAATATCTGTAATAATAAATAAGTATTTAAACAGGCTGTTAAACCTCTCAAAGCATCTGGTGCAAAGTAAATCATTCGACTAAAAATTTTCGAAGTAATACACTTGGATTGCAATAAATGACACAATGTGGTTTTGTAAATAATAATTACTGTATATTTTTAATTTTTGGAGGAAGGGTACATTTGTATTACTATACAAAGCACATGTTATACAAAACACGTGCTTCTTTTTATTATCTTTGCAATTATATTTTTAATTGTTAATAATGAAAGGCCAGTGTTTTTAACGTGGTTCATGAATTTATATTTTTACAGTTTTGTCACACATTCAAAGTATTTACAATGGACTTTGCTTATAAAGGAATAAATTCACACAGCGCCCGTTTCATACATTGACAATCAAACAGATTATAAAATTTGAACCAAATAAAATATGGCTAAACTTAAATTTAATTTCTAAGAACACATTAGTCATGACTTGAATTTCACATGACCAATTAAACTACTGTACGTAGAATACCTTAAGGTATATATATATATATATATGTTACAGCTAAAGTATTTTTTATTCAAAGGCTTTACTGGTAGTTTAGTAAAGCCATTTATCTTGAGTACATAGAGAAATAATATTAGTGCTTTGATGCTAGAGATAAGGGGCCTCCGTGATAGATTACACTCATAACTCCCCATGACGTTCCCACCGCGGTATCCCTCCACAACTTCTTACTTTCATCTTCTGCTAAACTGCTGTAAAGACATCAATCGTTGTATACGTTTTATTTTTTTACTAGTGTCTTGTAACAACTATAGCCCATAATATTTGGTTTTTGAGTATGTGGTTATTCTATTTAATGTTTACATCCTGAGGAAAATAAATCAATATGAAAGTATGAACACATATTAATTCGTAACCACACCAGAAGCTCACATAACATTGTAAATAATTACAGCTGATCAATAGTTCATTTTAAAGTTCTACATTGTGTTTTGCTCTTCATGGAGATTCTTTAGGAAATAATAGGTGCAATATACAAAACTCGGGCTCTTTGAGTTATTCCCCATCAATTTTTTTATGAATATTCCAATTTTCAGCCTTGTAGGTCGTAGCTTCAGAAGCATGTCCTAAGACATAATATATTATTATAATTATTATTCTTTAGCACGGTCTAAATATATACGGTAGGAAAACATTTAGGAACTGCGCCATATTAAGAATAATATATTGTAAAACTGATTATTAAAAATAACTCGAGAGCAATATCATGTTACATATTTCCAGGATGGTTATTTCCTAATAATAAATTACTGGTTTAAAACACATTTAAGACCTACTCGTAATAAACCCATTTTTAGTAATTAAGTTAATTAGTTAACTAATCTACCTCAATATGTGCATTAGCTAATTATATTAGTGTAAATATTGTTGAGTCAGTCGTTAGATTGAAATGTCAGTGTTACAAAACAGTATCGACAAAAACCTGGATTGACTAATGAAGTTATTGTCTAGTTGCAATCAGTTTTTCTGAACGGCGGGCAGCTCAACTGGCAATATAGTAGATGTTTCCATTGCATACATTGGAAAAATCATGTGCAACAGATACGTTTGGAAAAACATGTAAATGACGTGTGTATAAAACATATGTTAGACTGTATATAATAAATTGATCGTCTTTTAAAAATATACCAAGTAGTAAGTAGCAGATTTGTTATTTTTTTCGTAAACTTTCTTCAAATTTGTATGATAAACAACCACTCAATATTTTAACTACTTATTAAGCTTATTTTATTTATCTTTATTGCATCAAAAGAAAAGTCATGTTAGTATTGTATAAAAACAAAGTTTCCTTAAAAGAGTCACTTATTTGTTCACTAACTAGGCGTATAAAAGTATTTTTTCATTTATTTAGGCAATTTATTATCTAAGGATAAGCACGAACTAGCAATTAATCCTGTCAACTTCGTATCCAGTGAAATACATCGTAACACCCGATAGCTAAAATCATGTAAGCTGAGACTGGTCAAAAATATTCTTCTGTAATTTTTTTCTTTATTTACTGTCTTATATGTACGTGAGTTATAAGTGTTGTTTTTATGTTACTTTATGTTGTTTTTATACATAGTATAAATGGAAATGTTATAAATGGAAGCATAGTTTTGTAAAATTGCTGTAAAAAACACAAGCGTTAAACATAATAAGTTCATGACTTTTGTGAGTTCTGAGATTTTCTTGGGATTACATAAATCATATCCCATTATTTAAAACCTTTAAATTATTTAGTTTACTTTATTACGTAAATAAAACAAATAAACTAAAGTACAAATAAACTGGGGGTTTTCTTTCTCTTAGTCTTAGAGGTTCCACAGTGAAAACTTGTCTTTCCGTATTCTCACTCCGGTGTATTAATCTAACCTGTAAAATGTAATAAGAGTAAGATAAGTACTTCTATTTACCTTGATTTAATTAACACTTTTATTTATACTAAAATATTTTTATTTATAATACTGTCATGAATAATACACATAATGTAAAATTCTGTTATGCGAAATCACTTTCTTTGTTAGAAGTCTCTTACACAATGTGACCTCTGAGTTAATGTGCGAACAAAGCTGTTGAAACAGAGTCAATGTGGTCGACGACGATTTATTGCTCCTTACATTTCCAGTTTCTGATGGTTAAATGCGCGAACAAAGCTGTTGAATCAGAGTCAATGTGGTCGACGACGATTTATTGCTCCTTACATTTACAGTTTCTGATGGTTTAATGCGCGAACAAAGCTGTTGAATCAGAGTCAATGTGGTCGACGACGATTTATTGCTCCTTACATTTCCAGTTTCTGATGGTTTAATGCGCGAACAAAGCTGTTGAATCAGAGTCAATGTGGTCGACGACGATTTATTGCTCCTTACATTTCCAGTTTCTGATGGTTTCTTCCGTTGATTGTTTTCTCTGCATGTATTTGAGAGTTAAGCAACATGGTATATTCTCCCTAGAGTCAATGTGGTCGACGACGATTTATTGCTCCTTACATTTCCAGTTTCTGATGGTTTAATGCGCGAACAAAACTGTTGAATCAGAGTCAGTGTGGTCGACGATGATTTATTGCTCCTTACATTTACAGTTTCTGATGGTTTAATGCGCGTACAAAGCTGTTGAATCAGGGTCAATGTGGTCGACGACGATTTATTGCTCCTTACATTTACAGTTTCTGATGGTTTAATGCGCGAACAAAGCTGTTGAATCAGAGTCAATGTGGTCGAGGACGATTTATTGCTCCTTACATTTACAGTTTCTGATGGTTTAATGCGCGAACAAAGCTGTTGAATCAGAGTCAATGTGGTCGACCTCAATTTATTGCACCTTACATTTACAGTTTCTGATGGTTTAATGCGCGAACAAAGCTGTTGAATCAGAGTCAATGTGGTCGACGACGATTTATTGCTCCTTACATTTACAGTTTCTGATGGTGTAATGCGCGAACAAAGCTGTTGAATCAGAGTCAATGTGGTCGACGACAATTTATTGCTCCTTACATTTCCAGTTTCTGATGGTTTAACGCGCGAACAACGCTGTTGAATCAGAGTCAATGTGGTCGACGACGATTTATTGCTCCTTACATTTCCAGTTTCTGATGGTTTCTTCCGTTGATTGTTTTCTCTGCATGTATTTGAGAGTTAAGCAACATGGTATATTCTCCCTAGAGTCAATGTGGTCGACGACGATTTATTGCTCCTTACGGTTTAATGCGCGAACAAAGCTGTTGAATCAGAGTCAGTGTGGTCGACGATGATTTATTGCTCCTTACATTTACAGTTTCTGATGGTTTAATGCGCGTACAAAGCTGTTGAATTAGAGTCAATGTGGTCGACGACGATTTATTGCTCCTTACATTTACAGTTTCTTATGGTTTAATGCGCGAACAAAGCTGTTGAATCAGAGTCAATGTGGTCGAGGTAGATTTATTGCTCCTTACATTTACAGTTTCTGATGGTTTAATGCGCGAACAAAGCTGTTGAATCAGAGTCAATGTGGTCGACCTCAATTTATTGCTCCTTACATTTACAGTTTCTGATGGTTTAATGCGCGAACAAAGCTGTTGAATCAGAGTCAATGTGGTCGACGACGATTTATTGCTCCTTATATTTACAGTTTCTGATGGTTTAATGCGCGAACAAAGCTGTTGAATCAGAGTCAATGTGGTCGACGACAATTTATTGCTCCTTACATTTCCAGTTTCTGATGGTTTAACGCGCGAACAACGCTGTTGAATCAGAGTCAATGTGGTCGACGACGATTTATTGCTCCTTACATTTACAGTTTCTGATGGTTTAATGCGCGAACAAAGCTGTTGAATCAGAGTCAATGTGGTCGACGACGATTTATTGCTCCTTACATTTACAGTTTCTGATGGTTTAATGCGCGAACAAAGCTGTTGAATCAGAGTCAATGTGGTCGAGGACGATTTATTGCTCCTTACATTTACAGTTTCTGATGGTTTAATGCGCGAACAAAGCTGTTGAATCAGAGTCAATGTGGTCGACCTCAATTTATTGCTCCTTACATTTCCAGTTTCTGATGGTTTCTTCCGTTGATTGTTTTCTCTGCATGTATTTGAGAGTTAAGCAACATGGTATATTCTCCCTAGAGTCAATTTGGTCGACGACGATTTATTGCTCCTTACATTTCCAGTTTCTGATGGTTTAATGCACGAACAAAGCTGTTGAATCAGAGTCAATGTGGGCGACGACGATTTATTGCTCCTTACATTTACAGTTTCTGATGGTTTAATGCGCGAACAAAGCTGTTGAATCAGAGTCAATGTGGTCGAGGACGATTTATTGCTCCTTACATTTACAGTTTATGATGGTTTAATGCGCGAACAAAGCTGTTGAATCAGAGTCAATGTGGTCGACCTCAATTTATTGCTCCTTACATTTACAGTTTCTGATGGTTTAATGCGCGAACAAAGCTGTTGAATCAGAGTCAATGTGGTCGACGACGATTTATTGCTCCTTACATTTACAGTTTCTAATGGTTTAATGCGCGAACAAAGCTGTTGAATCAGAGTCAATGTGGTCGACGACAATTTATTGCTCCTTACATTTCCAGTTTCTGATGGTTTAACGCGCGAACAACGCTGTTGAATCAGAGTCAATTTGGTCGACGACAATTTATTGCTCCTTACATTTCCAGTTTCTGATGGTTTCTTCCGTTGATTGTTTTCTCTGCATGTATTTGAGAGTTAAGCAACATGGTATATTCTCCCTAGAGTCAATGTGGTCGACGACGATTTATTGCTCCCTACATTTCCAGTTTCTGATGGTTTAATGCGCGAACAAAGCTGTTGAATCAGAGTCAGTGTGGTCGACGACGATTTATTGCTCCTTACATTTACAGTTTCTGATGGTTTAATGCGCGAACAAAGCTGTTGAATCAGAGTCAATGTGGTCGACGACGATTTATTGCTCCTTACATTTACGGTTTCTGATGGTTTAATGCGCGAACAAAGCTGTTGAATCAGAGTCAATGTGGTCGAGGACGATTTATTGCTCCTTACATTTACAGTTTCTGATGGTTTAATGCGCGAACAAAGCTGTTGAATCAGAGTCAATGTGGTCGACCTCAATTTATTGCTCCTTACATTTACAGTTTCTGATGGTTTAATGCGCGAACAAAGCTGTTGAATCAGAGTCAATGTGGTCGACGACGATTTATTGCTCCTTACATTTACAGTTTCTGATGGTTTAATGTGCGAACAAAGCTGTTGAATCAGAGTCAATGTGGTCGACGACAATTTATTGCTCCTTACATTTCCAGTTTCTGATGGTTTAACGCGCGAACAACGCTGTTGAATCAGAGTCAATGTTGTCGACGACGATTTATTGCTCCTTACATTTCCAGTTTCTGATGGTTTCTTCCGTTGATTGTTTTCTCTGCATGTATTTGAGAGTTAAGCAACATGGTATATTCTCCCTAGAGTCAATGTGGTCGACGACGATTTATTGCTCCTTACATTTCCAGTTTCTGATGGTTTAATGCGCGAACAAAGCTGTTGAATCAGAGTCAATGTGGTCGACGACGATTTATTGCTCCTTACATTTACGGTTTCTGATGGTTTAATGCGCGAACAAAGCTGTTGAATCAGAGTCAATGTGGTCGACGACGATTTATTGCTCCTTACATTTACAGTTTCTGATGGTTTAATGCGCGAACAAAGCTGTTGAATCAGAGTCGTTGTGGTCGAGGACGATTTATTGCTCCTTACATTTACAGTTTCTGATGGTTTAATGCGCGAACAAAGCTGTTGAATCAGAGTCAATGTGGTCGACCTCAATGTATTGCTCCTTACATTTACAGTTTCTGATGGTTTAATGCGCGAACAAAGCTGTTGAATCAGAGTCAATGTGGTCGACGACGATTTATTTCTCCTTACATTTACAGTTTCTGATGGTTTAATGCGCGAACAAAGCTGTTGAATCAGAGTCAATGTGGTTGACGACGTTTTATTGCTCCTCACATTTACAGTTTCTGATGGTTTAATGCGCGAACAAAGCTGTTGAATCAGAGTCAATGTGGTCGACGACGATTTATTGCTCCTTACATTTCCAGTTTCTGATGGTTTAACGCGCGAACAAAGCTGTTGAATCAGAGTCAATGTGGTCGACGACGATTTATTGCTCCTTACATTTTCAGTTTCTGATGGTTTCTTCCGTTGATTGTTTTCTCTGCATGTATTTGAGAGTTAAGCAACATGGTATATTCTCTTGAAGGTTCATGTCACTTTCCATTTACACTCTATATTATTAGAATTTTAAGTAAAGCAGTAGCTGCAATTATTCTCAAGTGGTATAAAATCGCTATTGACTTGGTAAAATCCATATGACACCCCATTCGTTGTTGAGCATATATACAAAATATGACTTACTTATTATTTCTTGCTTCTTTGCAGGAAATTGAGCAACTGTAACTATTCGCCTAGTGTAATTAATTATCCTAGAAATTCATAAAATTATGAAAAAAGCTTTTATCCGTATTATCCGTATAAACCTAGGACTAAATTCGAGAATAAATTTTAAACTACATGTAATAATACATAATTATAAAAAAATATATGTAGTTGTATACATAATAATAATTATAAGGCTAGAAATAATTAAGTGGAAGCCTGTGTAACCTGTTATTTAACAAATTGTCTTTCCAATTAGGGTTTTTAACGAGATTACACACACATTTCAACACTTTTTTAAAAAAAATGGGAAAGTTCATTTCAACATGTTTGTTAAATCAGCATTGAGATAATTGCATTGTAAACAATAGGTATATGTACCTTTTGTACATTCCGCCTGAAAGGATTTTAGTAGAGCAGTATTGGGACTTTACAGAGATTAAATAGGCCACTGACTCAATCCGCGGTGATACATATAATAAATATAATTTGGACAATTATACTTTAAATGGATATATACAAATAATATTTTATAAATCGAAAGAATTATACTAACATCTAGTTTTAATGAATACATAGGTTTCATATTGCTATTTAATGGAAACAAGAGTTTTTTAATGACATTTTATTTGTAATATGATCATAATGCCTTATTTGTGTAAGTGAATTCTAACCTCATAGATATACAGTGGCAGTTGCGTATGTTAACATGATTATACAAATTATTGTTGTTATGTACTTTTATTGCCAGCTTATTGGATGATTTTTTTGTTGTTGTTTCCTTAACCATGTGTAGTATATTGACTTACACTAATATGCAATACTAACTTGGATAGCGCAGTAAATTTTATTTGGCTGCAAGGTAAGAACATTTATATTAACTTTTTTTATAAAGAGATAAAAGTATCATTGCTTTTGTATTATATAAACGAAAGTCTACAATGATAGATTGCCAGCTTACCTTTCAATACGTTTCTTTTTGACGGATTTTTTGCTAGAGAATGTAATTCTTGCATTGTACCTAGTAAAACCAGGTGTGACTGTTCTGAATCCACTGTCTCATTATCTGCAACGTAGTTTATGCATGGTTACCATCTAGTATATAAATACAATCAATTTAGGAATACGCTTTTACATGTTGACACCGGATGATCCAACCTTTCAGTTTTACATTTTATTGTTTTCATGTATTAGCGAATTTCCCCTGTAGGGAAGAAGCTATTACCGTAGGTGGCATGGTAAGACTTAAGCCCAAGACCATGATAACTTTTCATTTCGAGGTCCCCAGATGCCAAAAACACCACTCGTTCACATTTATATATATATACATTTATTTACTTATTTATATATATATATTTATATATATATAATGTGTCCGTAAGCACGACAACTCTCGTAAAAAAGGTCTGATCTTAATTAAAATTGGCATAAATGTTTAAAGTACCATTTATTTGAACAAGTTCGAAAACCAGACAAATCGCATCATCCGTAGGGGGGTTTTGGGGGGGTTTGTACGCCAAATACATTTTTTGGGGGGGGGGTTTCACATGTAATTGTTATCCTAATCAAATTTTAATTTTTACTTTTGAATTCAGCTTAAGAAAACAAACAAGGTATTTTGATCAATGCTCTACGTCAATTGGTTACTGAGATATTAAAAGTTCTAAACACAGTCCGTTGTCTAATGTTATTCTTATGGAGAAAAATATAAGTTTTATATCTCGCTTATTTATGAACATAAACTGACGAAACTTGGTATATGGCTTTATCTGGTTTTGGTTTATTGTTGGTTGCATGAAAAACAATTTGCCGCCTATGGTTCCCGTGACAGCAAACCTAGGTTCTCGGTTCCCATGTTATTCTTATGGAGAATAATTAAAATGTTATATATCGCTTATTTATGTATGTATATGGGTAAAACTTGGTATGTGACTTCACTTAGATAAGCTATATTGATATTTGCATAAAAGCTCATTATTTTTTGTTCCTTTTTGCAGCAAATCTGCCTACCATCCCCCATGCTATACTTATGGAAAGTAATCAAATTGGTATATATCCAATTTATGAATGTATACTGATGAAACTTGGTATGTGGCTTCACCTAGTTGAGTTATAATGATTTTACATGAAAACCCATATTTTTTGTTCCTTGTTTCAGCATACCTGCTTACTCAGCCCCATGTTATTCTTTTGGAGAATAATTAAAATGTTATATATAGCTTATTTTTATGAATGAATATTGATGAAACTTGGTATGTGGCTTCAACCAGTTTAATTATATTTATATTTGCACAAACACCAATTGTTTGTGTTCCTTGTTTCAGCAAACCTACGTACTCATCCCCAATATTATTCTATGGAGAATAATTAAAATTGTATCTCTTATTAGTAAAATATTTGTGAATATATTTTTATGAAACTTGGTATGCAGCTTTATGTGGTATCAAAGACATATATTATGCATTGGAAATTCACTGAGTACGCAGGTTTGCTGCGACGGTTTTTTTTCTGTATCTTCTTTTTAAATGCCCTTGATTGCCAAGGATAACCTGGAACTCGACCTACAAACATCACAACTTGTTGGAACAAGTAATTAACCTTGCCATTTTATTTTTAATCACCCTTAAAATGTATGTTTTTTTGTATCAAACTAATATGTTTAATATTTTATTACGAAAATTAAATTTATTTAATGATGTTTTCTTAAATATTATTGTAAGTATTTGTTAAGATACTGCAGCTATTGATATCACAAGTTCTACTTTCCAATTTTTAATTCAAGTTTAAGTTTGATTTATTAAACGTAAGATATAAGATACACATATTTACTTATTGTAACGATATATGTTGCACTATTGGAAACAAGTTAATACTGTTACACGGTCATACTCTTATTTCTCCAGTAACAAGTCGTCTACTTAGTTTATATAAAATAGCTAATAAAATAATAACATTTTGTCTTGATCAAAATCTAAACATTAATTTTTAACCCAACTTTTGTTGTTGTTAAATCGTGAATGATAGTTTTAGACAGATCTAAGCTTTGAATAAAAAAAGATGAATTATATATTACAAAAATGATATTTTTTATCAATTACTGAGGTAAGTTATGACATTAGGCCTTCTTGAGTGTAATTTGGGTTCATTGAAAACGTAATAAATATTGTAAACGTCAGTTAAACTACTTTACAACACTTATAATAAAACAATCTGCATGATAACTGAAATGTTTAAGTAAAGATTTGAATACAAATGAACTATTTAAGTAACAAAACTTGTCAAAATGCAAATGCAAGTCAAAGTACAATTCAATTATACCGATGGAGATTTCGTTTAATTTAGAAACTTTGTATCTCAATTTACATTTAAAGTAAGATGTCAGAAATAGAATTATGATTAGTTTAGAAATTTAAAAATCATTTAGTCCCTATAATTTTAATTAATTATGACTTATCGACCTAAAATTCAAATAAAAAGTAATAACTGTATCTCTATTTCGACTACTTTATTTCGAATTTATTAATATTATTATTTAAATTTAAAGTCGTCTGCAGACTAGGTATGATGATCCCTTTGTATGAATCATTATTGACAGTATCATATTATGGGTTCCCGATTTCCAAAATATCATAAGTATTTAGTGTATTGATTGCATTCGAAAAGGTACTAAACCGAGTAAATTAATTAATAAATCGAGTTCTCTGTGTTCTCCATCATCACCTTTATAATTCACATTTATAATTCTATTTGTTTAATAAAGAAGGACTGTAGGTCTGTAGCTTAGTTTGGTTTAGTAACATTTGTAAACCTAGTGAAACATAAACGAATAATATAGGACGAATTGTAATTAATATTTCGACTTAAAACGAATAAACAAGGTATACACAAATAATTGGGAACTGCACGACACTTGACTTTTGGCCATGTAGTTGTATTCTTAGGCATAATGTAACAGATTTCGTAAATAATCTATAAATACAATTTTTATCTTTTATAGGATAAAAAATACAAACCGATATAGCTCGATTTAACTTATCACTCAAATGTTTGTATTAATAAAAAAATATGTAAATCGTCGCAAAATCACGGAGCCTCAAATTATAAAGGTTCTCTATTTATACAGTAACCGACAATAAATAACAATAAGTGAGAAAGTAGTCGATCATGACGTCGAAGGTCTCAGGAGTTTGTTGGTTACAAAAAGTAAAGCCAATCGAGGGATAGTTGATTGCCAGCTCTGAAGTTGACAGGTGAACCCAAGACAAACATGTGTCGAACAGGATCCGGATGTGGTCTGTATTTGTCGCCTCTGCTCGTTCTTCCACTGTGTTATATGTGTGTTAAAACACAGTGTTTTATAGTTATATTATAGCGTAAAAACGTTCACTTATGTAACATAATAGAGTAATTAATGTTAATTAATGTAATAATTTATCCGTATAATCATAACAATTTAATAATAGTTAAATTTTAAAATGTTAACATTTTATTTAATTAAATCAACATAATTAATTTAATTTTACATTCGTTTTGTATTTGTAACTTAAACTATGTTTTTATTATATCATTTATCACTTTAATATTATTGTAATGGTTTTATAAATTTATTTCAGATTTAATTGGTATTAGATAATGATTAATATAATTTTAATCCAATATTTTTATACATTTTGTAGTCATAGTAGTTTAGACTACATTATACTTTTTTAATAAACTATTCTTATTTCTTCTATTTAATAAATTCGCTTTTATATAGATTTATAAAAAAAACATCAATCATAAACGCCTGTTTATCGAATCACCAATCTCAAATTTAGACACTATAATTGAGTAACCTTATTTGTAAACTGTTGTCAAAATAACTTATTTTAGTTTATTCAGCAAGATTTATGTACACAGTTGTTCCGCCTAAACCCGTTGCATTCACTTAAATAGCAATTAGAAGAAAAATAAACTTGTAATTTTTTCACGACTCAATAACTCATGTTAATTTACGATGTTTTAACTAATTTTAAATTCTGAGTTGAACATGAAACTAAAACAATTTAAGTGCAACGAAAACAATAAATGAGAGCGGTTAAAGCGACAAATGCCACAGAAGAAGTAACGATAAGAAAGAAGCTAGAAAGCAGCTAATAACATTACAAATGACACTGGGTGCCACAAGGACGTGAAATATTTCCTCGTTTATCCGCTCCTCACAATATTTTACCACGATGAAAATATTCCTAAACATTCTAGGAGGATATATGTTTTGTTTCTTAGATTTTATAATACCAATATTATTTTTTATCAAATTAAAATTTTAAATCACATTAAACTTACAGGTTTTAAAGATTTCTAAATATTCAACTGTATTGTTTTTGTATTTAATTCATTAAAAGCAATTGTATGGCATTTTACTAACGCTGAAAGTAACCAGTATGAAGTGACTTATTTTATAACTTAAAAAGTATTTATGTTGTTGGTTAATCCAGATTAACTTATACATATGAATATACTCACTAGCATATTATAAATGAATATTTTATAAATAAGTGTTTTAGGGGAACTGCATTATTAAATATAAAGTATTAAATATACAGTGAAATAAGTCAACACTATTTGCGTCAGAGTAATTTAATCGCAAGCTGCTTTCATTGCATTTTAATGATATTGAAACTGTCATATTAATAGTAGGATAAGTAATGTAATCAACATTACAATACAATAGTAAAAAACTCCACATTAACAATATCAATGAAATCGTTATCATCTTATACCACCGGAATATTATTTATTGCAAGAACTGACTATATAAACAAAATAGAAGTTTTTAAAACCTAGAATAGCTTAAAAATTACTAATCCGTCAAAACTAGAAATGCAGGATTATGAGAAAATTCTAATCATCAAGTCTATGGTATTTTGTTTCATGTTTATTTATGTTTTAATAAAACACTTATTTATTGAATATTTTATAACATTAAATGATTAAATAACTCATCCATTTATTTATAATGAATTATTCGTGGTATACGATAGCGTCCAGTAATAACAATATATAAAAATTAATACGTTCTCTAGTTGTACTATATATGTACAACTCTTTACAGATGACCTTTTGTTCCATTATTTTAACTGGGAATTTACCAAAACACATAACATTAAACATGAAAGCCAATAAACCTATTTATCGGTAGTAAAACCAAAGATACTGTATTTTTACCTCCCATTACAAGTATTTATTGTTATTTTATTGTGTCATAAAGATTGTTATTTAAATTTTTAAAATCTATGGTACCACAAATATCCAACTTAATAATTATTTTTGTATTTTAATCGTTACTCTGCCAAAACTTTATTTTTACTATGCTGATTCGATGTTTTTTTTTAATTTTGTGTGTTAAATGTCAGTAAAGTAAGACAAGCAGAAGTAATCCAGAGCCAATGATACGTCTGAAGATGTAACACTATTTGCCGAACACACAGTTTGACACTAAACAAGCAAACCAACAACCTACCCACGTTGATAGAGAAGCAAACATGTGTCTAGGGTCTTAGTCTCATTTGACAACATGTACAACACATTGACGTTTCTGTGGCTCTGGATAAGTAGGTGCTTTTATAGACTAAAGAATTAATACAGCTTTTGTTTATTTTTAATTATATATTCTCTCTAGGATTGCCATTAACAGTCCGATTGCCCTTAGAAAGATTTTTAGTACAATTATATAACATCTGTATGTCTGAAAACAAAAACGAGTTCGCACGCAGCACGCTGACGTGAGGGAAGTGAATATCCACATAAAGACTTTTAAAACTCAAAATCAGTGTAAAAACATACATTTGTTCAGTTTTTATTGAGATCTGAAAACATTGATTTTTTGGCTGTTCTGATACTCCTGGTTTCATTTACTTGCAAAGCTGGGAATACAATTTTGCCCAATATAAGGTTAGGAGAAGGTCCAGACAGACTTGAAAGTAGGTGTGAGGTTGCTGGGGATGATAAAAGTACTCTAACAAATGAATAACAGGCTTTTCTCGTGTAAAACCCCCATAAGACAACGTACTGTGTTTAGTCAATACACATTTTCTTTAATAGTAAATATTTATGCTAGAATGACGAGAGAGGGCTTAAAACTTTCGCCTCTCTAATTCCCATCTTTTTACATGCATTTATTTTACATCTGGGGCTTTTATGACCATTTGTGGGCCCAAAAACTCGAAATTTGAAAGATTAATCCCCCAAGAAAGGGGTTAAGAGTTTTCTGATTGTTTTGCCCAACGAACTTGTCCAACTGATTACAGAAAGGAACGTCCCTACCAAATTTGAAGTAAATCGGACAAAAATTGCGACCGCTAGAGTGCAAACACACATATATATATATATATATATATATATATATATATATATATATATATATATATATGTCTATATATATACAGGGTGAATCTCGTAAGTTGTCCAGTATTGATTTCAGACAAACCGTTGGTCCTACGATGATGAAATAAAATTATTTACTAAACCAACCCCAAGGAATAACGTAAAAATATTTTTAACGATTTTTAAATACAGGGTGTACCAGAAACTGAGGGTCACTAGTCCGAATCTACGAAATATCAAATACAAACGTATATCATGATATACATCAAATTAAAGCTCTTTTCAATCCAAACCATTTGGCGGAATCGGATTTTGATTATTATTGATTCATTTCAAAATGGCGGCTGTTTTTGTGAAAAAATTAGTATTTTTTTGAATACCCTGTATTTTTCTTAAAAAAGCAGATATCTTGATTCTGATTCAAATATCGCATTCCTTATGAGCTAAGCTTTATTTTGATATGCAACACTTCAATATTATCTCAAAAACAAAAAGTTTCAAAAATATCAGTTTTTGAAAATATGTACATAGCCAAAACTCAAAAATTTCAAATAGCACTATATGTCAAATAGCATATCATTTTAAAGGTATTGCAATTCTAAGAAACTTTCAAATTTAAACCTTATGCGTATCTATTTTGGTTTTCGAGTTATCAACAAAAAACATGTTTTTCCACATTAAAACACATGTTATTTGTTAAACATGGTGGTAAAGGCTGGACCATAGTTCATATTCAAGTAGATGTGAGGCTCTTTGGGTATGCTATAGCAATGTAATATGTTACACAGGATAAGCCACTTCCCTCTTAAAGTAGATGTGAGGCTCTTTGGGTATGCTATAGCAATGTAATATGTTACACAGGATAAGTCACTTCCCTCTTCAAGTAGATGTGAGGCTCTTTGGGTATGCTATAGCAATGTAATATGTTACACAGGATAAGCCACTTCCCTCTTTAAGTAGATGTGAGGCTCTTTGGGTATGTTATAGCTATGTAATATGTTACACAGGATAAGCCACTTCCCTCTTCAAGTAGATGTGAGGCTCTTTGGGTATGCTATAGCAATGTAATATGTTACACAAGCCACTTCCCTCTTCAGACTATTGTTGAAAAAATAAGTAACAAACTATTCATCCTAGTAAAGTAAAATGTATTAACAAGATTTAGCTGCTAATTAAATACTTTGTAAAGTTAAAAAGGGAGTGATTTACAATTTTATGAAAAGCGTTGTTAGGGATTTTATTGGTTGTGAATTAAAGAAAATTAATATTCTTTCATATAGTTTAAACACTAAAATATAAATTATAAATAACATAATATATAACATAAACATCCATATCGTAACGCATCAACAACATCATATAAATTTTGCGCAAAATTATAAATATTTTGTGAAAATTATAAACTGTTCAAAAACCATTGCCATTCGTCATTGGGCTGTAACACGATCCCTACAACCGCTCAACTTTGGATAGTAACAAGACTAGGGTTAGAACCTTTACATATGAAAATTTAAAAAAATGCCTTCTTCGTTGACGGCCCATTTCAAAACATCGTATTTGGGGTTAACAATGTATTCTGGATCCCATACGTATTGAAATTCTGAAATCCACACAATATATTGGCGTAAAACCTCTTTTGCATATTAAAAGAAATACAAAAAAGTTAATAAAACGAAGCTATACTTTCATATTTACGAATACAAAATATTGGCATGAATTCACCAATACGGTTTACTAAAGATTATAAACCCTATCAAACTGTATGGACTATGTAGTAAATATTGCCACAGATATAGAATGTTTTTATTAATTTAATAACAAGTGGGAATAGACACAGCCTATTACAAAGATATTCGCTGGACCAACAAGCGCTGATTGGATTGCAACAAATGTTGGTTTACAATGGTTTAAATAATATATGTATCCGAGAATAAAGCCAATACTGGTTTTATTGAAACCCAGCTTAGTGCGATAGACAAATTAAATCGTATGAATTATTAACTCAATATCACTTTAGTTTAAAAATAGAGATAACAAAACCAAATTTTGTGCTCAGTACATTTAGTAAAGGTGAAATCATCAGCACAGAATTTTTTTAAATAAATACCATCACTTCATAGCCATATATGATCTACGTTATTGGGATAAAGACAATTTGGGATGTAAGTTATTACATAGGCCTAATAAGTAAATGAGAAGTTATTGGTTGAGTTCATAAACGGTCCTTGAACGCCTTTCACTCTATTCCATGTCATCCGGCTTAAACCTTTCCTCAAGTGAGGATTGAGGAAGGTTTATAGCCGATTTGAGAACATTAAATTGCACTTTACGCTTTAAAAAAAAGCAATTATAGTTAATTATTTTACGGTAAATTTGTTTGCGCATTAGTTGTTTACGTACTAACTATATTATGCCAACTATATATGCACTATGTTTACTACGATAAATATTTACTCAATATTGTGACTTCACGTTTGCCAAATATTCTTAAAAAACTAGGTTGACAATTCAGTATGAAATACTAAAAAACAAATATTATTAAATATATATTATTTTATAATTGAATATAAAAATACTATACCGTCATAAAATTTATATAGGTAACCAAATGGTTGACAAAATATAAAAACTCAGTGTTCGTAGATGACAAAACCAATATCAAATATCGAAGACACATTAAATGTATCGGCAGATATCGCTCGTAAAGCGCCCATAAACACTAGCGGTTATAAGTTTATTACGTGGAAGTCTCCTTGGATGAAACATAGTAGCCGACGGATTTTAGGAGTAGAATAGCGACTGCAAAAACGTTTTCTTAAATGTATGTAATGAGAATCATTAAACCATTTTTTATATCCAGTAGACAATTTGAATAGTGATGGCAGTAAAAATAGCTAATTTAATTGACTTAAGAATTACATATGTGTAATTTAATTTAGAAGATTAATACAGGTTAGAAGAATAAAGTTACATTACTAGTAACTTCATCATTGTATTATGTGTAACGTTTATTTTAAACATTTTAATTAAATAACGTAGTATGTAAAACCTTTTGAAAAAAAACAATCACTATCATACAGTTTACCAAAGTTTTTTCCAAAACAGCTACAAATTGAAATCATGGCGTTATAATCCACAATGAATGGAACTAAATCTGTTTGTTTATGATTTGTAGAACAAAAGGGATATTAACACAAGCTGATTACTGGTTGACCAGCGAGTCAACATTGTGCGATTGGATTTCATCCGCCTCTACCGATATGCTCATGGATATGTTTAGTCAAAGCAGGTGAAAAAGGTGTTTAGCTTATCTATGTTCTGTCTAGTAAATGACCAGTTAAACAGTTTAATTACTTTTACGAGACTGGCAGTTTACCACATTGTGACAAATACTTTGATTCTTAATAATCAAATGAAACATTATTTCAACTGAGTACCCTTATGAGTTGAAATAATGTTTAATTTGATTATTATTATATTAGTAGCCCGAACAAATGAATCCAATTATAATACTTTGATTTGTAGAGTTTTAGGCATTACAACCAGCCAGTTATCAAATTAGATGAAAACTGTTATAATTATTAACCATCGTATTAAAAATTTGTTAAAATATAAGACTCATCCAATTTAGTTACAGATTAATTATAATTATAAAAGTATTGTAATCTAAAGATTTATATATAGATGAACTTTGGATTGCAATAATAATTAGGATATTTTCAATATATCTCTGGTTTTCAAACAGTTAATTAAAAAGAAACCCTCCTTAAATTTATTATGTAAGATAATTCTTGAAGTTCTTTGAAAAATTCTATAAATTTAAAATTTGTTCTTCATAAAATTCACAAATATGTCGGATCAATTAATTTGTTCAAGACTTTCATCAGTCTATGATAAATTTCTCCTTGAGAAAACTACATATAACAATTTGTTTATGTTATCAAGTTCAAATCACAGTTTCGTACAATACAATTTTGCATTTATGCACTATCGTTCAGTATAATAGAATTTTCAAATATGCATAGATCCAAATTATATTTGTGTAAAATTATACCTGAGCGTAAAATGACAGGAAGTACAGAGAGTGTTTTACTAAAACAAAGTAGATAAAAGATAATACTTTATTCAATTAATCCCCACATCCATTTTTAAAGTTAGCGTGCATTAGAGAAACATCCAAATCAAAATTCATAAACAAAATATTACGTTAATTAAAAAAAAGTCATATTAAAATACTTTTTGAGTCAAACAAATAATAATTCAACCCCGAGACTGTTTTAATTGATATAGCGTACCAAAAACGAATTGCATGAAATAATCGCAGTTTTTCTTTGAACACTCATAATATGGTTAGGTGTAATTCATTATTTATTTGTTTAAGTAGAATGTCAGTAAAACAGTAATTATAAAGTTGATACATTCATTTCACAGACCCTAACGTCAGACATATTAAACGTAACGGATATATAAAAAAAATGTTAACCAATATATGTATATTTATCACCTTATTTATTAAATTAAGATAACAAATCAAATAAATGTAATACGAATCTAGAAGAAACTTTGGCCTTTGTGTAATTTTCTCAACATTTTACAACATTTGCAATAATGTAATTAAAGTTGACGTTTTAGCTAAAAAAATATTATAACTTAAACAAACTTAAAGTAAATATGATTAAACTAGAATCAACTTTTTCCTCTTACTACATCGAGTCACATAAATTGTCCATAGTACTTTATTTGATTAACTTCTCTTTTTAAATTAACTATTTTTTATTTCTTGTGACTCCGAAAGGATAATAAATGCTGTGCCCCCAGAAAAATAGTTAACTATTACCTTTGAGGACTAGCGTGATCACGACCTTATTTACCGTTAGTAACATGTTTTTTAAAACCATAATTTGAAAATAATGAAAGAATACATTTTTGTTATAAAGTTGAAATTGCACAATACAGAGGAAGCAATTTAAAAAACAGACCACAAATATTATGTGAAATACAACACGAAACAATAAATGAAAGTAGGTCCAAGGACAAGGACAAATGGGCACACAAATAGAGGGGAGGAAGAACAATAAGAAAATAAATTGGACAGAAGCTAATAACATTACAAATGACACTGGTGTTACGAGAAAATGAAATATTGTTCAGTTTACTTCTTTCTGACAATTGCACTACTAGAGAAAGATAACACTTAAACTAGTACACTGGATTGTCAAAACTATTTCTTACTGGTTTCTATGCTAAACTCACAGCAAGTTAAATCTGCTACAAGCGTTTTGGCTGCAAATAATATCTCGGAACTAAATACAGAATCTTTATTGTTTTTTTATTGAAAATGTCAATCAAAAAACCTTAATTTAATTAGGAACAGTGGTCAGATTTGTTTACAAAAACAACCCTAACTTTACTCAGTGGTTATATGCTATTGCATATAGTTGCAAAGTAGGGAACACATGGCACTGTAAACAAAATGATCATAAATAATGAAAACAATTTACAAAACAATAGTGTTCTTTAATTGCAAACTTATAAATAAACAAATTTAGGATATCGTATTTTTCATTATACTTAACCTAAGGGGATTCTATTGACAACAACCTGGCATCTTTACGATCTCTCTGAATAGGTGGTTACACACATTCCTACATACATGAAGGCGAAAAAATCAAAAACGTTATTTTGAGCAATTGAAAACTTATAACTGAATAAATTGATCATATCTTAAAAGAATAAGAACTTAGGGGTAGTATTTAATGATGTAGTGTTGGAAATAATTTTACGTGAATTAAAATTTCATCATTTATTCAAATTTAACAAATCATGTTAGGGTTTTGAGAAACCTTTTATTATTCATAGAATGTCTTTAAATAATTGTTTTATTAAGCTGAGTAGAGGTGTTTTATAAATAGTTGTTGATTATCAATTGTTAAAAAAATTAACTTTCTGTGTCGGCATCTAATGCAATAATAATGGAAAAAATGTTCCAAAACCTATATAAGATATAATCTTCTTTAAATTAGAACTGTTCACTGAAGGTATGTGAAACTATATTTAAATTAAGATAAAACAGTTCTGGAGGTATTAAACAGAGAAATACAATATCTTTTTTACGTAGAAACGCAGACTATTAGAAGATTCGTAAAGGACTCACAGCTGACATACAATTCTACTATATCAAGATCATTGCAGTTAACAAGTAGGATATACGATTTAAACTACCACCTACCGTAGAATGTTTTTGCCCTAACTTATTAACCTAATTTTGAAATCGAATAACTAGCACAATATGCTGAATCGAACCACAGAAGTATAAGCTGTTTTATGAAAAGTGGAAAACATAATTTCCATATCAAACGCGTAGGTAATTCTCAAGTAATGATTTTATCCAAGTATATGTAGTCAGGAATATTCAGTTTTATTCCCTTACGAGATGACTTGACCAGTGAACGTTATAAAAAAGATTATTACACCTGGTATCACTTTAAATATTAGTAAATAAACATAGTAAATTTCTTAAATTAACAATATTGAACAGGAATAAAATATAGTATATCCAAAAAATTACGATGCACAAGAATCTATTCTCAACTGTCTACAAAACCTTGTTGTTTTAGTAAATGTTGTGATGGTGAGTTGATGATTGTTGGGAACTAAATCAATTACCAAAACCTATTAAATTGCACTAACCAAAATACGTCAGAAAATAATATTAACGTGTTATACAAAATTAACAATTATTTTAATTTCTTTCCTAAGTTTATAAATAAATAAAGTAGTATTTGGTAAGTTAGTAAATTAAAACAAATTCCAAATAAGATTTTTGTATAAAAAAGAACAACATATTATTGATAGTTTTAAGGTGATTAAGACACTCTCGGGTTATCATATACCATAAGTCAAAAACTTTGACAAATTGTAAATCAATGACATAAAACTACAAGCCGCTCCTGGCGGTGACTGTCGACGATCTGTCAACAACAGCGATGACAATCAACCCGACAGATTGCTCAACGATTTGACCGTCTCATTTCCAACCTACTATACTTGTGCTTATAAACTGTGAGTACTTTCTGACATAAAATTCACTTTGCGATATTCCTTCTACATATTAAGTATACTTATTATGAGGAATAAGACAGACAGGTAAATAACGTTTATCATTTACGGATCATAATTCTTCGCCATAGTTGTTTGTTTAACTTGTTCATTAACACCTTACTTATTCTAATGGTATCACAAGAAAATTAAAAGTTTTTTTCTGTTATTATAAATTGATTTCAAAGAGAACTGTGAGAAACCTTAACACTATTACAATTATTTGGTCTAATACATATTTTTAGATGTTTGTTAAATTGTAATTGATGTTAAAATATAGAGTATTTTTATGTTATACAGTTGCATCGAACACGTTCTGTTATGAAAGTTAAAGAAGATTATGAAATAAGCTTTAAATTTAATAAATTTAATCGTAACAAAAGTTATTTTTTATCGTGTTAAATCAAAAGTTCGGAATATGTGTTAAAAAAAATGGAAATTCAAATATAAACAACACACAAAATCTAAAATAATTATTCGAAAATAGTGTTTATATTATTTTAAGAGCGATAAATGTTAGGTACATTTAACAAGTATTTGAAAACAAATTTAATATTAAAATTAAATTACACTGTATAATTTATTATTAGTAGTTCAAAATAATATAGTGTTTAATATAATAATAATTATTGTATAGTATAATTTTATAATAATATATTTGAAAAAGAATGTTTTAATAAAGCAATTACAAATATATGTGCACTTGGTCAAAAGCAAAACGTTTCCATTGGTCTCAAATATGTTTTGTCACTGGGTATTGTGCCTTAATAACCAATTGCGTCAACAATAGTGGACATTTAATCATCCAATATTGTATCTGCGCATCTAGTAGCATGAAGCTAGTGTTAATAATACACCGTTTGTTCTGCAGATTATAGATGCGCGGTTCAAATCCATATCAATGTGAACCAAAATGATTTTCCGTAGTATCTAGTTAAATGTTGGATATAGCATGAAGGACCTATTTATGATACACGTGTAATGAATTGGAAATAGTTAAAAATAATGTGAAGGTCTATTTTGAATTAAATGTTAAGGTAAATATGGTATGTTGGCATAGTTAGGTTGTTCATAGTTTTTCATTTTTGGATGGTTTACTGTTGTTTATTTTTTGTCTAGTTCAATTGTAAACTGAGGGACATTATTATAATTATTGTTATTGTTATTAGTGAATTTCCTATGGAAAGTGAACTATTAGCATGACCCGCACGGTGAAACTTAGGCCCGGGACCACCATAGAAGTTCCTAACGTGACCCCCTGAACACGTTTTGGGGGGTCGTTCAAAATTTTATATATATATATATATATATATATATACAGGGTGAATCTCGTAAGTTGTCCAGTATTGATTTCAGACAAACCGTTGGTCCTACGATGATGAAATAAAATTATTTCCCACTAAACCAACCCCAAGGAATAACGTAAAAATATTTTTAAAGATTTTTAAATACAGGGTGTACCAGAAACTGAGGGTCACTAGCCCGAATCTACAAAATGTCAAATACAAACGTATATCATGATATACATCAAATTAAAGCTCTTTTCAATCCAAACCATTTGGCGGAATCGGATTTTGATTATTATTGATTCATTTCAAAATGGCGGCTGTTTTTGTGAAAAAATTAGTATTTTTTTGAATACCCTGTATTTTTCTTAAAAATTCAGATATCTTGATTCTGATTCAAATATCGCATTCCTTATGAGCTAAGCTTTATTTTGATATGCAACACTTCAATATTATCTCAAAAACAAAAAGTTTTAAAAATATCAGTTTTTGAAAATATGTACATAGCCAAAACTCAAAACTTTCAAATAGCACTATATGTCAAATAGCATATCATTTTAAAGGTATTGCAATTCTAAGAAACTTTCAAATTTAAACCTTATGCGTATCTATTTTGGTTTTCGAGTTATCAACAAAAAACATGTTTTTCCACATTAAAACGCATGTTATTTGTTAAACATGGTGGTAAAGGCTGGACCATATGAACTATGGTCCAGCCTTTACCACCATGTTTAACAAATAACACGTGTTTTAATGTGGAAAAACATGTTTTTTGTTGATAACTCGAAAACCAAAATAGATACGCATAAGGTTTAAATTTGAAAGTTTCTTAGAATTGCAATACCTTTAAAATGATATGCTATTTGACATATGGTGCTATTTGAAATTTTTGAGTTTTGGCTATGTACATATTTTCAAAAACTGATATTTTTGAAACTTTTTGTTTTTGAGATAATATTGAAGTGTTGCAAATCAAAATAAAGCTTAGCTCATAAGGAATGCGATATTTGAATCAGAATCAAGATATCTGCATTTTTAAGAAAAATACAGGGTATTCAAAAAAATACTAATTTTTTCACAAAAACAGCCGCCATTTTGAAATGAATCAATAATAATCAAAATCCGATTCCGCCAAATGGTTTGGATTGAAAAGAGCTTTAATTTGATGTATATCATGATATACGTTTGTATTTGATATTTCGTAGATTCGGACTAGTGACCCTCAGTTTCTGGTACACCCTGTATTTAAAAATCGTTAAAAATATTTTTACGTTATTCCTTGGGGTTGGTTTAGTAAATAATTTTATTTCATCATCGTAGGACCAACGGTTTGTCTGAAATCAATACTGGACATCTTACGAGATTTACCCTGTATATATATATATATATATATATATATATATAAAATTTTGAACGACCCCCCAAAACGTGTTCAGGGGGTCACGTTAGGAACTTCTATGGTGGTCCCGGGCCTAAGTTTCACCGTGCGGGTCATGCTAATAGTTCACTTTCCATAGGAAATTCACTAATAACAATAACAATAATTATAATAATGTCCCTCAGTTTACAATTGAACTAGACAAAAAATAAACAACAGTAAACCATCCAAAAATGAAAAACTATGAACAACCTAACTATGCCAACATACCATATTTACCTTAACATTTAATTCAAAATAGACCTTCACATTATTTTTAACTATTTCCAATTCATTACACGTGTATCATAAATAGGTCCTTCATGCTATATCCAACATTTAACTAGATACTACGGAAAATCATTTTGGTTCACATTGATATGGATTTGAACCGCGCATCTATAATCTGCAGAACAAACGGTGTATTATTAACACTAGCTTCATGCTACTAGATGCGCAGATACAATATTGGATGATTAAATGTCCACTATTGTTGACGCAATTGGTTATTAAGGCACAATACCCAGTGACAAAACATATTTGAGACCAATGGAAACGTTTTGCTTTTGACCAAGTGCACATATATTTGTAATTGCTTTATTAAAACATTCTTTTTCAAATATATTATTATAAAATTATACTATACAATAATTATTATTATATTAAACACTATATTATTTTGAACTACTAATAATAAATTATACAGTGTAATTTAATTTTAATATTAAATTTGTTTTCAAATACTTGTTAAATGTACCTAACATTTATCGCTCTTAAAATAATATAAACACTATTTTCGAATAATTATTTTAGATTTTGTGTGTTGTTTATATTTGAATTTCCATTTTTTGTAACACATATTCCGAACTTTTGATTTAACACGATAAAAAATAACTTTTGTTACGATTAAATTTATTAAATTTAAAGCTTATTTCATAATCTTCTTTAACTTTCATAACAGAACGTGTTCGATGCAACTGTATAACATAAAAATACTCTATATTTTAACATCAATTACAATTTAACAAACATCTAAAAATATGTATTAGACCAAATAATTGTAATAGTGTTAAGGTTTCTCACAGTTCTCTTTGAAATCAATTTATAATAACAGAAAAAAACTTTTAATTTTCTTGTGATACCATTAGAATAAGTAAGGTGTTAATGAACAAGTTAAACAAACAACTATGGCGAAGAATTATGATCCGTAAATGATAAACGTTATTTACCTGTCTGTCTTATTCCTCATAATAAGTATACTTAATATGTAGAAGGAATATCGCAAAGTGAATTTTATGTCAGAAAGTACTCACAGTTTATAAGCACAAGTATAGTAGGTTGGAAATGAGACGGTCAAATCGTTGAGCAATCTGTCGGGTTGATTGTCATCGCTGTTGTTGACAGATCGTCGACAGTCACCGCCAGGAGCGGCTTGTAGTTTTATGTCATTGATTTACAATTTGTCAAAGTTTTTGACTTATGCTATATATTAACCCGAGAGTGTCTTAATCACCTTAAAACTATCAATAATATGTTGTTCTTTTTTATACAAAAATCTTATTTGGAATTTGTTTTAATTTACTAACTTACCAAATACTACTTTATTTATTTATAAACTTAGGAAAGAAATTAAAATAATTGTTAATTTTGTATAACACGTTAATATTATTTTCTGACGTATTTTGGTTAGTGCAATTTAATAGGTTTTGGTAATTGATTTAGTTCCCAACAATCATCAACTCACCATCACAACATTTACTAAAACAACAAGGTTTTGTAGACAGTTGAGAATAGATTCTTGTGCATCGTAATTTTTTGGATATACTATATTTTATTCCTGTTCAATATTGTTAATTTAAGAAATTTACTATGTTTATTTACTAATATTTAAAGTGATACCAGGTGTAATAATCTTTTTATAACGTTCACTGGTCAAGTCATCTCGTAAGGGAATAAAACTGAATATTCCTGACTACATATACTTGGATAAAATCATTACTTGAGAATTACCTACGCCTATGATATGGAAATTATGTTTTCCACTTTTCATAAAACAGCTTATACTTCTGTGGTTCGATTCAGCATATTGTGCTAGTTATTCGATTTCAAAATTAGGTTAATAAGTTAGGGCAAAAACATTCTACGGTAGGTGGTAGTTTAAATCGTATATCCTACTTGTTAACTGCAATGATCTTGATATAGTAGAATTGTATGTCAGCTGTGAGTCCTTTACGAATCTTCTAATAGTCTGCGTTTCTACGTAAAAAAGATATTGTATTTCTCTGTTTAATACCTCCAGAACTGTTTTATCTTAATTTAAATATAGTTTCACATACCTTCAGTGAACAGTTCTAATTTAAAGAAGATTATATCTTATATAGGTTTTGGAACATTTTTTCCATTATTATTGCATTAGATGCCGACACAGAAAGTTAATTTTTTTAACAATTGATAATCAACAACTATTTATAAAACACCTCTACTCAGCTTAATAAAACAATTATTTAAAGACATTCTATGAATAATAAAAGGTTTCTCAAAACCCTAACATGATTTGTTAAATTTGAATAAATGATGAAATTTTAATTCACGTAAAATTATTTCCAACACTACATCATTAAATACTACCCCTAAGTTCTTATTCTTTTAAGATATGATCAATTTATTCAGTTATAAGTTTTCAATTGCTCAAAATAACGTTTTTGATTTTTTCGCCTTCATGTATGTAGGAATGTGTGTAACCACCTATTCAGAGAGATCGTAAAGATGCCAGGTTGTTGTCAATAGAATCCCCTTAGGTTAAGTATAATGAAAAATACGATATCCTAAATTTGTTTATTTATAAGTTTGCAATTAAAGAACACTATTGTTTTGTAAATTGTTTTCATTATTTATGATCATTTTGTTTACAGTGCCATGTGTTCCCTACTTTGCAACTATATGCAATAGCATATAACCACTGAGTAAAGTTAGGGTTGTTTTTGTAAACAAATCTGACCACTGTTCCTAATTAAATTAAGGTTTTTTGATTGACATTTTCAATAAAAAAACAATAAAGATTCTGTATTTAGTTCCGAGATATTATTTGCAGCCAAAACGCTTGTAGCAGATTTAACTTGCTGTGAGTTTAGCATAGAAACCAGTAAGAAATAGTTTTGACAATCCAGTGTACTAGTTTAAGTGTTATCTTTCTCTAGTAGTGCAATTGTCAGAAAGAAGTAAACTGAACAATATTTCATTTTCTCGTAACACCAGTGTCATTTGTAATGTTATTAGCTTCTGTCCAATTTATTTTCTTATTGTTCTTCCTCCCCTCTATTTGTGTGCCCATTTGTCCTTGTCCTTGGACCTACTTTCATTTATTGTTTCGTGTTGTATTTCACATAATATTTGTGGTCTGTTTTTTAAATTGCTTCCTCTGTATTGTGCAATTTCAACTTTATAACAAAAATGTATTCTTTCATTATTTTCAAATTATGGTTTTAAAAAACATGTTACTAACGGTAAATAAGGTTGTGATCACGCTAGTCCTCAAAGGTAATAGTTAACTATTTTTCTGGGGGCACAGCATTTATTATCCTTTCGGAGTCACAAGAAATAAAAAATAGTTAATTTAAAAAGAGAAGTTAATCAAATAAAGTACTATGGACAATTTATGTGACTCGATGTAGTAAGAGGAAAAAGTTGATTCTAGTTTAATCATATTTACTTTAAGTTTGTTTAAGTTATAATATTTTTTTAGCTAAAACGTCAACTTTAATTACATTATTGCAAATGTTGTAAAATGTTGAGAAAATTACACAAAGGCCAAAGTTTCTTCTAGATTCGTATTACATTTATTTGATTTGTTATCTTAATTTAATAAATAAGGTGATAAATATACATATATTGGTTAACATTTTTTTTATATATCCGTTACGTTTAATATGTCTGACGTTAGGGTCTGTGAAATGAATGTATCAACTTTATAATTACTGTTTTACTGACATTCTACTTAAACAAATAAATAATGAATTACACCTAACCATATTATGAGTGTTCAAAGAAAAACTGCGATTATTTCATGCAATTCGTTTTTGGTACGCTATATCAATTAAAACAGTCTCGGGGTTGAATTATTATTTGTTTGACTCAAAAAGTATTTTAATATGACTTTTTTTTAATTAACGTAATATTTTGTTTATGAATTTTGATTTGGATGTTTCTCTAATGCACGCTA
Source organism: Allygus modestus (assembly GCA_963675035.1). Taxonomy (NCBI): domain Eukaryota; kingdom Metazoa; phylum Arthropoda; class Insecta; order Hemiptera; family Cicadellidae; genus Allygus; species Allygus modestus. The sequence goes on along the minus strand of OY776112.1, from coordinate 391,728,149 downwards.
ACTTTAAAAATGGATGTGGGGATTAATTGAATAAAGTATTATCTTTTATCTACTTTGTTTTAGTAAAACACTCTCTGTACTTCCTGTCATTTTACGCTCAGGTATAATTTTACACAAATATAATTTGGATCTATGCATATTTGAAAATTCTATTATACTGAACGATAGTGCATAAATGCAAAATTGTATTGTACGAAACTGTGATTTGAACTTGATAACATAAACAAATTGTTATATGTAGTTTTCTCAAGGAGAAATTTATCATAGACTGATGAAAGTCTTGAACAAATTAATTGATCCGACATATTTGTGAATTTTATGAAGAACAAATTTTAAATTTATAGAATTTTTCAAAGAACTTCAAGAATTATCTTACATAATAAATTTAAGGAGGGTTTCTTTTTAATTAACTGTTTGAAAACCAGAGATATATTGAAAATATCCTAATTATTATTGCAATCCAAAGTTCATCTATATATAAATCTTTAGATTACAATACTTTTATAATTATAATTAATCTGTAACTAAATTGGATGAGTCTTATATTTTAACAAATTTTTAATACGATGGTTAATAATTATAACAGTTTTCATCTAATTTGATAACTGGCTGGTTGTAATGCCTAAAACTCTACAAATCAAAGTATTATAATTGGATTCATTTGTTCGGGCTACTAATATAATAATAATCAAATTAAACATTATTTCAACTCATAAGGGTACTCAGTTGAAATAATGTTTCATTTGATTATTAAGAATCAAAGTATTTGTCACAATGTGGTAAACTGCCAGTCTCGTAAAAGTAATTAAACTGTTTAACTGGTCATTTACTAGACAGAACATAGATAAGCTAAACACCTTTTTCACCTGCTTTGACTAAACATATCCATGAGCATATCGGTAGAGGCGGATGAAATCCAATCGCACAATGTTGACTCGCTGGTCAACCAGTAATCAGCTTGTGTTAATATCCCTTTTGTTCTACAAATCATAAACAAACAGATTTAGTTCCATTCATTGTGGATTATAACGCCATGATTTCAATTTGTAGCTGTTTTGGAAAAAACTTTGGTAAACTGTATGATAGTGATTGTTTTTTTTTCAAAAGGTTTTACATACTACGTTATTTAATTAAAATGTTTAAAATAAACGTTACACATAATACAATGATGAAGTTACTAGTAATGTAACTTTATTCTTCTAACCTGTATTAATCTTCTAAATTAAATTACACATATGTAATTCTTAAGTCAATTAAATTAGCTATTTTTACTGCCATCACTATTCAAATTGTCTACTGGATATAAAAAATGGTTTAATGATTCTCATTACATACATTTAAGAAAACGTTTTTGCAGTCGCTATTCTACTCCTAAAATCCGTCGGCTACTATGTTTCATCCAAGGAGACTTCCACGTAATAAACTCATAACCGCTAGTGTTTATGGGCGCTTTACGAGCGATATCTGCCGATACATTTAATGTGTCTTCGATATTTGATATTGGTTTTGTCATCTACGAACACTGAGTTTTTATATTTTGTCAACCATTTGGTTACCTATATAAATTTTATGACGGTATAGTATTTTTATATTCAATTATAAAATAATATATATTTAATAATATTTGTTTTTTAGTATTTCATACTGAATTGTCAACCTAGTTTTTTAAGAATATTTGGCAAACGTGAAGTCACAATATTGAGTAAATATTTATCGTAGTAAACATAGTGCATATATAGTTGGCATAATATAGTTAGTACGTAAACAACTAATGCGCAAACAAATTTACCGTAAAATAATTAACTATAATTGCTTTTTTTTAAAGCGTAAAGTGCAATTTAATGTTCTCAAATCGGCTATAAACCTTCCTCAATCCTCACTTGAGGAAAGGTTTAAGCCGGATGACATGGAATAGAGTGAAAGGCGTTCAAGGACCGTTTATGAACTCAACCAATAACTTCTCATTTACTTATTAGGCCTATGTAATAACTTACATCCCAAATTGTCTTTATCCCAATAACGTAGATCATATATGGCTATGAAGTGATGGTATTTATTTAAAAAAATTCTGTGCTGATGATTTCACCTTTACTAAATGTACTGAGCACAAAATTTGGTTTTGTTATCTCTATTTTTAAACTAAAGTGATATTGAGTTAATAATTCATACGATTTAATTTGTCTATCGCACTAAGCTGGGTTTCAATAAAACCAGTATTGGCTTTATTCTCGGATACATATATTATTTAAACCATTGTAAACCAACATTTGTTGCAATCCAATCAGCGCTTGTTGGTCCAGCGAATATCTTTGTAATAGGCTGTGTCTATTCCCACTTGTTATTAAATTAATAAAAACATTCTATATCTGTGGCAATATTTACTACATAGTCCATACAGTTTGATAGGGTTTATAATCTTTAGTAAACCGTATTGGTGAATTCATGCCAATATTTTGTATTCGTAAATATGAAAGTATAGCTTCGTTTTATTAACTTTTTTGTATTTCTTTTAATATGCAAAAGAGGTTTTACGCCAATATATTGTGTGGATTTCAGAATTTCAATACGTATGGGATCCAGAATACATTGTTAACCCCAAATACGATGTTTTGAAATGGGCCGTCAACGAAGAAGGCATTTTTTTAAATTTTCATATGTAAAGGTTCTAACCCTAGTCTTGTTACTATCCAAAGTTGAGCGGTTGTAGGGATCGTGTTACAGCCCAATGACGAATGGCAATGGTTTTTGAACAGTTTATAATTTTCACAAAATATTTATAATTTTGCGCAAAATTTATATGATGTTGTTGATGCGTTACGATATGGATGTTTATGTTATATATTATGTTATTTATAATTTATATTTTAGTGTTTAAACTATATGAAAGAATATTAATTTTCTTTAATTCACAACCAATAAAATCCCTAACAACGCTTTTCATAAAATTGTAAATCACTCCCTTTTTAACTTTACAAAGTATTTAATTAGCAGCTAAATCTTGTTAATACACTCTACTTTACTAGGATGAATAGTTTGTTACTTATTTTTTCAACAATAGTCTGAAGAGGGAAGTGGCTTGTGTAACATATTACATTGCTATAGCATACCCAAAGAGCCTCACATCTACTTGAAGAGGGAAGTGGCTTATCCTGTGTAACATATAACATTGCTATAGCATACCCAAAGAGCCTCACATCTACTTGAAGAGGGAAGTGGCTTATCCTGTGTAACATATTACATAGCTATAACATACCCAAAGAGCCTCACATCTACTTGAAGAGGGAAGTGGCTTATCCTGTGTAACATATTACATTGCTATAGCATACCCAAAGAGCCTCACATCTACTTGAAGAGGGAAGTGACTTATCCTGTGTAACATATTACATTGCTATAGCATACCCAAAGAGCCTCACATCTACTTTAAGAGGGAAGTGGCTTATCCTGTGTAACATATTACATTGCTATAGCATACCCAAAGAGCCTCACATCTACTTGAAGAGGGAAGTGGCTTATCCTGTGTAACATATTACATTGCTATAGCATATCCAAAGAGCCTCACATCTACTTGAAGAGGGAAGTGGCTTATCCTGTGTAACATATTACATTTCTATAGCATACCCAAAGAGCCTCACATCTACTTGAAGAGGAAAGTGGCTTATTCTGTGAAACATATTACATATCTATAGCATACCCAAAGAGCCTCACATCTACTTGAAGAGGGAAGTGGCTTATCCTGTGTAACATATTACATTGCTATAGCATACCCAAAGAGCCTCACATCTATTTGAAGAGGGAAGTGGCTTATCCTGTGTAACATATTACATTGCTATAGCATACCCAAAGAGCCTCACATCTACTTGAAGAGGGAAGTGGCTTATCCTGTGTAACATATAACATTGCTATAGCATACCCAAGAGCCTCACATCTACTTGAAGTGGGAAGTGGCTTATCCTGTGTAACATATAACATTGCTATAGCATACCCAAAGAGCCTCACATATACTTGAAGAGGGAAGTGGCTTATCCTGTGTAACATATTACATAGCTATAACATACCCAAAGAGCCTCACATCTACTTGAAGAGGGAAGTGGCTTATCCTGTGTAACATATTACATTGCTATAGCATACCCAAAGATCCTCACATCTACTTGAAGAGGGAAGTGGCTTATCCTGTGTAACATATTACATTGTTATAGCATACCCAAAGAGCCTCACATCTACTTGAAGAGGGAAGTGGCTTATCCTGTGTAACATATTACATTACTATAGCATACCCAAAGAGCCTCATATCTACTTGAAGAGGGAAGTGGCTTATCCTGTGTAACATATTACATTGCTATAGCATACCCAAAGAGCCTCACATCTACTTGAAGAGGGAGGTGGCTTATCCTGTGTAACATATTACATTGCTATATCATATTATAAGGGCCTCACATCTACTTGAAGAGGGAAGTGGCTTATCCTGTGTAACATATTACATTGCTATAGCATACCCAAAGAGCCTCACATCTACTTGAAGTGGGAAGTGGCTTATCCTGTGTAACATATTGCATTGCTATATCATATCCAAAGGGCCTCACATGTACTTGTCAGCCAATGACGTTCCAAGTAGCAGCTAGGATGTTTACCCGGTGCCAAACTGTTTCCTCAACTAATACTCCACGTCACAACTTCTCTGGTTACACGACTAATGCCAACCATCTCTAAACGGTTTATGCCTGACTCTTCTCATAGTGATTTTCATGTTGAAGTTGATTTGAGCTCTTTTCGGTCACCATTTAACATTAATCAGATTTACGGTTAAGTTTTAACAAATTTCGTAACAGGTATTTTAAAGCTACTTGAAGCGATGTTACCCGACATCATTTAACGTTTTTTTTTTTAATAGTTGGACATCCTTATTACCTGATTCCCCAAGTTTATATGTTTTCCTATGTTTACGGGTTTGTATATGTTTTGATAATTAACGGTCCAAATCCTAACCCGAACCTCTGAAATATACAGCCTAGTGGTGGAACGAAAAATGTTTAACCTTCAAAAAGTTAGGAATAATTGGCTTAGGTTGAAAATAACTAAGCAACTATTATTATTGAGATACAATACAAAACTAGTATTATTTACGTGTTTTATCGACAGTTGTTTTTTTCGTTTATAATGCGAAGTAATAAGCTTATGTAATGCTTATTAGTTACAAATGTCAGAAATAGATTCACTCCTGTAATTTTTTAACTAACTTATTTTTGACTCTTAGTCCAAACACTTTTCTCCTAGTCAAAGCAGAAAATAATTTAAATATATGACAGTATAAATTTATATATTTATTATATTATATTATTATTTTATTATTATTATAATATATAAAATATATATGTTATATATAAATTTATATACTATTTATAAACAAATTATTTTCCGCCAAAATTAGTTTAATATATTTAAAACATGTGTCAAAATCCGTAAGATTTAGCTAACATAACAAGAATTATGACCAGTATTGTATGTATTTCATAATAAGCAAGGGATCAAATATATTTTAATCCAACTACAATAATTTCTAAGTAATGCTTTGTCAAAGTATACGAGTTTAAAATTAATCCTACAAATAATTTTTATTTGAAGCTTATGACATTTTGACGGCTAATAAACCTATTTCATTATTAACAGTAACCTAATAAGACAGGTGTTAGTACCTAATAGTACTATTTCCTATTATTTAGGAAAAATCATCCTAAATCATTTGGAAAAACTTTAGCTGGTTGTTTTTCTCAATTATATGTATTTTGGAAACATTTATATTTTACTAGTCAGCCTAAGAATAATAGTTATGTCGAATTATTCATCTGTAAATCATTCACTTCCAATCGATAATAGAATCACAAATTTAAATAATTAATTGTTAAGAATAAAATGTGATATCAACGTTGAGTAGTACATGTGTTTTTAATGAAAATGTTGACTGTGTGGGCACAAGTACTTGAGTACTTACAGCATGCTACCTTGTTGACTCAACCTGACTTAGACTATTTGAATACTTAGCATATCAAAACTTATAATAATATTTATACTCAACAATTTTGAACCTTAAAGTGAACATTACTATGCCCCGTGACTTTATTAATTGAACATGCAGTGATAACAAACCAGGAGTAATTGTATAGTGATTAATTTATTTTACATTTATTGTTCGTTATAAAGAGTTTACATTATAATCGAAATTGGTGCGGGCATTTTTTTAATTTAGGGTTTTCTCTAATCAGTTATGACAGATGTTCGCATTAATTTATTTTAAGAGCATTGAAGACTTGTAAGCATATCATATGATAATTACTGTACATAAATATTGTCAATATAGCTAATTAAGATTTTTATTATCAGCATTTAATTCTGAATATCTTGTTTTCTCCTTGGTTGTCTTTAAGTGTATTTTTGAAACTCATAATATCGATGGATTTGAATTTACTTTTTGATTTATTTGGATTTTACCTATCGCTTCTAGTGTTTAAAACTACACTACGTTTCGGGAGGTAAAGAAACTCCTCCCGTTATCAAGTGAACCCTACTTACATCTAAATATCAAGTTCTTACACCTAACTAACCTACTTTTTTATTTTCATAATCTTTTTCTTTTACATTTTAATTTACACTAACACAAAAATAACAAATACATATACAAAAAATCAGAAACAGTACACTAACACAAAATTTATAACATTCGTTCGTGTACATAAATGTTGTGTTAGTGTATTGTATTTGATTTTTTGTGTATGTGTTTGTTATTTTTGTGTTAGTGTAAATTAAAATGTAAAGGAAAATATTTTTTAAAAAATTCAAAAAAATGTTGGTTAGTTAGGTGTATAAATAATGTTGTGTTAGTGTATTGTATTCGATTTTTTGTATATATATTTGTTATCTTTGTGTTAGTGTAAATTAAAATGTAAAAGAAAAATAATTAAAAAATCAAAAAAATTTAGGTTAGTTAGGTGTAAGAATTTGATATTTAGATGTAAGTAGGGTTCACTTGATAACGGGAGGAGTTTCCTTACCTCCCAAAAAGTAGTGTAGCTTTAAACACTAGAAGCAATAGGTAAAGTCCAAAAAAATAAAAAAATAAATTGTCTTTAAGATTCAGGATATTGAAAAACTTAGTTTATTAAAGGGGTGATACATTTATATAAAAAATTATATATTAACACAATATATTTATCCTAAAAAAAAATAAATTTATAAGTTCGAAAGAAAGTTTTTACAATTAATTTCTGGATATTAAGAAATCACTTTTTAATTAGTAATTTTTCGACCATTTACAGGTTTTTTTAAGGTTTATTACTACTGTATATCTATGGTATCTTCAATATTCAATATCGAGTTTAGTTAGTTGTGAGTATCGTTTTAAGCCATTATCCATTCTTCCATTATTCATAACTTTTCATGGAACCCATATGTTTTGTTTTTCTAATTTCATTGATATACAATCAGTAATATGATTTAGTAATAAGTCAAACTAAAAACTGTAATGACGATGAATTAAAACATAATATGATGTACAGACTATTTTCTTATTTATTAGTTTCCTGAAGAATAGTTGGGAGATACAAGTATGTTAGTTCTTAAACCTTCGTAAGACATAGTTTTCAGAAGTATCTAAATCAAACCACTTTAGTTTTTAATTGTTGCATAGTTTATTTTAAATAGAGAATAAGAGCATAACATTAGCAGAACTTATGATGAAAAATCCTAAAATGTTATTTTTACAAAGCACAATATTTTTTTTAAATTTACACATGTTTTTTCAATATTTATTTTGTTTTTGTATCAATAAACGTAACCCTTCCACGATGATGTCCCCCATAGTGGAAAGGAAACGTTGGAAATCTAAAATAAAATATATTTTAGCTTTTTGGTTTATACACTACTGATAAGTTACAACTTTCATAACTGTCACATTCCGCCATGCTCTTCACCCTAGATCTGCTATTACTCGTCTGCTAACCTCGTTGTTCGTGTTACAGGGGCGGGCCTCTGGGGCGGAGAATGACACCAGTTCGCCAGACGACGAGAAGGCCCTGCGACAACTCGAGTGGGAGGATGAGACTCAGGTAAACGTCACAGCCAATAATAAAACTTTTAAAATTATTTTGGAAGATTGAAAATTTTTTTTGCTAAGTGGCAAAATATTGGTTTGGCAATATTACGCATCGTAAGATTACTAGGAGGAGGTCCCGTCAGGATAAAAAGTTGGAATTGTGGGTCGTAAAACTGCATGAAGAAATGAAAAACTGCCTCTTCCAATGTAAATTCCTCAAAAGACAACTTACCTTGTTTAGTAAATTTACATTCTCTTAATTAACTCGGTAACGATTAGTGCTAGAATCATAAGGGACGGCTTGTAGTTTTTCGATTTTTACATTCCATAGATGTGTGAGATTTATAAGCTAATGTTAGCTTTAAATCTGGAGCTTTTCCAACCCTTTTTAGCCCCAAAAACTTAATATTGTCAATATCCCAAAAAAAGGGTTAGAATTTTTTAAATCAGGGGGTCACGTTACGAACTTCTATTGTGGTCTCACGTTTAAATTTGACCGTGCGGGTCATGATAATAGCTCACTTTTCCATAGGAAATTCGCTACTAAAACCACAAACTGATGTTAAGACGACCTTAGTCTGTAACACAGATATTTTTAATGAAATATCAAACCAAAATTTCAAATAGTAAAAAAGAAACGGTTTAGAAGTAATTATGACTATCGTAGTTTCTTTTAGTAAGGTATTTTAAAGTTTTCCTACCTATCGTGAGCAAAAGAAATTATGATGTTCATTTAACGCCTGTTAGTTTTGTACATTAGAACTCTTACTTTTAATAGCATTATTTTTCAATACCTCCCAATGGCATCTATAACCGAACCATGATCTATAAGGGCTGTTTGTGCTAGTAAAATATTATTTTGTTCAATTTAAATACGGATTACCTGTAATAAACTATTATTGGTGTTATCTGTTAGGGGTATGTTTCAAAGACAAACATTATTTACTTAAAATACCATTTTATATCGGTCGGTTCCAATAAACATACGTTCTATTTATCAGTTTATTTGTTGTGTAATTTCATAAATTATTCCAGTAGCCACCAGTATAAATACCGTTAAATATTTTGTGATTGGTGCTGATAAACTTTGTCTAGAATATTCGTGTTTACAAACTACTTTCAACCATTCATAACACGTCTACTTCCTAATACGTCAAGGTCATTTATAACTGCTATTTATGAAACTTTATTAATTAGTTTTCCAGAAAATTGATTTGGAATATATTATAAAATGTTGTATTTCAAATACTTTATGACAATATTAATAATATTTTTTAATTTCCGTGATTTCTCTTTTATTTGAAATTTGGCCAGTACTTGGTTACATATCCTGCACAGTATTCTGTGCCAGTTCTGAACAGCAAGAGTATATTTGAAGTGTTGTAGTGGAATATTTGTTCTGACCTATTGGTAGGGAATGCCGCTGTATAATTGGACAAACGCAAATGCTCTTTTCGAAAGTTTAAATTTGCCCACTTAAATTATCGGTAATGAGAGGCTTTATTTATTTTCTAAAGTCGAGTATTTGCTCTGGAAATTCGACTTCTTATCCTCCCTAAGCATTTTGCCGATATTTTTACAATCCATGAAACTGTTTCAAAACTTCTTGGTCAGATGAGTCAAATGCTGATATTTACTTTTAAATAACAACATTTTTTACAATACTTAAATACCATTACTAATTTATTTTTATAAAATGCCATGGTAAATATTTTATTGATAGTCAACGGTTCGCTGCTGTTACTTTCACTGGCTCTTGTTAACTTGTGATTAAGATGTTGGAACTACACATTCATATTCCTAACAAAAACGTACGTTACATTTTATTTTAGGCTCAAAATTTGAATTTAAAAATATATATATAATTTTAAAATATATATGTCTTATTTATGTATTGACTTTAAGACATTATTGATACGAGCTAAGTTGTGTTTAATATTTTGCTTATACCTATAAATGTTTTTCGAAATTACCCAAAATGCATTTTACTTTATAAAACCCTTTCTAGTATATTTTAAGAGCTATAAATAAAAGGCTATATACAACTTAATAATGTCACCATGGCAAATAATATAGATAATATTTCTGAGGTCAATTATTAAAGTAGTGTAATATAAGAACTCAAATTCAACTAAGTTCTAGCTAGTGCTAAGTTAGTAGAACTATAAATTACAGTCTGCTAAAACTGGACTATACAAGTTGTTATAATGGAACATAAAACATTAAATTATAGTTTTGCTTAACATAACTTTAGCTTTGCTATCAATTACAACCACCCAATTACCTATAATTGCATCTGGGTATAAGTAACTTTACTGAGGTCGTTATCAAGAAATAATTTTTAACTTTAGATTGAGACTAAATAATGATTCAACCTGAAAACCAAACGTTATGGACTTTAAGATGATTACCTAAACATTAAATAGGACAGTTTTGTTTAATCTCACTTATCAACAACAAATACAATGCACAGATTATTGTAATTATCTACTAACCTATCATACTTGTTATTTGATAAATTATTGCGGGCATTTGCCATCACTAAACAATAAAAACATTTTTTACAGCCTGGAATCTAAATCTGTTTTGGGATCTGGAATCTAATTCCTCCTTCAAAGGAGAATAATAAATAGAACATTACAAAATTAGGGGACAAATTCAGACAAATCTGGAAAAGAGAACTTTAAAGCGAAGGCAAAATTACCTGTCCAAGCTTGTTTATATTTTTTCATGCTTTTCCTGGATTGAGACACTAATTTTGCTATGTTATAGGTTCTCATCTGAAGACTGAATCATATTAGAGACCCTAAAACGTCGTGGAGCTTGTTTTTTCTCATTTAAGTGATTAAATCCGTAATAATTTCATACCAGTAATGTTATTATACTTGTAGGTATCCTAGCTTGAAGTATTGGTTGAGCCATTACGTCACTTTAGTTTTGCATCATATCCTCCCAATATTTCCGCAATAAATAGCAGACTCTTACCGTAAAACTATGTTTAACATGTTCTCTAATGTTTTATGATCTTTGCATCTCCAATTACATCATTACATTTATGATGGAAGTTTGTTAACTCCGTCACTTCAGAAGGTTTTAACTTTCACTAAAGGCTGACCAGTGACGAATCAAGTGTATTGTGCTCCTTTTTCAAGTACTTTTTCGTTTTTAAATTATTTAAACTACGTCTTTTATAAAGTCGCTTTAAAATAAATTATAAATTCCAACGTTAAGATGTTCAGGAAAGCAAGCAATCCTAGTTCCAAAGTTTTACAAAGATTTATCCTCTAGAATGCGCAACACAAGTGAAGAGATTACATTTATGCAGGGGAACCCTCATTACTCCTACAAGTCAAGTTTCAATGGTACCAGCGCAAACATTTCTATTCAACTTCAACCACACCCCACCACATTGCATCTAAATGCCAATATAATACATTATTAATTTTAATTTTTATATTGACGCGTGATTTGTTTTAACCTTTAAAAATTATAAAACAGATACGACTGGCAAATTTCAAGGCCTTCATATATTGTTTTCAACGTTTCCTTCATTTGATTTACCCCTTTGTATACTTTTAAAGCCGTCCATCAGTTAGACTATTAAATTGGTACATTGTTAAAATAATTTAGTGAAAACCATACTTGTTTTAATAGAAATTGCTTAAATTATTCTTAGATATTTATAAAATGACTGTTATAAGTACCTACTATCAGAAAAAATAACAAATATTGGCTGAAATCTTAATATCATGTAGACTTTCAGTATTTATATTTAGTGAATAATATCTTTAACGATTCAAAAGTCATTCATTAGTTTATAATCACCTTTTTCCTCTTTCCTTATAATGATACTATAATTAGAAATATATTTTGTTATTTAGTTGAGTCACTTCAAGAATATAATTGGCTACGTTCTATTTTCCATAAACTGTGTCATTCAGTTATAAGTACAAGATTATTTTGAATCATGTTTTAATATGACATAATTGGTCATTCTACATTCTTGAACAGCTTATTGAAAAACTACTTAGCTTAGCTGCTTAGCTTATCTTGGAATAATCAAGGCAACTGAACTTTTCTTTTAGAGCTGTTTTGATAATAACCTTTCCAAATCTGCTATTAGCCAAGAAAGTTGTTGTTTTCTACATACAAATAGATGTATACATTTCTATTATCGCACTTTTCCAAATTTGTTTCGACATCTGTTCTATATTTCTCAAATATAAAACTTAGTGAATATGAATTGTACATGTTAACAAGTTTAATGAATTATTCGAACGTTATTTTATTTGGTTAAAATAAAACCGTTATCATCGATGTTGACACCACGTCAGTAGTCGGGTGTTCATAATCCGTCAATGTCAGATGCACACACCCACTGGCATCCACGTAACTATCTCGTTACCATTGAAGACCGAAGCCTTACTCTCAAAAGTTCGTAAAATGTAAACAATATATTTTGTTTTATGTAAACATATTTGTCTTACTTATAAAATTAAATTTTTCTAGTTCATAGAGGTACTTAGTTAATCAACTTATCCACTATTATCTGTAAAATTTTAAAAAAACTTCTGATTTTTTTTGCCTAGTATTTTAAAAATATAAAACACGCATTAATTTATTGCTTTTTGTCTTCTTATTACACTTTTGACATTAGATTAGATTTATATTTAAGTATATACTCTAAAATAAAATACACAGCTTATTATTATCTTAAAACATTAATTTTGTTTTTCGAATATAGTTATTTCGGTTTCTTTGGTTTTATCATAAAGGTTTCTTATTAACTTTTGAAAAGTTTTATTTTTTATGTAAGGCATTGGAATCAATATAGAAGAACGTAGGAGCGTGTTCACACAGTGGCTTATACATCCGTCTGTTGAAGACCCACATGCAAAGGCCACGGAAATTGAATATTTTTTGAGCCAAACAACGCATTATTTTCTTTTTTTAAATTTTCCCTCTCCTTTTAGTCCACAATTAATTTTTATTCACTAACAAACCCCTCTTTAAAACATTAAACACCGCAAAGTTTATATTAATTGTTATATTATTTGTAGTAAAGTTATTTAAAGTGTGTAAGTTTCAATACCTAACGTTACTTTTTGCCGGCCATTCGTATCTAATAGACCTTTAGTGTTTGATTTTGTTGGTTTTGAGTCGTTGGCGATGTGTTCGGTGGCAGTGGCCCTGTCTGGGTTCGAAACCCATTTAAATAGAAAATAGCAAGAAAGGCAAAAATAGCCTGTAATCCTCTTTTTAAACAAATGTGACTTCTGATACTTAGGTCCCACACCATAAAATTTTTGTTAACCAATTATTATATTTTGCTTAAGATGTCATTTTATTGTAGCCATACTGCATAAAAATAGTGAAAAATTAATTTAGTAATCAAATTACAACAAGTAATTGGCTTACATTCATTTATTTTAACATGGCAGCTAACAGACCAGACAATCTTTAGGTTTAGTGCCTACCAACTCATAAGAGCATTGATTTTAAATTCTACTAGCTAACAAATTTTAATCAGTAAATACTGTATTAAACATTTTCCTATTTCCCGATTATACAAGTTTGATTTTTGGGAGGTATACTTTAACATTTTCCCAAATGGTTGAATTCTAATACAAACTAATAAACTATGAATATTTATATTAAGTAACTGGGAAAAGCAAACTATCCATCGGCGATTGACATAATCACAAACTTGAAGTTTGTTGTGCCGTAGTTTGTGTTTACTCTTGCACAACACTGATCGATGCCTTGGTTTGGGAAATTCTACGAACATGTCATTAACTGAACCATCATAAGCTGCTCTGCAAGTTTGTTGTGCCGTAGTTTGTGTTTACTCTTGCACAACACTGATCGATGCCTTGGTTTGGGAAATTCTACGAACATGTCATTAACTGAACCATCATAGGCTGCTCTGCAAGTTTGTTGTGCCGTAGTTTGTGTTTACTCTTGCACAACACTGATCGATGCCTTGGTTTGGGAAATTCTACGAACATGTCATTAACTGAACCATCATAGGCTGCTCTGCAAGTTTGTTGTGCCGTAGTTTGTGTTTACTCTTGCACAACACTGATCGATGCCTTGGTTTGGGAAATTCTACGAACATGTCATTAACTGAACCATCATAGGCTGCTCTGCAAGTTTGTTGTGCCGTAGTTTGTGTTTACTCTTGCACAACACTGATCGATGCCTTGGTTTGGGAAATTCTACGAACATGACATTAACTGGACCATCATAGGCTGCTCTGCAAGCTTTTGGTGATTTTGTGTCCATTATAAATATGTTACACGAAATATATTATAAATATATTTCACGCGCTTGTAACTATTTAAGTGTGAGTAAAGATAGACAGTTATATAGCTTATTGAGTCGCAATAATTTAATCGATATTGAATTAGAATACGGCACCGTTAAATATATCAGTTAAACTAATAACTTGTGAAAATAAATTCAATCACGATAAATAAAATACGTCTTACAACACTATAAAGTATATTTACACTTATACTGTACTTACATACAAGACGGTAAAATATACACAAAAGATGGTACAAGGCGATCGATTTCAACCAGTTACACCGGTCATCATCAGGCCCAATCAGAGAATGACAGAAATACTAATGGCGAACAGCTTATATACTATTGGCTACCGGAAGTTCCGGAAACAAGTTGCAGTAAGTACCACCAGAGTCAAATTTGACCTGTTCATTGATCAATTTATCCCTATCCTTACATTTTTCCTTAAAAATAAACAATTCTTCCCATGCATTCATTACATTTCCTATCTTACAAATATGGAGAATATTCAAATTGTCTTCAATTGTTCCCAATGAGTGGCCATTTTCCAGTTGGTGTTTTGCGACATACGATCTTTCCGGTTTTCGGTTCTTCCATGCTGAAACATGATTCTTGTATCTTTTTACAAAATTAACAGTTTGACCAACATAAAAATTATCCCAATCATTACAAATGATTTTATATACACCGGGCTTATCAAACTCATCACAATCTTCTATGTTCGGATGCAGAATTTTACTCATGGTGTTTTGTGTCTTGAAGGCTACGGATACTCCATACTTCTTAAATCGATTCGCAATATTCTGGGTTTTATCGCCAGTGAAGTTAAATGCAACATATCTCGTACACTCTCCTCCTCCCGTTCGTTGCTCAGAGTTGTCATATTTTGGAGCCGTTGTTGGTTCTTCATTTTCTTCAATATCTTCGTCCTCATTTCGTCAATGAGTGTAGATTGGTATCCGTTGGCTCGAGCTATAGATTTTATTCTGCTTGTTTCACTTAATGTGATCTTGTAGGCTCTGTGCAGCATTGAACGAAATGAAGCGGTCTTGTGACTTGATGGATGTATGGACTTGCTGTTCATGGTTGTATTAATTTGTGTTGGCTTCCTGTATATTTCGATTTCTAGCTAATCTTCTCTTCTCATTAGTGTTAAATCCAGGAAGCTAACTTTTCCTTCTTCTTCAAGTTCGCTTGTATAAGTCAGGTTTCTGTGGTGGTTGTTGAATATTTGGATCATATCATCTGTTTCACCATCCTTGGTTTCGCTATAAATTATAAGGACATCATCTACATATCCAACGTACATTGGTACTTCATGATCTTTGTTCAATCTTTCCAAAATACATTCTTCATGATGTTTCAGGAACACTTCTGACATTATTGTGGAAAGTGGACTCCCCATAGCTAATCCATCAGTTTGTGCATAAAACCTATTGTTGAATATAAAATAATTCTGTTTCAGTACAATTTTTAACAATGTTTCAAGTTGATCTACATAAACTTTATCCAATACGTTATCTATGAGCCTACATTTAATCAAATTAACCGTTTCCATGACAGGTACATTTGTGTACAAATTAGAAATATCATAAGAAACTAATCTACTATAACCCTTTAGATTGACGTGTTTCACTTTATCTACGAAATCATAGCTATTTTTACATTACACTATACATTATACTTGTATTCTAATTCCAAGTCCGTGTTTAATCTAGCAATAATAACTTTGAAAACTTGTGTGTAGGTGCACATTTAAAATTTACAAGAGGTCTAATAGGCACATTCTTCTTGTGGATCTTAGGAATTCCCTTCAATACTGGAGCTTTTGAGTTAAGGATGTTCATTTTCGGTCTACATTCTTCTGTAATCACTTGGGTACACTTCTTCACAGCCTCGGTCAGTTCTTTTTGGTATTTTCTGTTGGGTCTCTCTGAAGCTCCATGAAGTTATTTTCTTTAATAAAATCTTCCGTCTTCTTGATATAGTCCTCTTTGTTCATAATTACAACGGCATTGCTCTTGTCAGCTTTCAGGGCAAGTGAGTTACTTACTTTTAATTTCTTCTTAATTCCGTTACTCTTATTCAGGTCTTCTTTTTTCTCCTTGTTTAGTGTTTTGCTGTTGACTTGAACATCTTTGGTGATCTCCTGTCATACTACGCAGTGGTCAACTTCTTTCAACATCCTGACGTTCACTTTAATGTCCGTCGCCATCAGATCATTCATTTTCTTATTGCTAACGACAAAATTATGTTTTAGGCCGTATTCTAGGACCTCGAATTCTTCTTTCTTGAACTGCACATCTGTCATGTTGATAACTCGTTGTTGGAATTCATGTTGATTTCTCGTCTTTCCAATTTCATCAATAGTACTATCTCGATGTATCAGGTTGTCCAGTTTCTTGTTAACTCTTTCATACTTCCTCTTCATTACGTCTTCAACTTCTTCTGAAACAATCTCATACAACAAATTCCAAGCGACAGGCCCATATTTATCTTCAAAATTAAGATATACATGATATGATTGCATGGTAAGTTCATATTTTTCGCAATACAGTTGTTTAATCATATTCTCTACAAAAATAACTTCCGCTTGATGTTTTGTTTTCCTGGCAGCAATAGAATTACAATTCATCTTGACTCTAGCATACACTGTTGTTATTTTATTTCTAAGACATTGTTTGTTAAAATATACATCAGCAATCTTCGTTTGAATCTTGATTCTAACATCCCTGTAAGACAATGCTAAATTTGCCTGACTGGCATCAGTAAATAATTTCATAATTAGCATGCTAATTATTTTAACTAACTTACATGGGACTCCTAACTAAAACCTTAACTAAACAAACCTACCCAAATATATTCAAACTAATAGCTATGTTCTCGCGTTCAAATTAGTGAGTCTGATGAAACTCACACGTTTGATAACTATGTTCACCTATTTGAAGGATTATTTTTATTTCAAGATAGGCAGTTTTCACTCTTTAAAATAATGAATTTCACCCTCAGGTTTACGGGTTAACATGACGATAACAGTTCATTTTTATAAAAAAGGTTTCACTCTTTAAATTAATGAATTTCACCCTCAGGTTTACAGGTTAACAGGACGATAACAGTTCATTTTTATAAAAAAAAGGTTTACTATAAAAGGATAGCTGGATTTTCTCTACCTCAAAGATGGAATATTCTTTCTTTTATTTTTAGAGAGTAGCATCATATAAGTCTATACAATCTTCACCAGAATTCATATACTAAGCGCTACAGGGACTTTCTACCCGTAAAAGTGCGCTGTGATGGTTAGGTTTGATTGGTTTATAATTGGCTTAGGCTTTATTATTCAGCAATATATCAATAACGTAGCATATCTTAACCTAACCACCGCAGCGTGCTGAATAAAATGTTACATGTGCATAACCAATTGTTTTAGTTTTTCTTTATATATATAAATATAATATATATATATATATATATATATATATATATATATATATATATATATACAAACGAACATCGGAGGCCGTTGGAAACTACATAAGTGCATAGGTACTCATTTAATTTGAAAATGGTATTACTTTAATATATTATTTTCATATTCCTTGTTATGCGGGCCATAACACTGGCATACTCTGTTTAGCCGCCAGCCATTGACGCGGGAAAGGTCGCCAAAGCGGTTGTTAACGTCATTGGCTAGTCAGCTGTTTTGTCCCTTTGTTTATCCCACGCACCACGCTCTCCATTGACACTAACCCTGCCTCTAATATGTTGACCAGGACAACCACAGCTTGTCATATTCTAGGGAAAACGTGAAACTACTTAATATCGTTAATGGTAAAATTCGTGATTAAAAAAAATCCATTATTGTATTTAAAGTGCACAAATTTATTAACTGAGTTCATTTAAGGGTCCCATACAGCGTGGTGTGTATGATAATTGTTAAAAGACGGTGAAGCTTGGTTTGAGCCAGATATATATAATAAATATCATATAATAATATATTGGTAATATATCATATATATATATTGGTTTTCCCTTACCAAACCAGCTGGAATTATTGTCGTGCATAGTTTTTGTTTAATTCAAGTATGTTTGTACATTTAATTCACGTTCATTTCTTAGTTGTATTTTATATTGCGGCTGGAAATTAAACGCTTACGTTAATCATACTACATAAATAATACATGGGATATCAAAAACATTATCTCAAAAGGTTTAGTTCACAATATTAAGTCAAATTGGGTAAAATATTTGTATCTCAGCCAATAAAATTACGTCGGTTGTTTAGTTCTACTCTATATTAATTTGTGATCCACCGCTCATGGTTATTTAATTTACCAAACCTATAATCTAGGTTCTGATATGAAAACAGTTCAGTGATTAATATTACTTCGTTTACAAAATTACTTTAAAAGTTATACTTGTTATACTAAGAACATATTTTTTTTAACTTCCGGTTAGAATTTCACGAGCGCAAATATGAAATGTTAAATTAGTTTAAAGTATTTTAAAAGTCTATGACACCCTGTGAGATCTGTTTGAGAACCCTAAGGAAATAATATTATCACATCTACACTAAAACAGTTTAAATTAAATTACCCAGCTCGAGTTATACACATTCGCTCGACTCAGAAGTGGAGACATTTGCACCAAAATAAATGCACTTAATTGTAATAATAACTGTGTTAACTGTAACTAGTTAGTTGTAATTTTTACAAAAAATGTACATAGTTTATGTAAATAGTTTTGTTTAGTTATGTGTAGTGTGGATTAAAACAAAACATTTCCCAATATTGTTTGATCTATTGGAAGAGTGGTATATGTTAAGATGACATCCAAATGGTATTTTTTTATTGTTTTATGTTGTTTGATTAAATATTAGGATGAATTTGCTTTTGCCATTATCAGATAGATATGATATTCGTTTTCAAACCTAAACGAAAATCAAAACATAAGCAACTACATTTATAACAAATATGATCTATGCAAAACTTTAAACTCAACACTTATTTTTTCAATCATTTTTCAACGAAATAAAGAGTATTCTAATATATATAAACAAAGTAAACATTAAACTTTTGTATCTATTATATATATGACATTATCAAACAAATATTAGACTAAATGAGTTTGCAATTTTTAGATTAAAAAAGTTTACTTCAAAGTGTTACCAGTGAAATATAAGGAGAAAGTTGCAATTTCAGTTGTAATTGTTCTGTCACAATCGGCTTTGTGAAAGTTGCTAATGTAAATGTAAATAGTTTGAAAGGAGCGAAGTATTGTCAAGCAAGTCACTCGGTCTCACAATAAACAAAAACTTTGCTTTATTTGTAATATAGTTTTAACTGAATTTATAACAAAGTGAAATTGGGTAATACATTTAAGAACAATTTATTCTTTGTTATTTTAACTAATATATATTTAAGAATTAGTTGCTGAAAAATGCTACAAACAGTTTTTCTTATACTCATATAGAAAGATTGCATGATATGTTTAATAAACTGATATGCAATAACATTATGAATGAGAGTTTACTATAAGCTTTTTATTTTATAAATTTTCCCAGAGTAAAATTATATAATTCTTTAAATTTGTACGTTTTTTTCAATTTGCATTTTCTTCCATGTAGAATATATTGTTCGACCACTATTCTCTACATAATTTTATAGCAGTTGTATTACTTAATTTTACTGTTACTATAATCATCCTACGCCAATTAACCTAATTTGTTTAAATATTAACTTAGTTAAACGAAAAATAATAAATGTTTAAAATAATTGGGTAGAAGCCGAATATATTTTTGGACTTTCCTCCTTTACCGTGATGAGTTTCATATTTAACTCAATATCAGCTTTAAAAATGCATTACTTTTTAATTAAATTGCAAATATTCCGAAATAAACGTATTTATAAATTTAGCCTTAGAATCTTTAATATCGATGTTTACTCATATTAAACATAATCTAAAATGCAACAATATGCAGCAAAATAAATTGTATTGTGTTCTTAGCTCTAATAAAACAATAGAATGTTATAGTCTTTATTACAGTTAAGATTTAATCGACGTTATATTTTTTCCAGCATATCATTGCCAACTAATACATTTTTAAACGAGTTCGCACGCAGCACGCTGACGTGAGGGAAGTGAATTTCCACATAAAAACTTGTAAAACTCAAAATCAGTGTAAAAACATACATTTGTCCAATTTTTATTGAAATCTGAAAACATTGTTTTTTTGGCTGTTCTGATACTCCTGGTTTCATTTACTTGCAAAGCTGGGAATACAATTTTACGCATTATAAGGTTAGGAGAAGGTCCAGACAGGCTTGAAAGTAGGCGTGAGGTTGCTGGGGATAATTAAAGTACTCCAAAAAAGGAATAACAGGCTTTTCTAGTGTAAAACCCCCATAAGACAACGTACTGTGTTTACCCGATACACATTTTCTTTACTAACTCGGTAAATATTTATGCTAGAATGACGGGAGAGGGCTTAAAACTTTCGCCTTTCTAATTCCCATCTCTTAACATGCATTAATTTTACATCTGGGGCTTTTCTGACCCTTTTTGGGCCCAAAAACTCAAAATTTGAAAGATTAATCCCCAAAAAATGGGTTTAGAGTTTTCCGATTGTTTTGCCCAACGAACTTGTCCAACAGGTTATAGAAAGGAACGTCCCTACCAAATTTGAAGTAAATCGGACAAAAAATGCGACCGCTAGAGTGCATACACATATATATATATATATGTCTATATATATATATATATATATATATATATATATATATATATATACATATATATATATATACAATTTTGAACGAACCCCCAAAACGTGTTCAGGGGGTCACGTTAGGAACTTCTATGGTGGTCCCGGGCTTAAGTTTCACCGTGCAGGTCATGCTAATAGTTCACTTTCCAAAGGAAATTCACTAATAATAAATTGCTACCTCTATACAGTATATTAAAAACTGCTGTAACAAGTAAAAAATAATCACCTTCTAAAAATCGCATGCATTCAAGAACCTTTCTTTTCATTCTGTTTTGAATCACTGACACGTTACGATGATGATAAAGCGTCACACGTATTTTCCGAAATATTGAGAAATGTGAGAAATGGTTATGTTAGAGTTATTGATCATGTATAGTAAATTACGATCTGATTTTTGATCCTACATTCCTATTGTTGATAAAGTGCCACTAGTAAGGGCAGGCGTAGCGTGGTACCGATTGAGTCAATATCAGACAGGTATTGTTGCTGACATCTTACTTCACTTGTTTGATACGTGCGTGAGACTTAACCATGTATCTTTTGTAAAACTCATAATTTTCCAGACAGCAATTTTTGTATTGTTTTCGAATAATGTATTACGCGTTTTGAATTGTTACGATGATAGTTCAAGTTTGTTTGGTCTTAAAACCTTTATTTCATGAATGTTAATGCATATAGAGAGGAATCGTTCACACATTAATGTTTAAGTCGGATCAGTATAATTTCAACCCATCTCATTACAAAGTTTACATAACATGCAAAAGTACACTTAGGAGTAAAGAATTATGACTTTAAATAAAAGTTTAAAGTAAAATCTCTTTCTTTGAAAACTGAGTTTCGGGTTATCTTTTTATTTACTACAAACACACAATTTTAATTCAGCTTTACATTTAGGCGAAGGCAGGGACGTTTGCGAATATTTAAGTCAAAATGTAACATTATTTGTATCAACCACAAAAGCAATATCGGTATCAATGACAATTTTTCACTACATGAATTGTTCATCACTAGCTGGAAGCTACTCCAGTATTCAAAAGCTGTGATGGGGTTTCTCACTCTACATTAATAGTTCAATAAAGCAATGGCAGGAAAGCCTTTTCAAATTTGAATTCTGATTAGAATAATTATTTAATTTTTTATATTTGGTACACAATCATATTAAAAGTAAACAAATGTTCTTAAAATCTACATAAATAGGGGTGGCTTCAGTAAGCATCGCCTTTTATTGTGTGTGTTTGGGTTTTATCTTGATAAACTATAGAGATCATTTATTGAATCTTTTTCTTAACGACAGCAGTAATTTAAAAAGATTATGCTAAACTATTTTTGGGAAAGCTATTCAAATCATAACTTTTTATTTATAATTGTATTGCTTATACTTGTTACACTATCATCATAAAAATACACAACTATTCTTAAAACCGCTGAATTAACTTGTTTGTACACACTTTGTCAGTATATAGAGAGGCTTATACTCTCACTGGTCAAGCTTCTAGAATGTTCTTTTCAAATTTCTGCTGTCGTTAAGAAAAATCTTAAATAAATTAAAACACTTTTTGGGAAAGATATTCAAATCATAGCTTGTTATTTTTGGTAACAAGATTTAACCTCTAAGAGTATAAGCCTCTCTACACATTGGCAAGGTGTGTAAAAACAACTTATTCAGAGCTTTTAAGAATATTTGTTTACTTTTACTATGATAGTGTAACAAGTATAAGCAATACAATCATAAAGAACTAGTTATGATTTAGAAAAAATCGTTTAGCAATCGTTCTTTTAAAATTTCTGCTTTCGTTATGAAAATGTTTCAAACAGATTATCTCTGTAGTTTATCAAGATAAAACATAAACAATATACACAATAAAAGAGGGTTTCTTGCTCAAGCCACCCCTATTTCAGTCTTAAAACTCTTATGGCTGCTGAAAATTAAAGCGACGATACAAATCTTTAGATATCGTTTCCTGTCTTTTAACGTAGATTTAATGAACTATTTTAATCAAATAAACAGGAAAATTATTGTATTTATCTGATGCTAAATGTTTTATTGTTACCGATATTACATCGAAGAAAAAAATAGATTATGATTCGTCAATATGAAACGTATAAAGGGTAATTAGGGGTGAACAAATAAAATCTACTTTCTACAGTTCCGATTGTCACAGTTCCAGGTCAAAGACATTGAAGTGAGGACCTGTCTATAGTCAGGGGTGTCTAATCTGTCAGTGTCAACCTCACGGTTTGCAGTGGATCTTAAATATCATGTTTGACGCAACGACAATTATTGTGCAAACAAACTAATTTGGTCAACATAATGTCTGAAATACAAAAATGTATTTTCTATAGACTTATTTGTGCACTGTTTAGATCCGAATGTGGTTGCTATTCATTCAATTTTTCCCGTATCTTCGTACTCCTTTATTGTACGTTTGTAGGGTTTTCATGTATAATCAGTTTGCTGTGTTGGAAATAATAATAAAACTCAATAATGGTAATTTATTCTCCGTTACTAAGAATAACAGGCTAAACACGATTAAAACATATTACAATAATTAAAAGTTGTTTCCGAAAAATTAGAGAGATATCCCAAACTTATTTTAAAATCCCAGTTTCCTAAAAAAAAACAAAGTGTAACGAAAAAATTCCAGCCTACATAGTTCTGGTTATCATGGATCAGAGTGGCTCTCAAGTTACTTAAAATTAAGATATGTTAGCTTTCATGGTATACTGTTTTCATTAAATAACCATTGTTAAAGATTCTTTTGTTTTAATTAATCCATGTTGACATAACATTCATTGAAAATCTCGGAATGCTCAAATAAAGTAACAACATTATTTTACCCGGAAAAATATTTAATACATACAACGTATTCAAACATATACACCAAATAAAACTGTAGGATCAAAAGTGATTCTAATAAGAAAGTTTTTACTCTTAACTCATGACAACAGACAGAAATTAAATGTTAATTATGATTCGACATTTTATTTTATGATTCAATTTCAAATCACATAATTGCAATCCCTTGGGACAACTTAAAAGAGCAGAAAGAGGAGAAATGTATACAAAGACTACTATTTCCAATAATTAAGAGCAAATATATTTTGTCAAAACTTTTAACGACTATCAAACTGTCAGAATAATTGTCAAACTAGAAATGTCCTTGAAGTTTCCGTACATTCCGTCGCATTCCGTACTTTATTTAACCTAGATATTTTATTAATGTTGGTTAAGCATGTAAAATCAATTCAACTTATTTTACTTTAGTATTTGAAATACAATATCATTGTAATATAAATAGGTTTAGGCATATTGGCTATCGATTTATTTCCCTAATAAAACTGCGGATGAAATCAAAAGAATTCTGCTGTTAAAAATATATATATATTACGTTCAATTTTTATATTAAAAGTTTGTAAACCAACTACTTTTAAATAAAGTGGCAAAATGTTTGTAATTATTGTAACAACAATTTTCTCAAATTGTACTTATGTCGAATATTTATATAATTTAATACAATAATTTCTTAATAAAACACATGACACAAAACCAGCAGCATGAACATGTTTTAGGCAAGTTATTTATAAACCAATTAGTTTTTATATGTTATTATGATAATTACCACAAGGCAAGGTTATGTTTGTACTTTATTCATTTTTTAATACATAATTTCAGTTTCATTTACTTTGATTTTGTATTTATTGTATTTTAGGTCAGCAAAAAAACATTGCAAAAGTGGTAAACATAAACTATATGACATGGAAACAGTGAATTATACTAACTACAAATTACCAACTGATTATTTTTCAACGAAAATATTATTATTTTTCTATACAAATTGTTTACTTTTATTTAAATAGAATTATATCTTGTATTTTTAAGTATACTAACAAAATAAAAAATATGTTATCTAACAGACCCTTCGACTTTTTTTATTTCTTATTCTATTTTATGGGATCAATGGCCAATACTTCCTCCCACTATACGTAGAATAGTGAGAAATTATCTTTTTCGTTAAAATTGTTTTAATTGAGTTATCGTTAGAAATAGTTTGGATTCCGTGGACCCAAAAATTTTTTTTGAGGTTATGTATGTCTATCTGTAAGAATTATTTTATATCTGGATAGCACACGAATAATGGCTCGATTTTGATCAAATTTGGTATGTCGGTACTAATCCTCGGTAAATATTCTGTAAAAAATGTGTTTTTTCGTTTTTTGAATTTTTATTTACAAGGGAACCCTTCCTGGAAAAACGCTGAAAAATTAAAACCTTTAATTTTTCAAAACCGCCTCTAAACGGTTTTAGTTAAAATTTGTTGCTTCATAGGTTTTTAGGTCTCTAACAACAAGATTTACTAAGATCTTTGGGAAAATTTTATTTAAAATATTTTAGCGCTTAAAATGTTCCAAAAACTATTTCTCTTTATTAAATCATAAACTTTAAATCAAGTTTACGTTTATCATTAAAAAAGGTCAAAACTTGGAAAAAAATTTGTTTGAACTATTATTTTACGATTAATGGTTGCGAAGAAAATGCAAATTTTCATTTAGCAGTAAATTCAGTACGTTGACCGAAGACATTCTTGTGCATAAACAGTTGCACTTTCTCTCTCATTTACTGATCAATTTCATTAAAATTTGGTATTTAGGTTAAGTTCATATTGAACAATAGAATAAATTTGGAATATGTTACCAGCTATGCCTAAGGGGTGGAGGGGGATTTCCCCTCTTATAACCACTATGTGAAGATAATGCCCCTAGTGCCTTCTACAATAAGATTTGGGTGGACTTTTTCGAAAGAAATAGATTACTACATACTATATTTTACATTATTTTCTATATCTGAAAATATAAAGGAATTTATTGATTAAAATAGGGCTAAACGGGAGAAAGTGTTTTTCAGTTTTCTGATGCCGTTTATTAAAGGAACATTTCATCCTCGGGCAAGATGAGGTCAGCAGTTCGGGTCCGATATCGACCGTTCAAATTAGTTTTCTCTTCATTATATCGTAAAGCTTCCCCAAAGTTTCATCTCCTCTCGTTCCTCCTCCTCAATTTCAGACCCATCTAAATTGGAAATTCTGGTATTTATGAACGAAAAGAAGATTTTTAAATTGTATAATTTTGATACTTAACTTTTAAATTACATCTGATTACAAATTTAATATTGAAATAATCTGGTTCTGACACTACTATACGGGAATGAGAAGCTATAATGGTTCCGAAACATTAAAGGTCGCAGGTTGAAAAATATTAAATAGCAAAATTGAACGAGTAAGATAAAAATCAATTGAATCTTTACTCGAACGCATGTCTCTGAATGAAGAAATACCGGTAATTCACTTCCTCATTTGTCTTGTCTCTCAACTTCATAGAATGTAAATCAGCCTTAGCCTATAAAAAGTCTCGTGATGGTTAATCATTTTACTAAGTTAAATATACATTCATTGTGGTTCATTGGTGAGGGGACTTCCTCCGCTACCATTGGTTTTTAGTCATTGGTTTTTAGTTTAGACCTTTCTGGTGATGTCTCCTAACTATAAATTTCCCCAGTTATGGGGCTGAGATCATACTTTTTTCTACCTGAAACACTATAAAGCACCGAATGTAATAAAAGCTAAATTTTTAGTATTTTTCTCTTATCTATGTTTTGTTATTTCCATTGAAAATCCCTCAAAATCAAAACGTTTAAGAATATAAAAAATACATGGACATTATCATAGTTATACTTCTATAACGAATTTAACCAAAATCAGGACAGCGTAGAGGTCAGAGGTTCAGTTCACACCGATATATCAGACAGGTGACGTCACAGCAACCCCACTATTAGGCATACAGGAGCATAAAATTAAATAAATATCAACCAACAACTCAATTATGAAAATTTTTATTAAAGGGGGAAAGGTTCAATAAATTTACATGTATGAAATTTAATTCAATCATTAAGTTTTGTGAATTAATTTTAATTTGGTTGCAGTTTATCTGTTTTTTTACGTTCTTCTCGAGGTTTACTCCCTGTGTAAATCAGTTTTATCAAAACAGATGAGGACAAGAGCGAGTGTATACAAAGGCACACGAGGAGGAAGCTACCAAATCCTTAATAAAATAAAACAAGCATTGAAACATTACTAAGCTTAAGAGTATTTGTATTGTTTAATTAGGCTCAATAACTGAAGTCCTGTTTCCGTCACAGATAAACAGGAATTAAATCCAGTCTCGATCCTTTTGATTTTAGTTTGATTTTTTTATATTCACATAAATTGCGTTTTAACTGACTGTTTTTACTATATTAAACCCAAATAGCTCTGTATTTGCACTGGCTTGGTATTGATAGATATGGACATTTTACTTTGAGTCAAACTTCCAGTAACTTTTTGAGCATAGTTTTATCAAGAAGATCTAACAGTAGAACCTTGATAGCAAGACTCTCAAGAGGATTTGAGAAACATTATTGTTATCGTGGTACTCTTCTTGATTTCTATCCTTACCCTTATCTTATAAAAAGAGTCCCTGGTTTTTAAATCTTAAGGACAATACTAAATATGAATACCATGGTTCACGTGTAACGTAATACTACACTAAATTCAGTCAATGCTGGTGCCACGCTGTACGTGATTGATTAAACTCTACAAGATCTATCGGTTTTAACAAATCCCATAATTTATATTTTTAACCTAGCATTCCTATAACAGGATCAATTTAAAGCCGTTTATATTGTAATGCAATTTAAGTACGGTATTTAATTACTGAGGGAAGATTCTAATTAAATGCAGATAAAATAGAACAAAGCTTGAGTGGTAACTGTAAAATTATACTAATGAAGCCAACAAGATTAAGGCGTAATTGGGCTTCGACCAGATTAAAGCACATAATTAATTACATTTGCATGTGTTGTAAATTTCAAACGATATTCTTAATATGAATCAGGCAAGTATAATTTGTTCCTTAAAATTCTCACTCAACCTTTCCATTTGACTGAAGTTATATTACCAAAATAATCAATACATAGTTAGTTTGCATATTTTCCTCCTTAAATTTGGTTTTGAAATATTAGTACTGTTAGAAACATTCAAATCTCGATATGGAATCTTAAAAGGATTTTAACTCTCACTTTAAAATATTTATATGTGAATTAAGAGCGTAAAGTAATTACTACATCGAATTTCTTACACAATTGTTCCTACAACTGAAATTTTTGATGCGACACAATATGAAATACTTTTTTGCTTGCTAAGCAGAAAAAAGAAGAACTTTAGGCACGATTGTAGGAAAAATAATACATGTAAATCCAAGAAATATTAAAGGTATACTATAATATACACAAGAACTATTTTATAGATTTTGGATCCTTGTAATGATGAATATCTGTTTATCTTTCATAATTAAAATCAAATAATATATGTACAGAACATAATATTAATACTGTTGGTTAAATGTGAATAAAATATTTATTAAAGTATATTTTAAGCATACAACCTAAAAACTAAGTAGTAGGTTTACGTAAAATAATCAGCCAAGGGTATGTTCGAGTATTATTATTTATTATGATATTTTGCTATTTAACACTCATTAGTGTTACTTTATTTTCTGATAATATATACTAATAATTGAAGAAATTAAACAAAATTGTATGCTTCTACACTAGTCATAATACTACGTTAATTATGGTTTATTTATTAGGTAATATTGTAAAATAAAAAATGAAATCAAACTCGTACAGCGTGGCACCAGTATTGACTATATATCGTTCGTTTGTCTCTGATGTTACCTAACACATCAATTGCGTTTGTATATGAGGAATTACCTTACACGTGAACTGTTTTATTGTTTATTTACCAACCTTAGGATTTAAATACCCCCGTCGCAGCAAACCTGCATACTCCGTGAATTTCCAATGTCTTAATACTACTTAAAGCCACTTACAAAGTTTCATCAAAATGTATTCACAAATAAGCGATACATACAATTTTAATTATTCCCCATAAGAATAACATTGTGGATGAGTACGCAGGTTTGCTGCAAAAAGGAACAAAAAATGGGTTTTTATGATAATATCAATATAACTCAACTAGGTGAAGTCGTATACCAGTTGTTATTCATTTATGTTCATAATCAAGGGAGACAGACCATTTATAACATGGGGGCTGAGTACGCAGGTTTGCTGCTACGGGAGCCTTTGACAAAAAATATTTTGTTTAGTAAATATTAATAGACCACAACGAGATGAAGCTGTATACCAATTTTCGTCAGTATACGTTCATAAATAAGCGAGATATCAAAATTGTATTTTCCTACATAAGAATAACACTAGACAACGTACTGTGTTTAGCACTTTCAAAATGTCTGTAACCAATTGACGTAGAGGAATTATCAAAATACCAAATTGTGTGTTTTTTAAGCTGAATCCAATGGTGAAAACTAAAATTTGGCTATTTCAAAAATTATATGTAAAAAATTCAAAAACCCATTTTTGGGGTACAAACCCTCCCCAAAATACCCCTTCGGATAGAGCGATCTGGCTGGTTTCCGAACTTAAAGTCATAAATGTTTTTTTACACGCTTATACCAAGTTTCATCAAAATCGGATCATTTTTACGACAGTTATCGTGCTCACAGACACACACACACACACACACACACATATATATATATATATAATATATATAATATATATGTTTTCGAATGAATGGTGTTTTTGGGGTCTGGGGACCTCAAAACGAAAAGTTATCATGGCCCCGGGCCTAGGTCTTACCATGCCATCTAGGGTAATAGCTTCTTCCCTATAGGGGAAATTCGCTAAAACTAGGAACCCTTTTTATATTATAAGTATATTATATGTTTTCAATTTAATTAACTATTGAGTACGTATAAATAATAAATTTTATTACATTTTAAAGACTCGACACTGATGTATAGTTATTGTTATTCAAACAATTTTCAGTTGAATTTTCTCGGCAATAGTTTATGAAATACTTAGTATGAAAACACTGCAACTATCTTAAACAATACAAACCTAGCTTTATACACCATGTCGATAGATGTGAAAAAATTCACATATTTACATAAAGTAATCGTAAAGTAGCCAGTGAAAATATGTAATCAATTCAATAAACCCTCTTTTATGTTAAAATTTAAACTAATTAAATAGCTAAAGATTTTATTTAAAAATTAATTTACACAAATAACATTACTCAAATTTAAAAACCAGAAATAAAATCATTCATATGTTTTTCAGTTTTACCAAGCTATTGTATTTTCTTCTTTGTAGGGTTAGCACACGCCTTTGCCTCTTTGCATTGCACTGAAATGGCACAACTCTAAATGTTTCTCTTGACTGTGTCTATATCATCCACATAAATAGACGAACTTATAATACTAGAATGTGGAAATTTAATTTTAACCAGGCTGTGTAAGATTACATTCCGGAAACCGGACGTGGTAGCTCAGAGGTAAAGTGCCTGACTAGCAAGTCAGTCGTGGCCGGTTCGATCCTGGTCCCGGCCAACTCCTGTAAGATCATCAGCGGTCACCTCTGGCTTGCTCATGCGGCAAATGCCGTTACGGTACCTTGCTGTCTTTAGTTCACCGCACAGCTCAATAGCCTATGGTGACGGACAGTTGAAGTTAAAAAAAATTAAACACCAGTTTGAATATTTGTAGTCCATAAACCTTTGTCAAGCATAACGGATAAATCAACTTCAAAAGGTCCCTACCGTAGTTTTAACTTGCCAAGTACGGACTACAATCGTGAGTCAGTAAAATACTTCGTTTTAAGCAAAATATAATATTTTAATCTAAAGTTAACATTATATAGTATGACATTCATAGTTATAATTACAATTAGCTTATTTAATGTTGCATTATTATACTAATGTGTGTATTCTAACACATATCACTGCAATGGTATGCTAACCATTTATGTAATCTCTTTAAGAATACATATAATCATAAAAAAGACTAATTAGTATTAAACTAAGTACCCTCACTAGTATTTAACTCTGAATAAAAGGAGGCTTAATTTGGAACTGGATAACTTTCCTTGCTGAATTACTTGAATAAAAGAATCTCTCTAAATTACAAGACGGTTTCGTTGGACGTTTCATTTAACTGTTGAATCGCTTTAATGGAATTAATTAACATTCAAACTTTTATGCTCGTAATTAAGTAATATTAAGTTCGTTTATTTATCATTTATAATGTATACCTTATGATAATAAAATCATTATAGCATATTATTTTTTTACCGTACAAAATTCAGGAGAAGCCTGATATTTAACATATTTGCCTCCTTGCCAAACTCATCACCAGTAGATTACAAAGTAGCTTATGCAAAAACCTTAATAAGTGATTATAGACTACGGATAAGATTGAGACCCTTAATAATAGGTCTTCAAGACTAATAAACTTCATGGCGTCGTAAAGTAAGGTTGAAATACATTGAATTTAAATTTAAATAGTAATATTCAACCGTCATATCCGTCAGAATGTGGTCAACGTTATAATACCTGAAGCTTGCAAAATCATCCACACATTTTTTTTAGCAAAATAAATGTAATATAGACTTATTTTCAATCACAATGCTATATAATTAACTTTTGTGTATACTTAACATATTTTTATTCATATTATTATTTACTCAATCGTTAGTGTATTCTTTGAAAACTGCGATTAAAATAGTTTAACAAACGTTTAATATTTAAGATACGTTTAATATTTAATAGAAACGTAGGCAGGCGTTTTGAATTTCCACTATTATTTCCAAAAAATGGAAAAAGGTTAGGTATACATGATTTGTCACGAAGAACCATCACAATGATTTGTACAACAAAGTCAATGTCAAATTTTTTCTTCGTTTCAATCTATTACATTTCTAGATATGTTAATGTTTTGTTTAACAATATGTATTACCATTTCAAGTAAAAGGCCTGTAAAATTGTATGGAAACGATGTGTCTGAGCAATGATATAGTCAGGTATAAACTACTGTTCTGTCACCGCTTTCACTGGGTAGCGTGCTATCATGGGACATTTCTTATGTCTGGTACCGAATCCACTATGCTATAATTGTTGTCTTAACACCAAAATGAATAAAATAAATTTTTAAAGGTCATGTTGAAATAAATTTGTATGGAATTTACTTTAATTTAGTTACATCGAGTTACCTAACAACGATCATTCATAGTAAAAAAATAAAACTAAATATGTTAATTGTTTTTGGTTTGAACTAGGTTTGAATGTGCCCAACATATTTTTACAGAATTAACCATACACAGTTGGACTTAAAAATGTATTTTTATTTTGTATTTAAAATGTATGCTCAACGTTTCCTTTAGTTTTTATTGGAGAATTTCACACAATGGTACAACTATTAAAAGCTCGTGCAAAATCGTTGCGCGTTGGTCTTCCTGTAGTTTTATATAAATGTCATGATCGAAACATATCCTGAGACGCCTTAAAACACCAACAGTTGGTTATTTATCCAGATTAAACATATTCTTAACGACTTTACTATGCACACCTATATCACTTATTATATACACTAAATATATTTTGGGAGATGAAGTTAAATACTTGCTGTAACAAGCTAATAACAAATAATACACAAAGACTATTGTACGCTTTGGACTACAATCAAGTTACCAAATTTTGGGTGTACTGCAAACCGAGATCCACGATTTATCTAATTGCTCCGTTTCGTAAGATAAGAGATATTTATTCGGCAATTTAACCCTCATAGAACCGGGAGATTATCTCAGTTATATTCTAACATCACGTATTAAACTACTCCTTTATTGACTGCTTATAAACTGCACATTGTATTAAACGTGCTCAGCGTTTACGACGATCCGATAGGTTTAAAACCGTTTAAACACTATAGTTATACGTTGTCTCTTAATTGGGTCTTTTGGTTTTTACCTAACTCATTAAGTGTTTAAATATTAGCAACACTTACTGATGGTGCAATTTTTATATAACTGCAAAATAAAAAATAATATAGACAACTATTTTCAACTATGAAATTAAAAGGAAAATGTCTTTATTTAGAGGCAAAATAAGTATGTCGTCAATTAATCCTAACAATAGATGTTACAATTGTGTAACAATGGATGAGTTTGTTTCAAAAATAGTCAAATCGATTTATCGAATAGAAAAACGATCAAACCTCAAATCTAATTTGAAATACGTCATGAAGGAAAATCAATGGACTCTGCTATTTATATCTTAAAATGCATTACAATATTGGTTTATTTTGAACGCAACAGATTAACGTTATATTTTAATTTCAATATTAATTAAATATTATATTCTAAAACTCGTCTTAGATTGCACAACGATGGTCTAAGTTTTAAATTTAACTTCAAATATAAAGTTTTAAATATTAAAGTTCAGTACTAGTCATCTGAGCCGAATCAAACATTTAAGGAAATAAAGTCGAAGATTCCACTAAACCATATGAGTTTGGATTTATTCTGTAACAAACACTATTAATGAATTGATTACAAAGTAAAATGTGCTTTAGGAAAATGTAATGCAAGTAAAAAAAGTTTGTTTCTAGGAATCGTGCGTATTTTGTCTCCCAATCAGCTTAGATAAAACGGGCTTCTTAAATTACAAGCAGATCTCTATTGCAAGTTGAGCTACCAAAGGAAGTTAAACATTTCCCCTTAGATTGTTGGATAAATTCAAACTAATACTAAATAGATGTTTGGTATTTTTTATTTTTAGTAGTTAACTTTAGAAAATGTCGATTACCAATCTTGTTAAATGATTTTTTTTGTATTTAAAATGTAGAGAAAGAAAGAAAGAATTTATTTCTATTCAAGTACATAACATAACATTGAATTCACTTATTACATAAATAAATAACAAATCAATAAACAACAAATGATTCAACATAGAGTCTTAACCTAACAAAACAAAGATAATTAAGTGATAGTTAATAAGTAAACAAAATACCTAAACAGAAATTAGGACCCCCAAAGGCGAACCTGTGTCGGGGTGA
Source organism: Allygus modestus (assembly GCA_963675035.1). NCBI lineage: Eukaryota > Metazoa > Arthropoda > Insecta > Hemiptera > Cicadellidae > Allygus > Allygus modestus. The sequence goes on along the minus strand of OY776112.1, from coordinate 391,693,992 downwards.
CCATCATTTTAATAAGAAAGGGATGCAGGCCGGTGCATTACAAAAACTGTAATTATGTTTGATCTCCTATATCAATAATATGCTGTAATAACTAGTAATTAAACGTTATATAGGAAAAATTCCCACTATCCGTGATATACAGGGCGAGTTTTAAATGAGTCCCCCCTACTTTTTTCTTTATTTCTAGAGATATCGACTGCGGACCACCGCCGATCATTGTTGATCAACTTATACTTCATTTTGACTTAGTTAACATTTTTTCCGCCATCTTGGATCCGCCATATTGGATCAAAGTATTTATTTTAAACATAAAGGTGGGGTTGTGACCCATCATGTATAACTACTTTTCAAGGTGAATATAATGCTGCAATTCGTTTTTGAAAATCATTATTTGTTCTAAAGATATTGGTGATTTAAAATAAATAATAATTTTAGAGTGAATTTTAAATTCCCCACCCTTAAAACATGCCCATATTCTCATCATTAAATAAAATAATGACCATGAACTGCTACTGATCATTGCTGAGGGGTATTTGCTTCATTTTGAACAATTTACAATTTTCGGCCGCCATCTTGGATCCGCCATTTTGGTTTGAGATCATTATTTTCAAATCGAAAGATGGGCTTATGACCCATTATTTACAACTATTTTTCCACGCAGAAACCAATGCCGCAACATGTTATTAAATTCTAGCTTTAGATTTCATGATATTGACTCAAGTTAAAAATAAATCTGTCAATATCATGAGAACGAAAAGTGATATTTGAAAACGAATTGTGGCATTGGTTTCAGCGTCTAAAAATAGTTGAAAATGATGGGTCACAGTTCTACCATTAGATTTTAAAATAATTATCTCATTCCGAAATGGCGGATCCAAGATGGCGGCCGAAAATTTTAAAATTTAATTTAAAATGAAGCAAATGCCCCCCAACAATTGGTAGCAGTTCATGGTCATTATTTTATTTAATGACGAGTATATGGGCATGTTTTAAGGGTGGGGCATTTAATATTCTCTCTAAAATTATTAGTTTTTAATTGCCAATACCTTGACAAAGAATAATGATTTTAAAACACAGATTGCGGCAATATGTTCACATTAATAATAAAGGTAGTTCTACATTATGGGTAACAACCCTACCTTTACTTTTAAAAAAATAATCCAATATGGCGGATCCAAGATGGCGACCAAAAATGTGAACTAAGTCAAAATGAAGTATAACTGATCAACAATGATCGGTGGGGGTCTGGAGTCGATATCTCAAGAAATAAAGGAAAAAGCAGGGGGGCGCTCGTTTAAAACTCACCCTGTACAATATATCACTGTAAAATAAAACTAAACCAATGGCCACTCAGTATTCTGGACGCAGCTTGTCACGATGGAAGAATGTCAATCGACAAAATATGATTTTTAGATTTATTTTGGCAGCTCGTACGCATCAAGGGTAAATTTCCAGTTTTGAATATTGATGTCTAATGAAAGTCCATGTGAGGAATTCAAAGTGATTTCCTCAACTCCATTTGTAACAGTACAGTTATGCTTAAGTAATAAATAGTATGTTGATATTTTTATATATTTCCCAATATAATTATTTAATCACTGAGTAAGACGCCGATGCAACTAGGGTGTTTTTTTATTGTGAACGAATGACGAGTGTAGAATCGGTGAGATGCCTTGTGTAGCCTTGTTACTGGCTAAGACCGACTGATTCTTTAGCCAGGATCATTAATGACAGGTGGACTCAGTTTCAAACCTTCACCACATTTTCCCAGGATTTTCCTCAGGGTCGATATGGAACTCTTGAATATGAAGCGAGCAAGCCAACCATTGACATAATCAGCTGGGTGTGACCCATTCTAAAGCTTAGATAAATGCATAGGTTATTATCTCTTATAATTATATTTTCTCGCTCATATGCGTAAAATGAAAATTATTTCTTAAAATATATTCATTGACAATATTTAATGCTTGCATTGCATTAATAATATATGTGTGATCAATATTTAATTGCCTAATTATAAAATATAGTTAACCCAAATAATAATTTAAAACTCTACTCACACAATCAATAACTACTTTAAATAAAGCAGATTTAAAACTATAGCAAATCAGAATACAACTGTATCTTTTAACTATAGAGTATTTGTCGGTAATAGGTTATTACCGACATATATATTAGTAGAAGACTTGAACGGTAACAATGGGGCATTTATTTCTATTCTCTTGTAATAGCAGAAACACTAATTCCCTTGATAATTAAACATATGAAACAAAACACTAACATAGCAACTGATCTTTGGAGGTCGTATTTCGGATTGGCATCAAGAGGATACCAACATTTTACCGTGAATCATAGTATAAATTGTATTGATCTTATCACCAGTGCAAATACACAAACAATAGAATCGTCATGGCAAAGTGTAAAACGATTCCTAAAAAGTGGTATTAGGGCGGAAATTTTGGCAGACCACTTATGTGAGTACCTTTACAGAAGAGAAGTAAAACTATCAAATGAAGATTTTTTCAACCACTTTATTAAGGCTTTTAAAGAACTATACCCAGTATTATATATAGGTTTGGTTGTGCGTAATTGTTTAACAATAATGTTCACTTGTTTACTAATTTGAGTTTCTATTCATTTTAATTTTGTTCACTATTTAAATTCATTTGTTAGTTAACTTGTTTCAGATTATAATACTTTTTAATAATAAATTACAAAATATTTATAAATATAGATGAGTTTTTCATTGAATGTATTAATTTACATCGACTTTTATTAGATTACTAACTTCAAATATCACTCGATTACAATATCGATACGTAAACAATCGATTGTTCATCCGATAATGTATCGTAGAGCGTCTGCGGAACTGTACCCATGATAATACCTAATTAATAATTTATTACCTCATGAAAATGACGTGTTAAATCAGATTTCCATTGGGGCACTTCAGTACTGAGAAATAAACTTGATTGTAGTCCATGTCCCTATCTTTCATATTTTACGGTTTCTAAATTTTGCGGTATCTTGTAGACATATTTTATATCTGTTTTTCTTAAATATTTAAAACTATTTCTCCTTTAACAAATTTACAGTTATTAATTCTATTAGTTTTGAAAATAGTGCTGCATACTCCCAATCTTAAATTACCGTTATACATAAGAAGGAAAAGGAAACAGTACTCTAGCCAGAGGACAACCGGCTAAACAGGTCAGTAGAATTCAAATGTTTCTCAGATATGAAATTTATCATCAATGATGTTTTAGTTTTTGTTTTTTTTAAGAAATTATACATACAATTTGTTGGATGCGTTAACTAAATTAAGATATTTAAAGTTGATTAAAACGTCGGTCCTTTAAGAAAATATATCCATTCTATACGTTTTCTAAATATCTGTTTAGATTACATTAGTAATTTTAAGGTTACACATTTTTTTATCTGATTTTAATTCAATAATAGTATAATATAAAAACCCTTATACTAGTAACAATAGATTACAATTTGTTTTTGAAAATACCAGCTGTTAATTATCAGTAATAAGTAATATTTTTAATCCAGGTTCAATTTTATTTCAACTTTTCTGTCTTAATCTCAAAAGTTCATGTACACCTTTATAGGTTATATTTATAATATTACTAGCCTACACAACATTATTTTGTTCAAAGTCCACGTTAATATCAAAGTTCCACGTTTTTTGAGGATAGAGGAAAATCTTTTAAAAGGCATACTTTTTACACATGGTCAAAAAATCGTTAACTTTTTTACAACGTGTTTGTTGTCGTTACAATGCAAACACCAATTCCCTCTCCTTGAACGTATAATCTGCAACAAGGACATAGACACTCAGTCAATACCCGCGTGTTTCTAATTTGTCATCGTCAGATCCGTGTGTTACTATGGCAAACCAACTGCCCGGCCCTGTAAACATTTCTGATTTCAGAATAATTGGATTCTTTAACTCTACAGAAAAAATTATAAAAAATTTTAAAATCTGTAAAACTAACCTATATTTGTTAAACTCGTGATTTAGAGTGTTACAGGTTCAAACGCGCGCCGTGTTTAAGTCAGCTTTGGAAATTTTAAATAGGTTAGGACGATCTGATAATATATCGAGAGAGTTTGAAGCCCATTATTATTGAAGGGCGAATATCTAAGCTTATTAACTAACCTAACCGCTCGTTTGAGGGGTGATACTGTCCGTTGACAACAGTTAACATCATCCGGATCACAAACCGTGTTTGATCGCGTTCTATAATAATAACGGGGCGTTAAGGTTGCAACCGAGATTCAGTAGCAGTTAAGGTGAGAGTAAAATAATTAAGAGCAAGTACTAATGTAATAATAAAGGTTACATTTCGTTTTACTAAAGTTTAAAAACTTCCACAAGTTGAAATGAAAAGAGGGGTTCAAATTTTAAACAAGATAATTTATAATTAGAACAAGCAATTAAACAAGTCGTAGTAGTCTTTTGATGCGGCTTAAAGTTGAGGCACGCGCTTCAAAGTCTGTGTCAGCTTTCTATGACCATTGATGTTTTATTTTGCAATAAACACGTATTGTAATAACATTTATATCCTATAAAATAAAATGTATGATATTTTATTTTATTATAACATCCGACATAATTTAATGTGCGTAAACACTTATTAGGTATAATTTTCTCCTGGGGAAACAGTTTGTACGAGGTTATTCTTGGAACTGAAAGGTTTGGTTACATTCAGATAAGGTCAACATCAACGTCCTTATGGAATGAAAGGAAAGGAAACGTAATATGGAAATGAAAGGTCAGGGAACATTCGTCAAACATCATTATACCCCTGAAATTAACCTTGAGCAGTCGCTGATTCTGTAGCAGTAACGGGAAGAATATTGAAATATAAACTCAACAAATCTACTCGTATATCGCGCTTATATTTGAGTGGCTTGTGTTAAAATCTGAAGTTTATTAGATTTATTTTATTTTAAAGTTTAAAAATTATGCTTATGAATCGCCTTCGAATACCTCATATACGGAAAATGGCTTAATAAATTCAGTAAAGTTTATAGTTAAACTGTATATACATCTTAGTTTTAAATTTGTTTCAAAGAGTTTAGTTTTTTGTTGTAAATATAAATAATATATATCCAACCCTAACAGACACAACTAACTATTATTTTTTCGTTGTACACAATTATACATAAACATAAATGTTGTTGTGGCTATTATTTTAGCCAAATATACAAATAATTCTTATTCGAAGTGACTACGTACGTACACGTCCGACGTAAGCCGCTACCGCTTATGTTAGGTTTGGTTAGATTAGGTTAGGTTGGGTTAGGAGGTTTTCGTTATGTGTCACTGGACCTTAGTCTATTTTAAAAATCGCAGGAAAAGTAACGTACGGTGCATCATTTGGAACGAACGTGAACAGTAGCGGCTCACGTCGGACGTGTACGTAGCCTTATTTATGACTCATTTTCGAATATGATACCCAAGGACATGGCAAAGAATATAGTCACTTTTAACCTTACATCAAGCATGAGTTGTAAGATGATTTCGTGTTGTGTGTTATTACAAATGTTGTATGCGAAACTAGTTTGTATAATTAGTTTTTCATTTGCTTAAAACGTAATAATATAAAAATGCTCTTACAATTTTACCAAACAGTAACTGTTAATCCCAAATTCGGGTTTCAAACAGCGAAGATTTAGGACCTGAGATTTGGTGAAATCAGTCATTAATTAAGGATACGATTATTATTCCAAAAATATATAGCAATTTCCTAGTATGTCATAAAACCCTTAGTTTTCAAATTATTCTAATGTTTTTTAGTTAAAACTGTTTTATTCCAGAACCACTGAGAATACAAATATGAAACTTGGCACATTAAACAAAATATTACTTGTGTTTATGAATTGTTTATGGTGTTTTGTTACGAATACTTAAATGTATAATGTAACAAAATAGGTGCAAATAAAGGGGGTGCATCGTTAGAAATGATAACATATTTGACACCAGAACTTAAACAGTGCAGATTATTATCAAACATTTTATCATTGGTGATGGTGCTTCTTCGATATTTTTTTATCAGGTTTCTTTGAATTACACACAGTTGGATGTGTTACACAAAACACAGCAATCCTATTGTTTTGCATTTTTCGCTAAATGCCATGCACGTGTGCTAATTATACGTGTTCGAAACACTTTCACATATTTGAAACAAAATAAACCGATGGTATATTTGTTTTTTATTTCCTAACCATGTTTTAGTATTTTAATTACATACCATTATAGCTACAAAAGCTATTACAAGTTTACTGAAAGTCTTATTTTTACTTAACATTTTGCTATATATTTATAAAGTTTGGTTTTACCATGAAGCGCATTGAAATAAATACATAGGAAAAAAGGAGCGTGTTCACACAAAGGCTTATAAAGCTGACGTTACAAGCCCACATTCAAAGGCTGCGGAAATTGAAACATTTCAAAGCTACACCAGATGCCTTTGTTGCTTTTACCTAAAGCCACAAATTGTTTTCATTTTGGGTAAATATTAGTTGCCTACTCCAGTTTGTAAGGTATTAGCTTTTGTGTCTTCATCGTATGACTTAACGTATGGTAGTTGCATAGTCTCAAGGTAATGTTTCAACAAAATAAAATTAACAAACAGCGATTCTTTCACAGTAACAATATTTTCCTCATGAGTAATAGTTATATACGATCCAAATATCATTTTCAAAATAAAACGTACGTTTTCGAAACACAATAACCATCAGTAATTGGAAATTTTCCTCGCAAGGCTATTGGTCTGATATTGGGCAATAGTCCTTTAATCGGTCACTCTGAAAATTAATTGCGAAGTAATAAATAGAGACAATACCCCCGTAGCAGCAAACCTGCGTACTCAGTAAATTTCCAATGCAGATGTATGTAACTTAATACCACATAAAGCCACATACCAAGTTTCATCGATATGCATTCATAAATAAACGATTTATGACATTTTAATTATTCTCCATAAGAATAACATGGGGGCTGAGTTCGCAGGTTTGCTGCTACGGAAACTATCGGCCAAAAAAAATGTTTTTTAGTGCAAATATTAATAGACCACAACGATATGAAGCAATATACCAAGTTTCATTAGGATAAGTTGATAAATAAGCGATATATACAATTTTTCTTATTCTCCATAAGAATAACATTGGACAACGTACTGTGTTTAGCACTTTCAATATCTCCATAAAAATTTAACGTAGAGCAATGATCAAAACACCAAATTGTGCGTCCTTTTAAGCTGATTCCAATGAAAACCATTACAATTTAACAATCTCAAAAATGATGTGTAAAAAACTTGAAAACCCCATTTTTAGGGTACAAAACCCCCCCAAAATACCCCTTTGGATAGCTCGATCTATCTGGTTTTGGAACTTAGAGAAATAAATGCTGTTTTACAAATTTATACCAAATTTTGACAGAATCGGATTATTTTTACGAGAGTTATCGTGCTCACGGACACACATATCCTTGTTATATATACAGTTTTGAACGAATGGTGTTTTTGGCATCTGGGGACTTAAAAACGACAAGTTATCATGGTCCTGGGCCTAGGTCTTACCATGCCAACTACGATAATAGCTTCTTCCCTACAGGGGAAATTCGCTAAAACTAGTAATAAACAATTTCGACATTATATTTATAAAATAATAAGCTAATTATAAATAGCTAGCTGGCCCGACAGACGTTCTCCTATCCTAATGCAATTGTATTTGTTTTATGTCAAAAATTCTCGTTTTCAAGATAAGCTCATATGCTATGCTCTGTCGCCGATTTTTATTTAAAGCCAACTTCGGTATCGGAAAAGAGTTTGAGATGTTATTCAAGTAGATTTGATGTTTCTATAATGAATATACTTTTATGTCTTTCAAGTATGTTTGATGTAAACCGTATAGCAACTGTTTGGTGTAACTAACTAACTAACATCCTAACTTGTCTTTTTTATGTATTTAGATTAAACATACAAAACCTACAGACATGTGGAATTTTTCGGAATACTCCCAACAGCGCTGTTAGCAAATTTAGGCAGATGACGACTGGATGAGTGCGTCAGCATTGGGACCGATATTGAGAAGCTATTTCCCCACTTTCAGTTTGGATATAGATCAGTTATAGATCGCGGATATAGATCGGTTGTAGATCGCGGATATAGATCGGTTGTAGATCGCGGATATAGATCTGTTTTAGATCGTAGATATAGATCAGCTGTTATAGATCGTAAATGTAGATCAGTTATAGATCATATATAAAGATCGGTTATAGATCGCATAAATGGATTGAATATCTGTTTTAGATCATGGATATAGATCGGTTATATATCTGTCATATATCGTATATACAGATTGGTTGTAGATCATAGATAGAGATCGGTTATAGATCGTGGATATAGATCAATTGTATATCGGTGATAGATATAGATCGGCTTTAGATCGTAGATATGGATCAGTTGTAGATCGTGGATAATGATCGGTTATAGATTTAGGTGAGAATCGTGGATTGGAATCGGTTGGATAGGTATAGATCGGTTATAGATCGTGGGCATAGATTGGTTGTAAATTATGGATATAGATCGATTAATGATTGTAGATATACATCGGTTGCAGATGGGTATAGATCGGTTTACATGCGAAAACATCAACCTGATAACAATTTATATTAAGTATGTTTAAAGTACAAACTAAAAGTAGTGTTCCTGAATAGTGAAAGTTATGAAACCGCAATATCATACATTCTGTTAAAAAGATGAATAATAAGTCTTTATAAAATTATGACTTTATATGTTATCAAATTGCGTATAATACTACCAGTTTGAAAAATTATTTCGTTTTTAATTGATATTGGTACTAAATTTGGTCGTTACCGTTAAGTAATTTAGATTCTCAAAAAGTGCATAAATAGCAACCACCAAAGCTTATTGATTTATCCACTAGTGCAAATACATGGACAAATATTAGATTCGTTTTCCGACTGGTCATTTACTACTGGCTGAATCTTTTATGACCTTTAGACTGAATCGGTATCATTTCGAGTTTTTTTTTTGTCTGAAACAGTGATTTTACCTCACTAACTGAATCAGCCAAATCCTAAGATATGTAAATAATATAAACCTGCAAAAGATTTACAGAAAATATTGGTAAGTGTTAAATCTCTTACACTTTATAAACTGATATAATTAAACTACTGACTTTTGGTTAGTGACGCGATTTCTAGTCGTGTTGTACTTTCAAATTAACATTAAAACACTTCCCATATCATCAGTTGTCCGGCTATAAAAATAAATGAACTGTAACATACTTGTAAAATAATTCTTGCTTTATTACGGTTACAATGCAAAGTTGTAAATTGAGAAATATTGTATCAGCAAATCTATTGAAATTGTTATTTTAGATTTAATTTAGATTTTTTTTAGTTCCAAAAAAGAGAATTTTCACCATAAACGAACGTTTGTTTTAACTGTGTTAAGTATTTTTACCAATCGACACGAATTTGCTACCTTATTGTGTTATCAGTCGGTTTAAAATATTTTTATTTCTGTCATTAACACTTATAAAATCTTATAATTCTACTAATGATTTTGTAAATTAATAATTCACCTAATCTCCAAAAGCTTAAAATCACAAGTTTATATTTGTATTTCAAGTTCTTAAAAATTAAAATTAGAGCAGGTTCTTAAGGGGGTATCTTATGAGTGGGGTTTTTCCTTCAGTTTACATAATTATTCATTATGTCCATAATCATTGTATACACAATCAATGCCCTAAACAACGACAGCGTATCAATGCGTTACTAGGGCATTAACTGATAATTTGTGTTCACGTTAGGAGCGTTGATTACGAAGCCCATATACAGAGAGCGAAGTCATTTAATTATCATATCCTAACAATGAGAGAACAATAACGACGGTTTAACTAAAGTAAGGAAGCAACCAGGAAACATTTTCGCACGAAAGTATACTTGACTATGTATACTAAGTATGCTTGACTATGTATACTAAGTATGCTTGACTATGTATACTAAGTATACTTGACTATGGAATGTACTGCCACAACAGTTGCCGTATAAGTCCTAACTACTTTACACTAAAATAAAACAAGTCTGGTTTTCATTTCTCACGAAATATGAAAACAAAACTTATAATTTGAGCATTCTATCAAAAACATATTAATAAAAATAATTGTTAACAAGTAAGTTTTGTTAAAAAAACTAGATTTATATTTCCTAATAGATCATTTAATTCATTCGAAGATACTTTGGTTAAATTATTATTCGTATCTAAAGGAATTTATTTTTTTACTCAAACACTCTTTTTCGTAGTTTTAATCACTGTTAAATGGTCAACCCAAAATTTAACTTAGGTGGAGGAAGAAATAAAACTCTTAACAACTTGCCGTTTGAATAAAAACTAATATTTAAAATATTGTTGATCTTAAAATATGTTTCCCGTTATAAACGGACATGACACCAAAGAAAAGTTCCTGTTCCTGTTGTGTACTACTTACTAAACAAAATCTCGTAGATAAATAATGTTCCCCTACTCAAGTTGTGCCGAGTAGCCTAAACGATGCAAGTAAATGATTGAAAGTTAAAATACACTATGAGTTTACACTGTTTTTGTTTTCGTTTTTATTTAAGTTTAAAGATAACAACACGACAAGTTAAAAATAAATTGATATTACATCATTGTTTGTTAATATCCATTCTTTCATATATAATACACTTATGAGTTTCCTTTACTGCAAAGTATATCAATGTAATATACAAGCAAACACAAACTTAAGCCCCTATAGCACAAGAGCAAGCAGACACAAGCAAAACTGCATGTACATAACGGACAACGAATCAATGTCTCTGCTAATACATAGATTCCTCCATTTCGTAACCTCATCAACAAGTTTGAAATTTGTTTACAAACATACATTTCCCTAGATAATAAAAACGGAGTTGGCTTTATATAATATTTTCATTTAGCTTGTTAAAGTTCATATCTTTTCAATTTATGTTTATAATTATATCATATAAAATTAGCTTAAGAAGAAAGCATTGTTTGCCTTTATACATTTAATTACGAAGAACATCTGTCACAATGTAACTCACTTCGAAACTGTATGGCGACGAATAAATCATTTAAAAGAAATAATTTGATACGTTATCCCTACCATAATGTGCATATACAGTTTTTAAATCTCAAATAATTAAACTCGTATTCACTATTGTCTTATTGATTATAGATTAAACTACCTAACCCTACCCTACCTAACTACCTTAACCTTGATTGATTATTGATTATTGTTTTAACTTGTTTATTAATATTTTTCCACCTCTTGCAGTCCTTTATTAAATCTTCAGATTATTAATAACATTTTATATGTAGGTTTGTACACACCTTTTTTAAACATAAAGAGCAAATTATTACGTTTCATTTATATTTTAAAAAAACATAGAATATTTGCCTGGTATTTGAACTTAATAACACTCCCAAAAACGTATGTGTGTTTTAGCGAATTTCCCCTATAGGGAAGAAGCTATTACACTAGGTGGCATGGTAAGACTTAAGCCCGAGAACATGATAGCATTTCGTTTTGAGGTCCCCAGATGCCAAAAACACTACTCGTTCAAATTTATATATATGTGTGTGTGCGTGTTTGTTTGTGTGTGACCGTTACCGCGATAACTTTTGGAAGAAACTCCCGATTTTGATTAAATTTGGCACAAATGTGGAGTGTAGATGACTTAAAGTTCGAAAACCAAATCAATCGGACTATGGGAAAAGGGTTTTATGGGGGTTTGAAATTTTACAAAAATCAGTATTTTGCACAATTTCCCCCAAAATGTTATACGCTGAATTTTGGTTATAGCCATTTTATAGAGCTTAATAAACAAATAATTTAGTATTTTGAATCATCAACCTAGGTTAATTTGTTGCAGAGAAAATCCAAAAAAAACGTGTCCCATGTTAATCTTATGGGAAAAAGGTTTTTAGATTCTTCTCAGGTAATTTTACTAAAAACTTCACATTTCTTTTTATCATTATGTTTATAATTATATAATTATAATCCGCTAAGTACGCAGGTTTGCTGTGACGGGGGTATTTTTGTATAATAACATTTTGGTTTTGTCTACGTATGATTCTAGATACTAAAACTAAATCTAAACCAGATTACGCCTTATCTGTGAATACAACAAAATCATTAAACCTTTAATTACACCAAAAAAGTTTTTAATGTAGTTAAGTACAATTATGACGTAATTCGTTACGCTTTATGCGTTACATTATGGTAATACTTGCATAATTGGACTAGACCGTTAATCCAAGTAAGAATAAAATATAAACTTTATTTTATTTGTTTATACTTTAGACAACTGAACAATTGATTTTTTAGCAATACTTTGCAACTACAAATAATGGTTTATTTTTATTTTTACAAAATTATATTGACAAAGTCAAGATTATAGTCAGAAACAGACATTGTCAAATGGAAAACTTAAACATAGTAGTATAAAATTAAAACAATTTTAAAAACCTTGATCAGATGTTATAATACGTTTTAAGAAAACAAAGCACTTTAGAGCTTAATAGTAAAAACTAATAACCTAAAAGAGCTTATAGCTATTAAAATGTTCATTCATTCGTGAGATTTCAAAACAAACTTGGGTGCAATAACAGTGGAAATCTTCGCGAAAGTTGCAATTTCAGTTGGAGTTGTTCTGTCACAATCGGCTTTGTGTAGAGAAGTTGCTAATGTAAATGTAAATAGTTTGAAAGGAGTGAAATTCATTCACACAGATCTTTTGGATTTTCAATAATATTAAAAGCTTTTTTATTTTTATCATATACTTTAAGGAATTGATATTATAAAGTAACTTAAAGCACTCTATTAACTAATAAACTCACACTTACATATTTGTCACTGTAGAGTCTTAGTATATTTTTGTAATTATTGTTTTCTCTCTCCAAATCATTAAATCATTAAATAATTAAATCATGTTTAAGACGCCAACTAATAAATCTAAAAACTGCATAATAAATCCAGGGATTTTATTTTAAATGAAAATACTAATAAAATTAATATATAGGACTCGAAAAAATACTATTGCGGTAAATTAGGTTTATATATCTTCCAACAGATTCATCATTATATTACGATATATACAGCATCAGATACAAGATGTAAAAGCAGAGAATACAATATATTAGTAATAACAAAGGCAACAAACAGTAAAATATTAAATAGCAACGATGATAAGATATAGAGAAAAAAAACAATAATATAAATCAACAACAGCAATACATAACTACAACCACCCATAAGACTAGTTGCATGACCCCTACTCATAAGACTTAAGAGCAACAATGATAAATATGGTGGCAGAATAATAGTGGTATAAATAATTATTAGTGAGAAATCAACTACAATTAACATCCCATATTACCTATAAAAAAATCTTAGCACTGTTTTTTGGCCCGTTAGTGGCACAACATCGCCCGTTAATCTAGGCATCATAGACGCACAAACCACACGAATCACACTCAGAGTATGTGGCCCACAAACAGTAAAAGCAACAGTAACAGTGTGTGTTTATTAAACAGTAATGTTCAATTAGTAACAAACAGGTTAAAATGTGTTTTATTATTTAAGTTGCATGAAAGTATGTCCTAATTTGAAGATTCTAAAATCGTTACTCTCAATGTAAATAGTTTCAAATAAATACCTAAAACAATAGCTTAAAAATTAAGCAGTAACAATTGTGTCAATTTATTAAAATAATATAAAAGTGATTTCGAGTAACATACATGTCATTTTGTATTCAAATATATTATGCACAAATAATAAATTAGTGTAACAGCTACTAGAAAATCGAAGCACCTTTTTTTCCAAAGTCAAAGTATTAAGATCTTATTACCGAAACCTGATCACTCAACTTTCTTGCGATCAGCAAATTATTAACAGTTATCATTCTGCATCAGAATAACAGTGTGGTTACATATCCAAACTGACAATCTCGGTATGGAAATATTAAAGATTTTAAATTTAAAACATTTATTTTATAATTTTTACAAATTGTTTAATAACTTAACTAAATTAATTGTGCGATGAAGAGTTTTGATTTCCCGTCGGAAACATATAATTCAAATAACCTTTAACGAGTCAAATTCAAAATAATTAATATGCGAGTTTTAAAACGTATAAGAATAATTTTGATCTTTTATTAATTTAAATAATTGACCATAAATTGAAATACGTTATTTCGTGTCAGACTTTCTGCACAAAATCCAGTGCGTTGCAAACACTAAAACGTAAGACAATCACGTGTCCCGTATGTGTAGGCTTCAGCATTCACATCAAGCATGTCTCTTCGCTTTGTCTTTCTTCTTTTGGGAACTTCAAGACTCACATTGTGTTCCAGCTACTCTTACTGGAATGATAAAACATCAAAGTCTTTTGAACACTCAGTGAGGAGAATGTGAAAGCCAGAAAATTGCACGTTGACGCCGTTTAAATTATAATATGGTTTAATATCATTCCCAAATAATTTATCTAACAAAAACGAAATATGGCTTTAAATGCATTTAGTCAACGTTTAAAATCTGTGATAGATTTCCTACTTAAAGCACATCTATCATAAATACATTATTTAATATGTTTTGATAATTCGCGTTCGGCCCAACATAATTCATCGTTAAGTGTGTTGACTTGGTACATCTTGTATTTTTATTTTTATTTTGTTAACTACTACTTTGTTTAAACAAATTGAAAAAATGACATATGTGTAAAACCGGGATAGTAAGACAGTATTCTCTGATACATCAGACATATACCACAATTGAGATCTGTTAGCTGAAGCTATGTTACAATTAATTACAGCTAAACCTTAGTTTTTATGACCTTTATCTGACTAGGTATTTTGTGGAGGCGTTCCAAATATAGTTTTCTAGCACCATGTTTTTAGCGACTTTCCCCTATAGGGAAGAAGCTATTACCGTAGTCGGCATGGTAAGACCTAGGCCCGGGACCATGATAACTTTTCGTTTTGAGGTCCCCAGACCCCAAAAACACCATTCGTTCGATACTAGTAGGGGGCATTGGTTCCTTCAGAACCAGCATAGGCGCGGTGAGGACGCGAGGACGCGAGGACGTCCCCCCCCCCCCGATGACCTTGACCCCAAGGTCACCCCCGAGGGCACCCCCCCCCCATGACGTCATCCCCCCCCCGACCTTCCCCATAGTCAAGCTCGGACCCCCCCCCCCCCCCCGTCTGCAACATTTTTCGTGATGAGGAAAAAACTTTCAAAAATTAATAACTAGCCTATTTACTCACCGATTCCCACGGGACTTTTTCCAGAATGTAGGCCTATCCCAGAGGAAGCGAATGACGTAAGAACCCCATAGATCCGCCATTAAACAAGGTCGCTATTAATTTTTAAACGCGTTTTCCTTATGGGATCTCAGCTGTTTACCGACCGATTTTGATGAAATTTCAACACATGTCGGGCGGCGGCCTAAGTAAACCATCCTTTAAAGAAAATTGAAAATCCCCCGTTAAACAGGCCCGCTATTAATTTATAACCGCGTTTTCCTTATGGGATCTCAGCTGTTTACCGACCGATTTTGACGAAACTTCACCACATGCTGGGCGACGGCCTAAGTAAACCATCCCTTAAAGAAAATTGAGAATCCACCGTTAAACGGGCCCGCTATTAATTTTTAAACGCGTTTTCCTCATGAGATCTTGGCTGTTTACTCATCAGCGGTCTTCCAGACCCATCACGATGGTTCAAAACCAGCAAAGGCACGGTGAGGATGCAAGTCCCCCCCCCCCCCGTGAGCGACTCCGCGGAGTCACGTGTCAAGGCGCGTGCTAGGGCCTACGTGACTGCCCGGGGCTGTTTACTCATCAGCGACCTCGACTCATTAGCGACCTCATTAGCTGTTATTTATAAGCGAGTCCTTGAGGGTTTCACCAGAAACCTCGCTTTCGTTTCTATTATTTCTTTTAGTTTTATAATGTGTATTTTATCATAGAAGAGGTAATTAAGGAAAGGGTTTAAAGGTATATTTATTATCGAATTTTTCCGCAATTACATTTTCTAATTGCGCTAGGAGGAGTTCGCTTTGCTCCTCCAGCCTCCGCATTTCCTCATCCATCTGCGCGGTTGCGGCGGTGTCCTCCTCAGGGTATCGGGGAAGGGCGGTGGCGTCCTCAACGGGAGCGGTGGCGACGTCCACAAAGGGGTAAGGCGGCGGCGGGGGTCGCTGCGGCTCGGGCGGAGTCGAGGTGGGTAGAATCGCCCGTACCTCAGCCACCTCGTGCGTTCGTGTGTGTCTCCTCGCCTCAGCCAGACTTTGAAAGGCCGATCCGCAGACGGAACAGTCATACAGCGGCGCATGACCGTGAAATCTCCGCGCGTGTCGGAGCAGGTTGTCTGTGCGGCTGCAGCGTCTTGAACAGTAGGGGCAGGGGTACATAGTGTCGGGCGGTTGCGGAGAGACTGACGACGGTGGCGGTGGGACGATTGCACAAATAAACAGTCAGAATTTTCCCTAGATAAACAACAACAACAGTCGGAAACTTCCTCAAAACAGACCCCCCCCCCCCCGAGATCAACTGGTGTGAGGATATATCTGCCTCGCGACAAAGCTTGGCATGAGGATTCACCTGACCCCCCCCCCCCCCCGACATCACCTGGTTTGAGAGGGCGGGCGTGAGCGCCTCTGGAGGAGTGCAATAGACCCTAGGTCCGACGGCGCACGGTCTCAGTTTCGTCCGAGACTTCTTCACGAGCGGTCACAGCAGCGGCATGAGCAACGCGGTTGAAGTGGATCGAACAATCCGCTGTTTTATGGAGGAGTGGAACGCGATCAACGAAGAGAACGCCAACGCTGCCACCCCCATACCGCCACAGCAACAACAGAGGACGGCTAAAAAGAGGAAGTCAAACGGCGGGTGGACCGCGAATAAAGAAGTGCCTGGTGATTCCCCTACACTGAGTTGGACCGCGGGCGAGCGTCAGTATACGGTGAAGAACCCGACCAACAATGGCAACGTCCTTCTGAAGATGAACGTTTTCCAAGGAGGTCGCTCGACTTGGGCCTGCGGCTTGTATTTGGACGAGCAGCGGGACGACGAGATCTACATGATTCTGACGGATCTGCTGACTAGGCTGCAGAACCTATGGTTGACCAACAGCGAGACGGGAGAGCCTAGATTTGACGGAATCGTCAGGACCGTCAGTCCGCTGCCTACCTGGAGGAAGATCGCGGATCGGTGCGTTTCCACCGCCACTGCTGTCGCCATCCCTGAAAAGCGGAAAAAGATGAAAAAATAAATGAAATAAATTAAGTAATTCGATCCTTCCCTTTCCTACTTTTCCTTATTGTATACTATTGTAAAAATAAAATAAAAAAATAAATAACGTAATAAGGCGAATGAGCGTGTTCCTCAAGATACATATCCAACCTCACCACTCCTCCACTCCACCATCTCTCCACTCCTCCTCCACTCCTCCACTCCTCCACTCCTCCTCCACTCCTCCTCCACTCCTCCTCCACTCCTCCTCCACTCCTCCTCCACTCCTCCTCCACTCCGCCAGTTGGTGTTTTCATCACTACGCCTCCTCCGCGGTTGTCTACAAAAGGCGACTCGGTAGTGAGAGCCAGTCATTCTGCATCCAGCCGCTGTGTCATGCTCAACACGGACCAGAAGATGGACCTCAGGACAGCCCTCAACAGCTGCAAGGCCGCGGGTTATACCCGCATCGTAGACCTGCAGGACAACGTGGTCTTCCCGATCCGCTCGTTTGAGAGGGTGGATACACCATACGGCGAGGCGGTGATGGCCACCTTGGAGGGTCTTGTCGGCGACGACCCGATCCGGATATACATGCCCCGGCGGTACCTTGCAGTCCTGGACGATAACACCATCACGCAGTATAACGTTGGCGTGAGGCCGAGGATGAGCCTTGTGAAGAGGAGCAGCTCTCCAGGCAGTAAAAGTCCTCTCCTAGAATTTGTATAAATAAATGGTATTCCTTATTCCCTTATTTCCTTCAATAAAAAAAAAAAAAAAATCAAATAAAAAAAAAAACGAGAAAAGAATTTAGTTTTAAGAGCCGAGGTGGTGGTGCATGGCAGTCAGTAGACGCCATGGACTTGAGGTGGAAACATCCGTTCACCGCCATCGTGGCTGGGCCCTCAGGCAGCGGCAAGTCGCACTTCGTGGCTCGCTTCATAGAGCACGCCGACCACATGTGCGATACGCGGTTCGCCCGTATCACTTGGCACTATGGCAGTGGTGGTGGCAAGAGCCGTGCGGACTCTGCCGTGCGCTACGTAGCCGGCCTGCCAGACCTGGACGACTATGACGGTAGCGAGCCCGCCCTAGTCATCGTAGATGACATGATGCGCGAGGCCGGCCCCGGCGTAGCGGACCTGTTCACCAAGGGCTCACACCACCGCAACCTGAGCGTGTTCTTCATCACGCAAAACCTTTTTCACCAGGGCAAGGGCCAGCGCGACATATCGCTGAACGCCCACTACATTGTGTGCTTCAAGAATCCCAGGGACCGCGCTCAGATCAAACACCTCGCCCGTCAAGTATACCCGGAGAACCCCAAATTTGTGGAGGAGGCTTACGCGGACGCTACGCGTGATCCGCACGCCTATCTACTCATAGACTTGAAACAGTCCACGCCCGAGGAGATGCGCGTACGTTCAGCCATTTTCCCAGACGACTCGGTGAACTACGTGTACCTGCCCAAGAAGAAGTGATAAATAGGCCGAGCGCGCGCCAGCGTCAGTCATCATGTCACACCGCGTGAAGAAGGACGCGGCGCTGCTGAGGGCCCTAATACACGCTACGCCCAAAGAACGCAAAGCCCTGTTAAAAGCGTGCGACAAGAGTCGCATCAAGTCATTGTGCGAGTGCGCGTATAACGTGCTACGTGGAAACGTACCGCTTTCTCCCTGCCTCAAACGCAAATTGAGCAAACACAAACAGGCGCTCAGACGGCTGGTGAAACGCGGCGAGGGCTGGGCCAAGAAGCGACACTACCTCGTTCAACGGGGCGGAGGGATCTTCCTACCTCTGCTGTTGAACGCTGTTCTGCCCATTCTAGCGCAGAAGCTAATCGGACATGGAGTACGCTAGGAAAATGGTGGTTGTACCGCAGGAGCTCATCGAGAGATTGCGAGAAGGAACGGGACCAGGACCGGAGCCAAGAGGAGGAGTAGGTAGCGCCAATAAGCCAGCTAGCCTAGATGCTGAGATGCATCGCATATTGAGCGACAAGCGGCTGGACGATACGGAGAAATGGAAACAATATCAGCAGGTGTTACAGCGGTTCCTGCACTTTTCCGCGGCTAAACGTCAACCCATAGGTCTGTCAATCATCGAGGGTGAGGAGAGGGAGGAGGAAGCGACGGGAGGTCCGAGTCAGATGAAGCGCGAGTCTAGCGCCTCGGCGGAGGAGGACATTGTGGAATCGTTCTCAAAAATTTACAGGTCGGTGGCGCGCAACTTGTTGCGATTCATGACCCGGCAAGGCAGCCCCATCTCCTGGGACGCCAGTGGGGCGGTGTACGTGGATAAGGTGAAGATCCCCGATTCCAATATAGTGGACATCGCGCACAGCATAGTGAGAGCGCGAAGGGCGGACCGATTGCCTACCGGCTGGCATCAAGTGATGGCCGCCTTGAAGGACATGAACGTGCCCAAAGAATACGTGAGCAATCCCACGGCGTTGCGTTACCTAGGCGTGGGGCTGGACTCGGCATCGAGCCCCTGGGGAGACACGACAGCCTCCTCATCACCCCTGTCACCGAGGTTAACACCAATGCTAGACCGCCTGAGACCGCGACCTCCAGCAGCCAGGAGAAGGATAATAACCGAGGAACCTGACCAGGAATCGTCATTGGACAACTGGGAGCTGTTCTCACCGTAATGGAGAAGTTGTACTACGACCCGAGCCAGCCCGGTTCCCTCGGCGGGGTGGCCGCCCTGGCCAGAGCCGCGCGCCTCCCGAAACGTCGGGTAGCCGACTGGCTGCGCACCCAGGACACCTACACGCTGCACAAGCCTGCGCGCAAGCGGTTTCCCCGCAACCGCTACGCCGTGTTCGGGCCCCGGGAGCTGTGGCAGGCGGACCTGAACGACATGCGCGGCCTGAGCCGGTACAACGACGGAGTCAACTACCTGCTGACTGTGATAGACGTATTCAGTAAGCGGCTGTTCGCGGTATCACTGAAGAGGAAAAGCGGGCCTGAGGTAGCTGCTGCGTTCGAGGGAATATTCGCTGAGGCGACTCCCCGCTGCCTACAGACCGACAAGGGGACGGAGTTCACCGGGGCCGCGACCAAGCGTGTGTTCAAGAGTCACGGTGTAAACTACTTCACCACGCAGAACCCCGACGTGAAGGCGGCGGTGGTGTAGCGAGTCAACCGCACGCTCAAGAACCGCATGTGGCGCTACCTGACCTACAAGAACACGTATCGCTATGTGGACGTGTTGGACAGGCTTGTGGACGCCTACAACCGCAGCCCGCACAAGAGCCTGGGTGGCCTACGACCCGTGGACGCGGACAGCGGCGATGGTCAAACGGTGTACAAGGTGTGGCGTCACATGTATGGAAAGGCGATCCGGCGACACAAGCCCAGGTTCGAGCCTGGTGACACGGTGCGCATAGCCAAGGAGAAGGGCACGTTCGCCAAAGGTTATGAGACCAACTGGAGTAAGGAGCTGTTTGTGGTGGACCACGTATACAGGTCGCATCCTCTGCCATTGTACGTGTTGCGCGACCTGAACGGGACGCCGCTGGAAGGGCGCTTCTACGAGCATGAGATGCAAAAGGTAACGATGGCCCCGGACCGCCTGTACCAAATAGATAAAATACTGGACACTAAAGGGCGAGGCTCCAGTAAGCGCTACCTAGTCAAGTGGGCCGGTTACGGAGAGGACTTCAACTCGTGGGTACCTGCATCTGAAGTGCAACAGCTGCGATGACGAGGCACAACCAGTTTTACCTGACGTTGCCCAGTAACAGTTCAATGACGTACTATCCCAACAACATGGTGACAAACTACACGACCCATCTACCCTCGACCGTTGATCTGTCAGACGGCGAGTGGGAGGTCGCTCTGGCGGAGGCGCACTACCCCTTCTCTTTTCTGACCGTCGGTGAGGGAACCTACATCAAACTAGTGCTGGGAATGAGGGACTCGAAAGGCGGGTTGGTCGTGGTGGACAAGTTGTTAATCAAAGTGGAGCCGGGCAATTACAGTAGTACCGAGGAACTTGTGCACGCAATCAACAACCACCCTCAAATGAAGAGTAACCTGTGCACCTTCTCGTATGACGAGAGGTCCTCCAGGGTGGAATTGATGTCGACGTCTTCAGCCGTTCAGAGCCTCAAACTGAGCCCCAGTTTGGCGCTACAGTTTGGCTACGAGGTGGATACGGATATCGTCAAGCGTCACAGGTCCGTGAGGCCGACTAACCTCTTCGCCGGTCTACCATCACACATGTACGTGTATTGCGACCTGGTGGAACCCCAACTGGTGGGCGACGCTGTGGCGCCACTACTGAAGATCCTCAACATCGACATCAGGAATTACACGTACGGTGCCAACACGACAGTGTATATAATAGACCCGCACTACGTGCCGGTGATTAAAACCTCATTCGAGAGCGTGGAAATCGATTTAAGGGACAACCAAGGGCGACACTTGCCATTCCACTTCGGGACCACGTGCATGAAGCTTCATTTCAGGAAAGAGAGGCAGCGGCAATGAATCCGAGCGATCCCTATCTGGCGTATTACCGCCACCAGCAGGCGGGCCATGGCGTATCCTCCGTATTCAGAGGAGCCGCTTTCCAACGCGGACACGGCATCGGCAGTTTCCTAGGCGGGCTGATGCGTACAGTGGTCCCGTTGATCAGGTCCGGCGCGTCGGCGCTGGGCAAGGAGGCGCTGAGGTCCGGTGTGGGCTTCTTGGGCGACGTGGCGGCGGGCACAGCCAACCCCCGAGTCGCAGCCAACGCTCGACTCAGACAGTTTACCGGGTCGCTGAAACGCAGGGCCGATGAAAAACTGGATCGCGTGCTGAGCGGTGGTGGTGCCTATAAGAGGAGGCGTGTACAGCAGGTTACTCCTCAGTCTCTAGCGAAACTCCTCGGAGCGAGGAAGAAGAGCGCTGCCCCCAAGAGGAAGCCCACAAAACGTGTCGCTAAGAAGAGGAGAAGCAAGAAGAGCGAGAGTACCGTGAAGGACATTTTTGGATAATGGCGTTTCTACATCAGAAGTCGTGCGAGTGTGTCAAGACCGAGTTGGACCTGTTCTCGCTACCGCCCACGCAGACCAGTAT
The DNA here is from genome assembly GCA_963675035.1 of Allygus modestus. Classification (NCBI taxonomy): domain Eukaryota; kingdom Metazoa; phylum Arthropoda; class Insecta; order Hemiptera; family Cicadellidae; genus Allygus; species Allygus modestus. Next base: position 391,671,600 of record OY776112.1, on the reverse strand, counting down.
AGAGAGCGGTAAATGGGTGCAGTACAAGCCCATCTCCTCCCTGACAGACGACTCACCCGTTGAGTTCATAGTTCCGGGTCACGGGGACGAGTACACGGATCTGTCACAGACGCTACTGCATGTGAAGGCTACCATTAGAACGGCTAGTGGAGGCGCTGTAACGGGTGATCAAGCGATAAAAGAGGTGGGTCCGATTAACAACTGGCTGCACTCGCTGTTCAGTCAAGTGGACCTGTACCTGAACAACAAACTGGTGTCTCCTCAGAACAACACGTACGCCTATCGCGCCTACCTGGAGAACCTGTTGTCCTATGGCGGTGATGCCAAGACATCGCACCTCACCGCGGAGTTGTTCTACGAGGACTATGCCGGGTACATGGACAATACTGAGGAGGATAATGCCGGGCTCAAGAACCGGAGGGAGTTTGTCAAGGCCAGCCGGTACGCGGACATGGTCGGACATCTGCACGTTGACCTGTGCAACCAGGAGAAGTTCATGTTAAACGGCGTGGAGATGCGCTTTCGCCTGATCAGGTCAAAGAACTCATTCTCCATCATGTCTAAAACCGTGACAGACTACAAAGTGGACATCGCCGAAGTCAACCTGTTTATGCGCCGCTGTAAGATCAACCCGAGCGTGCTGTTGGCTCACAGCAGGACGCTGGAGTCGGGCACAGCCAAATATCCCATTACGCGCGTGGAAGTCAAATCCTTCACGCTACCCTCCGGTATTAGCAGCAAGACTCTGGACAGTGTGTTTCTGGGTCAACTGCCAAAACGCGTTATAGTTGGCCTGGTCAGCAATCAGGCGTTCAACGGGGACTACAAGAAGAACCCGTTCAACTTCACCCACAGCCACGTGAACTTCTTCGCGCTGTACATAGATGGTGAGCAAGTACCATGTAAGCCGCTTCAACCGGATTACACGTTCGGTAAGGAGTTGTGCGTGCTCGCCTACCACACGCTATACACCGGCACCGGCATCAATTTCTCAGACTGTGGTAACGAAGTCAGTCGCAACGAATACCCCTATGGATACTGCCTGATGGCGTTTGATCTGACACCCGATATGGCGGCCTCTCAATCCAGCCACTGGAACCTGGTGCGCAACGGTAACCTGCGCATAGAGATTGGGTTCTCCGAAGCCTTGGCGGAGGCGTTCAACTGCATAGTGTATGCCGAGTTGGACAACGTCGTGGAGGTGGACCGTCACCGCAACGTCACAGTCGACTTTGGCGGGTAAACGAGTTGCCGCGCGCTCAAGGTTACCGCGAACCGTGATGGCGGCGCGCGCACCCAAGGTTTTCCCGCTAGGCGCGCTCCCGCCAGCGCTCAGTCGAGTTCAGTCAGCCGTACGGGATGGACGTGTCGCCACCGATCTACAACGAGCCGCCGCCAGCGCGCTGTCATCACGGAAGCGTGGTGATGGATATGCAGTGTTTTAAAGACAGTGATAATGACTTTCTACTGAAAGAGGTTTGCGTGGTGGACGTGACTACCGGCACGCTGCTCCTACATCACATCACCCGCCCACCCTTCAGTAAGGACCTCCTGACTTCCGAGAAACAGCGCGAGAGCGTCTGGGTCACTCGCCACTGCCACGGCTTGGAGTGGGACCAGGGGGACATCGCGTACGTCGCCCTGCTGGACAAGCTGCGCTCCTGCCTCATCCACCGCCCCCTGGTCTACGTCAAAGGATCGCAGAAGAGGGACTTTGTACAACGCCACCTCATAACCGAGCCCGCCGCCACCACCGCTCAGGACATGGAGGATCTGGGCTGCGGGTCGCTCAACGGTGCGCCCACCTACCGGACTCTGCGCTGTCGCCACCATAAGAGCTCCCACAACCGTTGCGCCCTTCATAACTGCATAGTATTGCGGGACTGGCTCGTGGCTAACGACAGTCCAGACCCATCCACCTCGAGCTGCCTGTGCTGCTTCCGCCCACGATGAATACCGTCCAGATCAGAGAATGCCTGGCGAAGATCCCCGGACTGAGGAACGTTGCGGTCTACGCCTCTGACCAACTACCGGACGTGCCGGTCAAGCCTCTCACCGCCATCGTGTCCAACACGGTAGCACACACCGAGGGAGGCGAACACTGGGTGGCGTTTTACTGCTCGGAAGAGGACAGACTCGAGTACCTGGACAGCTACGGAAGGCCGCCATATCAGGCCGACTTTCAAATGTTCCTGAGGCGCAATCCTCATCACCGCCACTACGTCTACAACAGGTATCGGCTCCAGGGCTACGATACTTCTGTTTGCGGCTACTACTGCCTCACTTACCTGTACTGCCGGGCTGTTCTCCGCACGTCACTCAGCGACTACGTCCAGCTCTTCGACCCTGCCGCTCCCGCCGCCAACGACGCTCTCGTCCGCAGACTCTTCCACTCCATATTCGCTTAAAACTAATTTGTAAGGTTTTTGTAGTATGTGTATGTAACCTTATTACTGTACAATACATACCTCATAATGATAAAGCTTGTGTTTTCATTTCTCCTTTCTCCTTACTAAATTTAAAAAATTAACAAAACTGAGGCAGCGGGGCTGGACCTCAGGTTTATATACCAGCGGCGCGTGTCACTGGCTGAGCCCCCGCCAAGCGGCAGTGAAGGTCGCCAAAGAGGGCGCGTCACGAGACCCCTCGGACATCAGCAAACCGCTGAGCAATTCGAGGGTGCAACCTTGAGCGTCAGCAAACCACTTAGCAACTCCTTCCTGGGCAACTCCTTCAGGACCGTCCCCCGACACGCGCCGCCAATCGCTCCCGGTTGGCGGAGGCTTTTTAAGCTGCACGGCTCGGGCCAAACGGCCCATAACGCCTTTCACTTTAGTTTTTCTGAGCCTACCGGCTTTTGAGTGAGCAAAGGGGAGGAAATAAACAACTCAGGTTCGTGCTGTACATAAAGCTATTATATTTTCTTACAAATACTATTTACAAATTTTTCTTAAAATTAATATTAAAACTAAACTGGGAATTCCTCTTCCTCGTCTTCATCCTGAGGCTGCCCCTCCTCCTCCTCACCATCCACCTCCATCCGTCGATCTCCTCTCCTGGCTGGTAGCGGCGGGACGTCTTTGTGTCCCCACGGTAGAGTGTGGATGCCGTCGGGGAGGACACACCGCTTGTCATCAGTCGGGCTGAGACTCAGCTTGTCCACTTCCACGGTGTAGACCCGGTGTAAGTGGGACTGGAAGCGGACGTTGGTGGTGCGCTTTTGGACCCCCTCAAACAGGCACTCTCTGTAGTCGTCGGGGGTGAGGACGTTCTTGACAACGCCCTTCGCCACCCCCTTGGCCCGCTTGAGAGCCTTGCTGCCGCCTGTCGCTGCGTCCTCGATGTCCATAAAGTACAGCTTGGACCGCAGGCCGAGGTACTCGAATAAGGACAGACCGTTGCACTCGTCCTTAAACTTTCCAATGACCTTGGCGTTGACGGGGCTGTAGCAGGGGTGAGACCTCGGATAGCCGCTGGTGTCGAAGTCGTCCAGGTGTTCCTTCATCTCGGCGTAGACGTCCTGGGACACGATGTCAAAGACGTAGCTGTCCGTGTCCATGTAGTCCACGGTGAGGCGGTCACTGTAGCGCTCCTTCATCTTGCGCAGGAACTCGTACATGAGCCACTTGCTCAGCTCCAGGACTGTCATGCCTACGTAGACGGGCTTGTCCAACATGATGTTGACCTTGGACAGATGCACCAGGGCCACGTCCTCCGTGTAGTACGTCCGGTCCAGGAAGTTGGATCTGGCGACGTACTTGGAAAACCTCTCCGGGGTGCACACCAGCTTCACGTTGAGGCGCTTCCGTACATTCTCGATGGTTTTGCCAAAGACCGCGTTATTCATGAGCTTGAAGAAGTCCTGTTCGAACTTGGTCTTGGCCCTCTTCCGCAGCTCCGTGTTCATCAGGATGTACGGTTCCAACCACCGCGACTGGCGAAACGAGATCGCCCGATGCACCGCGACCAGCTCCAATCCGTTTTGCAGCGCCTGCTGCAAGACCCTGTAGTGACAGATGTAGTGCGTCTTGTCGTCCAGGGTCGTCAACAGTTTGGGGAACTTCCCTGTTGGCGGACGCTTCGTCTCGCAGCAGTAGGGAAGGTCCTTGTGCAGGTCGTGTAGGCGCGCGGGGTAGTGGAGGTCCACCTCCAAGATGTAGCCTCGATCAGCCTCTGCGTCCAGCGCCGCAATGTCCAACGCCTGTATTTCTTCACGGCTGAGCCACTCGAAGTCTCCGGTCGGCAGGCACTGGGACATGGCCCAGCCGTAGAGGTTGTTGGCGTCCAGGTACAGGAGGAAGCGCGAGGGCTCGTCCGGGCGGTAGTCCGGGCACCTGTCGTGGTTGGCCTTGGCGTAGCGGGTGATGGCCTGTGAGATCCCTCCCCGGATCCCCTGCTCCACGAACAGGTACATGTCAAAGTCCTGCAGCGTGTCCAGCTCCACACCGCAGGTCTTGAGCATTACGTCCCAGGCGTAGGACGGCAGGGTGTAGTAGTGGGCGGGGTCCAGCCCGTACTCTGCCAGCGAGGTGTCGCGGAACTGCTCAAAGACATCGGTGAGTAGGGCGATGTCGCATCGCAGGTACTTGTCCGCGTAGTCCTTGAGGTGCTGACACTCAAAGGCTCGCCACACGTTGAGGGCGTGCTCGTACTCCTCGTCCTTGATGTCCTCCAGGGTCATGGAGTTCCTGAACGCCTCCTTGGGCGGTAGCTCCCTGGTCCTGTACAGTGTGTCGTAGGACGTCACGAAGTCGTAGGGGAACACGCCCTTCCTGCGCACCAGGTCGAACAGCCGGTCGTCGGGGAAGCGCTTCCTCGTCTCGCGCATCCTGTCCGTGGGGAGTCCCGCCGCCAGGTTGGCCAGGCTCATGGACAGGAACCTGTAGGTGTCTAGGAAGCGCACCGCGAAACTGCTCTGACGTTGGTTGTCTCCAGGCTGACCAAAGTGGAATCGCTTGGTAAAAGCGATGTACCGCTCCTCCGTGTGGGCCAACACGTCCACGTCACCGGGGTCGATGGCCAGCTCGCGCACTACGAAGTGGGCGTCGTAGTTGGACAGGTTGTGGAAGTAGCAGTTGATGTGTCGCTGCTCCCGGTACCTGAGGTTGCACGAGCGGTGGGCGGCTCCTCGGAACTCGTAGGGTGGGGCGTGATTGTGGTCCCGCACCTTAACGTCCTGGTCCGTGAACTCCTTCCCGCAGAGGTAGCAGTGAGTCGCTGCCAGGTACTCGTTCATCTCCTGCCGGGTCAGAGAAGGGTGCAGAGCTCTCATGCTGAATAGGAACTCCCACAGCGCCAGCACGTCCATCTTCAGCCTCTCCATGAAGACCTTGGACGCGTCAGCCCCGAAGTAGACGCGGGGCTCAAACTCCTCCAAACCGAGCGAGTCCACGATCTGGTAGGCAAAGGCGTACGGGACGTGCAGTTGCAGGGGCCTCGTGCCGGGTGGCGCTTCCGCTGGGTCAACAGCGGCGGGCTGCAGAGCACACTCAAAGTCCGCGTAGATGCAGAACCTCTCCCGCCCTTGTTTACTACTTGAATCTGTTTACTCGGCTAAAGCCGTTTACTCTCGAAAACAAGTCATTAGTACTGGTTTCTTGTTTAACGTAAAAACCGTGCCTAACGCTTGATCGTGAGGAACTGCATAGAGGACTGGCGACCTCTTCCTCATCTCAATCACCAGTTTGAGTCCAGTAATACAAGGGTAAGGAACTGTGTATGAGGATATTGGAGAAGTGCTTAACAAATCTACTGGTGGTTTCCTATTTAACCTAAAACCATACCTGGCGCTTGATCGTGAGGAGTGGGAGGATGAACTGCTGCGAGGTGGCGTCGCAGGTTGTCGCTTCGCCCGAAGCGTCGCCCGCAGACGTTGCAGTCGAAATGGCGGTCCCTGTGAGCGGCTGCCGTGTGACGAGCCAGGGTTCCAGCGAAGAAGCGACCGCAGACCTCACACATACGAGGAACAGCCATCTGCAACATCGGGTATCCATACAGTACATCGGGGCTTGGTAACAGTACCCTTCTAATAGTAGACAGAAATAAATTACAAGAATAGCTCCTATGACATTCCTAACACTGTTACACGTCTTTATCTTTGTTTCGCTTGCACATGGCGATTTTAATCTCGTCTATAATTCTACTAAGCAAAACCAAATTTTATTTTCCACTGTGATATATAAAATATTAAATATTAATTTTAGCTAATTGGGATTTAGAGCATTGGTAAATCGGCTGATGAAAAGATAAATTAAATGTTACTTACATTTTAAGATATCCAAAGAGAAAACTCCACACAGTCGCACAAGCACAGGTTGTAAAGTGTATCTCGGAGACGGCAATACTTCGTCCGCGCAGTAAGAGCTCCAAAGACAAACTGATGAAACCCTCGAGGACGCGCTTATAAATAACACTCCGGTCGGGAGGAGGCCTCGCCGGAGGAGTGAGGGAAAGTCGCTAATGAGTAAACAACCCCGGGCGGTCACGTAGGCCCTAGCATGCGCCTTGACACGTGACTCCGCGGAGTCGCTCACGGGGGGGGGGGGGACTTGCATCCTCACCGTGCCTTTGCTGGTTTTGAACCATCGTGATGGGTCTGGAAGACCGCTGATGAGTAAACAGCCAAGATCTCATGAGGAAAACGCGTTTAAAAATTAATAGCGGGCCCGTTTAACGGTGGATTCTCAATTTTCTTTAAGGGATGGTTTACTTAGGCCGTCGCCCAGCATGTGGTGAAGTTTCGTCAAAATCGGTCGGTAAACAGCTGAGATCCCATAAGGAAAACGCGGTTATAAATTAATAGCGGGCCTGTTTAACGGGGGATTTTCAATTTTCTTTAAAGGATGGTTTACTTAGGCCGCCGCCCGACATGTGGTGAAATTTCATCAAAATCGGTCGGTAAACAGCTGAGATCCCATAAGGAAAACGCGTTTAAAAATTAATAGCGACCTTGTTTAATGGCGGATCTATGGGGTTCTTACGTCATTCGCTTCCTCTGGGATAGGCCTACATTCTGGAAAAAGTCCCGTGGGAATCGGTGAGTAAATAGGCTAGTTATTAATTTTTGAAAGTTTTTTCCTCATCACGAAAAATGTTGCAGACGGGGGGGGGGGGTCCGAGCTTGACTATGGGGAAGGTCGGGGGGGGGGTGACGTCATGGGGGGGGGTGCCCTCGGGGGTGACCTTGGGGTCAAGGTCATCGGGGGGGGGGGGGACGTCCTCGCGTCCTCGCGTCCTCACCGCGCCTATGCTGGTTCTGAAGGAACCAATGCCCCCTACTGATACTGTATATATATATATATATATATATATATATATATATATATGTGTGTGTGTCCGTGAGCAGGATAACTCTCGTAAAAATTATCCGATTTTGATTAAATTTGGTATAAACGTGTAAAGTAACATTTATGACTTTAAGTTCGAAAACCGGCCGGATCGCTCTATCCGAAGGGGTATTTTGGGGAGGTTTTGTACCCCAAAAATGGGTTTTTTAAATTTGTTATACATAATTTTGGAAATAGTCAAATTTTAGTTTTCACTATTTGATTCAGCTTAAAAAAACACACAATTTGGTATTTTTATCATCCCTCTACGTCAATTGGTTACCGAGATATTGAAAGTGCTAAACACAGTACGTTGTCTAATGACATTCTTATGGAGGAAAAGACAAATTTTATATCTCGCTTATTTACGAACGTATACTGATGAAACTTGGTATACACCTTCATCTGGTTGTGGTCTATTGATAGTTGCTCAAAAAAAATTTTTTTGCCAAAGGCTTCCGTAGCAGCAAACCTGCATACTCACCCACCATGTTTTTCTTATGGAGAATACTTAAATGCTATGTTTCTCTTAATTATGGACATAAATGAATAAAAACTGGTATACCGCATCACCTAGTTAAGTTCTATTGATATTAGCGTCAAAACCCATTTATTGTGTTCCTTGTTGCAGCAAAACTGCATACTCAGCCCCAATGTTATTCTTATGGAGAATAATTAAAATTGCATATATCGCTTATTTGTGAATATATTTTTATGAAACTTGGTAATTGGCTTTATTTAGTATTAAAACATTTATATCTCTATTGGAAATTCTCTGAGTATGCAGGTTTGCTGCGACGGGGGTATTATCTTCGTAGTTTGAAAGATTAACCAAGTGTAAAGCTCAATTTATAATTGAATCTACTAAACTTGGTTTCACTCTTGTTTTACACACGTTATTATACATAATTAATTACTGACTTACTTTGGCCTTAGTTACTTTTTTATGTAATATTAGTGTTATTTTAAGGTGAAAATATACATTTAATGTAATGATATCTTTAATTATTTCACGACGTCAACAGTGCCCTCTAATGCGTCCTATCGTCAACTTGTAGTTACATTATATCTTTCCTGGAAACTCACGCGCTCTCGTTATATGAGTATTAACAATAAACTTAAAGAACATTGTCAATCAGTAGCGAAGAATTGTTATAAATTATTGGCCGGCACAATTCAAAAACCAATCCCCTCAATGGCGGTCGCGTGACTTACAAAGGAATGGTTGTTCTGTTGGAACTCCGACTAGGGTAAATCCTGTTTGAATCAAGTCCTCTATATTTTAGTATTGTATAAAACGTTTTTAGAATTTCAAATGACAGTTTCTACTGTCTATCTTATTTAATAAATCAGTTCGGACATTTTATATCTCTGATTAGAAAAAATTAATTTCACGACGTTTCAGAATACGTTTTAGGTATTCCTTGCCTGAAGACGGGATCAGTTTTCAGATCCCCAAAACGTTTTGAAGCCTAACTATACGTTAAAAGGGTGTTAAACAATGTTATTTAAAGATTTCGAAGGATTTGTGAATGGTGTATTAATTACGTATGGCTTTTAGATGGACGTTTTTAGCTAAGGGAAAGGTTATTTCACATCAGGAAATGATCCAATTAAGTTTCATCGATAGTCCACCAATGTACGACAAGTGGTTTACTAATCGCCGGGTGGTGGTATTTTTACAAATCTTAAGGTCAATGACCATTTAATTCATTTTGAAACAGTGCCCTTACGGATATACGTAGCGTGGCTAAGACTAAGACCGGTGGTTGCTAACGCGGAATTATAAACTAATATCTCAAAGAACAATTGGAAGCTCACCTCGGCACCAACAGATGGTCGTGAAATGCCCCCTGTAGATTTGGGGCAGACATTTTGATTTAGCCGTCCAACTTCACCATTTCGCATCATCTGGACTCTTTGGACATTAGCGAAATAGCCTAATTTTAATTCCCTTATTAAAGTTTTCAAAGATTTCTATTGCAGTTAACCATCTACCCAAGTGTAGGTGCAGTTGTGTTAGTATTGAATATGATTTATGTTATATTCAAATTAGGGGTTTAATAAGTTTATATTTACTCCTCCAAATATTGTTAGCTCAATAATTAGTTTTAGTTTGTAGTTTTCAAATTTTTAAATTGTTCTTTGCATTTGATTTTTTAATTTGTTCCCTTGTTTTTCCAGGTGAGTCATAAATTTAACGTAGGAAATAATGAGAAGGTATGTATTAACTATATTTTAAGGTATACCTCTTGATATTTTATTGAAATAGCTATAAATATGTAAATATAGACAAATATATGCACCGTGACGGGAGCATACTATAGTTATCAAAAATCACGGGTCTTGTTTTTAATTGTGTCTTGTGTGTCATTGTACTATATGAGTTCGTGTTTCAATTTTAAATTTATATGACAAATCTTGAAGATGCTGCCTGAAGATGTGATTGTTGCCACGAAACATGTAGCATAGTTGCAACACAACAGGATATTGAAAGGTAACAAGTTTATTTTGTTACTGATTTAAATATCAATATCCAGCAATAGGAAAATTAATTCGGAAATATAGAATTCGTTATTTAATCCGATCGTCTTAGTACTTGTAAATTTAACAAAATCAATGGATTGTCTTAAATTATACATGTGTGATGTTTTGGTATCAGGTTTGTGTCATATTTCCATATCAGTGTTATGCATATTTCGGACAAATTCGTTAATTCTGAAATCTCACTATTGTAAACATTATGAACATTATTGGTTAATAAAATCCCTAAAATAAAATCATAAAATAATGAGTACAATTAACTACGAAGGAAAGCTGAGGTTAAAGACTTGGATTTGGGAACAACAGGAAATGACAGAGTAACAAAACAGGAAATAAACGATCAAATTACACAGGTAAATGACCCAGGGTTCAAGCCAAAGAATCAAAGTAACTCACCAAAAATGCCAATGATGGCGGCGGAATGCTGACCAGCTACGGCCACGAATCACGGCGGGTGTAGAAGTCCACGATCGACGTGATTGGTTGACGTGGGCGTGGTCGACCGAAATTGGGGGAAACACGAAATCGGGGGAAACATATCGAGGAGAGATGATGAACAGTCAGAAAAGGAGAGGCAAGAAGTGAAGAGTTGGGAAGTAAGGGGGGCTGGATCGAGTAAGTCCCACAGCACTTAGGTTATAGTAAAACACCGGGTGTTGACGACCTTTCCAACCAAGTCCGCCAACGCAGGGCCAACAGAAGTACTCGTACAACAGCGACCACAACCCATAGGGAGAAGAGGGCGGACCGTGTCTGCGACCGGAGGAGCCTTGGAAGAATTCTTCGAGACAACCACCGACAAGGGGGACCCGGGACCACTTCTGGACGCTGCGACCACTCCTGGGCACCTTGACCACTGCACGGGACCACGGAGAGGCGAGGACCGACCAACAACGCAGGGAGACCGCCTGACAGCCAAAATTTCGGACTGTGTGGTATGTGATCTTCACTAAATTGCTGCTCTAGTTAAAAGGGGGAAATTTGAAAGAACAGTCGAAGGTTAAGGGAAATGATTTGATGATAATAATGATTAAGCAATGATGAAGATATTTAAAAGGTAAAGCTTACTAAGACAAGCAATAAATAATCAAAACAGAAAGGGGAAATCTATATATATATATATATATATATGTAAATTTAAGAAGCCTCAGAGTAAATGACAGGGTTAATTGTTGATCAAAAATTAAAGACGGTAGGCATAACCAGAATGGCCTATAGGCCAAGTTGAAATTTAAAATAGTTGTACATAAAGATAGCAGTAGCTCGATGTCATTAACTATCGTTCAATTAATTTAGTAAGTGTTAATGAATAACTGATACATGAATGAATAATTGGTTATTGAAGTATAAAGGCCCACATGGCTTAACATTTTAATGTAATATCATGTGACAATGTTTAATTTGGAAAGGTCTGAGGGTAGTTATTTTGATGCGTAATTGATGGATGAAATATAAATGACTAAACCATTATTAACGTGAATTGAGTAAGCCTTTAATGGTAGATTAACGGCTACATGCCCAATAATGAAAATTAAATGTTAAATATCGAGTTAAGGGTGTGTATTCATATGGAAAGTGTGAACTGTGATGTATAGTTGCCTTAAAGAACTTTGGCCATGCCAAAACAGAGTGATCATTAATGATTTGTTAGCTTAAGAGAGTTGTTGATTTATATTGTGTTTGTCTTTCAGTTGTATATTATATATAGGAGTTAGGGCACAGAGGCCTCTAATTAAAGGGTTGTCACGAATAATTATCATTATATAATAAGGAAGAAATAGTCATCCGATTTATGAATATTAAAAGGTACATGTTATCACAGACTTTGGTGTCCTTTCAATCAATTTCCTGGTTTCCATCTCACTAAGCTAAGCGAGTTATGATTCAGACTTAAGAGAGGAGGAAAAAAGGAAGAGGATCTTACAGTATCAAAAACGTCCTCTGTTAAACATACCCTTTAACTCAGTATTTCAATCATTTTCACTGGGTTTAATCTAAAAATGAAATAATTGCTAAACAAAATAACATAAATAAGAAATCGTAATGAATAGTTTTTAAATTTCTCAAAAGTATACTTCCAGAAGGAGAATGCCAATATCCAACAGTTACTCTACCACTAGTAAACTATTTCCATGAAAGTTTCAATACTCATTTACATATACTTTCAGAATCTAGAAAATTTCCACCAAACAAAACACAGGGATTAGAATAAGGAGAACTATTAAAAAAGGTAATTACGTAGAGCTTTAGTGATTGTTTAAACCTGTAAACGTGTAACATACAAGCTAGGCGCGGCCACAGTTGCAATGTGTCAATCAACGAAACCTAATTTCCTGATCAAAATCCGACAGCTCAAGGGCTAACATAGGGGCATTTTGCTGTTCATTTCGATGAAAACCGTTAGACAGTTTTGTTTGATTTAAAGGCTGAAAATGTATAATTTAAAACAAGTAAACTTATACACAACTATATTTGAAAATTGTCTTTCTTAACCATTAATATTCGAAATATCTATGAAAAAAAGGATTTTCTGACCTTCATGAAAATTAACCTACAAACTACAATGTAAGTTAAACGTTACGAAATGCATGTTAAATTAATACTTTTTATAAAAACAGCCCACTCAGATTACAAGGCCCACTTTACTTTGTACAAACATTAAAAAATAAGGTAAAGAAGGTTGGGTTATAGTCATTTTCCAAAGTATAAGTTGAAAAAGTGAACTTTTTTAAACTGATATATCCTCTAATATCACTTGTAAAGTTGCACATAGTATCATTAGCACTGTAGTAGTAATGGTACAACAGCAAATAACATTGTAATACAAGCTGCAAGACCGAGATATTGCAGCTGTCATGACTTTGAAGCGATAATATATTAATGTCCTAATGATATGAGAACACTACTGGCCTGTATGCCGAGGTGTTTATTAATCATCTCGTTGAAATGTAGACTGATATATTCCGCTACACATTAGATTTGCTGTTTATTTGGATGGCAGGAACTTTAGGAATGTTTGTCGGAACATCGGTTACCCTAACAATATCCTTTAGTAGTACAAGGGAAATTGTTAAATAAGGAAAGTGATGGTTGACAGGGGGAAGCTATACTTTTAGCGAATTTCCCCTATAGGGATGAAGCTATTACCGTATTCGGCATGGTAATACCTAGGCCCGGGACCATGATGATAACTTTTCGTTTTGAGGTCCCCAGACCCCAAAAAACCCATTCGTTCGAAACTGTATATATAAATATATATATATATATATATATATATATGTGTGTGTGTGTGTGAGTGTGTGTGTGTGTGTGTGTGTGTGTGTGTGTGTGTGTGTGTGTGTGTGTGTGTGTGTGTGTGTGTGTGTGTGTGTGTGTGTGTGTGTGTGTGTGTGTGTGTGTGTGTGTGTGTGTGTGTGTGTGTGTGTGTGTGTGTGTGTGTGTGTGTGTCCGTGAGCACGATAACTCTCGTAAAAATGATCCGATTTTGATAAAACTTAGTATAAACGTGTAAATCAACATTTATGACTAAGTTCGAAAACCAGCCAGATCGCTCTATGCGAAGGGGTATTTTGGGGGGTTTTGTACCTCAAAAATGGGTTTTTCGAATTGTTTACATATAGTTTTTTAAATAGTCAAATTTTAGTTTTCACTATTGGATTCAACTTAAAAAACACAAAATTTGGTATTTTGATCATTCCTCTACGTGAATTGGTTACCGAGATACTGAAAGTTCTAAACTCAGTCAGTTGCCTAATGTTATTCTTATGGAGGAAAAGAACATTTTTATATCTCGCTTATTTATGAACGTATAATGACGAAACTTGGTATACAGCTCCATCTCGTTGGGTTCTATTTATATTTTCTAAACAAATTTGTTTTGCCAAAATCTCCCGTAGCAGCAAACCTGCATACCCACCCCCCATGTTATTCTTATGGAGAATAATTAAATGCTCTGTCTCTCTTAATTATGAACATAAATGAATAAAAAGCAGGTATACGATTTCATCCAGTTGAGTTATATTGATATTAGCGTAAAACCTATTTTTTGTGTTCCTTGTTGCAGCAACCCTGCGTACTCAGCCCCAATGTTATTTTTATGGAGAATAATTAAAATTGTATATATCGCTTATTTGTTCATATATTTTGATGAAACTTGGTAAGTGGCTTTATGTAGTACTAGCTGTGTACCCGTGCTTCGCAACGGACTGTTTGTGGTACTTACATAGCACTTTAATTTTTCATTATCAATATATTTATTTCAGGAAACGAAATTCCCAAGAAACCGGTGTGCTGGTAACGATGCTCGTTTCCCATAGGAAGTTTTTTTTTCAGGCACCGCTGCCTCATTAACTTAACAAATTTTAGCAGATATTTACAGATTATTCACACTCTATTTACATGCAATCAAAACTATCTTTCAGTACTGTACAGGGCTTATGCTCGACAAAAAAAGCTCTTAGTTGCTAAGAACCTCTCTGTTCACTACATTCTTTGTTCTTCTTTCTGGTTGCAAAATAACCAAGCTGCCAGGAGAGCTCACCCTTGAACACGCCACATACAGTTGGCCATGAGCGAAACAATCACTTCTCAGATCCACACCAGCTACTTTCAAACTCTGCCCCTGAGCCTTGTTGATTGTCATAGCATAACAGACCCTCACAGGGAATTGCAGACGTTTAAACTGAAAAGGGTAATCTGATGGAATAAGAGGAATTCGGGGTATGAATACAGTTTCGCCTTGGCGCCATCACCAGGTATAATATTAACCCTATGAGGGTTTAAAGCGCTACAAACAAACGCACAGACAAACGCTAGATGAGGGAAAAGAGCCAATAATGTGCGTCAATCCTTGGGCAAAGATGTATGATTGTTGTAATTTACTCGCTGGTGAACTAAATATAAATATTACAAATTTTACTTTTGAATTAAAAGTATATTTTTAGTTATGAATCAAATTATGACCAAACACAGAGATTTTTTGTCAGCAAATAATATTAAAATTAGGAATTAATTTAATTTTAATAGCTAAAAGTCTGCACACTGCAATGTGGACAGCGATTAAACTTATATGGACTACATTATTGACACTGTTTTCAATTCCGGTTTTTCACTTCACCGGTGACCTGCCCAGAACCAGCAACTCAGATATTTAATTAGTTGGAAGCTTTTACTTTCACAAACGAGCTCACTTGTTCTTCAACCTCGGATGAAGCTCGCGAGATATCCAACCGTTTTGAATTATAATTGGGCATCTCATAAACTGAAACGATTTAATTCCAAATCATTTATTATAAATACACTGCCTTTTAGAAATATTTCTTATTTGTTTAGATAATCACAATGTAGGATACGGTAATAATTTTTACTAGTTGAGTTTTATAAGGTTTTATAAAAAGCCCTTCATAATGCCAACAAATATTCCTGCATTAACATTTTTCAAAAAGGATGATAAGTTTTGAATTCCTATTATGAGTATATTAGAAAAAGCATATACTTGTTTCAACATATACGACTCTAAACTCAGTATAGATTAGTGCTGACATGTTTGTCTTCTCAAGGGCAGATTTCCGACACCGTGCCTCACTAACTAAGGCCTTTGAGGTCTTTGGACTATTGATGGAGGAAGGTTAACCTATTGAAGTATTTTCTTGAATATATTCCAGACGCCTTGAACATTAATTTGTTTAATTATGTATAACAAGTAAAATACTTACCCTTATATATACTTCCTCAAATCGACGAAATTTATGGAGAAAGTACAACAAGTATAATCATCCTCAGGGCACCCTAAAATAATCTTCTAGACGAAAATGTTATTCTCTTAAATTTTGTATTTAGAGCGCATTCCCACATTAAAGTTAAAACTCCTATTTAAGATTAAGCCCCATTGAAATACTGTCAGTTACGAGGTGAAAATGTAATTACTAGACTAAACTATGGGATAGTTTATTTAGTTTTGACTAGTCTGTTTTATACTCTAAAAGATGAAGAATAAATAGGGTAAAAAATGTGTATCTATGCAGAGCAGCAGCCAGGCAAGCGGGAAAGGTAATGCAAACAAGAAACGGTCAACTTGCTGATCCTTATCAGCACAGATAGCAGGCCGTGCTGAGGCAATGTCGTTACATCACCGCTGGCTGGGGCAGCTCTTATCTCTTCATGCTGTAAATATAGCACGAAAACTGCATTTTCTTAAATTACCATTAGTATGTTATATACCACAGTTCTTAAATGTATACCTTAAAAATTAATTTGATTATAAACTATTTAAGTCGGGGCGACTTCCACTTTATACTTTACTCCGACTATTCTTTAGAGTCTGAAGTGACTTCGATCATAGTAAATAAATAATTTTCTAAAAGCCAGTTCAAATAAAATTGCTAATTATTTCAAAGTAAAGACTATTGTTTAAAAGAATATATACTCTCCCTCATAGACAGCAGGAAATATCATTGGTGAAATCAACTCTGTATATCCGGATGTTGATCCCCGTCGGATTTATACATTTGAACAAACCAATTATGAATAATTATTGCGGATAAATTCACAAATGTCGTCCCTAATCATTGATTAGCTGCTTATAAACCCATCAACGTCAGCTTGTGGCGTCACAGTGAACCACTGGTTGACATTCTGTTATCATGCATGAACACGACTCTGAACCTGCCTTTGTTCAACACGATTATATAGCTTCAAAACAAATTATTTTACATATATTTTGTTCTGGCTTGCCAATGGTGTCCTTGGTATTAATTCGTGCAGCCTTGTTGTTCCATAATGGAATTTTATAAGTTTGTTGGATCAAATAAAAACTCCCGAATAAAATCGTTTTCCTAGAACAATTTAAGTATATATATATATGACTCTGAAGATGGCCATTATGGTTGAAACTAGTCAGTAAAAATAAAAATGTTTCAAAAAAAGGGTACTCGTTAATAATGTTTTTAAAAATAATATATATATATATATATATATTTGTATAATGCACAGCTTACACAGTAAATAATAATAGTTTATAATCAAAATATGTTTTATTTTTGTGAAATATCAATTTATATTTACCAATTTCCATTTATCTTAAAATTGAAACAATCCAACTATTGATCAGTAATATTTCAAAACAAACGGTACTTATACTAATATGAATGATTCCAAGCCACTGTCAGTATTGCACAAAGCCAGGTTTAGATTCCTGTTCTTGGATGATAACGAAATACTACATTCCCTTGACTAAACAGCCGACAATCAGTTCATTGTGGCAATTCGGCATTGTTGACGTTGATATTGTTATAATACTCCAATGATTGATAAGCTATCTACAATGCTGTGATATTTCACTTAGTATTCAAGTTTTAGGCTATTGGTTCAACCAATTAATATGTTAGTGGGATAGCAACATACTGTTTGACTTCATCGCTATCAGTTTTATGATAAGTTAACCGTTGACGCAGTTTATTTTACCAGTTAAAATGTTCTTTTGCAATCAAATATTAACTTTAAAACTTTTAACCATCTTGATTAATAACCTGGAATCAAGGAAGCAAAAACACTTAAACCAACTTTAAATAACTTTTCGTTACTCAGTTGGAAGGTTATTCACAAATTGAATCATAGATTGCTACCGTTCCCCTCTCATTTCTTGTTTCCGCCTATTACAAGTTTGCCTATCTTTCACTTCCACGCTTTTCAGACTATTTATTTTAAAAATCGAATGGATGAATTGAAAATTGTCTAAAGCAGTATTTATCATAATATTAGAAAGATTATTGCAAGTTATGATTAGAGATACTAGTTTAATTTAAGCAATAGAAAATCTTAACAGGAAACTATGTAATTTTATAAAGTGTTGAATGTACGATGTCCTAAAAGTACTACACTCGAGTTTATAACTATAATAATTTATAGATCCTCTTTTCTCTTTATATTAGGTTAAAAAATGTTCATTTTTCCTCAAATGCATAGGAAAATTTACTATCAGTAACATCTAACACAAAATTGATAATAACGAAATCAAAACATAAGTACACTATATCAATATAGTAGGCCCAGTGATTTTACAGTTACAAATATTAGGACTAATTTTACAATTTAATTCAACTTAAAGGTCTCTAAATGTTGGTACAGAAGCTATGCAAAATGAAATATAAATAAAATAGGCATAAATACATCTGTTTAGTTACAAAGTAAATAAATACACAGTGAATAAACGAGTTTATATAATTAATCTAGATCAAGCATTAAATAAACTTGAACCTAGAAATAAGCAGAATGACAAGTACATTTATTTTTCCAAACTTATATAAGAAATAACATATGTCAATTACAGGTACACAGGCAAAATCTGTGCCTATGTAATCTATTCAGTTGAACCACTGTTAGTAAGTCACTCACAATATTTACACATCATATTTGGTGTGGTATGGACCTGTTACTTTTACGGAACATACAATAAATAACATGGTTAAATATATTGCCTATCCATGGTTTTTAGCGAATTTCCCCTATAGGGAAGAAGCTATTACCGTAGTCGGCATGGTAAGACCTAGGCCCGGGACCATGATAACTTTTCGTTTTGAGGTCCCCAGACCCCAAAAACACCATTCGTTCGAAACTGTATATATATATATATATATATATAACTCCAAAGCCATACTAAAAAAAAAAAACCCAAAGCTCCAGAGCTCCAAAGCTTGTATATATGTGTCCGTGAGCACGATAACTCTCGTAAAAATGATCCGATTTTGATGAAATTTGGTATAAATGTGTAAAGCTACATTTATGACTTTAAGTTCGAAAACCAGCCGGATCACTCTACCGGAAGGGGTATTTTGGGGGGGTTTTGATCCCCAAAAATGGGTTTTTTGAATTTTTCACATATAATTTTTGAAATATTCAAATTTTAGTTTTCACCGTTGGATTCAGCTTAAAAAAACACATAATTTGGTATTTTGATCATTTCTCTACGTCAATTGGTTACCAAGATATTGAAAGTGCTAAACACAGTACGTTGTCTGATGTTATTCTTATGGAGGAAAATAAAAATTGTATATCTCGCTTATTTATGAACGTATAATGACAAAACTTGGTATATGGCTTCATCTGGTTGTGGTCTATTGATATTTGCTCAAAAAAAATATTTTTTTTCCTATGGATCCTGTAGCAGCAAACCTGCGTACTCATCCCCATGTTATTCTTATGGATAATAATTAAATGCTATGTCTCCCTTAATTATGAACATAAATTAATAAAAACTGGTATATAACTTCACCTACTTCAGTTATATTGATATTAGCATAAACACCCATTTTTTGTTTTCCTTGTTGCAGCAAACCTGCGTACTCAGCCCCAATGTTATTCTTATGAAGAATTAAAATTGTATATATCGCTTATTTTTGAATATATTTTTATGAAACTTGATAAGTGGCTTGATGTAGTATTAAGACATTTATATCTCTATTGGAAATTCGCTGAGTATGCAGGTTTGCTGCGACGGGGGTATTTGTCATTATGTGATGCCTAAGTTTTTAAAAACGTTTGTGTGAACTTTTAGTCGTAACACTAAAAATTAAGGAAAAATTATATAATAATAATAATGATAAAACTTTCATAAGCAGTTTTGTTTGTAATGTATACTTCATAAATATTTATATTGAGTTTGTAAACTTAAGAAAAAAATCTTTATTGTAAGGATAATTCCTGCAGAAGTCTTGTTAGGTTGGCTCTCTTATTACACCCCAGAACAAAATGTCACAGATAAGGATACTTAGTTTAAACCCTTGCTTATTTTATACAATCAAAATGTTTATTTTTCTTATTATAAAGTATTAAGAAATGTACAGTATTTATGTCACAGTGCATTTTGTAATATATCTAGGCTTTCATATAACGCTACCTAGTTGAAAAGCCTTATACTTTAATAATGCTCGATAACTTCAGGTTTTCATTTATTTATTTCTTCACGCTTAATACAAAAATCTGTAGGGTCCTTATATTATTCTTAGTACAATTCTTCCCAGCTCACCACGGCGGTTAGCCTAAGTTAGTTTACCATATTTTTTATCAACTAACTTCGCATAACGCCGTACCGCATTGAGGTGTAAATATGGTACTCCGTGTACTACATAAGTATCACGATAAGGCAATGCGGTTTCTTATATAAGTTCTTAATTATTGTATTTTTTTTAGTTTGATAGTTTTTTAGTATTTTATAAAAGGCTTAGACTTTTTACAGTACGGCTACTTTTACAACTGCACTACGACATTTGTACAGTAAAATACTCTTTTTAAGCATGTTTTACAATTTAACAAAAGATAATTTACATTGATAATAATTATATTTATTAAATTATGTAGTCTGCAAATATAATTATTAAATTTTAAATTTATCCTTGAATTCCTGCTTAGTTTGCTGAAAATGATTAAAACAGTAAACAATTAATTCTTAAATTAATTTTTGAGAACCATTAAAACACATATATTTTAAATTTATTAAAGGTTGTTTTCAAATAACAAATACCCCATAAAAGGTAAAACAGGTATTAATAGTATAATAGTATAATAAAAACAACTTGATGAGAAAAAAATCAACAAATGTAAAACCCTAAATAATCTGAAAACCATTACATTTTTCTATGAATTCCAATTATAAGTTTCTCAATTGATGTTTATTTTTTATTCGGTTCAAAACAACAGGCTGCACCAGCGTGTGCAGGATAGGATAGCGTGGTACCATCCTGGTGGATCGACCGGTGATACAGTATTGTGATAGGCGATAGACGGGTCTGCACCAGCGTGTGTAGGATAGGATAGCGTGGTACCATCCTGGTGGATCGACCGGTGATACAGTATTGTGATAGGCGATAGACGGGTCTGCACCGTCTAACAAATATGTGGCCCGAGAATTGATAGCTTTTGTTTGCTTAATGGCAACCCTTGTTAGGATGCCAATACCTAATCTATATACATTGCACTACATTGTATGTTACAATGGTAAGTTAAATGTGTTTTAGGTTGAGAGAATTTCATGAATCTGTTTTCTCATTTATACCTGTCACAGTACATTCTGTATTAGTAAGGGACACACACATAAATGTAAGGCACTCTGTAGAGAGGGGGTATGGTGTAGCGTTATGCTGCGTTATGTGGGGAAGGGGGTGTCTGAAATGGCAAAAATATGCGTTACGTAATATGTGTATTGCCTCTAAGCTACTCTTTTCAGTGAAAGAATTATTTTCTTTGAGATACGGCATTGTGCGGTAAATGTTCAGTGTTGATATATTTTTGATTTGCTCATTCGTTCGATATTCACCTTTTCACCAAATTTTCGATTGACCGCAAAAGGGACATTCTACATACATTTCATATCTAACTCCTCACCAGCAATGTTTTTATTTTATTTTGTATTTTGTGTAAATTCATAAATTTTAAAAAAATACTATGCACTCGAACATAGGTGTTGGAAATCAATTTTGTTGATACACTATACCATTTTGTTATGCACAGGGTATATCGTTCCATAGTTCCTATACAATATTTTTGCCAGTGGAATACAACTATAACTGGAAAATCAGTTATTTTACTTGATTCTCATTATAAAGAGATAAGAGCGGCCCGGCCAGCGGTGATGTAACGTGATTGCCTCAGCACGGCCTGCTATCAGCGATGATAAGGATCAGCAAGTAGTCCTTTTCTTGTTTGCATTGCCTTTCCCGCTTACGTGGCTCCTGCTCTACACAGATACACCATATTTTTCAAATTATAACAGACACTATTTATCTATAGGATACAATTTAAAAACATTGTAAATAAGGGCTAATGAATTGATATAAATAAGTGTATCAATGTATGTGACAGAATATTGATGACCTAGGTAAGTATCAAGGCTAAAGAGGTAATGGTAAATTAATACCTGCTAAATATATATAACGAGATAAATTATCAGTAAGTACCACCTACTACGGAATTTATTTATTTTTTCATGTAGTCAATAATTCAATTATAGGGTTAGATTAAAAATTACGTTTACATTTTACGTAGTTAAACAACTAATTTAAAACGTTTTAATTATTTTCCAACCACAGTTGCATACAAAATACAAGAAAGCAACAAAATAATACACTCATAACTGTTGTTAACCACGGTTTTTTAATTGAAACTTGATAATTATTTATCATAGAAACAAATAGTTCATCATAAAAGACTACCCTGTACATTAATTCACGGTTGAAGTTCTCAGTGACTACTGAACCGATTTAAAAGATGTATGTGTCAAAATAATGCAAGTCGAATTTCCTTATAATTCACGTTTTCTAGTACCCCCTTCAGCCCTTCAAAAGTTGCGAAGTTAATCTTATGGAAGAACAGTAATCATTGAAATTTTGCATTTGGCAGCTGCTGAAGTTAACAAAACACAGTACAGAAGCAAGATCAGCTATTTTAAGCTAACTTCTGGAATAGAATTTAAACTAATCAAATTCGAGCAGCTGGATTTGCTAGTATTATAAAATAAGCAACTTTAGTCTTGACAAAAAAATTTAATCTCCTTTATTGAATATTGCTGTCAAGATATGTCATAAACCATTTATTTAGACGGCAGTTTTCCTTGTAGGTTTTGCTTCAGAGACTGGATGACTACTTTAATTAACCCTGAGGTTTTTTGCAATCGCCACAGAATCCAGCACATAATTGAATAACGGATTTTTACTGGATTGTAATTTACGATCACGCGGATTTTCTATAAGAGGTCCTTTAATATTACTGAAGCACTGAATTAAAATATTGTTGAGGGTAAGGACGGGGTTTTCGTTACATCAAATCTGAAAACGCCACATCTAATTCAATTGAGTATATATCTGTCACGAAAGTAGCACGATGTAGGTAGCTATTTACAGGGATTTACAGATGGTGGTACCAAAAACCACTGATGGTATGCGATGATGAACAAACGTAAACGTAAAAGCAAATAAAATTCCTATCAAAAAAGTTAAACTTCAATCACTAGATTGAACACTGAGAAAATACATTGTTAAAAGTCGGATTTTAGTAAAACGGGTTTACAAAAGTATAAACATAAACATAGGACTTCTCGGGTTTAAATATTGTTCATATTTATTTACATCATTCATTAGTGCATACCATACTTAAGACCTGAAATTGCATAACACAGTATGCACACAAAGAAACATTACTGAAAAAGTAATATTTCATTTGACATAGCTTTACCAACATTATCCATAGGGATAAAAAAATCGCCCAATTGGCTTTTCGTCCTCGGTGTGGAACCTAATGGACAGATTTTATTGGCAGAGTTTCAACAATAAACAATTTTGCAATACTTTATATTTTACTCTTTACCAATGCGATATTTCCGTTTCGAGAGTACCAGCTACATATAAAGACGATCTAGTAATATTTAGTGCAACATAATTTCATGGCGTTAAAATTATTATGTGAATAATACATTAATTCATAGTACGGTTAACAATACATTACTTCATAGTACAAGGATAGTGCCTACCTACAATAGTGGTTCATGCCGTACCGTTATATAAACTGAGATAGCTTCCCTCAGACTCAAAGGGTCATTCAAATGAGCTAATCTTGTATTCTTTCGCCGTTGTTTAAGGTCTGACTCTTGCCTTCGGGGACGTACAATCTGAGTATTTCATGTAATTTCGCCTGCTAGAATATGTTTTTTAAATGTTAAACAGTTATGATCGATAAGTATGTACAGAATGAATATTTCTCAACATCGGTAAACTTAGTGGTTTAGGGCTATTTAGTTGTGAATTTTTCGCGATTAGTGATAAAACCAAAACTAATATCAAATCAATAAGAATTTTAAATTCATAGATATCAGCCAAAGGAGGTTTTTATTTGGTGGTAGAGAAGGGAAACTTATTATTCATCACACTGCACCAAATTTAACTATTTTTATGGCTACGTGTCCACTCTAAATCTGGAAAAACATCTGTCAATTTTTCCCGCACCGTTATTAGTTATGAATTCTGACACCAGTAGCGCTTGTAGCCTATTGCTTATTTCAGTGCCAGTAATACATTCGAAATCAACTAATTATTCATTTGGTCAGCAGTAACCAACGAGGTAAATATATCTAGAGGTCTCGTCTGGGGTATACAAGGAAGCCTACATACTACCCGCCATTTTCCTCAGGTAACCAGTCAAGACTGATGTAACTCGTGATGAGATTATTTGTTGTGTTACCATGTTGGTTGCCATGGGAGCAGAGTTGAAAGAGGAGCGACCGTGAAGGCTGTAAATGTTTACACGATGCGAGACCTCTAGATATATTTACCTCGCTGGCAGTAACCATCTAGCTTACATATTAGACTCGTTGGTAAACACGGAAATGTAATGTGTGCAATCGAAATCAATTGTTTTTAATAATATAGTTAGCAGATAAACGTAAGAACTATGTAAACACAGCTGCTGTCATTATTTTGTGAGAAATAATTTGCAAACCTGATAAAAAGACTGAAATAATATATTTCATTACGAGTGCTGAAAGTGATATTTTCCGGAGCTGAATCGTGTTTTCCAACCAAGGCGATATCCGAGCTCGGAAATTCGATCAAGTAAATCTATGATGAATTCTCCGTTAAACTGTTATATTTTCTTAGCATCCTAACTTGCGTCAGTTAATGACACTAGGCGTAAATTTGGCTTTCACACGTAGGACTTTCAACCTTACCCAGACATAACAAATACAATCCCGGTCTGGTCAGTCTTTTGAAACCGCCCTAACTTCTTAATTTTGTAGCAAATAAGGAATTTACGCACTCTTGATTTTTAAATTGATACTACTAAAGTTTGTCCAACAAACACGATAACGGAATCAAACATTTGAGGTTTGCATTTGAGGTTGTATAACGGTATTTTCTGGGTTTAACATGATATGGCACATCCTAATTTCACCACAACGCTTGTTATGTGATTAATAACTGTTGGTATTTCTATATTAACAATGCTTTACTCTACGTCACATTTCTGGGCTAATGGATTTGAATATATGTTGCTGCACCACAATTTATTGTTTGTAATTGGCTTAAGCCGTTGGTATGTAAATAAAAACGAGTGCGCACGCAGCACGCTGACCTGAGGGAAGTGAATTTCTACGTAACAAACTTCTAAAACTCAAAATCAGTGTAAAAACAAATATTTATTCCAATTTTTATTGATATCTGGAAACATTCATTTTTTGGCTGTTCTGTTGCTCCTGGTTTCTCTGCAAAGCTGCTACAATTTTACGCATTATAAGGGTCCAGTCAGGCTTGAAAGTTGGCGTGATGTTGCTGGGGATGATAAAAGTACACCAGCAAATTAATAACAGGCTTTTCTAATGTAAAACTCCCATAAGACAACGTGCTGTATTTAGTCGATACACATTTTCTTAAATAACTCGGTAACATTTATGATAGAATGGCAAGAGAGGGCTTAAATGTTTCGCCTCACTAATTCCCATCTTTTTATTTCCATTAATTTTTAAATCCGGGGCTTTGCTGACCCTTTTTGAGGCCCAACAACCCGGAATTTGAAAGATTAATCCCCCAAAAAGGGTTTAGAGTTTTCTGAGTGTTTTGCCCAACGAATTCGTCCAACTGATTATAGAAAGGAACTTCCTTACCAAATTTGAAGTATAACGGACAAAAAATGCTAGAGTGCAAACACATACACACATATATATATATACTTGTGTGTGTATATATATATATATATATATATATATATATATATACAGTAGAACCTCGATAACACGACTCTCAAGGGGATCTCTAAAATAGTCTTCTTATCGAGGTACACTTGTAATTGAGGGTCGTGCTATCAAGGTGGTTTTCACAACAAGACGTGTTATCGAGGTCACAGACTTTTTGCTATACCAAGCACATTTATTATAAAACATTTCTAATAAGTTGTGTTTTAAGTAGAAAATTACTGTATAAATCAGTCATAAATAAAAGAACAAACGTACAAGTAAAACAAACTTCTTTATTATTGCGACAGTAAGAAAACAATAAACAGACTCAGTTCACTAAAGTACTGTATAGAGTTAATAAGCTCGAAATACAGTAAAACTTAACCTATTGTGAAATACGCAATAAAATACTGTAATGTTAGAAAATGAAAATCTACATATTGTAAGTCAGGTCTTCTATAACTCAACTAGTCAATAAATATACAGTAGGTACAGTAACAATTTAATCGAAGTTACATTATAGAAAACATTTTAGTTTTTTCCCGTGAAAGACCATCTTCTGACCCGTGATAGACAAGGAAAGGCCGGAATGGGAAGGGGGTGGGGAAGGGGTTTTCCTGTTGAGACCTAAGCCCAAGACGTTGTTGTTTACTTCAAAACATCCGTTCTAACCGTGGGAACTATGCGTGAGAAAGGTTTAGTTGTGCTATAAAAGTTCCGTAACGCAAAACGGCGCGCTATTGAGGTTAGAGTCGTGTAATAAAGATTCACTTACCCCAAAGAAGCGTGTTATTGAGGTGGGTGTCGTGCTATAGAGGTTCAGTTATTTGAAAAGACGCGCTATAGAGGTTTATTTATTAGTAATATGAAATTACAAAAAGACGTGCTATCGAGGTATTTATTTGAAAATGAGTCGTGTTATAGAGGTGTTTCTAACATTGAGCGTTATGGGATATTCACGGGGATTTGAAAATCAGACTCATTATCGAGGTTTTTGTCTTATCGAGGGTCGTCGTAGTGAGGTTCTACTGTATATATATATATATGTATATATTTACACTGTATACAATTTTGAACGACCCCCCAAAACGTGTTCAGGGGGTCACGTAAAAAACTACCATGGTGGTCCCGGGCTTAAGTTTCACCGAGCGAATCATGCTAATAGTTCACTTTCCTTAGGAAATCACTAATAAAACACAAAATAAAAATAATAAATATGGCACAAGAAAAATGTCTAAAATAAAAGGATTACAAACATCCAGTAATTTAAACTAGTTCAAAGTACAGAGGGTATTCAAACAAGCTAATCTTGTATTCTTCCAGTGGTGTTTAGAGTCTGTCCTTTGCCTACCGCGACGTGCATTCTGAGTGTTTCGTGTTCTTTCATGTGCTACAGGTAAATAAATGCTAAACTTTGTCAGAGATCGAAATGTACTTGTGGGTACTATATGTATAGTGTAATGTTGTAGTTGTTAAAAGTCGATAACAAAACTGAATTACGTAAAATTACATTACGTAAAAGGAACTAGAATCGTGAGCAAAAAGTATTGTGCAATTTAGTGAAAGGTTGACTATAGAGGAATATTCACGATTGGTTTGTATAGGACACTTTAAGTTTTATGAATTTACCATATGTTTATTTATAAAAACTACAATTAAATTTATACTTTGTTATTTAATACCCATTTAAATGTCGTAAATATTTTCACATCATTAATTTGTTTACCTCAAAAAGGTATTCTAAGCTCTTTGGTTAAGGTTTTGAAGTTAACTATGGGATTAAATTGAATATTATTTATTTGTTTAACAACTCTATGCATTTGTGTTTCTGTTGGAATACGATTTAATTTTAAATGGTATTTATTTAATCTTTTATTTTACCCTCTAAGCATAACACTGATTAAATTTCATATTCATTCTTTCTAATAGAAAGATATCTACCATAAAACCCGATTAAAACAGTAAACTATTTTGATATTCATGAATTTGATTTAAACATTTTACAAATCGACCAAATGGTCACATATATGCAGCTCTATCGTCCGTTAGTACTCATAAATTCGTATGTTAAGTTGTCATCACCACCGTTACCCACCAACTGGATTGCATCTACCACACACTTCCACTGTCCTTGTTAATTTTGAAATGGTTTAACTGCTCGCACATTATTATCAACACAAAAACTATGAGTTTGTTGTTACTTCAGGGAATCAAAGTCTTTCATAAGTTGATATACTCCCAATTTCTAAAATTTACGTCAACTGTATTTTTAATTGAATCTTATGCTGCGTATGACTTTCCGAGTTGTATATATAATATATATATATATATATATATATATATATATATATTTATATATATATATATATTATAAATTTTACAAAATACTTTCTAGAGTAATAACAGATGGAAATTTAATTATAAACCCACATCTGCTTCAACATAAAAAATCTTGTTAAAATTAGCTGAACTATGAGTGGTAAGCAGAACATATGATTACATGTTGCTAACATAACTAATAAACAATTTATTTTATTTTGTTTATATGGAACATTTGTTCTGCCGTTAATATCCAACAGATTGTCTGTTACTACCAAACTGCTGATTATTTGATGACAGTTTCACCAAGCAACAGATGATTAATTTAATGCTAAACTAAATTAAAATTAAATGCTTATTAGAGTTGATAGCAAAATATAGCCGTGTTCCGTTTTTCAGTCATAAATTAGTTAATTTTATCCTGATTTTAAATGTTAAAGCGGATATGGATTTGTAAAAAAAACTTTCCTGTGAATAAAAAAAATGTTTATTTAATTTTTTGTACACCGGAAAGTTTGTTTTTTATTTCTATTTTTTGGTTAATTTATGTTAAAGATTCTCATAGACCGTCTTTTTTGCCGGAAAGATTTAATGACTTAATTTTTTTATAAAAAGGACTTATTATGAAGAGTATTTAACCAAAGTTTGGTTGAATTTGGTCTAGCCATTTTTAAAATATAAATTGTATGGTAAGAACCGCACATACGCTTATTCAGACAGACAAACAGTAAACGAAAATAAATAGATCCCCAGTTATACGACGTTTTCCGTTCCTTTTTAAAAAAGGAACAATAACCTGATGTTAGCAACATTAATTTGGAAACACCCTGTATATTGCAATGTGAATTTTTAATACTCCTGGGTAGGTTTAAGGTTGTAAATTGCGATAAAATATTTACATATTACATTGTATTATTTATCATTAAGCTCAGTATTCCAGACCATAAATGTACAACCCCAGAAAAACATAACTTTGAAATCCAAGTTCTGCTGGAGATCCATACAAATGGGCTTATCTCGCCATGTTTGTCTTTCAGTAATTTGTTTGTTTCTGTTTCTTGGCCATTTGGCTTCTCAATTGTAGTTTTTGCGTCCAAATTTTTTTATTACAAAAAAATTTAGATGGATGGGATATTAACATTACAATTTTATTTCATGTTACATTTTATAATTAACTGTCTGTTGTATCATTTAAAAATCTAAAATTTATCGCACTCCAGGTTTTAATTTTGTATTGCTGTTTGTTTGATTTGTTTTGCTTTATAATAATTCGTAGTAAACATATCTACTCATTTAACAAGCTAATATTTTTCAAGTTGAGCTCTCTGTTAAAAAGATCACGTTTATATTATTTTGAATAACTTCATGTATTTCGCATATTTATTTACATCATTCATTAGTGCATACCATTGTTAAGTCCTGAAATTGCATAACACAGTATGCACACAAAAAAAACATTACTGAAAAAGTAATATTTCATTGGACATAGCTTTACCAACATTTTTTCATAGATTTACCAACATATACAAGTAAAAGGAAGCAAAATCGGTTAAACTCGGTAAATAACATTTTCAATATGACCTCCGTTCAGTTTGAGGCAACTCTCATACCTTTGTTGAAGGTTTTACATCATTTTTGTGAAGAGAGGTTGTTGCATGCTCCTTATACACATGTTTATTTTTACCTTGAGTTGCACAATTCTGGCTGAAGGGTCCTCACCGAAAATCTTCTCCCTCAACATTCCCCAGACGTAGGTGTCAGGTCGTGTAAGATCGGGGGAGTGGGCTGGGTAAGGAATACTTGGCCCGCCTGCGCGACCGATTACGTATGAGCAAAGATTATGATCTACGATAAAAGATTTCTCTGCAGTAATTAGCACCATGTCGGAAAACTAACCTCAAATAATAAACACGAAGACGTGGCAACAATGAAAAGTTGACACGGCTGATCGCGAATGCAACTATAGCTGATTCAGTTTCAGTACTGTTTATTTTGGCGAATGCTGTATTACTGATTCTAAAATTATCAGATATTTTACCAACAATCAAAATTGTATTATTTTCTAAGGTGTAACATTAATACACAAGCTAGCTGTCACAAGCGAGACCCACCGAAGATATAATTATTGCTGCACACATGTCGGTCAGTAGTTCACTTTGACATTACTACGGTACATTAGTGTTCCACCACTAGCATTACCACTGGCATGACTACAACGTGATTCAACCAGCGCCACAATTGTTTGGGTGTCCAGATTTACATTTAACGTATATTTTTTAACAAATTAGATTTTTTTAAACTTTAAGATTAATTGTTTGAATCGAGATAAGGCTGGTGTAAGAAACTACTAATCCATTTACATAATAGGTACATTGTAAGGCTATGATTATACTATAGTACTTATAATTAAAGCTGATTAAGATATACATTATCTTGTGCTGTCTAGTAAACATTTATTATTTTATTCTATTTATTTACTGAATAAAAATAAATATATTTGAATCGCAGAAGAATATTTTATTTATTTTTAAACAGTTATTCATTTATTTATCAGTGTAATAACAATAGCCTAAATTATTAAAACTCACCAATAATTCATAATCAGTAATTTAATTTCCCCTTTGTACGCTGAATGTATGTATTAGTAGAGACAGTTTTAGAGCTAGTTTCATTGGTTTAGGTTCAGTCAGTTACAAGTCATGCGAGGAAACAGTTAATATAAATGGAAATAGTTCCGAACTTACGACGACATACGCTAAATCTGTCATTGTACTGAACCAACCAAAACAGGGATACCGTCTCTGCACAGAATATAACATGTTTAATTACAGTTATATGTAAACTTACCCTGAGTAATTTAAAACGAAACGTTTAAAAAATACCTACTAATACTAAAATCACTAGAGAGCACGGTAAAATATAAGCTTTCGTCTACTGTGGTGTTTCAGGTAATTTTCTTTGATCCTATGTTTCATTTAGTACATTTGTAACTTATTTTTCAAATTTTGGATTAAATTTTCATTAATGGGTGTTATTTGCAATAAGTATTAGTATCTATATTTATAAAATAGGATGTTGGTTTGTTTGTTTGTAAACATATTTGAAGTTTATGGACTCGGACACCGTTGGACCGTTTGCTATGAAATTTGGAATTTATATGTAAAATTACACGGAGAAGGTTTTTAAGCCACCCATTTCGTCCTAAGTAAATTGGGCTCCTCCCAAGAGGCCCATAAGGGTTCCCATATAAACCTTATGGAAAGATATTGTTGTTTACATAAAAGCTAATGCCATGTTTACTTGAACAGGTGATCTTGGTGACATTGGTTTTAGTTGGTAATAGTCAAAGGTATGACAACGTCTGCCGGGTAACGGCTAGTAATTATTAAAATAACATAATTAAAAGTAGGAAATATGTTCCTTGAATTAGTTGCATGTATATTGTAAACATATGACTTCATTTTAAATTAAAGGGAAAAGCCGGGTTCAAATTTATTTTATTTTTGTTTTACACAGTGACTAAGAATATTTTTCTTTGTTTCACATCTCCATATTTTACTAGTGGTTTTAGCAGTTTTACAAATAAACTAAATCAATCTAATTCCAATTCCAATTCCAATTTTCAATTTTCCAATTTTCCAATTTTGAATTTAAATCATTATAAAACTATGTTGTTTTATTCATTTTAAAACCAGCTTTCACAAAGTTATACAATTGCACGTTTGTATCTACAATACCAGACTCATCGCAGGATCGATGTGCGTTATGAATTAACAGTGTTTACATCAATTACTATTTAGACTGGTAGACAACGTGCGTTGTGGCTAGCCTCTGAATATTTTATGATCGACAGCCAATGCGTCTACATTGCGTTTCTGGGTATTCATTATGATAAATCTAGCTGTTTAACACTCACAGTGTAAAAGTTTGTTTTCAACAGTTCTAATAAGAAACCCTGAACAGCTACAGGAATACAGCAAATGAATAGGTTAAGTCTATCTCCAAAATTCGGAGACTTATTTCCCGTAATTTCTTCTGAAGTAGTTTTAATCAAAGTTTACCATCGTTTTTAGAACTTTTTATAATTAACTTCAAACTTATGTCAAGTAGACTTAAAACTTTCTCAAATTATTGTTATTGCTTGAATTATATTACAAGGATTTCCTTGATATCATGGCCGACGTATCAAGAATATTCGGTAATTTTATTTTATTCACATATTGCTACTTCGTTTTTCGGTGTAAAAATAATTATAGGGCTGTTAAGAATAATATCGTGCGTGATAATTCAGTTGTGATATGTTTTAGGTATACAACCTAATACACGTAACGAGGTTTTCTTAGTGAAATAATTTTATGGTAAAGCTGTTAGTACCGTTCCTTGCATTATTTTTACTAATATTAACAATCCTAAAATAAAACTAGAAAATAAGTTTCCTCACGTCTATAGAGTTTACAGCATTGCCTTGATACTATGTATATGTAATTTTCATAAGTTTATTTTGTTTATAGATACTCATTTAAGTATTATATTTTTTAACTCAGTTACATTCAATTTTGTAAGGCTTAAAATTATACATGACAAGGTCAAAATCAGCTAAACTAAAACTCTATAACTTTATTAAGTTATTATTCTTTATTAAATTGAATTTCAGTGATTAAGTTTGTTTTGTTTATGAATAAATCACATGAAAACTTTCTAAGACTGATAATTTATCAAATTTACTTTTTCTACCCTGATTATTTGCAGTTTAGAAATTATTATTAAATTGAAAATAGTAAAACTAAAATAGATCAGAAGTATAGTAGTAGTTGGACAGTAAAGGCGGTACCACACTTCCCGCGAACACGCTGAACATTCGGCCTAACGTTCTCCCGAATGTTCACTGAACATTCCGTCCCGTATATTCTTTTATGTATTCAAAAGTTCGTGCAGCTCCTACACTTCTCGCGAATACTCCGAACATTCGAAGTTCGGCCAAATGTTCGGGCGTGTTCGAGTGAAGTGTGGGACCGCCTTAATAGTTGTACATCCTTAAGATGTATTGTGTTATTTCCTTTAAAATAAATTAAACTAGTTCGCACGCAGCACGCTGACGTGAGGGAAGTGAATTTCCACATACTAAACTGTTAAAACTCAATGTACTGTGTTTAACCGATATACATCATTAGTAACTCGGTAAACATTTATACTAGAATGACGAGAGCGGAATTAAAACTTTCGCTTCACTAATTCCCATCTTAATACATGCATTAGTTTTACGTCCGGGGCTTTTTTGACCCTTTTTGGGCCCAAAACTCGAAATTTGAAAGAATAATCCCCAAAAGAGGGGTTTAGCGTATTCCGATTGTTTTGCCTAACGAACTTGTCCAACTGATTATAGAAAAGAACGTCCATACCGAATTTGAAATATATCAGACACAAAATTCGACCACTCTTAAAATTATATTATATATATATAATTTTGAATAACCCCCCCCCAAACATGTTCAGGGGGTCAATTTATGAAATTCTATGGTGGTCCCGGGCTTAAGTCTCACCGTGCTGGTCACGCTAATAGTTCCCATTTCCATTGGAAATTCACTAATAAACTAGTTTAGATCGACATCTTATTTTTTGTATTGGTTTTTTACATTTTACAGTTTCAGTTTTAGCTAAAAAAATAACAATTACTTCAAACATAAACATCAGCAAGTAAGGACAAAGCATGCACCACAATATTCGGATAGAAATACACTGACAACTGTTCTAATTACAAGTAGTGTTACTCAAAAAAAAATGTATAGCTCTTCTTTATTTTATTATTTAAGCATGGTACTTGGTGTTATGTAGCATAGCAACAACACCCTTCATAAAATTTAAATTGTTTTTATTATTTATTTCTTAATCAAATACGGAATGAAAATTTATTTTGGGTAAATATTGATTATCGTAGTCAATATTAATTTATTATTTGATTCTTAATGCCTTTTTGTAGGTCATTTTCCTGTTGATTCTCTACATACCGACTCTCCTAATTATTATCCTTACTTCAATTACATTTTTTTATTTATTTATTAAAATCGGACATGCAGTTCCAATGTGTAACAGAAAAGCATAACTAAAATAGAATAAAGAAGCCAAATTAGAAGCTAAGATAGATAGATAGAAGCTTATTTGACTTTTATATTGACTAAATATCTCCTCCTGCACATCATGTACGTTTTTATTCAATTAAAAGATTGTTATGACAATCATTCGGCAGAAAGGATTCTTCTGAACTAGTTGCAAGATCAATTGAAATAATATAGTGCTTTTAATAGTACTTTTAGTTTTATTTTAGTTTTCCTAATTATTAACTTCAGTATTTTCGTCTAAAGTTCTCACTTCAGAGTTCAAAAGAAATCCTCCATAATTAAGACCCGTAATGAGAAGCCCTCTGAAGAAGCCTGCTTTCATCGAGTTGATTAAGAGACAAGCCGTTCTTGTTGTAGAAAACAAAACTTTAACACTTGAATTTTAGTTTCTACCAACTAATGATATTACAAATGTTATGCCTTACCTTGTTTAATATCATATATTAGCTTGTTGTGGTTTTATTACTTTTGAACAACCCTTTGGTGGCTTTGTGGAATTGTTAAAGAACATTTTACGTTGGCCGGTATTTGTTGAACATTTATATAATGACTTTAAAACTATTTACAAACAATATTAGATTAAACAAGTCAGTTATTCTGATTCCCTTTACGTAAAAACCCCATCCCAGTATCAAATTAAGGTCAGTGGTGCAACAAGGTCATTACTGTATATTAAGTGTTTGCAAATCTAGTTTTAACTGCATTACTGTAAGCCACGCTCGAAAAAACATGTTTGTGGTAGCATGAGTCCCCTGTTGAAGGAATTATAGTGATTATCTCCATTTTCAAAGTGAACATGTTGATGATTCCATTATTTATTTAATCCTACTCTCAATAAATTACCCGCAATAATATTTTTGGTCGGAAATTCAGATTAGAATGGAAAGCTATTTCATTCCCTGGCATAACTTAGTTGAACACAGTTTAACACAAGTTCTTTGATAAATATCAAAGATCCTTGTTCATTAGAACGTTGACAGATTTATTGTACTACAGCACGAGTTCTAAACTATTTCCATTTATATTAGCAAGCGTTGCTCCACACGGCTTGCAACTCATTGTTTCCAAACCTTGCCTGAACTTTCGCTAATAACGTTCTGTTCTTCTGCCACAAATGCAAGTTGAAATTGTATTGATTTAGCTGCGTTCAATGCATTTTAAACAGTTTATAATCCATCGTAACCACTGATCTGTTAACTCATAATACGAACTGAGAGAGAAAAATATGAGTAGATCTACATAAAGACAGTTCCAATATTGGTCTCAGTATTTTTTAAATAAATAATTCACTAATGAAGAGATGTTCAGGAAACCAAATCCTGCTTGTACGTTTTTAACCATTCACTCCTGGGTAAAAGCACTATTGAATCTCAATGTTTGTCTTGTAAGAAAATGAACCCATGCACATTGCATATAATACATATTTCTAAGAAATTTAGTTGTTTGTACAATTAATAATCATGAATTTAAATAATATTGCCTTTCGATTCAAGAAACAAATATTCATTAAATTATAAAAAATGTTCATAAGTTTGTAGTTACTTTCCTTTCGTTTAAAGTCTTAAAGCAAACATTGCCACTACTGAACGAATGTTGTGACGTGTATATTGCTAAGTTTTAAATTCAATATTCTTTTCATATCGAAAATCACACCTTTTCCTTCCTAGTTATAATATAATAACGCATATCGTGGTCTGGACTTCAATTATTTTGTCAAGTTGTTATACATACAAAATATAGATGTCTGTTTTCCTTTTATCATGTGTAATTTTGAAAATTACTTTTTCAAATTCCTACTTGACATATTGCATTTATTAATCAAAATTTCAACAAACTTTCTTTTATGTTCCCTTGGGAACATAAGATTTATGTGTTAACTAGAACGTGTCAATAACATCTTTTGACTACAGAATAATCTTTTGACACACGTCTAATTCACTTACCTACAACTTGGTAAATATATTTTGCAGTGTTTTCAGACATTCTAGATTAGTTCCAGTTCCTGTAAAACTGTAACAAAAAATATCATGTTATTCAATGAAGTTTATACGTACAAAATAATGTGAATAGTGTCCTTTCAGTGTAGTTTAATTTGCAAAATCCCCATCTTTTTTCATATATCAAACGTTTTTAAGAACTCAGGCAATACCGCTTATATTCTATTGTCGTTAGTATCACTCAAATTATTACAAATTAAACTTCAACTAAATTTCAATTCACTTTTATCATTTGCGAACAATCATTAAAACTCATAATTCCTGCAATATTCCACTCCAAAACTCTATCGTTTCACATAAAGATGAAAGTCAGTAAAAGTATTTTCTCGTTACTGGAGTCTAAAGAGATTTGTCTGGCAGTAACTTTCCTCCTCTCAAACTATTTACATTAACAGTACCAGTACATTCCCTTTCGCACCAGCTATATTTTCGCACCAGCTGTATCTCTCTTTCCAGACTATTTTTTCATCAATCTTCATTGCTGTAAAATTGAGTCCATTCATGTTTTTTGGATTAATAATCTAACAAATTAATTATTTTTACGATTAATTAATGGGTTTTAAGGGCTGTAATTGATATTTCAAACGTATTATAATGTGTATTACTTGCCATTGTAATTAACAGTGAACAACATTGTAAAAACTGAACTCCTAGTGAGACGAGGAAGGGTTGATGATGCGTGAACTTTTAATTAATGAATTTTGCAAACGAATCAAGTAGTTTAAACCATTCTCATTACATTTAAATTATTTCATGAAATTTGCATTGATGAGTTCAACATTATAAGTAACTAACTAAACTCAATTTAAGAAATTTACACTGTTAAAGAAATGTAACTAAGCAATTTTTTCAACGTGAGTATAGAGTTAGATTTGTTTACTTTGAAAACATTTTTACCAGTAAAGTTGTTGGCTTTAATAGTGAAAAATAGCTTTAATAGTGAATAGAAAAATGTGTTTTTATTATTTCGGATATAAACTAAAATTCTGTGCTATTGTTCTCAAATACGGTGGAAGAGTGACGATCAGAAATAGTTTATGCATAACATCTTCAAGCTCTAATTGCCTAGAGGTCTCAGGGAAACAAGACTTCCTCCTTATTATTACTTAAGTAAATCCTCATTCCTCGTATAAATTTCCTCAATTGCTTAGTGTTACATTGATTAACTCTTAACTTCGTTATTTTTCTACTGTACATTTTTCACTCAATGAATGCTTAAGTTAATGTTAATAATAAATATTATTAATTAATTAATATAGTGTTAGGTATATCATTGCAGTATAACAATTTATCGAGTTCTGGTTAAGTTATTGACATATTCTAAAACGTACTTTACATTTGGACAACCATACGTTTTGTACTTCTTTACCAGTTTCCTAATACTTTTGTACATTTGTACTTCATATTCGTCACTAAAGTTATTATGAGATGTATTATGAAAATAGCATATCATATTTGTTGAAACAATATAATAACACTGTTTTGTATCAGACTTAGACACCTGGACGTTCTCACTGACCACTTTGCATAGTGTTGCTTATGGTAGGTATTTATGACCAGATAAGTCATAAGGCATTTATACTATAACTATAATCTTTCCTCTGCCACTGTTGGCCTGATAAAATATTATTGTATCTTATAGAGAATATTAAGCTGTATTCGAACAGATGATTCCATTAACATTCTACAAAACCGAAACAGAGCATTAGGTCTACCAAGGTGTGCAATTCATATGATTCTTTTTCCCAAGTGTTTGCAGTTTTCAGATTTTTTCGATAAATGTATAATAGGTACATAAATTAAATTATGGTTAATTTATAACTAACTCGGTTTTTTTAACATTATAACGTTTCCTCAAAATGATTAAGTTACGAAAACTGTGTACTAATCTAATCTATGTCCTAGGGACAAATTAGTATGAATTACATTGCTATTTTCTACAACCTCCAAAAAATCAAATTCTGCCTTTTGGTTATGTGGAAAACATATAATCTTAGTGTTGAAAGACAACGCTGACTGCACTTAAACATCTTAAATCAGGTCGTCGACTACTACAAATAATGGCAAATAAGAATACTAAGGTATTGTTGAAATACATCCAGATGAGAAATTAAAATATGTACACGAGCATGAAATTCGGGGAGGAAAAGAAGAACTTGTGATTAGAACTGTACCCCGAGGGTGTATTTGTATCTTTCCATTGTGGTCCTTGCATTGTCCTTTGTTGTTGATGGTCCTGTTTGCAATCTACGTTTTGCAGTTTAAACTGGGATCATAAAAACACGTAAATACAATAAGTGTGTAATGATTTGGTAAAATAAGCAACGTCAGTTAATCATAAATCCTTTATACATTGACTCTCGCTTGAGGAATTATTTTCTTCCTCAATATGTACGAATTTGATTTTTTTGGTTGAAATTCCAGTTTTGTTGCTCCATGAACTAAAAAAGATAGATTTGCGATTAGACATGTTGGCCTTTACACAACCATAGAGATTCTGAACCATCGATATTTTGACTTGCAACTTTTAACACGTCTCAGTCATCTTTAATGGTACCGGTAATTTGAATTTCGAGGTGATGTCTGCCTGCCACATAGCCTGGCGCCTGATCTGTCTGTCTTTCCGAATACGAGTGTATAAGTAGATACCTAAAGACCAAACCACTAGTCCAATTTTGATGAAATTTACTATATAAATGCTGGTTTATTTCATTTTAAGGGTCCTCATCCCCCAAAAACTGCTAACAAATTTAAAATCCCTGGGGGGTTTGGGAGTTTTGCCCCTTTTGAAACCACATTGTGTAACAAATGACCCTTAAATGTCTCCAATAAATGATAACAACATAGCCTCGATTTAGAAAATGTATACATTACGGTATCTTAAAAAATATGTTCACTAATACACCGGGACAGTTTTCGTACTCATATTTGGTTGTCCAAGCCAAGCTGAGTCGATATTTTAACCGAATAAATAATATATTGGACCGGACACTTTTTTAATAGTTTTTAAAATTGCACGCTGAATGTCGTTTAAAATCAATAACACGCATGGCTAAGGGAATAAAACACACACTATTTCCACACAAGTAGCTAACAAATTCTGCTCATTTTGTTGAGCGATATTACCTGTTATAACTGAAACCAATTATGTATTTTATTATGTATTTGTATTATGTATATATATTATTTTTATTTTAAAGTACAAAATCTACCCACAATAGAAATAAGTCCATTCAAATGAGCTGCTAACGTATTCGCTGTGTGGGGCGAGTTGTGGTTGTCTGTGCTCTGGGGAGTGACAATATAAATATTTCAGATTCAGGCCGTTCCATGTTTTTACCTTTAACTTTGGATTTATTTATTGGACTCTTAAACAACAACATTACAACTAACTTCAAATTTGTGAAGCCTGCATTGTAATTTTAACTAACAAACAACATACAACAATGATTCTGTAGGGAATCTCCATACCCTGGTTACTCAATTATTGATACATTTCACGGACATAAGTAGTTGTGGAGGGACGTCCCATTGAGGAAGTCTTGAAAACATTAAAAGTAAGCATAGGTTGATTTATAAGTTTTTACAAAGGGCTTTCTTAATAGAATACATTGCCGCAATCCTGATCCAAAACATACGACTGAGGCAGAAGTCAGAAATGACACTAACCGTCCACTGAAGCGCACCTAGTAAAATCTTAAAATACAATTATTTGCGATGCACTTGTCTTTTAGAAGCCACTTTGTAGCATAGTGGAAGCGGAGTCTTGAACATCTTAAGGTGGGCATGGATCATAACATATATCGTACTTAAGGTCTTGCATAATATTATACAATGCCACTGACCTTACCTCTAGTTAACAATTGAATTAGAATAATCGAATTTAATATTGTACCAATATTTTATCCTATATGCAATAGCGCCCTGACGAAACATCTGACGTAATTTCGGACTCAATCACCCGTTTAAATACAATTTAATTTACTCTGTGTTGAAAGATCTTCAAATTAAGTTTGACCTTATGCTTTTAATTAAAACTGTTGAGACTTCTTATAAATCACGCCCAAGATGTATAAAAGAGAGGTGTGTGCATGATCAGCTGATGTGACGTAGATGGGCTCACAATAATAATAATCAAACAATGTTTTTAGCTTTTGGATCATATAATAGATCACAAAACTGACATTTCAGCATACTAAATAACTAAGGTTTGCAGCCATGTCATTGGCTGCGCTAGCGAGCGAGCCCATCTACGTCACCAGCTGATCATGCACATACCTCTATTTTATACATCTTGTAGCACGTACATAGTGGAAGACACAGGTTATACAAATCAGAGTTGAGAACTGGATTGAATATATAACTGCAAAGTTTCATTTTTTATTGTGTTTTATTGGATTACATAACTACAATATTTTTTTAACACTCAGTGTACAATTTATGTATTACAGAACCTTCATTATGACTAACAATTTAGTATTACTTATAACAATTTATTTTTTCATATGTAAATCATCTTTAGTGAAATACTTTGTGTTACAAGTCAACACAATTCTGTAGTAATATAATTTACCTTACTTTTATTGAAATACGAGCAACCACTTTTGTATATAAAGACGAAATTGGTTAACAAGTATTTATTCATATGTTGACATTTATCTGTTGATAAAACAGTTATTTTTCTCTCAATATATGACACATTAAACTACAATTATAACATACCATTCTTATCAAAGATAACTAAACATAATTAATTTAATTTGATTCCTTTACAATGCTGGGTAGGAACAATATAACTATACAATTGGAAAAAGAGTATGTTTAAAAAGCTCTGTTAAATGTTAGGTTAGTTTTAATTTTAAGAACACGGCTGTGGCATTTAAAGTGTGAATGATAAAGAAAACCCAAAATAAGTAAGCAAATTGACTTTGACCTTTATTCCTCTAGTGAGCATTTCTTTTCACTACTAACCGGTATACTTAATGTGTCGTCTAAAATACGATAATCTATTTAATAGTGCAGTGTCATTTGTTTCACTTTTTATCAAGGTCACACATATAATTAATTTTCAACATCCATTTTGACTAAAAATTAAACTGTGTGATCGAAATAAAAATACCATGATAAGTTAGTTGCTAAGACAACTTAGCTGTTTTACATATGCTTAAAATGATATTCAGTTACAATATTGCAGACTCTAACAATGTAGGCATAATACAAACAGCCAATAGCAATCGGATTACCCGCCAATCCATAAAATATTCAGGGGTAGCCCACAACGCATGTAGTGTGTGTAGATTATGCAAACAGATTTGGTTGTTATCGTACATGAAACATACGGTGAGGCCTGCCCTTCAGATTTAATCTAACTTTACCTACGTATTATAACATATTTTTAACATAGCCATATACTATTTTCTAAGGTAAGTAACGTTTTAATGGGTCTCAAACCTAGAAAACCGTTTTGAAAAAATTGTTATAAATCTCTACGTTATTTATGTTCAAAGTCTCGTTTTTTCGGTGGTTTTATGTTTCCAAAAACTGTTACTTATAATGATTAGTATCAATCAAAATATCTTATTTGCTATCCGTGGGGAGAGGAGGAGACAGGGTATACAACAAATGTGTTCTATTATATTGTTTTAACTAAATATATATGTGTTTTATTCTTCTTGGTTTTAACTTTTACCAAGAATGGGAACTGCCTACATTCATTTATATTCTTACGTTCTTTTAAAATAAAATAAAATGAATGGTCTAAGGAATACTTTTCTCATCAATACCTTAAGTGGAAGAGTTGAATGCGCAATTATTTATCGCTCCTTGAAAGTATACTATGATGAAAATTAAACTAAACGTTTAGTTTAACATTCGATTGGTTATCGATACCTTTCCCTGTTGAGATTGCAAATTTTCTTCAAGTTGGGGTGGATTAAACGGTGTCTATGTCCCTAAGGTCCATAGAGAAGGCAATGCATTGCTGTCCATTTTTTCTCGGCTGCAAATGTCGGCATCGGACGATGTCGCTCAACTGATCCACGATGGCAGGCAAGGATGTTTAGGTTTATCGCTTTTATTAGCTTGATATAGGCGTGCAATGCAATTTGCGGGAACCTTTAAGGTTGTAAACAAGCTTTAATTACATCAAATATGTTTGTCATTTATACAAATACTAGTTTCTCTAGGACGTCATCCATCTCCTAACTCAGATGATTTGGTTAACATTCAATTGTGTAATTCGTTATTTTCGTATCGTGTAACTTATTAGAGCACATCTACGTCTACCAAAATCAGAGGTTTCATTTTGCCTGAAACACGTTTGATTATACATTTATAACCTAAGGAATGAAGTAACGTTATGGGTACATAACATACAGAGGGTTATTGGAAGAAGGGCTTATGAAAATGGTCGTACGTTTATCTGAAGAGTTTATTATAAAACTAATTCTACCTTTGTTTTAAAATTGGTATATAAAAGGGGATGAGCTTTTACAAAAAGAGTATTAAATGGAGTCAGCATTAGCTTTGGTAAAAGTCTATAAGGTAGTCTATAACGGATTTTAAGTGGGGATTGGGTTTTGTTAGAATGAGGGTCTTCAATCTTCAAGTACTTCGTAAAGTGTTTGGTATTTTATTGATAATATAAAGAAGGTGGCAGCTAATTTTTAGGATGCAATGTTATATTCATTTAATCCCCTTGAACGTTCCTTTGAACATGTTAAACTAATCCGTTAATCTGTCTAATAAACTTAATAATATCCCATAAAACGTCCTTAAATTATAAACCAAGAAATAAACTTTACTTTTAAATTATGATCTTTGCTATATAAACACAAAGGCAAAATGGCAAAGGTGTTGTAATTGGTATTACCGAAATTCTCTTTGACAAAGTTTATTTACAATGGCTAAAGCAAGCAAGCCTTGCTATTAAGTGACTTACTGACAATGGTAATCTTCTTGAAAAGGGATTTTATAGAATTATTTTCAAGCCTGTAAAGGTGTTAACATAAATTCTAAATTGAATATCGTCCTTTCTTCAATACTTAAATAGATAACACATTGACGATTAAAGCAAATATACAATTAGCATCTCGTATATTAGAGGAACTAAACTTATTTTTATAAACTTTGAATAAAGAATACTATCAAATATATTGAGTACTAATCAACTATTAACCTTAAAATATGTTTGCTATGAAATCTCAGTTTTATGATTTTAAAAGCTATAGAATTTCTTATTTCAACGTCAATTCTCTAAACATAACATAGTAAGTAAACAAAGCGAGGAATGAACACCGAGCAGATAAGTAATGACTAGGAGTGATAGAAATTATGGTATGATAAGTAATTAATAAACATTAAGTAATTTGGTTATTAATTCCCCAAATTAATTTTCTTAAACATATTACTGATTACTTCCGTTTTTTTTTTTTAATATCTGATCGACCTGTGTTCGTATCAAAATATATTCTCTATATTTTTCTTTACTTAACTAAATTTAGAAGTAAACATTGCGCAAAGAAAGAGGGTCATAAGTCATAACAGAGTGAGGGGAAACGTTTGCGCGTCTGTTTGAATAAATAATCCAGCGGCAATGCCACCTCCCTGAGGGATGCCACTGGTAATTAGAGCCTGAAGATGTCCTGAATAAAATATCACTTATTGTCTCTCTTTTCTCGCTCTACGGAAGATTGCAGATCACAGTCGAAATGACAAATGTAATTTTTCAAAATTTCACACTGTGTTTGTATTGTACAAAAAGAGTTTGCTTATTTAGTAATTAGTAATGAGTTCGAGTTTGAGTTTCAGTACGTTATAAATAGTAAAATATAAATCAGTTGAAAAATTACAAAGCTATTGAGAAACTTTATATTTTTACAATGAAAATTTACCTTACAGTATTTTACTATTGATTGTGTTTAGGTTTTTCGATTGACCATGAATTATTTATCGTCTATTTGATAAAATGGCTGAATTAGCAGAAATTAAGAAATCAAATTACTTTCTGCAGTTTTAATAGGACAACAGACTGTGATTAATTTAGTTTAGGTGGTTCAATTATTCTTGAGTAATTCTACGGAATTTTGTAAGCTGTACATTAATTAGTGCCTGATACAACATTTCAAAACATTCTTGGCAGCTAGGGTTTTCCTAACGAAATGACAATCATAGTCAAAGCTTTAGGAAAACTATTTCTATTCTTAGGTTATATATATAAAATCTGTACAATCGACCTTTATCAAAAGCTAGTTAGTTATTAAAACCAAAACCACGACCCGACCCGGAGCCTGGGTTCAAAATGCCATGAGTTGTGTTTCCTCAGTAAAAATATCAACATGGCAATGCTCGGCACGTTGTTGCAGAAGCACTTTATGTCCGCTCCTGATGTAAATATTAAAACTTCCCGAACAAGCTTTGCAAATGTTATAACCCATCTCGCTTGATTGTGTTTATCATTTGGAAACACATCGGCCGTTTGAAACGCAAAATTTGTATCTAATAAAACATTATAAACCTTAAATTATTCTTTAAAGTACGTAGTTTTAGTGTTGCAAATTTACTATTTTACTGACAGGAGCGAAGGCTGACATAGATTTAGCCTTTCAGCCAATTTAAGGAATTTGTTCCACTAAATAGCCAGCAATTGAAAAATGGGACAGTTCAACATTTAGTATGTCACAGAAGAAAGTCGAAAGGGAAATAGAAGTCAACGGTAGGCTAGATGTTTTCAAAATTCTATTCCTTCTCACATTTGCATGTGAAAATTCATAATGATGTTTTACAATGTAGGCGATAACTTAACGATTGCATTAACAAT
Organism: Allygus modestus; assembly: GCA_963675035.1. Taxonomy (NCBI): domain Eukaryota; kingdom Metazoa; phylum Arthropoda; class Insecta; order Hemiptera; family Cicadellidae; genus Allygus; species Allygus modestus. The sequence continues at coordinate 391,626,769 of OY776112.1, read as the reverse complement.
TCTGTTTTTGCTTTTTTTACCTTACCTTAAAAACCTTATTTTTGAGGTGAAGATGAGGTCACAAGAAAATTAAATTAGCCTATTTAAACAAAATTTCTATTGTAGTAAAAAAAAAAACTTAAATTACTACTCCGGGAGAGTTTTATGAAAAAGGTAGGACTATCACACCACTTTACGTAATGCTCGATTGCTAGTTACATTTAAAACTATTTAATGGGAAATAGTTAAATTCGTTTTTCGAATGAGCAACCAGCAATGTATCAACGTTTGAGTATTTTTTACGTCACACAACAACAAAACTTATCTTGTTCATTTGCTCAAGTAAATTTACAAATACGAATCTGAAATTATAACTGAACTGGTGTTCTCGTCCTTGGCACAGATATAGCATCGTTCATGGCTAAACAAAATGATTACTCTCAAATTAACTATGTTTTGCCCTCTTATGCGGTACCCTAAAAGTCTTCTTTGACTTTCACAATAATTCTTAATATTGTTTGTTGATTCGAAACGATATCATAAACTATCCTTGTAACTTTCCTAATAGTTGATACAGCGGCGTTACTAAGGACAGAAGGTGACTTTACAAGGTCTCTTGGCATGAAGCCAAGATAAAAAAAAACTGACAAAAGGCACTAAAGGAAATTTCAACCCGTCCTTTATCCCTTGCGAGTGCATATATGCCGGTATTATACCATAATACCTCCTAGTGCAATCTTTCGCAACTTTTCAGTTTATAATTCAGTCAGGAAAATATTTCAATCAAAACATTGAGACGTTTAATTAATACTTCTCTACATCTCAGAAACAACAATTCATTGGAATTGGAATTACTGGTGTGTTCTCACGCGAGAAAGCGACGCCACAGAGGTGTGAATTGCCAAAAACGTGAGAAAAAACCTCAAAATGAAAATCCAGCATTGGGTCAAACTATTGGGTCATACTTTGGGAACATAATAAGAAACACTTTTATAACTGTATTACGTAGCTCCCTAACTTAAAACAAGTACATATAAATAGTAGATATAGCCCCTTTTTTAGGTAATTACCGACCGATGTTTTGAAGATGGATTTTGTATAATTTATTTTCTCAGGCTTTCTGGTTAAATGTTCAGATTTTGTACCTTATCGTTTTTACTCCTTAAATCTGATAAAAAAAGGAAATCTCAACAATCCGTACTTAATTTATATAGCAGTTTCAGTATTATTGTACTATTTGTTTCCTTTATGTAAAAATACTAAATTTTACAAAACTATTAAGCATACAACAACATCGAATCCTTCCAAATCCAGAACTATGCATTACCCAATTCCTCAAAGTGTATTCTAACAGGTAAATTTTAATCTAGCTGCAGTCAGGTGCGCCAAAGAATTGTATTAGTGTTTTATTAGTTGTACCTGTGCCCGAGGTCAGGCTGCGCGCGCGCGTGGTGTGGCGAGGCAGGGGCAAGACCAGCAGCGTCTGCGTTCTTATCTCTACAGATTTTAGATGCTTGAAGATGATAACATATTAGTTACTAGTGACATAAGCCAGTTAATTGATCAGGTAACCAGTTTTAGTATTTTATTATCATGCAGTTTTCGTTTTAAAATTATTGAAATAACTAGACTTTCACTTCATAATGTTATGAAAGGTAATGGATATGACATTGATACGAAAAAATGTCAAGTTAAACATTTAGAGAAGCTTAACGAATAACGTTTGAATACTGCTGAAAGGTAAGCCACACTTTATGACTGGTAGTACATGCCTGTATCAGTTCATAACGGTTTCATTCATGGATCACTAATCAAAATACCCCCGTCACAGCAAACCTGCGTACTCAGTGAATTTCCCATGCATAATATATATATATCTTAATAACACATAAAGCCGCATACCAAGTTGCATAAAAATATATACATAAATAAGTGATGTACACAATTATTTTAATTATTCTCCATAATAATAACATGGGGGATGAGTACGTAGGTTTGCTGAAATAAGAAACACAAACAATTGGTGTTTATGCAAATATATATATAATTCAACTAAGTGACGCCACATACCAAGTTTGATCAATATTCATTCATAAATAAGCGCTATATACTATTTTAATTATTCTCCATAAGAATACCATGGGGGATGAGTACGCAGGTTTGCTACAAAAAGGCACACAAAAATGGGTTTTTATGTGAACATCAATATAACTCATCTAGGTGAAGCCACATACCAAGTTTTATTAATTTATGTTCATAATTAAGGGAGACATTACATTTGACTTATTCTCCATAATAATTACATGGGGGCTGAGTACGCAGGTTTGCTGCTACGGGAATAATCCTTAAGGTTTTTGATGTGCAAATAACAATATGCCACAACTAGATGAAGCTGTAAACCAAGTTTCCTTAGTATACGTTCATAAATAAGCGAGATATAATTTTTTTCTTATTCTCCATAAGGATAACTTTGGACAACGTACGGTGTTTAGCACATTCAATACCTCTGTAACCAATTTACGTAGAGAAATGATAAACACAATAAATTGTGTTTTTTTAAAGCTGAATCTAATGGTGGAAACTAAAATTTGATTTCAATAAATATTACATATAAAAACTTAAAAAAAAAACAATTTTGGGGTAAAAAAAACCCTCCCCAAAATACCACTTCGGATGGGGCGATCTGTCTGGTTTTCGAACTTAAAGTCATAAGTGCTGCTTTACGCGTTTTTACCAAATTTAATCAAAATCGGACCTTTTTTTACGAGAGTTATCGCACCCACGGACACACACACACACACACACACACACACACACACACACACACACACACACACACACACACACACACACACACACACACACACACACACACACACACGTATACAGGGTGTTTCGGGATAAGTGTAAACAACTTTACCAGGAGATTCCTTACATCAAAACAAGAAAAAAATCTTTTATGAACATGGGTCCGTAAACCAGTCGTTGTCGAGTTACAGCCAAAAATCGATTTTTTCAATTTCAAGTGTAGTTATTGCACCTTTTGGCCTTTAGATTGAAAAATTCTAGAGATAATTTGATTACATTTCCAAAGTTAGATAGATTATGAAATTCCAAAGAGATATTATTGATGTTTTATACTGTAAAGTTAAACGCTGAGAAAAAATAGTTGAAAAATTAAATTCTTCCAAAAAATTCAAGGCCTCAAAAATATTTGTTGTTTTTGACTGGCTAATAATATCATAACCGTTAAAGTATTTGGGCTGCAACTTTATAAAAAGTTGTAGAATTTAATGGAGAACAAAATAATAACAATTTATGTATGCATTCGATCATGATTATTTATGTAAAAACCCAAAATTTGTAGGATAACAAAATTTAGAAAGGAAAACCTCAATTATCCAGCCAGTCAAGCAAATGCATAAAACCAAAGAAAATCTTTCAGCACGAGTTTTTTTTTATAAAATCTTCAAAAATTTTTAAATTTTTTAAATTTAAAATATCCTAAATCCTGAAAAATTCCACCACAGGGTCCCACTGAAACAATTTTTGTTAACGGACTCTTCCTACACAGGACGGCTACACAAGTAAACGTTGTCAACTAACAGTTTAAAAAAATTACCAAAATGTTATTATAAGTTTCTTTTTTGTTTAAGAACAAATACTGTAATCTTCTTAAGATATAAATCAATTTAGTAGTTATCGGAAGAATACAACAGAATTGGGTTTATTTTGGTTTAATCTCATTCAATAATTTTATCATCGTTCCGTCTTGTATGTTGTTGTTTTCATTGGTGAGTTGGCAGCACTGTTTCCGTAAGCCACATCTGTTTAATTGCATTGTTGAGTAATAATGTGGTTTCCTGTCCTTTAAAACAAGTTTCCTCTCAGTAAATGCTGGTGGTTTTAACTCCAAAGTGAAAATGTATTCAAACAGTGAGTATACGGACATGCATTTTCTCTATGGGTATTTCAATGGAAATGCAAAGGCAGCTTCGGTTGAGTAAGGGAGGAGATATCCAAACAGAAGTATTCCAAACCCGAGAGTTTTTACCGACCTGCACAACCGACTTACAGAGACAGGATCTGTTAGTAGGAGAAAGCGAGAGGGATTCAATGAAGTTGATGTGCACACTGAAGAAAATATTGCAATCGGGTAGTGGCTAACCGGAGGGTTGTTAAGTGGATTTTGTTTACTGATGAAGCCCAGTTCACGAGAAATGGAATAAATAACTTAAAAAACCTACACAACTGGGCTACAGAAAATCCCCACAAAGTAATAGAAAATCATTTTCAATAAAGGTTTTCTGTAAATGTGTGGTGTGATAAGCTGATTGGACATTTTATCATCGAGGGGAATCTAAACAGAGTCACTTATCATGCATTCCTGCTCAATGAGTTACAAAGACTCCTAGAGGAAGTCCCTCTTGGAACCAGAGTAAATCTCTGGTTTCAACACGACGGCACACCGCCTCACTCTTCAAGAGAAGTTGTAGAACTACTGCGTCAGAAATTTGGGCAAAGGGTAATAGCTAACAACTGTCCAGTACATTGGCCCGCAAGGTCTCCTGACCTTACACCCATGGACTATTTTTTATGGGGATGGATGAAATCACAAGTCTACACAACAAAGCCTAGAACAAGAGAAGAATTATTGTAAAGGATAATGAATGTAGCTGAGTCCATTAAGAACAACCCAGCAGTCGTCCGAGCCGCAACAAACTCATTGATTTCACGAGCAAGATTGTGCAGGCAGAGAGATGGTGGTCACTTTGAAAACTTTTTGTAAGGTGCACCCATGGTACCCACGTGGTTTTGTAAATAACAGTATTATTTAACTCTAGATCTTTAATTTGTACGTGTATTTACACAAAACATTGTGATTTTTAATTTTAGAATGATTTAAATTTTGTTAAATAAATTTGTATGTAAAATTTAGTATTACCTTTTTTACATTATAATTAGTGGCCTCTATTCTACATTTATAAAAAATAAGATGAATTTTCTTTATTTCGAGACCAGCTTAATATTAAAAAATGGATTACGGCATTGTATTCATCGTAAAGATTTAGTTTTCAATGCTGGTTCACAACACTACCTTTATGATGGAAGTAGCCTATTTTATAAAATAATTGCGCATCCAAGATGGCGGCTGCAATTTATTAATCAATCAAAATAAAGTATTACCACCCACAAGTTATATGTAATAGCCCCAAGTTGATAAATCGATAAATGTATTAATAAAATGTGGAGGAGTGTTTCTTTTCACAGCTTATCCTGTGTAGGAAAAGGCTGCTATTTCAAAAAATGGCCTCAGTGGGGTCCTGTGGTGGAATTTTTAAGGATTTAGGATATTTTAAATTTAAAAAATTTAAAAATTTTTGAAGATTTTATTAAAAAAAAAACTCGTGCTGAAAGATTTTCTTTGGTTTTATGCATTTGCTTGACTGGCTGGATAATTGAGGTTTTCCTTTCAAAATTTTGTTATCCTACAGATTTTGGGTTTTTACATAAATAATAATGATGGAATGCATACATAGATTGTTATTATTTTGTTCTCCATTATATTCTACAACTTTTTATAAAGTTGCAGCCCAAATACTTTAACGGTTATGATATTATTAGCCAGTCAAAAACAACAAATATTTTTGAGGCCTTGAATTTTTTGGAAGAATTTAATGTTTCAACTATTTTTTCTCAGCGTTACTCAACTTTACAGTATAAAACATCAATAATATCTCTTCGGAATTTCATAATCTATCTAACTGTGGAAATGTAATCAAATTATCTTTAGAATTTTTCAATCTAGAGGCCAAAAGGTGCAATAACTACACTTGAAATTGAAAAAATCGATTTTTAGCTGTAACTCGACAACGACTGGTTTACGGACCCATGTTCACATAGATTTTTTTCTTGTTTTGATGTAAGGAATCTCCTGGTAAAGTTTTTTACACTTATCCCGAAACACCCTGTATATATATACACATACAGTTTCGAACGAATGGTGTTTTTGGGGTCTGGGGACGTCAAAGCGAAATGTTATCATGGTCCCGGGCCTAGGTCTTACCATGCCGACTACGGTAATAGCTTCTTCCCTATAGGGGAAATTCGCTAAAACACCTGATATCAATGGGTGAACTATCCGAGGAGGCCCAGGAGTTGAGAATACATTATTTGTGTTTATTTTCACACAAAAATATTCAACACATGCAAATAGTTGAAAAATTATATGCCACAATTTACGGACACCAAAAAGTCGAGTGTAATGTACAAATATTTTAGCTACCCTTGTAATTGGTCAAATATCTGGTTTATTTTTTTCGTATTACTAATATCGTTGTTGTTAAATTTTGCTCTCACGCAAATTATATATACTCGTGCATACACCAGAATGAATGAATATATATGAAATACTTCTTAAACATGTAATTTATCTATTTATTTTTCGTAATCTAATACTGTGAAGTTGTCATTAATACTTATTTAGATTGTTTTTCATTTGTAATTAAATGGTCGGCAAGTTGTATTTAATTTGCGCCTTGTATCAGATTTGTAATACCTTGTTGTTAAAATTTAATTTGTTATTTTGTTGTAATTATTTTTGTTTTTATTATGACTATAATATGTTAAATTGTGTTTATTTCATGCCTGATATGGTTATGTTGGATCTGCCATGTTTCTTGTATTCTAGTTTTATGACACATGAATATAACAATAAAAAAATCATAAAAACGTAATTTAAAAGATAATTTGTATGATGGAAATGTTACATTTAATAAGAAATAAGTGATTCGATGTATCAAATCGTCATAATCATCAACACTCCGCATTATTAATTTTTCCCACGTTTTTAGACTTTCAGCCCACTGTGCGACGTTCATAACTATGTAACTATATTTATAGAGTTAAACATGTCCGTATTATAGAGGCAGGGACAATTTTACTGACGGACCGGTCAACATCACAGCAGCTTTTTAGCGCTTGAACCCACAGGCTGCGCTCTTAAACTCTTTTATAAACAAATTGCCTGAAAGAGTTAAAATATAAAATAACTCCAAACTTATGAAATTTAAAATAAAGCGCTGGTTGAAGTTTGAAGCATATTATTACGAGGGTAACTTTGTATCGCACAGATGACAATGAGGACTGATGTTCCGTATCTTGGACGTGTGATCTGCTGGGTAGCACAGTGGTTAGCGTGCTCGCTTCATAATCTGAAGTTCGCCAGAAAAACCCTGAGCAAAATCCTGAAAATATTTTGTGAAGGTTCAAAATTGGATCCAGCTGCCATTACTCATTAGGCTATTAATTAATGATCCTGGCTAAAGAATCAACCGGTCTTAGCCAGTAACAACGCTGCACAAGGCACCTCACGCATTCTACACTCATTCATTCATATTTGCCTTAAAATACGCCCTAGTTGCGTCGTTTTATACAGTGATTAACTATTTATAATGGTGTATACTCACAGCCTGAGGCAATCTTATGCGCTCAAAAGTGTTATGCTTTTCACCGATTACGGTATCATCAGACGCGCACTACACAAAACTGTAAAATACCCATAATTGGCGAAACGCGCCACACTTTTGAGCTCGTAGGATTGCTTCAAGCTGTCAAAAAAATTGCCATTATAAATAGTGAATTCAGCAATACCGTAACCATATCTTTCAAAATTATAGTGATTAAGTCATTAAGTAATTAAAAATATTATTGTATTCCATGAATAGGTTGTTTGTTTTATGTATTCGTTATCGTTTGTTATGCAATGTTTTTATATCTCAGCAATAAAGAATGTACTAGTATTTATTAATTTATTATTCACAACTGTCCACAGGAGGACGACGACCCAGGCCTGTGGTCCGCGTGGTCCGCGTGGTCCCAGTGTTCCCGGACGTGCGATGGTGGCGCCATATTCCAGATCCGCTCCTGCAACTCCGTGTCCCGCTGCAAGGGCTCTCCTGTCCGCTACAAGATATGCAACATGCAGGTGAGAAATGTCAACGTACATATAGGTAATGAAGATAAAACAATGGGAATCTATAAGGTTGATCCCTTACTTGTTATCGATTCGTTACATTCTTAATTCGTTAAATGAGAATGCCCCGCAGAACACTTAACAAATACTAGCATAGACCATTTTTATAATTATTTTTTAAGAGGTGGGGGGGGGGTATTTTTCCTTAATTTCCCCATCTACGTAGATTACATATCTGCACGTGGAATTAATCCTGCAAAGTAAGGGGTGAGTCGTTACAGTAGTGATACCATGTAAATGACAGGACAGTGATTCGAACCTATGACGTGGCTGCTGCTAGGTTCCGGAGTCCATCGCTTTGGTTAATTAGCCAATGGCTCAGGGTTGTTTTAAAAGTTTTTATGCGTAACTAATCTGTGTAGGATCCCCGACGTCAACGGTCTTCCCCGTCAATATTGGCAGCTGGTCATTAAAAGTTAACTACTCTAAAATAATACTGTTTCAAACAAATTTAATTTATTTGCAGCATTGTGCAATACCAGTTCCGATCTTAGAATTACAAATAATTCTATGCTTTCAGTGCTTACCTAAATACTTTTAAAACTCCCCATTAGGAGCGTTTTCAGAGAAAGCCAAGAGACCTCTTAGGGAAAAAATTGGGTCGAGTAATCATTTACAATGCACTAACCCTGCCTTTAAAATTATTATTGATTTCAAAATGTTTTGTTTTACAAGTTTGGTTGATTGCTTTTCAAAGTCAGCTTTGACTTAGATCTGTGTTTTTGGTTGATTTTTGTATATTGGTTGTAACGCTTTCATACTGCAAAAAAAGGTAATTGATCGATGCTTGGATTTAAAGTTTTTGAGCTTGCTCTTAGAAACGCCTTTCTCCCATATTGAAATATTTTAATGTAACAAATATTCAGAAAATAAAAAAGTCTTATGGCTGTTGTTTTATTTAATTATAAACACATTTTTATATATAAAAATCAAACCTATTCTGAAACTTATGACATTTGTCCTACTAACTGTAATGAAAACAATGGTGATAAGTTAAATTAGATATTTATGCAAATAGATTTTTCTGCAAAGCGATCGCTTTAATCTTTGGAAGGTTCAGACTTGGATTAAATCAACAGTCTTGTTTTATTCTTGATCAATGGGACATTTTCGCTTACCCCTCAGTAGCATGATTAAAATGTTCTAAATTACACTTTTTCGACAAATTTTAAAACTGTATAGTATTATTTTTTGGTTTTAGAAAACAAGGTGGCAGCAATTTTAATTGCATAAAGAAAAAAAGGATTGATTTAATTTAAGAGATAAAACGTCGCAATGACAAAAAGTCAATTGAGGCAAACGGTCCTTCTTTATCAAACGAGCTGATAAATCAGAAAAGTTAATTTATAATTGGCATCAAGAGGACGGCTTTGACTGCTACTCGACGACCGATTTTCTTTGTTAGCTCTGCGGAAATTTGTCTTTTTATAATTTGAATAATATTATAATTCATAGCTCAACGAATAAAACCATTTTTAGGTAAAACGTAGTTTATAAATAATGTAAGATATTTTTATTGTATGACTTAAATTTGTCTGCTTAACTAATTGTGTGTAAAAAAATCATATAAAAGGCTAACTTTTGTACGTATAAAAATGTATATACTTGTATTAAATATATACGTATGTTTAGTACAGCTTAAATCACTAAAGTAATATCGCACATCTTTCCTCATTGTTGTATTATGTTTTAATAGCATTTTAATTCAGATAGCATACAAAATATTTAAACATATGGTTTTAACATGGCATCATCAGGGCAGGGTCAGACTGGTTTATTGGACAAAAGTAGTTTTTATTTCAGAATATCTCTAGCAATAAACTGTAGACTGTAATATAAGTTTTAAAATATCCGTGCATGACTTTTATCAATTCTATAAAAATCAAACTAAGGATAACCCGAATGAACGTTAAGAAGATAAATAAATAGGATTTATTATCAGCAAACATTTGAAATATTCCTGACTTTAAAAGGCGAATGTAGTGGAATATTTTCTGAATTTGTATACATGTAGAAAACATTACAAACATACTGATAAGCTATGTAATAAAATTTACTAACGATAATACGCTTAAAACTTTATACGACGTACAGCACACCTCGGATTATTTGGACCCGAATCATCCGGATCCCGGATTAACCGAACGAGGTTGTCCGAAATAAAAAAATTTTAAATATCATTCAAAACGCAATGTTTGCCCACGCTATATCCTTTTAAGTCTCAGACGCAACAGAAAACAAATTAATGTATGCGTGAAGTATCATAGAAACTGTATGTCTATTATTTTTACACAGTTTTGATCAATATTGCAGGTGTCCCGGTCGTTATTTATGCGATGTTATAGTAGCTTCAGATTATCCGGATTTTTCGCTATCTGGATCAATATTCCGCCACATTAGTCCGGATAATCCGAGGTCTACTGTATTTCCCTTTTAGGACTTACTTTTAAACTTGAGTTTTTTTATTTTGTGTTTTTAAATATATAGATCTGCTTGACTAAATATATTTCAAAATAATAGGTTTATTTTCTAAACACCTGCATTCTTAGTTTAAATGTTTGGTTTATTCAAACCTTTTTAGTATCTTTCTATACTCAGACTTTGAAGGCAATATTTGTTTTATTGGAATTACTTGAAATCGATTTTTCTATCTAAAATGTATACGTCTCATAATAAAAGCGAACAAAATGGCTTATATATTGAATTTATGGATTGTCATATTTTCATTAGATTGTATCCTACTAATCAAAACAGGATATGTCACAAAACCGTGACCTAGTGACTATGTAGAACAGTTTCTATTATATCTACATATACCATCAACCTATTAAAACTGAATAAAACCACTGTAAGGACTTCTGATGTAGATTGTGTTACGGAATGGTATTGTGTCCTGCCGCAGATTGCTTGTCAGACATATCGCCTGTTTGTCAGCTTAGCAATTTACGTAAACAAATATTTCTTCCTCTCTTTCAAATCATTCTACCATCACGCAATACTACCCCACGGATGTTTCTGCTCGGTTTTAGAGACATGAGTATTTCTTCTGTGTTTATAAAGCTAATATTTTGTATTTATTACCGTTACCGTTTTATTACTTGCCCTCCTATAATCCAATTTAATTTATATATTTAGGATTATTCCAAAATACTTTGAAGGCTTTGAAGGCAGGTTGTTTAAAGAATTACGTTGGAATAGCCAGCATATCCTAAAACTTTGACTACAAATTGACTCAATAATTGTATTATTTAATTACTTAATTATAGTTTTTTCCTACGAAATCAAAACGCAAAATTAATACTTGTGTTCTATGCAGTGAAACTGCAATTAACTTGCAATTAAAACGATTTACTGTTTGTTCATAACATTTGTTTTAATATTTAGATTAGAGGGTAAAATTAAGTAAATAATAATAACTAAATAAATATTTAGATTCCAGTATTAGTCTTGCGTCATACCCACCTGATGTTTTCATATATGACGTGAGGTTGGTCAATCATTGATTGATAGAACCACACTATCAATAATTTACCACTTCCAATCCTTTATCAATTTAACTGTTTTGACCCCAGGACGCATTTACTTATTTTTAAGGTAGATTTAATATATTTTTAAAATATTATTTTATTTTATTGTTTACCTACTAAAGTTATCTAGTCAGTTTAATTGCTTATTTGCCTTGATTATTGTATGTTTTTATCGAATGTTTTTAGTTTAAACAAGTTTAAATTTGTATTTAGTTATCTTCTCTGGGTTTCCCCACTATTTGAAAAAAGAATAGTTTAGGTTATTTAATTGAATATATTTCTTTTATTTTTTATTAATATTTATTCACTTTTTTATTTTACTGTCCTCTTTCTCTTTCATTCTATTTCTCCTTTATTCCTTTTTTCCTTTCTCTCCGTAATTTTGTATTCCTATTTCTCTCTTCTTTATTCCACTTATAATTTATATTTGTCCTTTATATATTCCTCGTTACACTTGTATTCCTATTTTCTTTTGTTTTGTCCTTTTTACTTATATGTTGTCTTTTTCTTCTTTTTTCTTATTTTCCTTTCAGTTTGTCCTTTATTTATTTTTATTTCACCTTTATATTTTATATTTTATATTTTATTATTTTTATTATTTTATACTTTATATTTTATATTTCACCCTTATATTTCTCTTTGATCTTCATTTTCTTTCTACTTGTCTTTTCTTTATTCCTATTATTTCCCTTTATCCATCCCTCTTTTTCTTTCTATTGGTCCTTTTTTATTCCTACCTTTTTCTCGTTATTCTGTTTTCTGTTTTCTCTTTGTTTATCTTTTCTTCCCTGTTGTTATCAACCCCCACCCTGTTGCAGCCCTGCCCCGACAACGTGGAGTTCCGCGAGCTGCAGTGCGCCTCGTTCAACTCGGTGCCCCACCTCGGCCAGCTGTTGACGTGGACCCCACACTACGACGACGATCGTCCCTGCGCCCTCATCTGCCGCGCCCACTCGGGTGAGGTGGCTCAGCTGGCGGCCAGTGTGCGAGACGGCACCCGCTGCAGACCCGGCAGCCTCGACATGTGCATCGACGGAAAGTGCCAGGTCAGTAGTATTGTGCATATTAGGTTAGGGTCTTTATCAGCTGAAGTTGCCGAACGCAATCTCAGAGCGTTGTTCCTTAGATCAATATAAATTTTTTGCACGGCTCACTGATTCCCTTCTCAGGCCAGTGTAGAGCTACTAAACAATCTCCCTGAAAGCAAAAGACACTGAGCCCAACAATGTTCAAAAGTATATAAAATATCTATAGAATAATTATAGAGAATTATTCCCACTTTAGAATATAAAGAAGAACCATGATCTGTGAGTTGTGGGTGAAGCAGCTGATCAATATGGTACTGAAATGGGATAACTTTGTACTTTGATTTATTATTCCTTGCTTTAGGGCCATTTTACATTCTTAAGGTCTACAAAACACCCAGCTTTGCGTATTTTTTTCTTTACCACATTACTGATTATGAAACATAAAATAATCCGCCAGTTGTTACAAATATAATCATCCAATTGTAAACAAAGAGAACCAAACCGTTTGGGAACCGTTGATTATATTTTACGTATTCGCTTATAACACGATTTTTTAGTTGATTTAATTTAGTTGCCATTTTCAAACGATAACTGTAATTTATTTCCGCAATGTAGATATCTTGCAAACATTTTACAAGTCCTGTCATCTTGTCATTTCAAACCCTTCCCTCTCCTTCATATAACAAACCATAACTCCTAAGCACACCCCTAAACCCCCACTTATATTATGTAACCTAATGATGTTAAACAATTGTATATCTTTAAAACATAATTTTTTGTATTAAAAAAAGTTTTAATAATATGTTTTAGAAACAATATGTCATACCATTCATAATATAAAATATTCATAATAACACAAATAATGTGTACTTTAAGTTAACAACAAAGTTATTTTTCCTCCGAAGCTCTAATGAACAAAGCTGTAAAACAGGTAAACTATAAAATATAAGTGACTTTAAGTATCATTTTCGTGAGTTAGTCTAATAATTAAACTACAATAGTTAGATCGTTTCAAATTAAAGTTATAACTAACGTAGTCTCAGGTTACATGCCTAGCCGACTATGCCGGGGCCTCCTAATCCTCCCAAACAAAAGAAATCGTAAATCAAAAACAACCTTTTGGTAACAAATTTTCAACAATAAACCACGTAAATAAGCGTATTAAATAGCATAAATGTCATCATATCAGATAATTAAACTGAATTCATGTCTTCATTGTAAAATATTCCATCCTAACATTATATTTAAAGTATGTGAGATACTAACGCTAACGCAGCCCTCCTCACCCAAATAACAGAGTAACGTTACTCTATGCCCTCTCTCACCCACGTAATATTATGTGTATGGCTCCTCTATCCCTGAAGTTCTAGACTTTCGCTGCATACGTTCGGCTATATAAAGGTCAAAATAAAGACAAGACCTTCAACTAAGGTCGAGGTTGAACAAGGAGCGCATTTTGGTAAAATTGGGTGGACACTTTAACCAGCTGCTATTTTCGACTCTTTTGGAGGCGTGTTCACAAAAAAGTATTCTACTGGAAAAGACCATTTAAACGAGTTATAACTTTTCCACATTAACATAATGTTACTTTTTATTCCATTTTATTTCATATAAATATAACTGTTAACATTTCATAGCAACCTTTGATAGTGTAATTTATTGGTCTGTGAAAAGGATACAGTATAGGGAGTGTAATTCATTCTAGTTTATATGCCCAATTAAAAATAAATAAATGTATCATTGAAACTGTACCATTTATTGAAAATGCAATGACAAATGGTAGACAAATATAGACAAATATTGATTTGTTTATGGAAACAATATATCTATAAATAAAACCAGGGGTAACAGTGACAAAAGTTAAAATTGGCTGAATTTCAAATATTTATATTATCACTCCCCACAGCAGGGGCAACCACAACCCACTTCTCACAAAGAATACTTTAGTAGCTCATTTGAATGGACTTATCTCTCTTGCGGTTGGATTTTGTAATTTTTTATCAACTCAGACTCTGTGTGCCGTTCCTCAGTTAATGTTTTGGGACCATACACATATCATGTAACATGACTTTTCAAACGTTAATCTCCCCCTCCCCCTCCCCCTCCCCCTCACCTAACGCTGAAGCAACTCTCTCCCTCTCATTGCTTCATCTAACTCTGTTTTCCCGCAATAAGCTTATATCAATACATAGGAATATTAATTTACGCGATTCTTGTAACGATTTAAACATAACAATTTTTTTTATTAGTGAATTTCCTTTGAAAAGTGAACTATTAGCATGACCTGAACGGTGAAAATTAAGCCCGGGACCACCATAGAAGTTCCAAACGTGACCCCCTGAACACGTTTTAGGGGGTCGTTCAAAATTGTATATATATATATGTATGTGTGTGTGTGTGTGTGTGTGTGTGTGTGTTTGCACTCTAGCGGTCGCATTTTTTGTCCGATTTACTTCAAATTTGGTAGGGACGTTCCTTTCTGTAATAATCAGTTGGACAAGTTCGTTGGGCAAAACAATCGGAAAACTCTAAACCCCTTTTTTGGGGATTAATCTTTCAAATTTCGAGTTTTTGGGCCCAAAAAGGGTCAAAAAGGCCCCAAATGTAAAATCAATGCATGTTAAAAGATGGGAATTAAAAAGATCAAAGTTTTAAGCGCTCTTTCGTCATCCTAGCATAAATATTTACCGAGTTATTAAAGAAAATGTGTATCGACTAAACACAGTACGTTGTCTTACGGGGGTTTTATACTAGAAAAGCCTGTTATTCTTTTTTTAGAGTACTTTTATCATCCCCAGCAACCTCACGCCTACTTTTAAGCCTGTCTGGACCTTCTCCTAACCTTATAATGCGCAAAAATGTATTCCCAGCTTTGCAAGTAAATGACCAGGAGTATCAGAACAGCCAAAAAATAAATATTTTCAGATTTCAATAAGAATTGGACAAATGTATGTTTTTACACTGATTTTGAGTTTTAAAAGTTGTCATGTGGAAATTCACTTCCCTCACGTCAGCGTGCTGCGTGCGAACTCGTCTTATTTTAATACACAGTTTTGTTTTCTTAAAAACATAAGTTTCCCTAGACTACTTATCATTTATTGGTTTATTTAATAATTTATACCACACATTTTTTTACGATTAAAAATTTTGTTTAAAATTACAAAACAACACAGTTTAAATATTGATTTGAAAATAGGACAGTATTTACATTCGGGTCCATTAATGATAAACAGATAAAACCCCGGTTTCGGCACATCTTCAAAAATTATCATGCTAAATTTACTAATATACATACCATTGGTTAAAAATTGTCTAATTCACACTTCACTAATTTAATGTATTCATTTGGTTTATATAACCAAGTGCTTTGCAACGGAGAAAAATATTTAAAAAAATAAGAAACAAGTTTAAAACTAAATGTTCGTGTATGTATTTTTTATTATAATATACTTTAAATAGGTATGTTATTAGGATATGACAATTTAAGCTGCAATGCAGAGATTCCAAACAGAAACCATCAACAATGGAGGACAATGCACGGTTCACAATGGATGGAAACAAATACAACCTCAGGATACGGTTGCAATCTCAAGTGTTCCCTTCCTTTTTCACAGCCCTTGCTCCAGTATTCATGTTCTTACGTGCGAGCTTCCTTCAAACAGCAGCTTATTTTGTCAGGTATCGAAATTTTGTATAAAATCCTTCAATCATTTGGACATAACAAACCTTAATGTTTAAATGGAGCAACATCGTTATAAGGTCGCTGTCTTCGTACCAGCTCAAGTCTTTGTTAAATTATGCTATTTTAACTGTCGATTCATAAAAAGGAGCAAGTCTTTGCACTTTGCAAACACGATTTTGTTGTATTATGAATATGTATTAGCAGCTGACAAAACTAAACCATCCCGTAAAAATAATACTAAAACTTATACAATTTTTGGGTTAGTCGCGAGGTTTATTTCAAAGAAAACTAATTTCTAATATGTTTGAAAAATTATAGCTCATTACACAAAAAAACAATAAATTATTATTGTAACAAGGATGGATTTGGTTTTATGGTTTCCACTAAACTTTAGGCAGGGGCGGATTCAAGGGGGGGCTGGTAGGGGCGGTCGCCCCCCAAAACCTAACAATTGTTGTATTTATTTTATTATTCAGGCATACTATGAAAGTTTGAATAAATCCGAATGAAAATGTAAGAAGCAAAAGCCTCCCGAAACCCCGTTTTTTGGTTCCGATAGTCAAATTTTTCCGCTCCCGTCTACAAGGTTACATTCTAATTTATACTAACGAACCTAATTTTTTTTTAATGAAATAAAATACAGACCATTAGACAGGTTAAATTTTAAACTTCCATTTTAGTATATAACACATTACTTAGATTTAACCTAAAAGCGTCTTACAAAAACATGGATATTCCCGAGTATTGCGAAGTTGTTGCAGTTTTGCCAGTTGACAGACCGAAAATGCAGTGTTTTCAACATGGTCTTGGAGGTAAATTTTAGCAGCAAAGATTGCTACAATTGTATTCGGTGATTATTTTTTACTGGATTTCGCCCGCCTACCGTCGTTTGGTATCAGCTGAGTTTTGTTTGCAGGTTAGGTTTGATTTTTGTTTAAAACCGCGTAACCCGTTGCTAGGCAATAAATATCCAGTGGCTAGGCTAGAATCAAAAAACGTGCCTCAAATTATATGTAATTAAATAAAAGGAAACAAAGATTAAATTGCGTGCAAACAGAAGCTTATACGCCAAGTTTTTTATTTTGTAAAAATGTGGTACGACATTTCCATTTTTCGAGTGGTTGACCTGTGCTGTCAGCCTCATTCCTAATTGTATCTTCGCGTAGTATAGTTACTATTGTTACTATTGTATAATAGTTACTATTGTTACTATTGTATAATAGTTAAGTATTGCAGATTTCAAATACGTTTTGTAAATAGTTTTTCGCGTGGGTAAATAGTAAAATAAATTGTTTATTTAGGCATCTTATTTGTTCTTATACGCCTACAGATGACATAGAAAAAGTGTAATGCCTAAATATTTTATTTTTATTTACGGTCGGGCGCAGTAGAACTAAAGTTAATTTTTGTTTAGCTTGTTTATAAATTTAAGATTGTTTTTTCTTGAGTACAAGGTTATTTATATATTATGTTAACTTACTTTCATTCGTTGTATAATTTCATACAGTTAAAAACAATAATGGGGTGCCAGCAGGGACCATCCATAGGGAAGGGGGAGGGGTAACTTTCGGTGACCGCCCCCCCCCCAAACATAACCTCTGGATCCACCCCTGACTGTAGCTGTTTCAACTTCATTTCTAGATATATATTTACCTTTTTACACAATAACAGCCATTTACTAGCATTTACCAGCTTAATAGCATTTACCATTGCAGAATTCACTAATTTACTTGATTGCAACTCTATGTTCACAGCAGAAATGTTGAGAAATCTGCTAAGATTTGAAGTTAAATTAGTTTTTACACATTTAATTTCTTAACACAACGTAACGAAAAGTTCTTGAAGAATTTATCCCAGAGGCAATCCTCAAAAACTCTCAAAAACATTTATAAGACAGAGAGGGCTGAAGTTTGAGCCGAAGTCATTGGACCTGGAGCACCAGCCATACCAGGAATGGATCGCCTCTGAGATTAAGTTAATGTCAGAACAGAGTAAAGCACTTAATCCATCTAACTCTTCCTATTAGCCCCCAGTTCTTTAATCACTTCGTTATCCCCCTTTTCATAAAGTTTGCCTTCGCTAATAGTTTTGTGCGATGAATGGAATTGATTTTAATTTCCTAGAAAGATCGAGATTTGTCTTGTAGTTCAGAGTTATGATTACCACTCCAACGCAATAACTTGATCGATGCATAATTTGTGTGTGCGAGTAAAAAATAATTTGAAGAGATAAATATGTATTTTATTTTAAACTAAAACCAAAATCAAGTGCAAGAAGACCATTTTTATCAAACGAATTATACAGCTCAGAACATTTTAATCCCCATGAACTGAAACGGCATCTATATTCAGTAGATTTGCACTGTATTAAAGGTATGTCAATTAAATCGACTTTAAAGTACCGATGACAACTTTAATTGAATTTCTAAAGTAAAAGAATAAATTTTTGGGATAATAAGAACTACAAATGGTATATTAAAGACCCTTTTTAAAGACCTGGTCCTCTGATTAAATACTATAGAAGAAGAGATAGTCTTAAATTTATTGTAGCTTAGCGTGCAATGTACAATCTTATTTTTTACACTATTCACTATTTCTATCCAGCCAATGCCTTCATCACACCAGGTGTGTTCCGTATTTTCTTCATTGTAATGTGTTTCTAATGTAACATCAGCTGATGTTCAGTGGGCTGAGAGACGCATGTTCAACGTCAAGTCACAAACTCTCTGCGGCTAGCAGTTTGAAGGTAATGTTCGGAGTTGGTTGTTGGCCACCCTGGGATTCGCAACATCAATACCAGCTGATTGCCAACTCGGATGAAACACCCCAGTTATGTTTTAGTTGCCAAACTAATAGAGGAGTTGCAATGATTTCTGATTGTGGGGGTTCTATCATATATTTCACTGTGTTCTATTTCAGAGATGTTTTAGACAGTGAATTATTATTAATTATTATAGAACGTTTTTATCTGTTAACATGTCTGTTTGAATTTAAATCACAATATTGTTGCTTTTAAATACGTCATGATAAAGCAACTTATCCTGGGCGGCAAGTCATTGCAATTAACAACGAGTTCGCACGCAGCACGCTGACGTGAGGGAAGTGAATTTCCACATAAAACACTATAAAAACTCAAAATCAGTTAAAAACATACAATTATACCAATTTTTATTCAAATCTGAAAATATTGATATTTGCCTGTTCTGATACTCCTGGTTCTATTTACCTGCAATGCTGGGAATACAATTTTGCTCATTATAAGGTTAGGAGAAGGTCCAGTCAGGCTTTAAAGTAGGCGTGAGGTTGTTGGGGATGATAAAAGTACACCAAAAAATGATTAACAGGCTTTTCTAATGTAAAACCCCCATAAGACAACGTACTGTGTTTGGTCAATACACATTTCGCTTAATAACTCGGTAAATATATATGCTAGAATGACGAGAGAGGGCTTAAACGTTTCGCCACACTAATTCCCATCTTTTTACATTCGTTACTTTCACATCAGGGGCTTTTCTGACCCTTTTTGGGCCCAAAAACTTGAAATTTGAAAGATTAATCCCCAAAAAAGGGTTTAGAGTTTTCCGATTGTTTTGCGCAACAAACTTGTCCAACTGATTATAGAAAGGAACGTCCCTACCAAATTTGAAGTAAATCGGACAAAAAATTCGACCGCTAGGGTGCCTGCACACACACACATATATATATACAATTTTGAACGAACCCCCAAAACGTGTTCAGGGGATCACGTTAGGAACTTCTATGGTGGTCCCGGGCTTAAGTTTCACCGTGCGGGTCATGCTAATAGTTCACTTTCCATAGGAAATTCACTAATAATTAACGAGGCAGTAATCAATCTATAACACAGCACTATTTATACCTACTCTTTCATTACAATAAATAACCATCCTTGTTTAAAATCCTTTGTCCTTGATGGTAAGTTTATGTTATTTAAGAAATTATTGCGGACATTTCCCATCACTGAAATATTTGTTATCATTTGGTTGTGCCAAATTTCTGTAATAATTTCTTAAATGACAGTCTCTATACCGGTTATTCTTGACATTAAAATAAATGCAATCTTTGGACTCATAATACTCTGTACTTTGTACTTTGGATCTAGGAACTTACACAGTAAAGATATCAAAACAAACACAAAGGGTGTTTCCTGTTTTTCTAAAAGATAATTAATTATCAGTTATAAGCTTTTTTATAATGTGTTCACGTGAATCAATTGTGGCAGTGCCTTTCATGTGGCCTTTCAAGCCTTATAAAGATAAATTTAGAACAGTGGTGAATTGATCGGAATCCAAAAAAAATGTTGGTCCCACGACTCTCAATGGTGATTGAGCCATTGATTACGAATCATATTTTGATACTTTTCATATTCAAGGAACGTATATTCATATTTGCAAAGGAAATCTACGAGATATTGTAGAAATATCCCTGGTGGAGATTAAGAAATTTATAAACTTTTATTATTCGTAACGTGAATGTTGCCTGGATAGCGTATCACTGTGGTTTACTCTTATAAATATATGCTCTCAATTATCGATTTGGTTTCGAACAAGGTATTTTACACTTTTAAATTGAAAGCTCTAAAAATCCTTGAGGATGCAAATACTATGTGGTAAAAATTAATGGTTTTTGTTTCCAGAGAGTGGGGTGCGACCTAGAGATCGGCTCTGGCAAGAAGGTGGACGAGTGCGGGGTGTGCGGCGGTGACGGTTCCTCGTGTGCTCAACCTCTGTTCCACTGGGCAGAAGCTCCTGTCTCCCTCTGCTCCGTGTCGTGTGGAGGAGGTAAGTCAGTCGAGTAATGCACAGTATTGCACTAAGATTCGTAACAGTCAAGTCAGGGCTCTGGCAAGAAGGTGGACGAGTGCGGGGTGTGCGGCGGTGACGGTTCCTCGTGTGCTCAACCTCTGTTCCACTGGGCAGAAGCTCCTGTCTCCCTCTGCTCCGTGTCGTGTGGAGGAGGTACGTCAGTCGAGTAATGCACAGTATTGCACTAAGATTCGTAACAGTCAAGTCAGGGCTCTGGCAAGAAGGTGGACGAGTGCGGGGTGTGCGGCGGTGACGGTTCCTCGTGTGCTCAACCTCTGTTCCACTGGGCAGAAGCTCCTGTCTCCCTCTGCTCCGTGTCGTGTGGAGGAGGTACGTCAGTCGAGTAATGCACAGTATTGCACTAAGATTCGTAACAGTCGAGTCAGGGCTCTGGCAAGAAGGTGGACGAGTGCGGGGTGTGCGGCGGTGACGGTTCCTCGTGTGCTCAACCTCTGTTCCACTGGGCAGAAGCTCCTGTCTCTCTCTGCTCCGTGTCATGTGGAGGAGGTACGTCAGTCGAGTAATGCACAGTATTGCACTAAGATTCGTAACAGTCGAGTCAGGGCTCCGGCAAGAAGGTGGACGAGTGCGGGGTGTGCGGCGGTGACGGTTCCTCGTGTGCTCAACCTCTGTTCCACTGGGCAGAAGCTCCTGTCTCCCTCTGCTCCGTGTCGTGTGGAGGAGGTACGTCAGTCGAGTAATGCACAGTATTGCACTAAGATTCGTAACAGTCGAGTCAGGGCTCTGGCAAGAAGGTGGACGAGTGCGGGGTGTGCGGCGGTGACGGTTCCTCGTGTGCTCAACCTCTGTTCCACTGGGCAGAAGCTCCTGTCTCCCTCTGCTCCGTGTCGTATGGAGGAGGTACGTCAGTCGAGTAATGCACAGTATTGCACTAAGATTCGTAACAGTCGAGTCAGGGCTCTGGCAAGAAGGTGGACGAGTGCGGGGTGTGCGGCGGTGACGGTTCCTCGTGTGCTCAACCTCTGTTCCACTGGGCAGAAGCTCCTGTCTCCCTCTGCTCCGTGTCGTGTGGAGGAGGTACGTCAGTCGTGTAATGCACAGTATTGCACTAAGATTCGTAACAGTCGAGTCAGGGCTCTGGCAAGAAGGTGGACGAGTGCGGGGTGTGCGGCGGAGACGGTTCCTCGTGTGCTCAACCTCTGTTCCACTGGGCAGAAGCTCCTGTCTCCCTCTGCTCCGTGTCGTGTGGAGGAGGTACGTCAGTCGAGTAATGCACAGTATTGCACTAAGATTCGTAACAGTGGAGTCAGGGCTCTGGCAAGAAGGTGGACGAGTGCGGGGTGTGCGGTGGTGACGGTTCCTCGTGTGCTCAACCTCTGTTCCACTGGGCAGAAGCTCCTGTCTCCCTCTGCTCCGTGTCATGTGGAGGAGGTACGTCAGTCGAGTAATGCACAGTATTGCACTAAGATTCGTAACAGTCGAGTCAGGGCTCTGGCAAGAAGGTGGACGAGTGCGGGGTGTGCGGTGGTGACGGTTCCTCGTGTGCTCAATCTCTGTTCCACTGGGCAGAAGCTCCTGTCTCCCTCTGCTCCGTGTCGTGTGGAGGAGGTACGTCAGTCGAGTAATGCACAGTATTGCACCAAGATTCGTAACAGTGGAGTCAGGGCTCTGGCAAGAAGGTGGACGAGTGCGGGGTGTGCGGTGGTGACGGTTCCTCGTGTGCTCAACCTCTGTTCCACTGGGCAGAAGCTCCTGTCTCCCTCTGCTCCGTGTCGTATGGAGGAGGTACGTCAGTCGAGTAATGCACAGTATTGCACTAAGATTCGTAACAGTGGAGTCAGGGCTCTGGCAAGAAGGTGGATGAGTGCGGGGTGTGCGGCGGTGACGGTTCCTCGTGTGCTCAACCTCTGTTCCACTGGGCAGAAGCTCCTGTCTCCCTCTGCTCCGTGTCGTGTGGAGGAGGTACGTCAGTCGAGTAATGCACAGTATTGCACTAAGATTCGTAACAGTGGAGTCAGGGCTCTGGCAAGAAGGTGGACGAGTGCGGGGTGTGCGGTGGTGACGGTTCCTCGTGTGCTCAACCTCTGTTCCACTGGGCAGAAGCTCCTGTCTCCCTCTGCTCCGTGTCATGTGGAGGAGGTACGTCAGTCGAGTAATGCACAGTATTGCACTAAGATTCGTAACAGTCGAGTCAGGGCTCTGGCAAGAAGGTGGACGAGTGCGGGGTGTGCGGTGGTGACGGTTCCTCGTGTGCTCAATCTCTGTTCCACTGGGCAGAAGCTCCTGTCTCCCTCTGCTCCGTGTCGTGTGGAGGAGGTACGTCAGTCGAGTAATGCACAGTATTGCACCAAGATTCGTAACAGTGGAGTCAGGGCTCTGGCAAGAAGGTGGACGAGTGCGGGGTGTGCGGTGGTGACGGTTCCTCGTGTGCTCAACCTCTGTTCCACTGGGCAGAAGCTCCTGTCTCCCTCTGCTCCGTGTCGTATGGAGGAGGTACGTCAGTCGAGTAATGCACAGTATTGCACTAAGATTCGTAACAGTGGAGTCAGGGCTCTGGCAAGAAGGTGGATGAGTACGGGGTGTGCGGCGGTGACGGTTCCTCGTGTGCTCAACCTCTGTTCCACTGGGCAGAAGCTCCTGTCTCCCTCTGCTCCGTGTCGTGTGGAGGAGGTACGTCAGTCGAGTAATGCACAGTATTGCACTAAGATTCGTAACAGTCGAATAGGTGAATATAGAACCGCATATGTATCAATAGTTTGGGATTTTGTCTCTTAACTGCTTGAATGTTTATTAAATTTAAAATGAGAAATTGGATAAATAATTAAAAATAATTTTGCTATTACAATTTAAGGTTGCATATCTCAAGATTCAAAATTGTCAACCCTCCAAGCCAATAAAGTGTTTCCTAGTTAAGCCATTTAACTAACCTAGTCCTCCAGGAATAGAATGCTAACAGTAGTAGTTAACTACATGTCTTTGTCCCCCAGAGTCACATCTTTGGTTAGCTCATATTGCCTTTGTATAAAGGCAGTGTCAATGTCCTCAATGAAGCAATTCATACTCATCAAATCCTTTCAAATCAAATGTACACATCCTTTGTTACTTTGAAGGATCAGGAAATAGGACAGAGTCGGGATCGTCAAACACATTTGAATGAATTTTAATTTATAATAAAAATAAAAAGATGGTTAAAGCCAATCGACTTTGATCAGCCTCATCGGTTGTTATCAAGCCTTATGATATATTGTAAGATTTTTTTATTACAATCCATAGTTATAACATGTAGTATGCAAGCCAAACAGTTATCTAGATTGACACTATAGGTTTGTCTGTAACATTCTACGGTAATATCTTCTTAGCTTTTCATTGAGAGGGATAGCTCAACATCTGTGAATATAGATTTTGTAGGCTAATCAAACTGTCAGTATCTAAGAATCAAAAGGAAACCATGATTCTGTACTCGTTTTTCCAAACTGTATACGACAACTATGAAATGCCAATTGTAACCTACTATTTAATTATACTGCATGTCGATGTAGGACCGGATAAAAAACATTGAGAACCTTTACCACACCTTTTTTCTCCAAACAGAGTGTTAGGCATTTTTTACAACTTTTTTTGTTCAGAAACAACAATCCTTTTAATAGTATTTCTTTCATAAGTAATGGACGCTCTTGTTATTTTATTTGCTGAAGACATGGATTCAGAGATCCGAAAATTTGAAAGATTCTCACAGTTCAAAATAAGATTATTGTGTGCCCCTTGTAGGTTAGTTGGGAACCCCAAAACCCCTACCCCTTACAAGATCAAGGAGTTCTTTCCCAATACTAACGTTCCATTCATCGCCTGGTTTATTGCCCCAGAGTTCTCCTTGCCCCGAGTTTCTCGCAGTTCACATGATGTGCTTGGCAGTCTCCCCAGACTGATAGCAAGTCTACACTCCCGACTCTCATTTGAAATTCCGAGAGTCTAATGATGTTTCCTGAAAAGCAAAAGATGTCCAGTTATCAAATTACTTAAGGGGGGCTCCAGTACTCATCACATCCCTCCCTCATCACAAATCACGCCCCTTCTCAATGGATAGTCCGAAATCGTTTATTTATGACTCATTTTATAGAGAAGAAATATACCTAGCAATTTGAGTGAGTAGAATTTTAATATCATAAAGAATAATCGTAGATTAAATTCCGAAATATTCAAAACTAGTGATTTTTGTTGAGAGTAAACTATTTGTGATATCAAAATTCTGCTCATTAAAATCATTAGGTATTCGATTGTTCTTTAAAATACTCTGATAACATAAAATAGCCACAGATAAATATTTCGAATAATCAATTGAGTAGCGATGGGATTTTAAAGCTAACAAGTAACTTATAGAAGAATCAGGTGGAAACGCGAAAGGTTACGTGACTGCTGCCCCTATTAATCCGACCTCTGCCTAGCTTTACCAAACATTCAAGTGACTAGTGTCTGCTTGCAGCTTCTTGTCAAGTGCTTGTCTAAAACCATGCTATTGCTGACTACGGTCCCTGGACACTCTTAGTAACTCTACTCTTGTCTTCTGCCCAGGTTACAAGATGTCGCAGGCGGTGTGCCGTAACCGTGTCACCGGCGCCGATGTGGACGCCCAACTCTGCAACGCTTCCCAGCAGCCCGAGCCACAAGTGGTGGAGTGTAACACCCACCGCTGTCCTCCCAAGTGAGCACAAATGTCTATTAGAGTGGGTTCCAAGTGATGAAGCATTTGGCGTTTTTATCCGCTTCTCCCGTAAGGTCAATGTTAACTTTCAAATTCCGTTCCTACTCAACTGAATATTCGAAATTATTGATTTGTGGCTCGTTTTAAAGAGCAAACAAAATAGTGATTTCAGTAAGCAGAATTTGTTATCACAATAAATCGATCAATAAAATTCCTACATATTCAATATAAAACTTTTTTATTAGCATATTCCGTGTTGTTATTACTTACGGGATGTAATAAAAGACGTCTTACAACACTTAAGATATATTTACACTTATACTGATTCACATACAGACGGAAACATATATAAAAGATGGTACTAGGCAATATTGTATATTCAATATGTAATAATTTTGTTACGGGGTTTTTACTTGTAGTATCATATTTCTGCCCACTGAAATCGCTAGGTATTTATTCAATAAAATGACCCATAAATAAAAAATTGTTGATACAAATTGGGAAGGGACAGGATTTTAAAGGTAAAATTAGTCTTATGGGAGAAGCAGGTAACTAGATTCTCTGCTTGAATTTCCAATTATTATTTATCATTAAAGAATTTCTTTACTGCTGTTCACAAATTTGTAAACATTACCCCACATAAATCTATTAATCTATTAATCGGTCAATACTTTATTCATTGATGGTACAAGGTATACTTTAATTGGTGCCAAATACATAAATAAAAATCTAAATATAAAATCTAATATAAATTTATATTCCTGTGATCTATACAGGGTAAAAATTAAAATACCATAAAGTAGATTTCACTTGCAAAAGTATCATACCTTTAAATACCTAAATACCTTTTTGCAAATATCAACTTAGAAGTAAACAATTAATCTCTCAAGATGACTTGTGTGTCAAAGTATTAATTTAATAAACACGTTGTTTTTACCTGGTTATCTTTCAGTTTTAGTTTCTTTTTGTGTGTGTGTTTATGTTAGCTTCATTTTTGTAACATTTACGAAATAATTAAAGAACGTAATTCCTATATTTCTGGTATCATTTAAACGCAGAAAAGAATGTTATGTATTGAATATGGTCTACCCTTAGTATAGAGGACACGTCCTTTACTAAAGCACATGGTTTTAGTATGCTAAAATAATGGTATTTCATCTTCAATTTTCCTATTAGGAACATTAGTACAATTTTGGACAAGGGGTAACATATAATGATATATTTCACACATTTATCTGCTTCTTCGGAGAGTAATTTTATATGAAAGGTTATAAGATGCTATTTTATGTCTCTTTGTAATGAAATATAACGGGGAACCTTGTGAACAAAACTTTGATGTCGCAAATAACAATCTTTCAGCCAAATTTCAATGTATTCATTACTTGGTATTTTGATGTATTATCTTGAAACTACTCACTGAATATCCTTCTCATTTCTTGCCTCTTCCACCGATGGTGTTGGATATTCCGTTAAGTAACAACAAGATTTTCAAATTAACTTTTGATTTAAAAATTAAAATAATTCAATTACACATGTCTGGGTGAGGAGAAAATAAGTTTTTTTTAAATAAATACGATACAATATATACACTCTCTCCAACATTAAAAAATTCTAAGTGAGTTTTAACCATTGTAAAATGATTAGTCCTAAATTTCATCGTAAGCAACCTTTTATTTGAAAGGTATTAGGTTATAATTTCATTTCCAAATCTTATATAAATTTGTTTTTTGTTTACTAAATGTTTGTATTGGGATTGTTCTTACTCCCTATTCATTTTAAGTTTATCTTCCTAAATCTTTGTCGTGTTGGGACGTGTTTGTCCCCAATATATACAAATGTAGAACCGTAACTAACTTAGTTGTTCTTCTACAATCCACAATGTGACCAGAGTTGTTGTCCAGGTGGTTGACAGAAGACTGGGGCAGATGCACAGTGTCTTGTGGGGGAGGCACGCGACAGAGGAGTGTCATCTGCACTGAGGAGGCCAATGGAACAAGGACTAAGGTAATGACTGATCCTCCATTACTTTACATGTTATCACCAAAGTCTATCTCTATTTGTTTAGTTCCTAAAAATAATAACTGTTCTGTTCCCCAAGGTTCAGTTTTAGGGCCTATTTTTTCTAGTTTATATAGGATGCCTACCAAAATAGAGTTACAGCTATATGTTGATGGTGTCAGTATTCTGATTGCTGGTAAAGATACTGTAAACATTTCGCAGACCTTACCTCCTGTTACGAGGAATGTTGAAAGAGGTCATAACGATTGTGTAAGTACAAAAATTAGCTCTGATATATTTGCGCTGACAATTTTGCGCATCTTTTGTGAAGTAGATATTTAAAAAAGTTAATTTTGGCCTTATTCACTCCAATCAATAAGGTAGGAAGTTATGGAGCAACTTCCAGAGATAAACTAAATAGATACTCAATTGACTATCACTAGACTATAAAGAACAAATATTCTAACTTCTTAATATTGCTAATAGATAATTAAACAAACAATTAGTGTTTAAATTATAAACTGTAACAAACAGTGGCGTAGATAAGTCTTTGTCAAGGGGGGGATATCTCATTAGATAATACAAAACAAAAAACTGTGTTCGTGACTTGTGCGGATAACTGGTATACAAAATTGAAGACATCACTGACGAGTCCCTTACATTCATAATTATTGATAGGCCTACACATCCAAGACCTAAACCATCGATACAAAGTAATCAGTATTTATTTTAATTTTATCTGTAAACGAAAATTAATTTACGTTTGGAACTTCATTTTCAAAGCAGCAATTGCCAAATAAGCTAAACCCTTATTTCCCTATTCACTCTAACCTCTACTATTTGTTACTATTTGGCTTTATTTCGTCGGGAAATATCGTTGACTTTTACATATATTTGCGGTTATAGAAAGAAGAAAATCAGTATGAAGATGTATGGCTTTCTGCAGTTAACTAAATTACAAATCTATTCTAAAATGGCAACCGTATGTTAACCATATCACTAAGACCGACTAGACGTCAAGGTTAAGGTCAGGTGTGCTAGTTGACGAACTGGCTGCTAGGGGGTGAAGGTAGACTGTTCGGTGACTCACGTCCCACTTGTGGCCAAAGACTTAAAACTACCTCGATAGTTTTACCTCGATGCTTGTGGCGCGCAAATACCGTGCGTGCCGTGTGCCGGTGCAGTTCATCTGCTACTATTTATTGTACGCGAACAATATTCTTAATATATAAATAAGATATTTTGGAGGTTGTACACATATTTTTTTTTGTTTTTCAGTACATAACAGCATTTCTTTTTAATTAAAAGGCATAAGCTTGATTTCAGAAGGATATCAATTTTAATTTTCCAAGTTACAGGGGGGGATATATCCCCCTGATCCCCCCCGTACCTACGCCACTGGTAACAAAATAGTTTAATACCCCCGTGATTAAAATGTAATATAAATCAAATACTTACTAGAATTATTGGTACGATGCTTTATTAGATTGCAAATGCATATTTACAAGTTTATGTTCATAAAGTTACGTTCAATTAACGTTTCGTTGTCGCTGTAATTTTGACTCTCGTAGAATATTAATTATCGCCCAGTTTTTGTCTAGCTGAAATTTAAATTCATAAATAAATGTGAGAGGAAGTAATTAAAAATTTAGTCTCTTAAGGCTGTGCAGTCAAAAAATGTTTAATACTTTTTCTCACGGTTTTTGGTGTATTACGATTATACAAATCGTAAACACCCATTTTTTTGAAAAAATATTTCCGTTATATTGGGGTTTTCCACCTTTGAATTACCGTTTTAGTGGTATTTTGAATTCTACACTAGTTAAAAAAACGGCCAATCATAAATCTTTCAAAATTGGTTTATGTATTTTCAAAAAATATACTTAAGGGTTACCTAAATTGATTTTAGTAAAATTTTAATTATTTCAGGAGATAATTTTTTTATCTCGGTTGTTTTTTTATTCAAGTAGTTTAAAACTTCAGCTAACCCAAGCCAAGGGTGTACAAAGGCAGTTTTACACAAGTATATGTACAAATACATTTCCATAACAATGTTATGTACAATCAACTTTTTAATTTCAGCCCACAGCCGCACGCCAGACACCAACTTACCCCTGAGCCGCCTATAGTGCCCCGACTCGCACGTGCAGCCACCCGCGCACCATATTTCTCTCTCACTCGCACATCCCTTTACTCACTCGCACATCCCTTTACTCTCTCACACGTCTTACCTCTCTCTCTCTCCCCCTCTTGCTACCCCTCATCGGCCTGCCGGCCCCCGTCACCCTGTCACAGATGAGGTATCTTCTTTGCAACCAATGTCTATAAGCCAGGTTGTGTAAGTTGTATGTAGGCCAGTCGTCAGGATTTTTTAGGACCATTGAAGATTGTTTTTCGTTTATTTGAATTACCAAGTAGTCCCTAAAAATGGATTCTTAAGAAAATAACGTCAAATTGTAGCCTAACAAATTGACATGTTGTTAGTGGAACGGGGGTGTTGTCTTAACTGGTTATCAAGTTACTATACAGATTTTGTAAAATGCAAATAAAACAAATTAATACGACTATTCAAATCTAACATTAAAATTTAACTGTCCGCACGAGTCTCTAAAGTTATTGTAAAAAAAACTCAAGCGACACAAAATTCGGACCTGCAGTACCTGCAGTAAGTTTGCAGTATCGGAAGACCTGTCCTAACTTTTTAAATTACGTATTTTTCACGTTTTTCGTTTGTTTCACTATATCTCTAAACTATGAATTTTTCACAAAACAGGTTATTCACGTTTTTAAAGTAGATTAAATTTACTGTACTACAATTTGAAACCAGAATCAGCTCTCTAGGTACAATAGTGTGCTTACAATAGTATGTTTTCAAAATTCTATTCGGATTTTTAATTTTAAATAGCATATTCATTGAGTATCTTTACGTGTTATTTGAATGTCAGAGTAGCTGGCCCAGCTATGTCGTAATTTCCATATAAAAATATGTCACCATTTAGTACCGCCGTTAGTACTAATCAAATTAGTACCTCACACAAATAGGAGTTAATTAAGTTTTTGTGTTTCCGGGCCAGCGTCATGATTTCCCGGCCATCTTAGAAAATTACCGCAATATACAGGGTGTCCCGTTAGAGTATCGCACAAATGCGATTTGGTAGAACTCATCGAAAGGAGAAAAAACGCAATATAAACTTTCTAAATCGCTTCGTTTTCCATCTGTCTGCCTGTGTGTGATTTTTAATCAATGCATCATATCTTAGGAATCTCTTGGACAATAACTTGAAACTTGGCATGTGTATTCTACTTGTTTAGGGCTAATTTAGCACTACTTTTGGTTTACCACCCTTTCCACCTTTTTTGGGGATTAATCTTTAAAATTTCGAGTTTTTAGGCCCAAAAAAGGTTAGAAAAGCCCCAGATGTAAAATTAATGCATATAAAAATATAGGAATTAGTGAGGCGAAAGTTTTAAGCCCTATCTAGCATCTAGCATTAAAGTCATTCTAGCATAAATGTTTCCTGAGTTATTGAAGAAAATGTGTTTCGACTAAACACAGTACGTTGTTTTATGGGGGTTTTACACTAGAAAAGCCTGTTATTCCTTTGTTACAGTACTTAACCATTCTTCCGTATATTCAATGATACAACGGATTAGCAAAGTACAGTCTGTATAGGACATATATTTAATACCTTTTTTTTGATTTAGACATTTTTTATCTGTTAATTTCAATGTTCAATGATCATGATTGTGTTTGCTAGTTTTGTCTAAATATTTTAAAATTTATAATTTGGCTGATTTACTATTAAGCCAAAACTTGCTTACTATTAAGCTCGGCTTCCATTAAACATTGTTGGAGACCGTTTCCATTCTTCCAACTCCTGCCAACATTTCCCGCGAAAAACCGTCTCCTCTCCACGCGCGGAGCGTTCATGCATTACTTCATACGTTTAAGTGTAGACCCACTTGTGTTGCTAGACAAGTATGTTAATACAATGCAACGCAAAAACTGTTACAGCGTTTGTTAAACCTGTAAAAAAATGTCATACTTACATCGTTTTCCAATAAACTCTCCTTGTATTTTTTTCATGTAAAACCAAACAGAAGTTGTATAGGCCCTAATTTACAAAAAAAATCATCAACATGTGTTGGCTATAGCCAAGTTAAGTATTTATCTGTCTCTGTAATAAATCAGTTACATGGAGTTTTCTTTCGAATTTAGTGTGTCAATATGTTTCAAGAAACCAAAATAATATAGGACTTTATTTGCTGGTATAGGCCTACTTATAATTTTGTACACACATAACTAAGGCAAAATAAAAACGATATTAACGATTAGAGGTCGAAATTTTAAACCAGTTATTTAGTTTATGAATCTGATGGATATGAACTGATAAGGGGTGGCGTGGCGTCGGCTGCTATTGCTCACTACGCATGCGCGAACTCAGCTCACAACAGTGACGGGTGTTGGGACACCGTTTCCATTATGTTGTGAGCTCTCCTCAATACATTGCTGTCAGCTGCATCGGCTCAAAACACATTTTGTTGGCCAACAAAGTTCAAAACCGTTTGCGAGCGTTTCCATTTTCCATTTTACTTGAACTTTGATTTGAGTTTAGTTCAAAACAATGTTTTGAGCAGAAACTGTTATAATGGAAACGGGGCTTTAGGAATACTTTGTATATTTCATTTTAAATATTATTCAATGGTTTACTGATCCTAAGACTTTGTTTTAAATTTAATATTTGTGCTTATTTGTTATCAGATATTTTATCCGTGCTACAATCGTATTTTATACTGAATCTCGTTAAAAACCGTCAACATATGAATCAATTATCAATCAATCAATCAATCAATCAATGTGTAAGACGCCGACGCAACTAAGGCGAATATGAATGAAGATGAATGTAGAATGGGTGAGATGCGTTGTGTAGCCTTGTTACTGACTAAGACTGACTTATTCTTTAGCCAGGATCATTAATTAGCCCAATTAATTTATGTTACGTTACTCGTTTCTGATATATATATTTCATCGACTTCATTTAAACAATGCTAACTCTTCGCGACAGCTTCGCTTGTTCACCTCATTTCAGTTTTACTGTAAAATCAAATAACACAGCTGATCAAATTCCAATACAATGGAACTTATAATTCGAAATCTTCTTTAATTATAATGTTTTTCTTGGTTCGTAGTACTATATAAACAATGTTAAAAATTATTAATTCGAATTTGTAAAAAAGATTTGAGAAGAATTGTATGTCGTAATTCAAATAGAAAATACTCTTTCCAGTTTCAAAGTGATCATATTTTAGCGAAACTTTGGTATGTGACTTCAACTAGTTGTGGCCTACTTAATCTTTGAACAAAAAACAATTGATTTTATTTCCCCCGAAGCAGCAAACCTGCATACTCAGCCCTAGTGTTATTTTATGGAGAATAGTTAATGTTTGATGTCTCCCTAAGTTATGAACCTAAATTAATACACCTTGGTATGAAGATTCACCTTATTGAGTTATTTTGATAATTTCATAAAAACAAGTTTATCATCTCCCTTTTTTCAGCGAAAACCTGCGTTCTCAGCTCTAATGTTATCCTTAAGGAGAATAAATAAAATGTTATATATCACTTATTTATGGGGAACGTATTATTATGTAACTTGGTAAGTGGCTCTTTGTGGTAGTGAGACAAATATTTACGCATTGTAAATTCGCGGAGTACGTAGGTTTGCTGCGAAGGGGGTATATATTAGTAGCTTGTTGGATATAGGCTTGAGAGCTAAAACCATATTAAATCTTGTAAGGAAAATTAAATACAACATTTTTATTTTGTAAATTTTCAAAGTTTTCATAACAAATTGAAATTTGTTAATTATTTGTATATTTTGTGTATTTATTACAGACTAGACAATTAAAATTAATAAAGTTATATTACATAATACCTACATACATGCTTGTATTTATGTTAACTTGTTAAAAACCGTTATCATATGAACTGTATTAATTCGATATTTGAAAACAAATATTTGATTAAAATTATCTAACGTTTAATTCAAATAAAAAATACTCTTTCCAGTTTCTTTTAAGTGATAATATTTTAGCGAAACTTTGGTATGTGACTTGACCAAGTTCTGGACTATTTATATGCTTTGCATAAAAACTTTTTTTGTATTTTCCCCGAAGCAGCAAACCTGTATACTCAGCTTTAGTGTTATTCTTATGCAGAATATTTAATGTTTGATAGGGCCTACCTACCTTAGTTATGAACAAAAAATAAATTAATAAAGGTATAAAGCTTCACCTTCATGAGTTATTTTTATAATTAATTGCATAAAATAAGTTTCTCATCTTCCTTGTTTCAGTGAAAACCTGCGTACTCAGCCCTAAAATAAAATGTTATACTGTATGTTTGAAACTCATAATAGCGATGGATTTGAATTTATTATCAAATTATTTGGGCTTTACTTATCGCTTCTAGTGTTTAAACACTATTGTTTCTAGTGTTTAAAACACTAGAAGTGATAGGTAAAGTCCAAATAAATCGATAATAAAAATGGTATATATAACTTAATTATGTATGTATTGTTATGTAACTTGGTAAGTGGCTTTATGTGGTAACGAGACACATAGTTATGCATTGGAAATTTGCTGAGCACGCAGGTTTGCTGCGACGGGGTTATTTGTATGTTAGTAAAGCGTTTTCAACTTGTTAAAATACGTTTTATAATTAATTTTATCAGTGATATCTTAGATTTGAGAGACTTAAACCAATAATCTTTAAGACTGAATTCATTAAATATGACATTTTTAAATGGAATATTAACCGCTGAAAAGTGTATAACAAATAAACACATGCGGAGAGGCTGGTTGAGTCGAGTTGCCGCTGTGCTGCTTGCTATTTGCCATTTCTGAATCTTGGTGCCCGACGACGGTTCAGGGCAGGTGGGTGGCAAGCCCAGCTGAGTGAAAGTGGTTTGACCACTTGGGGAAGTTGGGGGTTGGGGTTAGTTGAGGGGAGGGTTCTGCGTGTGTGTGAGTGAGCATCCGGGGCTCTGCATGTGTGTGAGTGAGCAGCGACTGGCCTGACCTCTAGGCGGAATAGTTTGTCATTAGAGGTGACTGCACCACCTTAAGAGTCTTCATCACCGGAAGTTGCCGGACGCTATTTTGGTGTTTTGTTCCATAAGGCCAATGTTAATTTTGTGCCTCCGTTACTCCTCACCTGATCGTCACAAACGATTAGTTTTGGTGTCAAATTAAAGGTTTCGTCGTCCTCTAGGGAAATACAATAGTCGAATTTGGATTTTCTTACAAATTAATGAGAACATGTACAGTGTTTCAGTTCAAAATTGAATTATTTATAATGAAACTATGATACCCAAATTAAGAAATTCGACATTGTATTTCCCTAGAGGACGACGAAACCTTTAAATTGACACCAAAATTAACTGTATGTGACGATCAGGTGAGGAGTAATGGAGGCACAAAGTTAACATTGGCCTTATGGAACAAAACTCTAAGATGGCGTCCAGCAACTTCCGGTGATGAAGACTCTTAATGATCGCTGAGGTTAATTGAAATAGATTGCCTTGCGCCATCTTATTTGTGCATGTAGACTATTAAAATCTATGTGAGGAGGGTAAGAGTAACTTTATGAAGTGTTGTAAGACGTTTTGAATTACATTCTTTAGTTATACAATGATGTACCAAAATGTTAAAAAAAATCGGAAGCAAATTTTTTAACTATTATTTTATGTAATCCAAACACCACTAAAAACCCAACCTTGACTTTAAAACTTAAAACACTACTTCAACAAAAGATTTATCAGGCTATAAAACTGTATAAAACACAAGACAGAGAATAAAACGTGAAGACTCGGAGAAGGCTCTGATGTTAATGAAGTGATAATGAGATCTGCAGTCGGGCGGTGATACTTTTATTGGCGCCGTCTCATCGTTAGTTTTCACGAGAGAATAGACTTGGCGGGACTCTCGCAACATCAGCCCCCCCCCCACCCCTTCTCTTAGCACCCCTCAGGAGCTTGATTATCATTGGCTCCAACACTGTGATAAATTACCGCTCCAGTTAGTTAAGCATAGTAAATGTGAGTAATGATTGTTTAATGCTGTCAAAGTGTTCCAGATCTATTTACCCGATACTGTGGTAAAACATCGTGTTAGCGTTGATCGATCGTGTTGCGTTGTCAGTGATAATACCAAATTTATTAGGTTTTTAATGATTGTTAAGATTTTTGTTTGTCATTGTAATTGTTGTACACTGTGTTGTTTTTGTTGGCACAACTGTAACATAAGCTATTACTACTGTATCGTAATACTAAAAACTTCACTTTAACTTTTTTTGGACTATTTTTTATTAGTATGGTTTTGTTTAAAATATTTTGTAAACAAAATTAAAAATTCTTGCCAGTAGATGGAAATTTCTAGAAAATTGTAAAGCTCGAATGTGCATTACAGGTTAAATCACTGTTTTATTCCTGTTTGATGTGCACATTTTTGGCTCACAGCGATGAATCTATCATATGACAACTCAAAAGAAATTAATTAATTATTCCATAGGAATTTGTAACTTATTCTTAACTAGTATTGGCGGCCGCTATCGTGACCGCAGGAAATAATCAGCTGTTTCAGGAACAAAGCTTGTAGAAATAGAAGTCCGCAGCTGAATACTCCCTGATCCGCTAATATTTATGCTAAAATGGCCTAAAACAGCACAGCTTAAAGCTACCGTAACTCAAATAAGGTTGCTTTTCAAGAAAAATAAACGCCACATGTAGCTTCCCCGACCTCGATTACCCCTAACAAATATCTTTTCACCACACTACGCTGTAATTACCTGTTTTCGGAGCGTCATTTGAATACCGAAAGTAGAGTTTTTCCATCCAAGAGGGCAGAAAGTCATCTCGTCTATTTAGTCAGTGTTGTCAACTTGTTTTCAAGCGTACACGACGTTACCTGGTTAATACGTACATACTATTTTGTGTTCTTTGGTTGAAACACTGGAAAAAATAACAACAAAATTCAAAACATTGTACTATCGAAGTTTTGTTTATTGGTTAACTGTTTTTAGTCTGAGATTACATGAGGCCGCTCGTGTTTTATGACCGATCACATTTAACCCGTTAGTAATTAAAATGACCAGCATGTTTTAATAATCACACCTGTACTTTCAACTATTATATAAATAGTTAGAAAAAGTAAAATACAATGATACTAATTCATAACCTCATTGTTTCGTTTATAGAATGTTAATTTTCAAATAAATATTCACATTTTTATTTTATAGTGTTTATTTAATAGTGTAGTATGGTGAAAAGTAGCGTTCGCACCTCTACCGAAAGGGTTTTGCATAGCTCTCGAACGT
Source organism: Allygus modestus (assembly GCA_963675035.1). NCBI lineage: Eukaryota > Metazoa > Arthropoda > Insecta > Hemiptera > Cicadellidae > Allygus > Allygus modestus. The sequence continues at coordinate 391,589,662 of OY776112.1, read as the reverse complement.
TTTTATTTTTTAAACATGATCTCGGGCCAGCAAAACCTCACTTTCGGCCCTTGGTGCGAAGTATACTGTTTCGTAGCTTGGGAGCCATCACAGCTCGAGAAACAGCCGCGGACGGACGGACGCACGGAGCCACAGACAAATGCGAGTTGTGGTATTGATTGTTGTGTCTGTAAAACTCTTTTTTACTTGTTAGTCTAATTGTTGTGTATAAGAATATTCAGTTTGTATTTTTTAATTAAAATTAACATTTCAACTTCCTAATAAATTAATTTGTAAAGCTCTTAAACAATATTTTTTTTAAATCGGAAGACTGTAAATTCTGTGGACAGCATTAACGGAAAATTTCAGTGCATTTTTGGCTAGTCAAATTTATATATTCACAAAATATAAATTGCTCTGTATATTTACTTGTTATCCTTACAAAAATGTCAAGTAAACTGATTTTTTGTATGATTTATTATTATCATGGGGAAGAAAGTAGCATTAAGTTGAAGAATAAAGGTTGAGGAGGTGTTTGCATTATTGCGTTGTGTTGTGTGAAGGAGGAGGAAGTGGTGTGAAAATAAAAAACTGGTGAAGCATCATGAGCTGATCGAAAGGTTTTGAAGGTTTTTAAAACGTATATCCAACGAGGTTAAGTATATCCAGAGGTATCGTCTCATGTAAATAACGTGCAGCCTACGCTTACAGTTCACAAAAGATGGGTAGGTCATTCGATTAAATATCGACCATCGTATTAGCGACTACCGAGTATAGTAGTCGACTACTCAACTAGCATCTAGAGGATCACAGCTTGTTAAATTGCAACTTTCTCAATATTTGACATGCACCCCTCAGATTTAAGGTGCAAAGACAACTACCCAAGGATCTGATTGGTTTGTAGACCAATGGATACAGTATCGGACTTACGATCATGTCGTCCCTGGTTCGACTCCTACCTTTGATGATAAATTTTGGGGTCTACATTTTATTTAATTTTATGTTATTTTGTTCGGGTTCTAGTCTTATTTTTTTCGTTAAGGTCTGGATTATTTATTAAAGTTTTCTTTCTATTTTTTAGATCGAAATTAATTTATTTGTAATATATGTTGCACGAAGAGAGCCACCATACAGCGCTCTGCGGAGTTACGTTAGGTTAGGTTACCCTACCCATATAGACATACCCATCTCTTGTGAACTGAAGGCTATCCAGCCTACATGGTCACTCCTCTTTCAACTTTGCTCCCATGGAAACCAAAATGTTAACTAACAAAATCCGCTCTTCACGAGCTATATGCCAGTCTTTATTGGATACCTGAGGAAAATGGCGGGTAGCATGTAGGTTTCACTGTTATACCCCATACGAGACCTCTAGATATATTGTTGATCTAGATATCTAACCTCATTGGTTATATCTACTAATCACATTTTATAAATCAGCTGAATGTTTTGGCATCTTCAATTTTAGTTTAGTTGTAAGCAAACAATTCAGTTATATAGTTTTATATTTTGTATTATAAAAATGAGTTATCGTTACATAAATAATTTTCGTAAATGTTGGAAGTTTAATTTATTATGACGAGAAGTTGGGGAGGACATTGCTGTGTTGATGTGTTTCAATTCTGTACTAACAAAAGTTGCCAATGTTTTGCACATGGTGAAACATGTAGACCTAGTGTATTTTAATTTGTTATACTGTTTTGGTTCATATATATATAAATATACGACTACATATACATAAATATTTTAGAAGTATGTATTTTTTTTTTATTTTACTGATCAGATAATGTAGACTGTTTTATTTAGTATATTATTATATTGTTAGTGTACTACTATGTGCACATAACAAGTACTGTATGAACAATTTTTGACCTGACCTATCACAGGCCTGAATTTATGACCTGAATGCTGTAGATAGTCCGATGACAACAAATGATTTTATTAGATAATGACATGGATGATATAATAAATTGTGGAATTTGCATATGAGAGTATAATAACAATAATGCAACTATGTAAATGTATTATATAGTTTTAAGTGAATCAGTAGGTCTTGGAGACGTCTTTTGAAAGAGGGCCACTCTGTACTGGAAATTGTCCAAATAATTGTAAATGGAGTTTGCACTTCACTGAGGATAGGGCTGTTTTGGCCTAGTTTGTAGACGGCAGCTCTGGCGGTCTGGTCCCTGAGGAGTCTGATGTCTACCCTCCCAATTATTGTTGGCCAACTGTTTCCAGGTTCCTGATCACTTCTGCAGGGGACACAGGCCGCGGTCAGTGGAGCCTTGTAACTCTACTCCTTGTCCCCCCACCTGGGTAACAGGTGACTGGTCCGGGGTACGTTCACAAATATCTTACATTATTTAGTTTTCTTTTTAACGATGGTGTAAAATTTCCTGATGAACTAGTCTGAAAGATAATTAAGCTAACAAACAAAATAATAACGAAATATTTCATAGATAGAGATATTTCTAGGTAAGCATAGAAATAATAGTTTAATATAAGCCTGACATGTAAATAAATGTGTTTGTTTTTATTTGATTCACTTGACTCACTGAGAAAATTGGGTCAGTCAAGGGAAGTAGCCTTCAGAGAAGAAAATAAAGTGAAATAAATTCATCCACCGTGATAGACAAACAACCAAAATTAATTTACCCTTCAAGAGTAAGCTATGAGTAATGGAAATGGTGAAACTAATTTGGATACAATAGAAAAGCCTTGGTGGGTTATTATATTGTCACTAAACTATTTTCAAATTAAATAAAATTATTGAATTTCACAATGCCCATATCCTGCACTCTTAAACGAGTGTTGTATGCATGCATGCTATTGGATTATAGAATCCCGCAGAAGAATTTTGTTTGAAATTAGAAAATGGGAGTTTTTGGGCCTCAGATATCAATAATTGGCGAAATCCTTGATGGCGGAAACATAATTTGAAATGTTAACGTTTTCAACTAGGCTTTAGTTCTTTTAAATAATCACATCAGCAACAGATGACCAAAAACAACCAATGAGCTCTTAAAGTAACATTCAGGGGCGGATCCAAGGGGGGAGGGCGGTAAGGGACCTCATTATTTAAGAATTATTGTGTTTGATTTTATTATTCAGGCATAAAATGAAAGTTTGAACAAATCCGAATGAAAATGTAAGAAGCAAAAGCCTCCTGAAACCCCGTTTTTCGGTTCTGGGAGTCAAATTTTGCCGCTCCTGGCTACATTGTTACATAAAGATTCAAACTATTGTACCTAAACGTTCGATAAATGGAATAAAATAAATACTGTTAGACAGGTGACATTTTAAACTTCCATTTTAGTATATAACACATTACTTAGATCCACGTCTTTCACCTAAAAGCATCTTACAAAAACATGGATATTCCCGAGTATCACGAAGTTGTTGCAGTTTTGCCAGTTGGCAGACCGAAAATCCAGTGTTTTCAACATGGTCTTGGAGGTAGATTTTAGCCACACACAGCAATGGTTGCTACAATTGTATTCGGTGATTATTTGTTACTGGATTTCGCCCGCATACCGTCGTTTGCTGTCAGCGGTGTTTTGTTTACAGGTTAGGTTTGATTTTTTGTAAAACCGCGAAATCAGTTGCTAGGCAATAAGTATCCAGTAGCTAGGCTAGAAGCAAAAGGTGCTTCGAATTATACATAATGAAAGAAGAGGAAACAAAGATTAAATTGTGTGCAAACGGAAGCTCCATACGCTAAGTATTTTATTTTGTAAAAATGTGGTACAACATTTTAATTGTTCATGTCGTTGACCTTGGCTGTCAGCCTCATTCCTCATTGTACCTTCTCGTAGCATAGTTCAGTATTGCAGATTTCAAATACGTTTTGTAAATAGTTTTTCGCGTGGGTAACTCTAAAACAAATTGTTTATTTAGGCATCTTAGTTGTTCTTAGACGCCTACAGATGACGTAGAAAAAAGATTAATGCTTAAATATTTCTTAATTTTATTTACGGCCGGGCGCAGTAGAACTAATGTTAATTTGTGTTTAGCTTGTTTATAAAGTTATGATTGTTGTTTTCTTTAATAGTAGGTTATTAATATATTATGTTAACTTAATTTCATTTGTTGTATAATTTCATTTACCGGTAGTTAAAAAAAACGAGTTCGCACGCAGCACGCTGATGTGAGGGAAGTGAATTTCCACATAAAAACTTGTAAAACTCAAAATAAGTGTAAAAACATACATTTGTCCAATTTTTAATGAAATCTGAAAACATTGATTTTTTGGATGTTCTGATACCCTTGGTTATTTACTTGCAAAGCTGGGAATATAATTTTTCGCATTATAAGGTTAGGAGAAGGTCCAGACAGGCTTGAAAGTAGGCGTGAGGTTGCTGGGGATGATAAAAGTACTCTAACAAAGGAATAACAGGCTGTTCTAGTGTAAAACCTCCATAAGACAACGTACTGTGTTTAGTCGATACACATTTTCTTTAATAACTCGGTAAATATTTATGCTAGAATGACGAGAGAGGGCTTAAAACTTTCGCCTCACTAATTCCCATCTTTTTACATGCATTTATTTTACATCTGGGGCTTTTATGACCCTTTTTGGGCCCAAAAACTCGAAATTTGAAAGATTAATCCCCAAAAAAGGGGTTTAGAGTTTTCCGATTGTTTTGCCCAACGAACTTGTCCAACTGATTACAGAAAGGAACGTCCCTACCAAACTTGAAGTAAATCGGACAAAAAATGTGACCGCTAGAGTGCAAACACACACACACACATATATATATATATATATATATATATATATATATATATATATATATATATATAAATTTTGAACGACCCCCCAAAACGTGTTCAGGGGGTCACGTTAGAAACTTCTATGGTGGTCCCGGGCTTAAGTTTCACCGTGCGGGTCATGGTAATAGTTCACTTTCCAAAGGAAATTCACTAATAATGGGATGCCAGGGACCATCTAGGAGGAGGGGTAACTTTCGGTGACCGCCCCCCCCCCCTAACATGACCTCTGGATCCGCCCCTGGTAACATTCCAGTTAATACATGTGATTTTCCTCTGAGAAAAGTTCAGTCCCTAGGTAATACCATTTAAATTAATAATTTTGCTTTCAAAATGTGGTATATACAATTTCTATAACAAATGATTATAATAATAGTAGTAATATTTAAACAAAATAATTTATGTTAATAAGTAATCTTAATTAGACCTATAAATATGTAATATGCAATATATTTTATAATTTGACACTTGTTACCTTAACAAGTTAAACGTTTATCTAACGTAAAATCTCAATGAATCCGCTATCATGGCTTTATATAATTGCTGTCACTACATTATAATTGATTTTGAAGGATAATTTTGCACAGAATGTTCATTTTATGAAGCTTTTCTTGTTGTTTTAGCCCTATTTATTACATAAACGGATAGGTAATAAACTGCCATGAATCACCTCTCTTTCAAAACGTACTCCTCATAAGTATTATAGAGATTGCTAAAATTCTAAACTGATCTTCACTAACTTTTCCACAATATTTTGTCAACAACCTAACAGTGTGTGAATGATGTTTAATTTATGCTCTCAAATACTTCATTGTGTTTTTTTTTCATTTTGTCACTTTTGTGAAATACGGACTATTTTTACATCGTTAATAATGTAAATTGAACTGTTAATATGGGAACTTTGCATATAACAAAAATTGCAATCCCCTAAACTACTTCACTACTTCACTTGGCTTACATTTCATAAGTTGTTGCAATGTTAATTATTTTAATCGACTGTGGCTATATATTAGTTAGTTATACATTTATTACCTTTCCTGGTAGCATCTTTACACATGTATAAGGTAAATTGGTGAAACTTGATGTGTTTTTGTTTTTGAAACAGTGTTCCGTGTCGTGCGGAGAGGGAGTTCAAACTCGTAATGTAACGTGTCGGATTTCCCGGTACGACAAACCAGGATCAACGTCCTGCAACGAGGAGACTCAACCGAGCTCCGTGCAGCCCTGCAACACCGGTATCAGCTGCCCAGGTTTGTAAACACCTCTTTTTACTCTCTTATTTTTTTCTGAAAACAAACTTCCTTAGAAAAGAGACCACTACCGGTATCTACTAAAAAGTAATCAGTGTTAGTATAAAAATAGTATAACAATTTTATAAGTATTTTATAAAATATTATACAATTTTTATAAAATGTTATATCAAATTTATAATAAGTATTTTATAAGTATAAAATATTTTAGTTTAGTATACAAATTTATAAGTCTAATTAAGATTGGATTCATTTTCCATTTTTAATCATCAAACTATTTTCAGGATTTTCATAATACAATTTTGCATTTTTTGTAACATTTTGATGTAAAATTTCTGATAACTGTACATTAAGAATTGTTAGGACACCGAATGACAAACTCTTTCCTTGAAGAACATTTTATATAAAGCGTTCGTAAGTAAAAAGTCTAATCTGAATGGATTGAATCATGCCATATGACGAAAGAGCACAGAGAAGAAAGAATAAGCGGTCGTATGGAGCTTTTATGAACCATATTACGTACTCATATTACAGAATATTATACTATTATTAGTGAATTTCCTTTGGAAAGTGAACTATTAGCATGACCCACACGGTAAAACTTAAGCCCGGGACCACCATAGAAGTTCCTAACGTGATCCCCTGAACACGTTTTGGGGGGTCGTTCAAAATTTTATATATATATATATATATATATTAAATTAAATTCACATAGAAGGGCTACTATATGATAGATGAAAAATAAGTAACATGAGTACCCTGGAGATATTATCTTTAATATCTCCAGGGTACTCATGTTACTTATTTTTCATCTATATATATATATATATATATACACAGTATATATGTGTTTGCACTCTAGCGGTCACATTTTTTGTCCAATTTACTTCAAATTTGGTAGGGACGTTCCTTTCTGTAATCAGTTGGACAAGTTCGTTGGGCAAAACAATCGGAAAACTCTAAACCTCTTTTTTTGGGATTAATCTTTCAAATTTCGAGTTTTTGGGCCCAAAAAGGGTCAGAAAGACCCCAGATATAAAATAAATGCATGTTAAAAGATGGGAATTAAAAAGGCGAAAGTTTTAAGCCCTCTCTCGTCATCCTAGCATAAATATTTACCGAGGTATTAAAGAAAATGTGTATCGACTAAACACAGTATGTTGTCTTACAGGGGTTTTATACTAGAAAAGCCTGTTATTCTTTTGTTAGAGTAGGCTACTTTTATCATCCCCAGCAACCTCACGCCTACTTTTAAGCCTGTCTGGACCTTTTCCTAACCTTATAATGTGCAAAATTGTATTCCCAGCTTTGCATTAAATGAAACCAGGAGTATCAGAACAGCCAAAAAATGAATGTTTTCAGATTTCAATAAGAATTGGACAAATGTATGTTTTTACACTGATTTTGAGTTTTAAAAGTTGTTATGTGGAAATTCACTTCCCTCACGTCAGCGTGCTGCGTGCGAACTCGTTTTTATATTATTAAAAGAATTTATTGAATTTTTTTGCCTCTTACATTATTTTGTACACATGTTTGGTACCAACAACACGTAACATGGGTTTGAAAACCCTCTACATTCAGGGCTCCCCCTACAGGCTTCCAAAGTTAAAATGTTAAACATGTAGAGTTGTTTTATTTAGGTAGTCAGCTGACTATAATGTACAATTTCCAAAACATCTCACCCTTTTCTTACGATATTCCCGTGCGAAGGACGGGACACCCGCTATTATAATTGTTTTTGCTCAAATGTAAATTATTTGAAACTGTTTGTATATATATAGAAATAAATATTAAATTATACAATATTAGCAAAACAAAACTTTTATATTAATAAATTAGAAATGCAAAGTTGTATTCGCTACTAAAATGTGTTTAATATAATTTGTCACACAGAAGAGTCAGACTCGGAGCCTATCCCTGACATAGACGAGGCCTTGCCACTGCTGCACCCATACCCTCCGTTCAGACCGACGGCGGAGAAGCTGGTAGGGGAGCAAATGTCACCTTCGTCAGAACCCAAGTAAGCTTTGGTTGTGAACCTTCAACAGCATTTGTATCACGCCTTATACGTACTTCATATCTTACTCAATTTAACACTCTTCAAACGCCCTTATTATGTTTCCTATAATAATCAAGTAGGGTTTTTAGGCAATATCTTAGAAAATGGTAAGCTTTTACTTTATTAATTTATTTTGTTTAATGTATTCACTGCTAATGAGATAATGGTAAACAAAGTAATTACTTGGGTTTAGACATGCTTTTAGAACCTCAAAAATTAAATGTAATGCCAGGATGATAAATATAGCGTTAGTATTACATGCTGATTTGTTATTTATATAAACATTTTAGTAAGGTGGACACCTCTAAATGTAAAGAAACCTATGTATGCTTTTATAATAATGCTCTTCATAACCCCTTTTCCATACTAATGGAATGTGAAATAATATATAAATATATATTTGTTTATTATATTCTTACTTCCAATATAGTTTTCAGCTCATATTCTTCAACATCATAATTACATTTAACGTCTACTTAAAAAGAGAAAAAACAGTTGAAGTTCACAGATTTAATAATGAGGTTCTGTTATTATTTTACCATCATTCAACTCGTTGGTGTAATTGATTGTTGATTTATCATAACTATCTCCTAATACCAATGTATTTAATACTGGCAGAAATATAGATTGTATTTTATGCATTTAGCTTTGATGTACATTTTAAACTAATATATATTCCTGGAGCTGTTATAGTTTTTAAAACAAATAATTAGCGAGTTGTTAGCACTTGAAGATTCTATTGGCAGAACATTAATTTTGTTCAGTTGTACATAGTACATTATGCTTCCATAACAAAAGACAAAAGTACAGTTTAGATTATTGGTTTAATTCTAGTTACAATGTAGCAGTTGAAAAAAATCACATAGTGCTAGTATATAATCAGTCTACAAATATTTAAGACACATTTTATAGACAGTAAAATGTAAAAGGTATCACATTAGACAAGATATGTTTTAAACTTTTTAATATTTTGAAGATGTAGGAAGTAATAGGTAAGAAACGTTTAAGGTGCACATGTTCGTATTGAACGATTCCTGTTTACTTTTTACTAAAAGATTAAAGCCCCAATTAGCTTTTTTCTTTTTGCCACAAGGATTATAAGTTTTACAGTCTGTCCCTTACTTCCTGATTTAACATGGCAGAGCAACTTGAATCACTGTCTTTTCGTTATTTTCTTCCCCCTTTTCTGTCGCTCCACGTCTGTCTGGACGCCATTTTGTTTCTAGCACTACTTGTACCCTGCAAGTACGACTTGCTAAACCTGAAGAAGTTCCGTTATGGTTTTTCAGCCCAATCAAAATGTTCTTTGGGTGCGGCTGGTTGTATGTGAGGTAACCATCGCCTGCTGCTCGCAAACCGAAATTCAACCTTTATCTTCTTGTCACGAGTCACTGCTGATATGCATGTATTGTTCTTTTATTCCTTATATCTCTCACGAATCATACATTCGAATCACCAGACCCATTTACAACGATCAAGTTTGACTCGCATGAACTGTTCAGTTCGGTTTTTAATTAGGAAACCCTTTGAATTTTGGTGTATTAACTGTTATTGGCCCGTATTAAGCATGTACAATACATATTGTAAATGCAGTATGTTTTAATATTTTAAATGTTAAAGACATTTTAAGTTCTGCGTAGTAAGTTTACCGTTGCACACTGAGTGTTATCAGTTTAAGGTTTGAGGTGTTGTGTCACATTTAAATTATTCAATAACTTAATTATTTTGTTGTATTACCTTTTTATATTTTAACTGTACAGTACATCTTGTATAGTTTTTTCTAAAATGAAATAGGTAACCTCAGTATTTTATAACCTGTTAGTTACACAAGAGAATAGGGGGAAGGGTACAAGCAAGGGGAGGGGTTGGATTGGGAGTGAAGTACCAAAATATCAGTACTGTAGCAATACCTGTAATTACTGTAATAACAGTAATACTGTTACTGTTAGTAATACTGTATTACTGTTTATTGTAATTGACTACTGTTCACTGTAATTTCCTTGTGGAAGCAAATAGTTTTGTATGTCTCATATTTCAAAAAGTCATGTTTTGTGGTGATACTAGTCCACATCTTATTTTGGCTTAAACATAAACAACTTTTTCCATTTGTATGATATTTTACTATTATATATGAATATTTCTTACTGAAATGCTTTTGCATGGTTCGGCATTGCAGGATTTACTTTTGGCACAATCACGAATTTACAGTTTTTGTAATCGTTTTGGTATAATTTACTGTACCACTTGCACTTAGCAAAATATACAACAAAGGTGCAACTATGGAGTTCAATAAATAATTTAAATGAGAGACCTTAGTTTAAAAAGATACAAAAATATAAAACAGTTTGAATATATTTGTAAGTATAAGTCATAATGTTTAGTTGCTATTTTAATGTTTCTACTTCGGTTATAAGGCTATTAGGAATCGTTAAAATCTCAAATAAAAGGACAATACTGCATATTGAAGAAAAGCGGCTTGGACAAAAAGCATAAATCCGTAACGTTGCTGAGTCTTCACACTGCACTACAGCCACTTAGTTCACCACATTCCAAGCTTCTTCAATCTTAGATTCTCCCAGCATGTTTATTTATATCTACTCTTAAACATTTTCCATTTCTATCTTATTTTTCCAGTTCGATCAAAGCTTTCTAAAATGTACCTTTAAAGAACTTAAGCTTCAAATTAGTATTTAAAGACAATACTATTTGATTATAAGGTAAGGTTAAAAGGTATTATTTGTTTGGAAGTTAGACTGACTTAACTGTAAGCACACGAGAAATAAACAAGGCTTTACTAAGTTCAAGACCATTTTGAGAATAACTGAAATGAACTATCTTCTAACTTAGATACTATAGAATATTTTAGTCTAATATATTAATCTAAATATATTGTTAGATACAGTATTGGATATAATATTAACCGATGACCTTTCTCACAAAATATAAAAATAAAACAATAGGTAAAGTCAAGAACTACATGTATTTAACCCAGAAATCTTCCTAAATAGTGACTTCTCAATAGTTAGGAGGATATGGATAAATGTAAAAACTAAAAACAATAGTGTGCAAATTAGTGTTATTCAAGTAGTTCTAGTATTACAATAATGTGTAAATTTTAATAGTTACACTAAAATGTTAACATTATGGAATACTGTGTCATCTCTATAGCTTACACAACTAATTTTAATCATTATGACCATAACTCTCCTACTCTCATTTTAGTTAAACACAGTTCAGGTACTAAAAAATACTAAAAGGGTTTATTCCATAACTTTTAATGAAGCACACTAACTAAATGAGAAATACAAGCACTCCTCCTCATAAATTTTACTTATAAACAAATATATTTTATTAACCATTTCCATCTGTACAGTATTAATTTAAATAAACAAATTTATGTTGTTACGTTACAATGTTTTAAGTTATAATCATTCTGAGTATAACCTCGCCTTAATAAAATACAGTAAATAAACATTTATATGAAAAATACAAGAGAAAATAAGAACGCACATTTTAGAGCATGACACAGCACGATAGAAGGTATACAACACTGACACTGAGAAGGAATGCTTGCACGGCTCAAACAACCATAGTTACTAAGAGTTATCTCGTAAATAATGTTGACAGTACGAACTATGATCGTACAAAAACAAACACAGGCTACAGAAACACAAGGTACAAAAATAAATAGTCAATTTGAAACAAATGTGGGTGGAACACAATTTAAAAAGATTATTCAATGAGTTTGCACACTTTTTTGTTATTAGTTATCACTTGTATTCGAGAAAAGGAAAGAGGGTACTCTTTTGGCAAGAGTCATAGATCTATACTAAAATTAGCAGTGAATTGCAAGGAATTTCAACACCTTAACTAGAATCAAAGGAAGAATATCAACAACTTATTTGAGATTGAAACGTCTAGTACTATTCGTTGGTGGAATTTCTTCCATGTGCAAAATTAAAGATTTGAATGGTATAATTTGGTTGTCATTTCAGTATAATTACACCATTTCTCACCATTTTCAGGAACATTAGGCATCAGGATAGTTTCAAGGAGAAAAATCTAGGATGGTAATACGAAGGACAGGTTATGGTTTTGAATATTTTTGTTAATAATTTCTGAGGTGTTGACGCACGTTCTGACTCTTGCTCAAGTTTTTTTTTCAAAAGTTTTTGTCTTTGTAGAATATGACTGTCACGATCACAATACCTACAAACTGGCACAAACTGCAAAACTATTATAATTACAATGTTAAACTGGTTTTTGACAAATACCTACAAATTGAGTATCGTTTTAAGGTAAGCTGTTTTTATTTTACAGATTGAGGTATTTACGAAGAATGCCTGATTTTTAGTTGTTCATAATGGTATTACAATTTGTAATGCCCATCTTTGTTCTTAAGGGCCTCCCTTAAGATTGATTTTAGTCTGTACAATTTACATTAGGGGTGGTTTTAGTTTAATTTTTATACTAAAAAAGCTCTTCATAGGTGCAGGTAAATGACGGTTTAGAAGCAATAACAGATGTTGTCAACAAGAACAAATGTAAACTACTGAATGAAAAAAATATGTCAGATGTGTAATGAAAATAATAACAAATTTATAATACTGTAGTAATAATAACAAAGCTTAATGAGGGTTAATAAGAATCATCTTTTACAAAAATACTGCTTCTGTACTATTACATCTATAAAACACACGCAATATTTCTAAAACACATTATTGTAAATATTTTTGTTTCTCTATAGTTATAAGCAAAAAGGTTTCAGAGACTAAATAAATTTTTAAAAATTATCATTATAGCTTAGCCAACAGAAATTTCAGTGGTGTAAATCATTTGTTGTGTCATACATACACTTTATTATTACTATAATTTACTATGCCACCCTTGGGAAAATAACAAACTTTTCTAGAATATACCAATGAATACAGATCTATAGGTTTTGTATTCATTGGATATACAGTCCTACAGTTGATTTTTTATCACAAGGTGGTGGTTTAAAAATATTGAGTTGTTACTAAAAGTTCATCTAAGATTCTTCAAGAAAACGAAACTGTTCAGGAAATTTGTTATGACTTTTTCTATTAAATTGGAAGAGATAGTCAAGTTGGGCTTGAGCAATCCAGTCATTTATAGTGATAATCGAGATTTCGGCGTCCTAAACTTAATCTTAATCGGTTAGGGAGCTTTAGTGTTTTATACCCAGAAGATGAAAACAGGGACAGATATCACCTTCCTTCAATACAATATGATGTATGGATACACAATATATAAAACTTTATCATTATTGTGCCATCATCATTAAATATTTTGAAATTATGCTAAAAGGTATATTCAAAAGTATGAATGTATGATGGTGTTGTTGAAAGAGAATAATAAAATTCATTTGGATACTTCAAAAATTATAAACTCTCTATTACAGAGAATATATTTTGATTATCTAAATTATGTAATAGAAAATTTCACAGTGGATTGTAAAGTAGATTTTTGTTATTTTAATTATCTTTTTATTCTGGTTTTACGAAAACTAAATTGTTTACATTATTTTAGTTTTACTAGATGTAGAATTTGTAAATTGAATTCTACCTTTACAATACTGAACAATCAAGTAGTACAGTAATTTTGAGAACAGATCAAAGTTTTTTAACACAATCATCAAGTAAAAAATGACTTGATATAATAGTATATCCTTCTCTTAATTTCTGGATTGGCTTGGCTGATTTTGGTTTCAGATTATTAATTAAACAAATGGGTAAATATTCTTAAATCAATTATATAAACATCTCATGTGACATATACATCATATAAGTTATAAGTTAGGCTTATATAATTTGTTCCCAAAAAAGAACATATCATATGATGTCATTTTTAATTTCATGGCCTTGGTAAGATTACTAGTTGTGTTTTTTAGGATCATGAGAAAGTGGATGGGTCTAAAAATGGGTAAAACGTAATGGTTTATGAAAAAACACATTCATAAAGCTAGATAGAATATAGAAAATGTAAAAAATGCCTGCAAGTAAAATAGTTTGATACAAACTCCATATAAAACATGACATTTAACTGAAATGGTAGCTGTTAAAGTTTACTTTAGTATTACTAAGATTTGATATTGAATTTTAAAATTATATCCTAGTCTAACATGTAAATTTGGACATTCTTATTATTTTTGACATTTAGGTTTAAACCATATCATCCTGTTGATGACAAAACAATGTTGATGTCTTAACAATAAAACTGGTAATATTTAAATTTATACTGTAATCATAGACCAATTTGAAAAAAAAAAATAATGCTCTATGGTAAATGCATGATAGATATGTCCCTAGATTAATTATCAGTGGATGAGGATTTGAATACCCTTGTACTATATTTGATTCATTCTCAACTAATTGTCTGCTATTACAGTTACAACATGTACACATAAATTTATTGTAATTTTTGCTCTACAGACATTTTTTGTTACATCCTACGTAGTTTTAATGACAGTTAGCAAACAATAGTTTGCAACACTAAATCCAATATTTTCTTAGTTTAATTGGTTACCTTTTCTGACTCTATTCTCTGATTTGAACCTTAAACTATTCACACTTCAGCAAGGCCAATTTAAAAAAGTAAAGAGTTTTGTCAGAAACAGTACTTAAAAAAAAACATGCCATGGTGGCAAAGTGTTTAAGGGCTACTCTTACGATCAACTTACCAACACTCATTGACATCTGCTTGTTACACTTAAGAGTTTATCAGATATTTTCACTGATAGTTATTTTGTTGCTCAAACTTTGTTAGAGCATGTGACTTAGGCCCATACAGGTCCCGGGATCGATACCGACCAATCACCAACGTTATTAGTTATAACAATGAGCCACCCTTAAAAAGATTATTGTTGGTCCAGCTCTCTAAGATGAAACCATCTATTGTTGGGATCTCTTTCCAATAAAAGTTAAATGGAAAATAAATTAGTACACAAGAAATTGTGTAGACTATTCCTAAAAGTGAAGTTGCCGCATTGTCGTGCGATGAGTTTAACAAAGACAAACTTGTGCTAAGTAGCTTGTTCGTTCCTCGACCCAGACTCTGACTACAGTCGTGTTTCCAGTTTCATAGCCGGGGCGTGGGGTCCGTGCAGCGTCACGTGTGGCGAAGGGTCGCGATCGAGGAAGGTGACGTGTAAGATCTACCTCGACTTCTCGCGCACCTACGCTACCCTCCCCGACTCAAAGTGTCAGGGTCCGAAACCAGCTGAGACTGAAAGATGTTCAGAGCAGCCGTGCTCTTTCTCTAACAGGTTTGTTATTTTTTACATGTATTTAATCGAGCTTATTTTGTCGTTTAATACTTTTAATAATAAGATTCATACAGGGTTTAAGTAATTTAGAAAAAGTGTGGGCAAAATCACCATTACAAACTCTTTCCTTGATTTATGGTTTGGCAAATTTAATTTATATTTTCAAATTTTCTTAAAACTACACTAAGATGACTGGATAAAACGTGGTCGATAGTAATATAGTCAATAAGGTAATATTTACTTACAACTTATATAATTCTGAGTTTTTTTTTAGAACTTGACAGTTTCTTTCGATTTACAATACCTCAGACCTTTCTATTTTTTTTTCTATATGGACCTCAGACCTTTGTGTAACCACTGATTACAATGGTCACTACAATATGATCATTGTTGTATGACCATTTTATTATAACATTAATGGTGTAATGTAACCAATATAACCAGTAAAGCAAGGTAGGGGTAAGCCAGTTTAGTACATGTAGTTGGATGGTACTTGCCATGACCATAATAGGTCATCCATCCCCACTGCTGCTAAAATAAATTTTTAACTAATTTTCTTGATAACTTTACCACTGACTTACATATAATTGAGTAATAGTCCAGTGCATTTAAACAAAAATATGACTTAACCTGGAAATTTTAAATAACAAGCTGAAATTTGGTTCATAAGACCATTTTATAAAACATATCCATATTCCCAAAATTTACCGTTTGTGGAAAATCCGCCATCTTGGATTTGGTACCCCAAAAAAGGTTTTTTTTTAATTATTTACATATAATATGTTATCAAATCAAATTTTAGTTTGCACCATTGAATTCAGCTTAAAAAACTAACAATTTGGTGTTTTGATCATTGGTTACAGAGATATTTGAAAGTGCTAAACACACTACGTTGTCCAATGTTATTCTCATGGAGATAAAGAACAATTTTATATATCATTTATTTATGAACGTATACTCATGAAAGATGGTATATGGGGCTTCATATGGTTGTCGATTGATATTTGCATAAAAAAAAGTGTCTACCGATGGC
This sequence comes from Allygus modestus, assembly GCA_963675035.1. NCBI lineage: Eukaryota > Metazoa > Arthropoda > Insecta > Hemiptera > Cicadellidae > Allygus > Allygus modestus. Next base: position 391,573,286 of record OY776112.1, on the reverse strand, counting down.
TCCCGTAGCAGCAAACCTGCATACTCAGACCCCAAGTTATTCTTATGGAGAGTAATTAAACTTGTATATACCGCCATCAAAATAAGTATATAGAATCTTCTCTAAGTGGTTTTATACGGAGTATATATATGCACTACAAATTCACTGAGTCCACAGGTTTGCTGTCACGGAGGTAATTTCATTTGCCTTGGTAAAAATCTCACAATAAGGCAATAAGCTTATTAGTAATAACTTGGGGGCTGAGTATGCAGGTTTGCTGCAAAAAGGAACAAAAAATCAATCATATTTGCTTTTTATGTAAATACTAATATAATTCAACTAGGTGAAGCTACATACCAAGCTTTATTAATTTATGTTTATTATTGAGAGGCTTAACATTTTACTTATTCTCCGTAAGAATAACATGGGTTCTGAGAACGCAGGTTTGCTGCTATGGGAACCATTGGCAGAAAATTGTTTTTTCATGTGCAAATGTCAATAGACGACAACCAGATGAAGCCATATACCAACTTTAGTCACTATACGTTCATAAAAAAGAGGGATAAAAAATTGTTCTTTTTCTCTATAAGAATAACATTGGACAACGTACTATGTTTAGCACTTTCAATATCTCTGTAACCAATTGACGTAGAGCAATCTCCAAAAAATTTCAGCTTGTTATTAAAATTTCCGGGTCAGTGCCTATTTACCCTGGACTATAATAATTCTTTAAGTTAATAATATAAAATAAATGAATTGTAATTCAGTACAGTATAGGTAAGGTTAGGTAATTACCTAAAGTTATAAAAAACTAAGAAATAAAAAACGCTACGGTATGCATTAGTCTTACCTTAGTACACCTTCCATAAAGGGTGAAACTATTACTTGTCAACAAACGAGAGCACATTCAGTGACTGGGACTTAAGTTCCACGTATTTTAAAACATTTTTTTACGTTTGTGTAGACTATTCCTAAAAGTGAAGTTGCCACATTATAACAGGTACCACATAATTCAATCATTCCGGATTTATTTTACTTGCATTTATTTTCGTCTACCACTTTCTGCTATCATTTGATCCTCTTAAAATTGTTCTGTATCAAGTGTGTGTTCAGTACCTATTAGTTTCTATATTTCATTTATGAAAACTTTACTCTATTCTTTTATTGAAAAACATAACTATGTCAACTTCACCAACGTACTTATGGCAATACGAAAATTGATTGAAATTTTTCATGAACTCAATAAAAATCCTCATTTATATTTGAAGAATAATTAAATAAATCTGTATTTACTTTAATTATAAACTGTTAAATAGCTAACTTTGTGATATTGTTTGATATGTAATTAATAGTTTAGTGCATTGATACTGTATTAAAATTATCTTGATACTTTGTTTATAAATACGGTTTCTTTTAAACCTTTTGACTTCTTTTTAAAACTGGCATCTTTTATATCATCAAATAAATGTGAGTAACGTTTGATGATATGTTGTCAGCCAGAAACTTTGACATTTAAATGAACTCATTTGTCACCTGTTTGATGTGCACCAGTGAAATATTGTGTGTCTATCAGTTGACTCACTTATTCTATTAGTCTCATTCGTTCAATTTGATCCCTATCTAGTTGAAAGGTAGTCAGCTGCAAAAAGCTCTCAGGATTTATTTTTTATAGATTTGTTCTAAACCTGACACTCCTGGCCTTTTCTTGTTTCATTATGAAACGTGTATAAGACAAAGTAAATTTAAGTTGTACTTTTATGGAGGTGTTACTTAAAATGTGTATCATTTGAAATGTTAAATATGTTTTAATCATATTTCTCTATTCTATTTCATAATCACACATTCTGGGTGGTGTTAAAAAAATCATTTGATTTTTCCATTTACTTAATACTAAGCTTATTCACATTGTCCATTAGTGAGAGTTGTTGTACATCCACATTTTTTATTTTTTCTCAGATGAAGTCTATCACCATTTGCTTACTTCATAGCTAAACTTTGAGGTAATATGCTTAGAACCAGAACTTAAAAACGAGAACTCCCTAGAAGTCGTTGAGAACCGGGTTATACTCAACACAGAATAACCGGGTTAAACTCATAACTCACCAAAAAAATTGTCTAACTACATTAAGTTTTCCTAACTACAGTATAACTATTGATATAACTCACTCTTCAAGTGTGCGCCAGGACACATTATATGATAAACGATTGTTTTTTAGTGTGGACACAGTGCGGGACGGCTATGGGGACCTCTCGTACGCAGACACGTATCGCAGCGGTAGCTACAGTGACACCAACATCCGCGTAGCTCCAGGCAGCTCGGGGAAGACCTACTCATGGAAGGAGCAAGGGTTTACCCACTGCAGTGCTTCCTGCTTGGGAGGTGGGTACTTGATAAACTTGTTAGCTTTTGAATTCATAGAGGGTGAGTTTTTAGTATTACCAACATTACATCTGTTTACTGTTGTTTTTTGGCTACAACCTGGTTAAAACAGCATATAGTCTTTTTTACTGTTGCTACTAATCATTTATCCTTCTAAACTTTCATTGTTTATTGGTAAACTTATAATTTGTATGTAATTATATGCCATAAACACATATGCAGCTTGTTCCGCGAGAGTATGACAAAGATGTAGGATTTGGTAGAACTCATCATAAGGAGAGAAAAACTTCACATAAACTTTTTCCATATTGCTTTGTTTTCCGTCTGTCTGCTGTATGTGATTTTTAAAGAATACAGCACCGTAGGAACCACTTGAGATTTGGCATGTATATTAAACTAGTTATAAGGGCTAATTTGGTATTAAATTTGGTTTTATATCCTTAACTGTTTCAAAATGACGGCCATTTCAATTTTCAAAGCTTAATATATTGAAAACATCAAATTATTAAGTATTTGATATGTGTATCTAAAATATTTAAAAATTCAAGCAGAAAAGGATGGTGTAAAGATTATAAAGATCACTTGACCTATAGCAAAGCAATTGCAGTTTTTATGAGTTTACTGGCTGACAGATAGAAAACAAAGCCAGAGAGAAATGTTTATGTGAAGTTTTGTGTTCCTTATGATGAGTTCTACTAAATCCTGCATTTGTGCCCATATCCTTGCAGGACACCCTGTATATTGTTGGAGGAATGTGAAGTTCTTTGGGTATATCAAATGTTTGACCATTCCTGGGGTCTATGGTCAAAATTTGAGGTATATGGACTAATCGAAACCAAATCTTTGAACGATATCATGCGTAAGTGATGCTCATTCAAGAATATAACAGATTATAAAACCAATTCTTCTGAGGAATTTTGTTTAAACGAAATAAATCCACTGATGACCTTTAAATATGTATACTGTCATTGACATTGCTATCATATACACATACACCTTTTATTTTATCTTAGTAACTGTAAAATACTATAAAGTTTTCCTACAGTTACCTAACAATGTACATGTTCTCTCACTGATTTGAGAAAGCAAAGTGGCCAATTCGCTCATCAGTGAGACAATGTTACATTGTCTCACTCTAATTACTTTGTCTCACTCCAGATTTGCAACGTGAAGAAGGCACGAAATAGTGAGCGCGTAACATGCAGACAAGGTCGTATGCACGCGAAATACGTTGGCAGCACTGGCTGTAAATCAGCTGGTCAGCTGTTGTACTGTTGTATTTGTCACAACACTTCCGGTCACGGCAGAAGCCACCATTTCATTGATTTGCCATTTGTAAACATTGAAGGTGGTTTTGCTGTCGCAAAAGATATTTCCCATAACGTTCCTTTCCCAATTTATTTGTTTTATGGTAACTGTAGGAAAAATATAATGTGCAACTCGAGTGCAAAGTGCAATCGCCTCACTCGAGAAACCATTCCTCACTCGCCTACGGCTCGTGAGTAAGGATTTCTCTCGAGTGAGGCAATTGCTCACTTTGCTCACTAGTTGCACAAATAACTATTTCCTCCACTCACAGAATACATTTTCAGGTGTACAAGAATCGGTGATCCTCTGCGTGCGAAACGAAGACCAAAAATCTGTCAGCCCTTATCTATGCCCGCAAGAAACGAGACCTGAAATCTTGATAAAGACGTGCAACGACCATCCGTGCCCTCCGAGATGGAACCACTCCGAGTTCTCTCAGTGCTCCAAGGCCTGCGGCATCGGGATACAGACTCGGGATGTCAACTGTATCCACGAGGTGACGCGCGGGGGCGGCAACACCATCATAGTGCCCAACAACATGTGCCCCCAGCCGCCCCCGCCGGACCGGCAGTACTGCAACGTGCTCGACTGCCCCGTCAAGTGGCACACTTCCGAGTGGACCAAGGTGGGTCACTCACACTTAGTAGTACCTGGGGGTTCGAGCTTTGCTCGGGGAAGGTCATTCCGTTCGCTTAGATGACTTGGAGTAATTTTTCACCTGGTCCCCCAAATGAGGGGCAGATTTGCTTTGCTCATTTACATGTTTACTAATTAATAATCCTGGCTAAAGTATCAGTCAGTCTTAGTCAATAGCAAAGGCTACACAAGGCATCTCACCCATTCTACACTCATCATTCATTCATATTATTCGCCTTAAAATACGCCCTAGTTGCGTGGGCGTCTTATACAGTGATTTAGTGATTTACTATATCTCATTGTCCATTCAGGTTTTGATTCATTTTAAATAGAACCAGTAATCTATGTATTAGCGAATTTCCCCTATAGGGAAGAAGCTATTACCGTAGGTCTCAAGGTAAGACTTAAGCCCGAGACCATGATAACTTTTCATTTTGAGGTCCCCAGATGCCAAAAACACCATTCGTTCAAATTTGTATATATGTATATATGTATATATATATATATATATATATATATATATATATATATGTGTGTGTCCGTAAGCACTATAACTCTCGTAAAAAAGGTCCGATCTTAATGAAATTTGGTACAAATGTGTAAATTACCATTTATTTGAACGAGTTCGAAAACCAGATGAATCTCACCATTTGAAGGGGGGTTTTTGGGGGGTTTTGTACCCCAAAAATGTGTTTTTTGAGGTTTTCACATGTAATTTTAATTTAAATACAATTTTAATTTATACCATTGAATTCAACTTTAAAAAACAAACAATTTGGTATTTTGATCATTGCTCTACGTCAATTGGTTACTGAGATATTGAAAGTGCTAAACACAGTACGTTGTCTAATGTTATTCTTATGGAGAAAAAGAAAATTGTATATCTCGCTTATTTATGAACATAAACTGGCGAAAAATGGTATATGGCTTGATCTGGTTGTGGTTTATTGTTGTTTGCACAAAAAAAATTTTTCCCCAATGGTTCCTGTAGCAGCAAACGTAGGTACTTGGTCCCCATGTTATTCTTATGGAAAATACTTAAAATGTTATATATCGCTTATTTATGAATGTATATGGATGAAACTTGGTGTGTGACTTCACTAAGATGAGTTCTACTGATATTTGCATAAAAACCCATTATTTTGTGTGCCTTGTTGCAGCAAACCTGTGTACTCATCCCCAGTGTTATTCTTATGGAGAATAATTAATATTTTAAATATCGCTTGTTTGTGAATACATTTCTTATGAATCCTGTTAAGTGTTTTAACCCATTGAGGTAGTAATTTTATTCTATTTGTAGTAGCCTATAACGGGAATTGATTGGTGCTGCACTCTAGTAGCAAAATATGTAACTAATGACCGCGGGCGTCTACGGTTCTATCCGCTAGGGGCGCGGACTGACTGAAAACCCTTAATATCGCCGCCAGGCCTTTGGTCGTGTTAGCTGAGTTGGCTACGTCGTGGAAACACCTTGGGCAGGTGGCGATACGATGTTCGTGGGTTCGATTCCCGCACACGACCAAAACTGACCAGTTGTGCAACTCTCAATGAGTTAACCGGTCTGTGGCAACGTTGGTGGCAGGGCCCAAGTAAAATAAACGGTGGCAGGCTTGCTTGGAAGTTGACGGGATCGGTTAATTCTTTGAGACTTGCACATGGTCAACACTGATTTTGCTAATTTTTACTTATGTCTACTGTGTGTGTGCCAATGCGACTCTCTAAACTGAAATAAAACAATATTTTAATTAAAATATGCCATTAATCCATTTAAAAACACCAATTTTATACTCCAATTCACACGTTAATAAAATTACAAGTAAGGAACGAGACCTGCTCGTATGTCTACGCCAATGGGTTAATGTGTTATGTTATATATTCATTGGAAATTCGCTGAGTATGCAGGTTTGCTGCGACGGGGGTATTCTTCATTCAGTGGTTTTAGTCACTATAGAAAGCCACATGTTTAATACTTAAAATACATGAGAATTACTTTGACAGTTCACTGATTGATTATAAACAGCTGTTATATTTGTTTTGCTTTGATTTTAAACTCTATAGACCTAGTTTTAATTTGTTTAACTTTTAAAATTAGTTGTTTTACATTATTTGATTTTTCCTGGGTACGATACATGTCTAGAACTTATTTTCATTCCAGAAATTAGTTATTTCCTACATTTGAAGGAAATTGTTGCGAGAAAACCTTACCCATATTAAAGTATAGGATACTAAGTCTCCTTGTTACTATAGCTTCAATATCAAGGGTTGTTTTGACATCCTTTAATGCGACTAAAATTACTTCATACTTCTGACCCATGAGGTTGAAACTATAGTTTTTAAGAAGAAGTTGTACAGCATTAGAATCGAAAATGGTTTCAGGATACGTATAACCCTTTATTTTTTATCCTCAATTGAATATTTAGGCAGTAAACATAAGTTTATAAGTAATGTTTCAAGGTTAAATGAAGTGGGTGGCCTGAGTATACAGAATCATACCCAAAAACACAAAGTGTTGACGGGTTGCCAAGTCCTAAAATTATATGATATCAAAATGTATTCCAAGTCAAAGATAGCACCTTTGATCTGACATTGTTTATCATCACAAATTACTTAAATATGTTAAAATAACAATGCTCGAAAGATTGTTGGTTATTTTCTATCTGTTCTTGGCCAGCAGATAATATTTTTTTTAATATTCAATCACAATTGTTAACTATACTTTATTTAGATTTTTAAATTTCAAAATAAAGATTTTGCATCAGTGAATCTGCTGGCCAAGAACAGATAGAAAATAACCAACAATCTTTCGAGCATTGTTATTGCAACATATTTAAGTAATTTGTGATGATAAACAATGTCAGATCAAAGGTGCTATCTTTGACTTGGAATACATTTTGATATCATATAATTTTAGGACTTGGCAACCCGTCAACACTTTGTGTTTTTGGGTATGATATCATTTGTTTTTTATATAATTGTTTATTAAAAATTGTTATAAATGAGATTTCAAGTTGAAATAAAATAAAATATATATCAAGGATAAAGTAATATAATATATTGAACATTAATTAAGATTAATTTACCTTAATTTTACCTTGATAGTTTTTAGAATTTTCTGACAGTTTTTTAAACATTATAATATAAATTTTTTCGCACCATATGGTAGCTTGACGTTCACTTTCTCATCACCTGCATCTATCCACTTATTTTTGTTTTGAGTGTAAGCTATGTAATGCCCTGATGCTGAACTGTTTCCTAAATGGAACACCGCATTTTTTAATTTGTATAGAACTCCATTAATTTTGATTTTTGAAATTTGTAGACTGGGTATTATTAGACTTGAAATTTTGTTATCATGTGTTTGCCAAAGTTGTAGTTAAAAAATTATGAAGTTACTTGTAACTGAGATGGATGTTTTTGATTAGTACCTGAGGGCCGAGCTTTTCTCGGGGAAGGCCAGTCAGATTGTTTAGATGACTTGGAATAATATTTAACCACTATCCCCTACTGATAATCGGATTTTTTAAACTCATTTTCCTCTTTTCTACATTTTTTTAGATACCTCAAGTTGTTATTTATAGCTCAATGTCCCTTTGTTTTATTTTAATACTCTATATATGTAATCTTCACTCAACAGTTTTAATCACTGCTCTCAGGAAACTACATGTTAATAATCATAAACAACGTGAGTATTACTTTGACAGTTCATTAATTGATTATAAACAGCTGTTACAATTCTTTTGTTTTGATGTTAAACTCCATGAGCCCAATGATAATTTTTTTTAAATTTCCATTTTTGTTTAGTGAATTTGCCCTATAGGGAAGAAAGCTATTACCGTAGGTGGCATGGTAAGACCTAAGCCTAAGACCATGATAACTTTTCATTTATAGGTTCCCAGATTCCAAAAACACCATTCGGTAAAATTTGTATATATGTGTGTGTGTGTGTGTGTGTGTGTGTGTGTGTGTGTGTGTGTGTGTGTCCGTAAGCACGATAACTCGTAAAAAAGGTGTGATCTTAATGAAATTTGGCACAAATGTGTAAAGTACTATTTATTTGAATAAGTTCGAAATCCAGACGAATCCACCATCCGAAGGGGGGGGGGGGTTTGGGGTTTTCACATTTAATTTTCATTTTAATCAAATTTTTTATTTTACTATTGAATCTAGCTTAAAAAACATATAATTTGGTGCTTTGATTATTTCTCTACGTCAATTGGTTGCCGAAATATTGTGTCCAATGTTAATCTTATGGAGGATAAGCAAAATGTTATATATCGCTTATTAATGAGCATATATTAATGAAACTCGGTATGTGGCTTCATATGGTTGGGATTTATTAATATTTGCATACAAAACCCATTTTTTTTGTCCCCATGGCAGCAAACTTGCGTACTCAACAGCTATAATGTTATTCTTAATGAGAATAAGAAACATGTGACATCTTGCTTGTTTATGAACATAAATTGGTAAAACTTGGTATGTTGCTTCATCTAGTGGTGATCCATTGGTATTTGCATAAAATCCAGATTTTCTTGGTCCTTGATGCAGCAAACCTGCATACTCAGCCCTAATTTTTTGTACGGAGAATAAATACAATGTCATATCTAGCTTATTTATGAATACGCTTTGATGAAAGTTGGTAAGTGGCTTCATGACTTAGTGAAGTACCATTTTAAATTAGCTGAGTATGCAGGTTTGCTGCAACGGGTGTATTTTTACATTATTTGATTTTTCCTGGAGATGAGACCTGTCTAGAACTTATTTTTATCCCAGAAATTAGTTATTTCCAACTTTTGAAGGAAATCGTTGGTGCGATTATTGAGATCAGTGTCGCAAGCAAACACGGACGCACGCACGCAAACCTTACTCATATCAGAGTATAGGATAGTGATCATTTTCACGAGTTGTGCATATAGAGTCAGCGAGAGGGAACCAGGCGATAAATTGACTGCGGAGTAGTTAATCGAAATTGGCTTTTCTTTTAAGATTTTTAAGATGATTAGGATGAAAATTTGGAATACAAATTTACTGCCGTAGCTGGTTGTGCTGTGGTTGCAGTTTCAACATTTGTGGTTAATTTCATTGAGTGCCTGAATTGAAATTCCAGGGGTTGATGATTCGAAATAAGGAAATTTAAAAATCCCGCATAGTCTTGTTGTTCAATTGTAATAAATGGTGGTCCCAGTTGATTTGTAATATCTATAGAATTTAAAATCTGGTAATTTCTTCGGTAGGATATTACAATTTTTTTAGTGGAGCATTGGTTTCGTAATTGTTTGTTAACGTCATGATTGGTGGGCAGTTGAAAATACATTGTAAAACAAAAATTTGCATAGCATGACACGCCATAAACCTTTTTGAAACCGAGATTTCCCAGTTCGTCTATATTGTTAGTAATGTCTTGAATGGCTCCTAATTTAGTATTATGAATTTGCCAGATTTGACCAGGGATTTTTTCTTGAGATTTTATTCCAATTTGTAATTGTTTTAATTCTGGTCGGTACTCACTCCTTAGCCTATTATTTTCGGATATAGCTGATGCTTGCGCCTTAACATTTTGAGGGTCAAAGTTTAGAATTAATAGACCAGAGACTGAAGTCACGCGAGATAAAGGCTACATATTTTGGCCACATGAAAATACTGCATAACCAGCATCAACAATACAACTGTTAAGCGTTAATCCCTGACTTTTGTGAATTGTAATTGATATTATACTACTGCATTAGGAAACTGCTTTCGGAAAACGAATGCTCCATGAATTACTTCAAATTTTGTGGACGATCTTTGAATTTCAATATCTCTTTCTTTAAAAGTTATAATAATGTTTTCGATTGCATCGCGTGCATCTTTAGTAAAGTCTTTTACAACACCCACTGAACTATTAATAACAAGACCCTGACTTATTTATTAAAAACTAAGCCAATTTTGGTGACAAGTCTATTCAGGCGAAACTATTATGTATTAAACTATCATCTGTGTGTTATTTGAAAACCCTTAACGACTAGATGTGACTTTTGTGGTTTTTGAAAACGTCCTCCTTCAGGTCTTAGCCTCCTAAGTTCTCAAAGTTACAATGTTATAATTATGGCAAAATTAAAATAAATTTAAATTGAACATATAACAGCTGTTAATACTGACAAAACACAGTAAAGAATCAAGAACACCGTTTTAAAGCTAACCTCTAGAACGGACTTTTAAATTATTGCAAATGTGCTTATTGAGTAATTTTATTTAGTGAGAATATGCTCGTTCATTTTGAAGATGAGCTCGTTCGCTTGGCTCACTCGCCTCCAGGTTGAGCTCGTTCGCTACACTCACTCGCCTATTTATATATATATATATATAACCAGAAATATACATATATGTATATATATAAAACCAGAATATATATATAACTAACTTCGGCATCGACAAAAGAACTTGAGATGCCATTCAAGTAGATTTTGTATTTCCATAATGACATATGTTTATACCTTTTAAGTATGTTTAGATATAATCTATATAACAGCTGTTTGGTGTAACTAAACTTATATAACTAACATACTAACCCGACTTTGTTTTTAGATTTCATATTATGTTTATTGCATATGTATTATAGTATGTATAGCTTAAACGAATTAAAATATTTTCTTTACCTCTATACCCTTTTGTTCGGTTAAATTCACTCAATGATTTAATTTGAATTTACAAGTCAGCTGATCAGATTTGTTTTGGAACACATGCTATACTTGGATTTTTGTTTACGTAGTAAATGTAAACAAAGCAGACATCAAATTCAGTAACAATTTTGAAAGTGAAATTTAATATCATTTGTTTTAAAATATTGCGTGTGCAAACTTACAATTTAGTGTCAAAAGTGTAATATGTGAGTAAAAACAGAAGTCTGTGCGAAATTTCGTTCAAGTTTGATGAGAAATAAAGTTCTTAAGCTTAATGAACAAAATGAAGTGGACAATTTGTGAAAAGGGCCAAAACTACAAGATTTAGGCTACTTTTATACGTTAATTTCTCGCTTCTCAGACTTTCTTAAACCAACTGTTGTGATTTTTCGTGTTTAGTGAAAGGGTTTAGCATATAAATGCACTGCCAGATTCACTTAAGGCTGTAATACGCTAATTTGAGAAGTGAAAAATCGTCTCATTCTGCTTCGTGTTAGTATAGCACGTGGCCGTGTGGTGGACTTGGCGACGTGACACGACCGTGCCACTAGATACAGACTGATTGGAAAAATAATTTTTTATTTTCATACATGTGAAATAGGCAGTAACGTCAATGTATACATACAATTTTAGAGGCAAAGTGTGTTAGCTTCATTACTATACTAGCTGTTATCCGCAGGCTTCACCCTGCAAATGATTTATAAAAACTATGAAAATTTTGTGTGTGCTGCATTCTGTGGTTAGCCCGTGGAACTACTATGAAACAAGATCAGCTGTTTGTATTTTCAAAAGCTCAAACAAAAATAAATGTCTATAAGGAATACATGGGAACTTCGTCTGGGTTTCTGGGGGAGCCCTAAGGTCAGATCAGAATGGAAACCATTTAGTTTTCCTACTTTATGCCCTAAGAATCAGTGTACAACATTTCAACTCTCTAAGTAAATGGGAAGTAGGGGAATTTGTGATGAGTGAGTGAGGGCTTTGTCTTTTATAGGTATAGATAACACTATGACATAGTAAATAAACAAATTTTAGAACATGTATTTTACAAAAAACCAATACACCAGAAAAATGTCACTTTAATTTTACTTTCCAAACATGTTTCAAATTGTATACAGTAGACGCTCTTTCATCTGGCATTCTATCAACTGTTCTACTAACCGGCATCTGCCGAGCCACTCACGATTGGCTTTTCTGGTTATGTTCTGGCATTCACAGACCTCTATCGACATTAGCCCCCAGAACACTAGCCTGAGTACGCCATTTTCAGTGTTTAAACTTTACAGTATTATTTGGTACTCTGTGTTTTTCTTCACAACATATTATGTAAAATATGTGTTTCGTTCATTTGGGTATTGTATGGAGTTAATTATTGTCAGTATACCCTTTAAAAACTATGTATGTTCTATTACCCTGCAAAATCAGTTATCTGGCATGGCCATGGTCCCAAACATGCCGGTTAACACATTGGCTGCTGGAAAATTTTTTGAAATTTTCCCGGGTGCTAAAAAATTACAAGTGTTGAACTACTTACCTATGAAGAATAGAAGAGCGACCATGTGGCTTTCAAGCATTCCAGTACTTTAGTTTAGCCGCTTATGATGTCATAATATTGCGGTCAATTTCGGCCTCGCAGCACCCGCGCAAGACCCGGCGCGGTCAATATCGGCCGTCCCGCGTTGACAAGGCACGAAATACAAAGCAAGGGGGGATACAATAACTAACTCCCCCCAAAACAACATGCTACATAACCTCAATCTAGAGGATTGCTGTTTTAAACTATATATGCACCATTTTTTAAAACAGTACTTTGGTATTATACGGATGCCACCCTTATACAGCGCGCTGCGGCAGTTATGTTAGGATGGGTTATCATAAAAATGATTGTAGGACTTTCCTTGTTTCGTTACAAATCGAATGATACCTGATGAGTCATACTTCCGGCCGCCAAACCCCCTCCAAATAGGCCAAGGTCAGGTCGTTGACCGGAGCGCGCGCATCACCTGTCACCGCCTGTATCTGGGTCAGTGTCATGAGTGATTTATTGCCATGCACTACGTTACATTTGTTTTCATAATGAGTGACGTTCTTTTGGTGTGGGATTTACCTCGAAATGAAGAGGAAACCGTACATATTTTTATGATAACCCATCCTAACATAACTGCCGCAGCGCGCTGTATATTTTGCGGAGTACATGTGGCGATCGGGTGTGGTTGCTAGCGGCGGCAAGGCATTCAACACGATCCTAGCGGACATCGCTGCCTTTTGGGAGGCACAACACAAAGACCGCTCATCAGAATGATGTAAAATTTTTACAGTAAGTCAATAAAAGTACGTTTTTTCGAATTATGTAGTTATCCTTTGTATCCAGTAAAAATTAACCTCCAAAAATAGTGGCATCCGTATAATACCAAAGTACCTTTAAAACAAAAACACTAAAATTACATAAGAATACACTTGAAAACAACGTATCACTGCCAAAAATGACAAACGCCGGATCCGAAAATGACGCCACCTGACAACACTACGGGACCCGCACTACACGCTGACAACAAATAACCTGCCTCTAGCAAGTGCTGGGCTCACACTGACTGGTTTAGTTTCAATAGAGAGGGAGGCTGGTTCCGACCGCGCAGTGTGCGTGCGCGGCCAAGGCCGGTCGAAATCGACTGCACCGCAGCAAACGTGTTAAAAAAACTTCCAGTGTAGTGCGATTATCGAAAGAAAGTGACTGGCTGAACAGCGACCGAGTTTATCCAAACATTCTATTCCATAACCTTGTGAAAAATTAAAAACAGATGGTTAGATATTTCCAACAAACGTTATTGAAATAGTCAGTTAAACATGTTTTTAGCACGTTTCTAATATTTTTTATCTTTTCCGATGAGTTTATATCGATAGATATATTTAGTGAGTCGCTGGCTTAGTGATCAAGGCGTCCGACTCCGGAACCATGGCAGCGGCCTTGTCGTGGGTTGAATCCCAGCTCTGGCATATAAATTTTCAACTCGTACTCCATGCTTTGCTTTGCTTTCTGCCAACTAAAAAAAATAATAATTTGAAACGCGAATTACAAATTGCACATGCGAAGTCGCTCTGCCAGTCACTTTATTTTGATAATCACACTAATTTTTGGACATCCAGTGTTTGATAACACAACAACATTCTCTCGCTTGCAGTGCTCCAAGAGCTGCGGCGGCGGCATCAAGACGCGCGTGGTGGAGTGTAAGCAGGTGATGGCCCAGAATCACGTGATGTCCCGGTCAGAGAGCCAGTGCCCCTCGGCCAAGCCCCAGGACCGGCGGCCCTGCAACACGAAGCAGTGCCCCAGTGAGGAGCTGAACCCTACGATAGCTGTGGCCAACATCACGTACATCCAGCACAATGCCAGCAAGAAGAAGGTCAACCTCAAGATCGGAGGGCAGGCCCAGGTCTTCTACGGGACCCAGGTCAAGGTCAAGTGTCCTGTCAAGAAGTTCAATAGGTGGGTGTGGCTTTTGTTGACGTGCTTTTTGACATGATGGACTTGACGCTAAGATAAAAGAGATTTTTTTTAGAATCAGTTTACAACACTCAGAAGGTTTAATTTTGTGGACTGTAACTGTCTCAAAAAACTGAGTGTTGAATTCCTTCCTTATACTTTATCTTTGAAATTAAATAATTTGTTGAGCAGCATAATACAATTAAGCAGCATAATATAATTGTGTTGTTACAACTAAGCAGGATAAAATAAACTACGTCGCACACTACAAAGTATACACTACAAAGTATATTTACACTTATACTGTAAATATAAGACAGTAAAAGCCCCAGAACCGGTCATCATCAGGCCCAATCAAAGAATCATCCTCTGATTGGTCCTGATGTCCGGTATCACTGGTTGAAATCGATTGCCTTGTACCATTATTCTTGTATATTTACCGTCTTGTATGTATAAGTATAGTATATGTATTGTATGTACAGTATAAGTTAAATATATTTTGTTGTGTTGTGATACGTAGCTTATTTTATCGAGTCTTTAAAATTAGTCATGCATCTATGTTCAGTGTTTTGTCAAGAAATCGGCAGAACCCCCATTTGCCCTATTCCCATGTAACATATTCGAAGAGTTTGGATTGCTTTCCTTAAAAAGCGATTGTGTGCGCTTTACAAAAATACCACCGGCATTTAAAAAATACAAAAGAAACAGTGAATATCTACTTTGACTGGAGCTTTCTGGCAAGTTATTGTAATAGGACTCCTTTGTAAACCATTGAACAGGAGTAGCTAAGTGTAAGTTTTGAAAATTTGTGATGATAGTAAATCAAACTGTGAATGTAGAAAGTTGCTGATGAACGCAGTGTTGATGTCAGTGTCTTGTATTGTGTTGTATATTTCTGAAGCACTCTAAAGAAAATGAATTGCTGCTATGGTAGATTGAAACTTTTAAACTATGGGATTAAAACTATTTTTCTGACTAATTTGTCTTTTCCAGGACAAGAATTCAGTGGGCTAAAGATCATAAAGTAATAGGAAATTCCAAAAAGTACAGAATATCGAAAAAAGGAGCCTTGAGGATAGCAGATGTGATATATGCAGACAGCGGAGTGTACACTTGCATAGGTAGGCTTATCAGTTATGATTGACAATGTTGCCAACCTTCTGTTTTATATTTCATTATAATGTATTGTAAATATTTACATTATTCATACTTATATCACAGCTGGAATTCCTGCACTGTGATTTTGGTTTAGGTAGGTAAAGTTTAACTGTGAAATAATAGTTTTAAGTCCTACTCCTCAAAATATATTTTAACTTTCAAGCTTCAAAGACATAAACGTATCAAATTAAATTAGGAATAATAAACTACATACTAGTAGCTTACAGGAGCTATAGCCCCTAACATATGGTTTTTGTGTAACTAGATAATCACAGCTAATCATTATTTCATTTTGCTTATTAATAAAAACACTGTAAAGTCAGGAGCGTCAAATTAGGCGGATGGGGGATTTTGCAATGTTGCCAGTTTGTGCAATCTAACATTTGGGGGATTTCTCAGAAATACATGTTTACAGAACGCGGAGAACCCTTATGTGTTTTTCTTTCTCAGATGATCAGCTGGCTTGTTTTATAAAACTACAACTGTAATTTGGTATCAATGATTCTGTATATTTAACAAATTGATCTAGTATCCAAAGAAACCATCATATTGCTAGGGGTACACCCGATGGTACACCACGGCAATCACGGCGAGTAACCTCACTTCCGATGCCGGGCGCCGGGTCCAGTGAAGTCCCGCCTATATGACCAATGTACAAGTATTTTGTCAGATTAAGTAAACCTTTGTTTTAATCAGCATCGGATTGAACGGTACCCGTATTTAGTAAAATAATTAGAGCTGACTTTATTGTTACAAAATGTCCAAGATTATTTTTGTCTCTTTTCCAGACACATTAATATTACGCAACGAATTAATACATTTGTACTTTAATGCTTCTGTTTTCTGTGGTTCTGTTATTGTGTTTTAAGTTCAATAAAAATTATTATCCTAAAGTACCAACATATAATTTTCCATTGGAGGTTGTAAATAAGCTATTGATTTATTGAATTATTTGAATTTGAACACCTCGGCAGATGCTTTAGTCAAGTAGTTTTCTACAGCAATCTCGCGAAAACCACCTGCTTTGTGTAAAGCCCGCCTTATACACGGGTGAGCATTTATCCTATGCGAACAATCACAGGAATGTTACCCCGTCTATGGTGGATTTTTGCCCTGACGTAAACCATTTGCGTCGGTTTTCTGGCAAAGATCAAAGGAATCGTTGGCGTCCGGAAATGTTTGACCATGTATAAATGGCTGTAAACCCAAAGTATAAAGACAAATTATAGATATTTTATATCATATTATATTGATAGACCTATTGTATATTTTTGAATATTATTTATTAGATACAAATGTTAAAACGTTGGCAGTAACACTTTTTGTTTGATCATTTAAATCATTAATTATAATGCCAGGTAATCGTCGTCTTTTAACTGGCGTTTTATCAACCTCTTGAATCTGTTCACACGATTGTCCAAACTGAATTTGGTCAGACTCCAAGTTGCACCCAACAGTATAATTTACAAAAGTTACACACAAACAAAGGACAAAATAATAATAGAATCACATACTAAACAAAGGATTGAATATAAAACATTTTCTAGAACAATATTACAGTTGTAGTAAGTTATAATTATATACTTTGAAACTATTTAAAATAATTATCACAGTTCTAAACTCTAGTATTTACTTATTCTCAAAACAAAAATATAAAGAAAGGCAATAACACATGACTTTATAAATTTAAACGTATGCATGGCCAAATTACAGACTCAAGATTTGGCCACAATATACCATCATGGGTCTCTCAGCGTTGCCAGTTCATGCCCCAAAACCCACGATTTTCGACCTAGACATGTTATGCCAGAACAACTTATGACAACAACGCAAAATCCCCCACCCGCCTAATTTGACGCTCCTGACTGAAGTGATATTTCCATAAGAAAATCATTGGTTTAAAATTAACTGTAGGTAATGGTGAGTTTATGTTGTTTAAGAGATTATTGCGGACATTTTCCATCCCTGATTAGTGATGGAAAATGTCCGCAATAATCTCTTAAACAACAAAATCATTGGATCTTTGAATTCCAGTGGGGCGTAGCCCACGTAATTTTTGACATTTCTGATATTTTTCCCAAAGTTCTTGGCCCTCAAGCTTCAAAATGAATCGTCATAACCTAACTTAACTTCTTCCTAGCTCAAGATATTTTGTGGGGACTGATTCGCTTACGGAATTAAATATATAGATTAGTCAACATTTAAAAGTGCTTTGATTTCCAACTTTTACACTTTTTCATCAAGTATTTCACTATATATTAATTTTCGGCATTAAAGATTCAAGGTTTTAACTCAATGAATTGTTTGACAGCGGGAAGGTCATCCGCAGACGTAGCTATCACTGTCAAGCCACGGCCTGGAGTGTTCCCTAGTTCAGAAGAAATCGAGAGACAACATCACAATCAGTTAGATCCAGGTAAGAAGTTCATATGTTTTTTAATTGGTAAATTTCTTTATAAAATTTTCAGGGATTCATTAAATGTTGGAACAAAATATTTCAATATTGATTATTTTATTTTATAAATTCCAGGTGTAATGCCATAATCATGCTGACGTCCAAGCAAAGAAGAATTACACAAGCAAAAAGAAAGTATGGAATTTCAACAAATCTGTATTATAGACTGTTTTATAGACTCTTTCTAGCTAAAGCTAGATTTAGGAAATCATCAATTGTTGCTCTACTACTTTAAAAATTGAATTATTCTATCTTCGTATATATTATTTCTCTAGCCTGTTTTTCTGTCACTCCACGAGATCTTCCTTATTCTTTTATAAAATTCCATGATTACCCCCTCATTTTAAAGCTCATCTTGCCGGCTATTGATGAAAAATAGACCCACCGCTTATAAATAGATGTACCGCTTCTCGGAAATTTTGATAATATGAAAGATAAATAAAGGGAATAGTTTGTTTTAACAGGAGCGAAAATTGTAAACAAAAGAACATCTGATCCGCTGACAAGATTTGGTTCGCAGTGCGGAATTCCGCATGGGTTGACTAGTTTCTATAATTGTTATTAAATTTGTGATAAATGTATATTTAAATTGTCAAAACCTCATATGAATAAATGTTATGTTCCAATATAAAGTGCCGAAAATTAAACATTCTGTGACGTTACCAAAATGTTTTTTTCATAATTTTTCAGTGCACTGTCCCTCTACAAGTAGAAAAGAACGATTACTATAGAGTAGCTGTTTTGACGTAGTAATATCAAGAATAACACTAGTATTAAATTAAATACCTGTGTATGACAATTGTCTTTGATATTAAATCCATATGGTTTGTTATGGTCTCATCAACTTTTCTTTCTGAACTGGAATCATCATATTATTGTCACTTTTGTGAAACTCTTCCCTATGGTTTGAAAGATATAGATTCTCTACGAAGTTGTCATTACTTATTCTTTCTTTATCCAACAGCAATGCAGCCCAACGGGGAGATGCCAGGAAGGCCGTTCCTGGGGCCAGGGGACGACATGAGCCACGAGATACGTCCGGGGGACAACCTCCATCTGGTCACCAAGAAACCCCCTAGGGCCACCCCCCCTCCGTACCCTCCCCCCGACACGAACCTACACACC
Source organism: Allygus modestus (assembly GCA_963675035.1). Taxonomy (NCBI): domain Eukaryota; kingdom Metazoa; phylum Arthropoda; class Insecta; order Hemiptera; family Cicadellidae; genus Allygus; species Allygus modestus. The sequence goes on along the minus strand of OY776112.1, from coordinate 391,554,105 downwards.
AACACCAACCTGTGGCCTCAACACCACTCGGGGACCACCACCAACTCTCACTTCGAACAGGTCAGTAGCTCAGTACATTAGTTGCGTACAGACGGAGCAGCTAGGATGAAGCGTAGAGGTGTGTAGGGGTGAGTGCGAGGGAACCCCCACCTCATTTCCCCTCCAGGATCTTCAAGTACAGTCAAGGCAGGCACTATACCTGGGGCCGCGAGAGAATACCGTTGAGGGAGGGGCTTGTGTACGCCGTGACCTTGGACGCGCCAATCGCCGTTGTCGTTGTGCGATGTTATCACGTTATCCTCCCACTTCTAACTCAATACGGCTGACCAACGCACTTGAAATTATTTCATCTCTACGCTCGAAGACAATACCACAACTGCCGCGAAGTAGTTATTTGTATTAAAAAGTAGAGAATAATGCGAAACTTTAAAACAAATTGCATATTCGTACTTGCTTTAATTCCTGAGATAGCTGTAGTTAATAAAAAGCTTCCATGATTTTTGGATACTGTTACGTATAGTTCATAATAATTGTATTTATTTTACATTCCATTTTGCGCAAAGGTTAGACGAAAAACCAGGTCCGTAACATTGTATTAAATTTCATTGCTGTAAACAGATACTTATGAGTAATATAATTGTAATTTAACAACTCTTACAGACAGACTGGAAACTTAACATTTGTTATATTAATTTGTAAATTTGCACTGACTAAACTCTAAGCTTAGGAAAAATCTTGCCCTTCAATAATTAGTAAACAAATATGTTTTGTCCGCTTACAATTATTTAGAATAAAACAGGTTACTTACTGCGTTCAGTAAAAATATTTATGCAGCAAGATTTTTGGTAACAATTACAGAATGAGTTGATTTACATTTGTTCACATTCCTATGTACCTCAAACGAACTTTTACATAATTTACTAATAAATCGGTTCATTATTAACATTATAGGCCTATTTTATTTTTCAAGAACGCTCCAAATTTACCAATTACAAACGTTTTTGTATATAATGTGTTTATGGAACAGGGCGGCAACAGTAAAATGTTTAATAACAACACCGTCATCCGTAGTTGCACCCCTTACTAGACAGGGCCTCGTAGCCTCGAACGGCTTTTAGCAGGGTGCCAAGGACGAGTGTGAGGATAGTGAAATTCGGCAACTGCTCGCAGCTGCTCTATTGGTCGGCCGCCAACCGCAAATACTCATGGTCCCTGGTATAGATACTCCTAGCAACTGCTTTGACTGGACTCAACTAAATCTGAGGGGTGTTGTAGTGAGGGGTAAATCTCCAACTCCACCCTCACTGGCTTCCTCTCTTCATTCCAGTTATCTTAAAGGTTTTTACAGTAAGTAACCTGAACCCCAGCGATTTAGACCAGCTGTAAACATTTACTGAAGTATCCTTTTCTTAATCGGGGTATATTGTTTTTCTATTAATATATTAGTGTTAAAGAAAGGTATAAATTAAGTTCTGGAAAGAAATAAGACAAAGATAAGTGTTAGTACAATAGACCAATACACCCATAAAGTTTGTTAGCATGGTAAGTAAGTTAATGCCAGTTCATTAAATTTTGTCACTTTCTAAAATCGTAGTAAACCACTAGAGGCAATGAAAGCAGTATAAATACTGCTGGGGCAGCGCTTGACCTTGAAGACAGGAACAGTACCAACTCCTCTGCTGAACTTAATCTGGATAGTTCATAATAGCTGTTGATCTGACTGGTCCAGCGGTTAAGCACTATCCCCTAGACCAAGGGGCGCAATAGTAATTAAGTCAAAGTTAGAGCTCCACTTCAGCCAGTAGCTTTTGTTAAGAAATTATAGACAATATTATTCTGTGGCAAGTCTAGGGTCATTTAGGTTAAAGAAATTGCGAAAGCGGAAAGAATAAGCGAACGTTTGATGGCGTGGGTTGAAGCTGACACCAGGTTTATTTTGAGTTGCACATCTACCTTTGAGTGTATTAACAAGTTATTTAGTTTTAAATCTTGTAGGCTTGAATAAAAATTTAAATAATCGTTGACATAAATATAAATATAACCATTAGACCCACAAGCCTAACTGTCACACCATCCCACTAACATGTCTAGACAAATGTTTGACAACAATTCCTGCATTGATGCAGGACGGACTTCCAAACCTCCCATCGGAAGACCCTCTGTCCTCCCTTGGTCCGTCCCTTTCGTCTGCTGGGTCCAGACCCATGCCCCACTTCCAACAACTTCTAGCCAATCTGCAGGTGAGCTGCTGAGCTGTCCTCTCCCCCTGCACTGTTTGTGTGCATGACCCCACGCGCGGCATGAGCATGAAGTTTTCCTTTACTTTCAGAGCATGAGTCACGTTGTTTTTCATAGTGTGCACATTTAATTTTTAGTCGCAAATTAAAAGTAATTTTTCAAATCTGAAGTTTTTCTTTTTAGAAAGAAATTTAGATGGAGAATCGAAGGGTTTAGTGGGAATTAAGTTACAGCAGCGGCCCTATTATCAACCACTGTTTAGTGGCAAGCCTCTGGAATAGCATTGATACCAGGATCTTGGATCTGCAGGGATGGCAAACCTCCCTACAACTACTCAGCATTCAGGCTAACGATCTGTTACAGTTGTTTTATTTTAGAACAAGATTTTCAGATGAAAGGAAACCAAGACGAATGACTCGCTGAGTGTAATGACTTGGTTGTTTTTGCTGATACCTGTATGTCCGACTATACCATGATTGGTCTAAAGATTGGCCAGGTTATTCATTTACTCCAACGGGTCACTGGCAGTCTTAGTAACAAGGAAACACAAGAACTATTTGCTCCTGGACGATAAATATAAAATGCATAAAATTACTATTGGTCGTGGGATTATTTATAATTTATATTGGCTAAGACATAGTTATTCAGGCTTTATAATAAATTAGAAACAAAGCAATTGACTGCTTTAATTTATATTCACCTTACACTGTGCAAATTAGCGTAGGCTAGTTCTTATCTCAAATAAGGATAATAATAAATAATAAATAAATCCCTAAAGTAAAAGCACTGTGATATGTATTACAGCCCCTTTTTCATCATACACACAACCGTCAGATTGCAGTGTCTTGATTAAGGCCATCTTTCCTTTATGCTCAAGATTAAAATTTCAGTAACAACTTCCTTCACGATTGCAAACAATCCCTTCTTTCAAGTCCCAAGGACATTAAGAGAAGTTTAATTTAATTATATGAATTAGTAATAATTGGTATCCAATACCTTTAGTTTTGATCTTTGTGTTAATGTGGTCGTTTTACTGGGCATTAGCACTAATATATATAGTTATGATTTTTTTCCTAATTTTTTCAGTTTGAATAATAAATTGTGGTATCTTTATTATTTGTAGCTACGTGTTTACTTTGTCTGCACAATACCAAGCATTAGAATAAACACATTAATAAGTAGTTTATCTTTAAGCTTACTAAGTTAAAACAAGGACTGCCTAAATGTTATATGAGATATATGGTGGTTGTCATAGGGAAAAAAACCTTATGGGAAATGTATGTAGAACCATACTTTTCTAGTATAGTAAGGGAGTCAATTTAACAAGAAACTAAAGGTAGTACAGTACACTCTCAGAAATCTGGATCGCCTAGTCTGGACTCCGGATAGTCCAGACCGATGATCATGAAGTTTTAACATTTTTGGCTGCAAATAAAAATATAAACCGAAACTTCGTGTTTTAGTGCTTTCCTGTTTTCATGTGACTAGCCTGCACTACACAAATGTCCATCAAGTTTAGATCATCTTTCAGAAGCTCACTCTTATATTAACATAAACGCACATGTTATCTTAATTGTTCGCCATAAAGGCGGAATGCCCACTTCCACATGCATAAAGAACTCATGCCCACTTCCGGAAAATCTGGAATTTCTGAAATCCGGACCGATCGTCCACATTAGACCGGATTTTTGAGCGTCTACTGTACAGTTATTTCATTTTATACATTAAAAGATATTGTAGCGTAAAGGACAATATTTGATTACATATTTTGTATTATTTCAATGTAAACAAATTAGTTACATATTTTCCAACAAAATTAAAGTAGGTATAATTGGATGAAATTAATAATGTGACCATAATAAAAGAGACACATATTCATTTTTAAGAGGAGGAAATAGTGGTTCAGAATATTTGTATGATACTTGATTTTAATTCTGTAACATTTTCACTTGTTGAAGAAAATAATGTTTGACATAATAACGTTTAAACTGAAGGACATCAATATTTCTCTGTTACATATTTTTCTTTAGAAAAATTGATAAATCAAAATAGATAACCATACAAATTAATTTATAGTTTTATTCATAGTGTATTTGCAGAACACTATACAATAACAAAATCCATATATCTCTAAGCAATCTTAATAAGTCTGCTTACTTAAGTTTTCATTAGGGGTGTGCGAGTAGTGATTTTTTGATTCGAGTCGAGCCGAGTCGAGTAATGCCAATTATTTTCGAGTTTCGAGTATTTTCGAGTGAGTATTTGCCATTAGTTGGTAGTTTAAAATAGTGTAATGGGGTTTGGATCCCAGCCTAAATTTGATAATCTTAACATGGTTTCTAATACATGAGTAGCAATACAAAGTTTTGGCTAGTACAATCAAACTGGATTACGTATTGACAAAACACGGTTTCACATTCGTTTCCGGCCGATAAACACGGTCTGGTTGTCATTTGGCTACTATCACCTGGTCCAGACATCGCTTACAATCAATATTTGATGACAAAATCGTTAGTTACCCCTGATATCAAGTGGCCCGGTCGCCTCTTTTGCCGATCTTATGTATGCCGTTAACATTTACGGCTGAAATTGCGCGGTCCGATCGTCATTTTCGACCGATTTTATGTGATACGATCGCCTTTTGCGGCCGTTACAACGCGTTTTGGTTGGTCGCAATCGTTATCGATCGTCATTTTCGGCCGATTTTACGTGACGCGATCGCCTTTTGCGGCCGTTACTACGCGTTTTGGTCGGTTGCAATCGTTGGCGATTGTTGGAAATCGGCGGAAAATACTCGCTCGAACTTTCGAGTATTTTTCAAAACTTCGAGTCGAGTTCGAGTATTAAAATACCTGGCCGAAAACTCGAGGTTTCGAGTATTCGCACACCCCTAGTTTTCATACAGAAACCGTAATAAGACTTGTTGTAACAACTCCCCTCAAAACACTTATTAACGTATTTAACAGTAGAGTTCAACATAGAAACCAGAAGCATAACTTGTTGCACATAGCTAGTGCTGCAGCGCAATCTAGCATAAGTATTTGCTAAGTTTACTGCTTAACATTGTGTAATCTAGTCTGTTATAGCTTACTGCCTTGATTCAAAGTTCCAAATTAATAAAAAAAGTAGACCCTTTGGCCGTTCCAGACCTTTGGGAACTCCAGGGGCCATCGGATGGTGATGGAGGAGGCTGCCCCCCCACCACCGCTCATAACCACGACGGACTTCGAGGATGAAACATCTACTACTGAAGACTCGTCCATCGTCGTTCTGGGGAAAGGTAAGAACGACTATGTTGATACCGTGTCTGAGTATACAAGCTCAGCCATGAATGTTCCGGGGGAGATGTTTATTAGTTAGATTGTTCGGCAAACTGTTTCCTCCGTAATCCATATCATGTGATTTATCCCTTGCTCAACACTGGCGGACAACATCAATTATGATCAGCCCTCTAGTGCCCAGTACTAAACTCAGAAGAATGAAACTTTCTTTTAGTTACAGCTCACTAGTTGCTGTTTACTAAATATGTTTACACTGTTAGTATCCTGCTTTTTGTAGCTCATAATTTAAAGTTGGTATCAAGGGTGTAGAAAGGAAGAAATTTCAGGGTTCAGGGTAATATCAAAGGATAGGGGTGGGAGCGGTCAACTGCAGTGCATATGCTTATCAAAACAATTACAAAATAAACAAAGTGCTTTGATTTCTCAGGAGGGTTTTCTGTGCTGGAGTAGTGGACCTTAATTTGGCTGATGGGGCGGATGGGGATAGAACTCAATAGCTTTCCTGGCCAAAGTTGATCGTGCATGACCTGACTACGTACTGTACAGATACGCCGCAACGCCCCTGCAGTTTTTCTGATTTTTAACCGACTTCTCCTCATCAAGAAAAAGATTGAGGAGGTTCTCAATTCAACTATGGCTATTTAGTTTTGAAATGATATTTTCCATGTTTGTACAGTGATTTCTCAGTGATACTTTACCAACCTGAGTGATTATACCACCAATATCATTTTATTTCGGAAGCGAATCAGTCCCCAAAAATTGTCTCGAGCTAGGAAGAGGATAAGATAGTTGATGACGATTCATTTTAAAGCTTGAGGGCCAACGACGGTGGGAAAAATATCAGAAATATAAAAAATTACCTGGATTTCAAAGATACAATGATTTTCTTACGGAAATATCACTACAGTGATTTTATTAATAAGCAAAAATAAACTAATGATCAGCTGTAATTATTTGTAATAAGATTTAAGCTTCTGCTTTGTTTACGTGTTAACACGTTTTCTCACTCCCCTATCGATTTATTTTCCTTAGCATGTAAACAGTAAATTAAAATATATAGAAAAACCAAATTTTAAAAGCAACAGAAAAATATAGTAATTGATATATTTTTCTATTTTTCCCATCTAAATCAATAATTTTATTATCATTAGACCTATGTGTTGTTATAAATACGGAATGTACCTAAATCGTCTTACAACACTTCAAATTGCATTTACACTTATACTGAACTCATATACAAGGCAATACAAGGCAATCAATTTTGACCGGTCACAACGATCATTGTCATTCTCTCATTGTAAGACGTGTTGTAAGAAGTTTTTGAATTCCATCTTGAATAAATCTTATTATTTCTAAAGTATAGCAAACACAAAAATAAAAATAAAACAAGTAAATCATATCTTTCTTTTTTATTCCAGGAAGTCCAGAAAATGTAAAATTTGACTGGATGATAAGTGAGTGGTCACCGTGTTCTCAGACTTGTGGAGGAAATGGATTTCAGGTATAATATTTTAGTTTTAGTGATATTTCAAAAGACTACTAAGTTTTAATAACATAGTAATATCAATATAATAATTAATTATAAAATTCAAAGTGCATAACGAATTATTCAAGCTGTAAGTTGTTGTTATAAGGTAGTCCACAATCACTAGACTTGGTTTTGTTCACCATCTAATGACGATGTTTTGGATTGAATGACCACTCTGGCTCTGGCTCTGGCCTTGTAAAAATTCCAAAACAACTTATTTCACCCGATTAGTACCTTAATACAGTACGGTACAGTACATACACACGGTACAGTACTACGGTACGGTACATAGTTTACAGTACGGTAGCAAACATTTAACCCTCCCAGTGGCAAGCCTCGCAATGCGAGGTTTTCAAACGTGTATCTCAAGTGGCGACCCTCGCAACGCGAGGATTTAAGACAGTTTTTTTTCAAACGCAGAAATAACATTGAAAACGTGCTTGGAATCAGATAATCTTTACACCAATCGAAAGATAACATTCTAAACTTTCATTTTATTACATGAATGAACCTTATAGCAGCAGTAGATCGATGTAACTGAAAGTTATATTTGAATAAAAATTTTGCGCGAAGTCGCCTACGCCTTGTATGTGTTCTGAAATGGCTGAAAAGAGTAAGTTTCAAGAAATCATAGAGGGGTAAATTTTGGTTGTAACCAGAAACGGGTGGTACCACTGCAAAAAGGGATAAATTCCCTTTACGGTGATGCACAGTTTTACATCGAGATATAATTGGACAGACTTGTGGCGAAATTATAATATAGTAATATTTTACGTGTTCAAGCCGTGGCAGAACCTCGCATTGCGAGGTTTGGCAAAACACATGTTATATGAAGTTTACATTTATATTATATGTTTGTTCTTATATCAATTTCAAGAGGAAAGAACACTGAATATTTTTCCTAAGGTTACAAGCCTGTCCCGCCAAGTGACTAATGACATAAGACGACGGAAGTTGGTCGATCTGTTTCGTTTGTACCCGGCACGTGGCGTACTGCTACTCATTGTAAGGGTGGTTATTATCCGAGTTTATCTGTGTAATCGGTGTAAATTTACGGTTTATATTTGGAAATATGTGTAGTGCAGTGTAGTGTGTATGTGAATAGTAATATTTATCGCATTATTTATGCATAAATATTACTAAAAGTGATAAATTGTGCAACGTGAGTTCTCATTTTCAGATGGATCAACACATTGAAAAAATGCAATTTTTGTTATTTATTGGCTATTATTTTGAAAATAAACTGACCGAAAATTATATATTTTACCATTTCTGAAATCTCCTTTCTTTGACGAGTAAAAAGAATATGGGGTTCAGTAGGTTTCAAGTAATTATTACTTTGCTGTGATTCTTCAAAAAACCCTTGCAAGCGATCTGACTTGATTTTTCGTCTGAAAAACATAATGTTCCATTCTCATGAAGTACGCGATATAAATTTTATTTGTGTGTATTATTATATATAACTATATATTTTCTTGTAGGGGCATAACTAGTGAATCATATTACATACCTTATTTGGGATGATTAGGTGTTATAAAACAATTATCTCACTTTGAATAACAAATTTATTTTTTTCAAAAATAAAATTTCAAATTTCACATCCAATAAATTTTTGAAAACATTTTTTAGACTATTCATTCTTATATCACTGTATGTATAATTCTATAACCTTCAAAGAAAATAAGGTTTTGAAGTATTTATATATTGATAGGGATAATATTTTTGAATATCAAACTGATCGCATACAAATAGCCATTTTGCACTTTTTACTAATTATTCTATATAATTCATATACAGATTTTTGTTTCTGTGACATATATACATTTCTACGTAGGGAATTAGATGAGCGACATTTGGTACATTTATCATTTTTACCTAAAATAATTAGTTTGCTTACAGTAAGGTTTTACTTTCAAAATTTATATTTTTTTTCAAATTTTTTTCAAAATTTTCATTTTTTTTTTTAAATGACCTTTCTGAATTTCATTTATTATAACATTTTCGGATTCTCCAGTTTTTTGTGAACAAAATGAATATGCATATTGTTATGTTTACTTCAAAATTGGATTTATTACGAATTTCTAAAAAATAGTATGCAAAATCACCAAAATAACCCTGCCACTCCAGCCAAAACGTTCAAAGTCTTCATGCCACTGGGAGGGTTAACCTTAATACATCACTTAAATTTAATATATTTAGAGGTATTCAAGTAAAGTCATGCTCACAAATAAAGAAGAGGTGTTTATATTTCATGCTCCTAACTTTGTCAGAATCATCTACCACTTTGTGGTTAGTAGAAAAAGTTATACTTACCCATGAATTTTAGAGATAACCACTGGTCCCTCCAGAACCTATGTTAATTAACAGACCTGCGTATAATTAAAAGTTTGCCACTATACTGTACGGAGGTGATGTGGTTGCCAGCAGCTAGTAAACAAAGCGTTGAGGAGAAATTTACCTCTCTATTGTTCATGCACTCTAAAATCATGCATTAGAAAACAAATCAAATAACTTTGTCTAATGGCACAAGTAAGCAATGATTTTGGTGGGGTTAACTTTCCCCCACCACCTTGTTTATTAGCTAGCCATAAAGTCATCTCCGTAATATAACTGCAGCACCATTTTGATCAGTTTGGCACATTCAGACTGCCGTGTACAGAGCCTTTAGGATACTACTTGCAAATTGTGTTAAATGCAGTACATTTTTTATTATTGTCCAACAAAAACAGCAATGATTGTGGTCTTAGCGCTATTTCAAATTTTTCCAAATATTTGATTGATATTTTTAAATATTAAGAAGTGATCATTAAGAAATATGTTTAGATGAATATGAGTTTGTTATTGACATAAATAAGTTACAGTAAAAACGTTTACTTTTAAATTGTCGGGCGACAAATTAATTTAAACTTAAAGTGAGCGTAAGTCGGCTCACTACATCAGTGAATGTCTTGCATTTACATTCCAGTTTCCATTTATATCTCACCACAGGCTATAAACTCTGGTGTTTTCCCAGATACGGAAGGCCCACTGCATGGTGCGACTGCACAACGCCACGCAGGATGTGGACAGTAACCTGTGTGTAGACGCTGGACTGGAGACCCCCGTCACAGTACAGAAGTGCGGGGCTGAGCCTTGCCCCCGGTGGGTGGCAGGGGAGTGGAGCTCCTGCCATGAGTCACGCTGCTTCACTTGGGATACCGGTATGTATTTCATAGATAGAAAAATTTATGTAGACACATTGGTAGATACTAGGCTAGAAACCCTCACCATGCCAAAGGAGTGCAGAACTGAAATGGTCCCGGTGGTGGTGGGGGAATGGAGCTCTTGCTCACGATGTCTCACATGAGATGCCGGCAGGTATTACTCAACATTGTAAAAACCTTTGATGTAACAGTTGTCCTTTCTTTGTATGAGAATTTTATTTTAAAATCTGATCAAATTATAGTCAAAGTAAGACATGAACCAAACAGTGGTGTACTCTGCGAGAGGTGAAATAAAATATTCCCATTGTAATTGCAACAGTCTGTCGGACAAGATTAAATGAAAACTATTTTAAATAGCTAAACACATGTTCAGAACTCCTCTAGACAATGGGAAAAGGATTTTTCAAGTTCAGAAAAGCCATTTCCCTTGCAAAAGCAAGAAAAATCTTACCTATAAGTATAAATTTAATAGACAGACAAATATATGAGGAGGTTAGTTACACATTTGTTTACTGCTTCGATGAATAACGTGTTGTATATTAATTAACTATTTTAATACTTTAGTTCCATTTTATGTAGATGTGAAGGGAAACTAAATCCAACAAATCATGATCATTGTTTAACCGATTGCAGCAATCGAGGTGTTATTAAAATTAGACTGTAAATTAATTAACTTTTAAATGCAATAATCTTTAAGTAGTGTCTAAGGACCATAAAAATGACAAAAAAGGAATTTAAATTTTCTTGAAATTTAAGGTAGTTGGGAAGAGGTTTGGTTTTACTTTTGTTTTTTTGACCAGGCTCTATTCACCCATTTTTCTAAATGGTACTGCTACCATTTACTGTTACCATTTACTATTTTCCCGTATCAATCAGTATGGTACTTGGTGAACTAAAGAGAAATTTACAAATGTTGTATAAGAAAAATATTACAAACTATTTTGTAATATTAATTATTTTCAGCTATGCAAAAGCGAGACATCATCTGTAGAACCTCGAACAACACAGAAGTAGACTCAAAACACTGCATAGATGTGGAGAGACCGATCCAGAGAAAAGAGTGTTACAATGACAAATGCAAAGGAACTTGGAAAGTTGGAGAATGGTCTGAGGTAAGCTATTAAATCCTATAATCTAATATGAGCAATATCTCTTGGTTTGCAAAATTTATCTTGGAATCAAGCAGAAGGGAGTTTGCATATTAAACTTTTGGAGTAGATATTTTTGGGGCTCTAAAATAAAGTGTTTTAAGATTTCATCCCTAGGCAGGGCTGCCACGTGGGGGGGGGCTACCGGGACTACTGTCCCCGGGCCCAGGCCTGGGCCTGCAAATATGGTAAAATATAACCAACGTTTATTGCTTTAAATGGTAGAAGTTGTACATGTTATTTGCTAGTTATCGTTTATTGTAGGACCAATGAGAAAAAAATAACGTCAATCATTTAACATGAGAAAATCTACATGAAAACTGATTATTTAGCAAGGTTTGCTGCTTTTTTGTCTGTTGCATCACAGAGTAAGCAATGCACTCTGCTACTGAATTCACTGGCAAGAATGTCGCCTGCTGCGATGTCGCGGAGGGCCCCAATCTTCTCTCCCTGTCCCGCTAATGAGTCATGCACGCACATGTACATACCACCGAAGCGACAGCGACGCCGCGTCGCATCGTGTCATCTTTACCCTTCATCGTGTATGCCCTAGACTTGCCCCTCACCCCCTTCGCATGCTCTACACCACTCCTATCACTACTAGCAATAACTAAATGTAGTCATTGCTACTAGTCATTTTTTTAATTCCACCATTGCATCAGTGTCGATTCTGTCCCTTTTAAAAGATCGGTTTAGTTGTGATTTTTTTAACATTTCGTGTGTGGCGATCTGTTCTTTGTTTTGTGTTTTTTTTTTTGTTTCTTTATAATATTTTTAATGGATTAGAATAGTAATTGTTCAAAAATTAGAATGACGTATAAACACAAATCTGTAGCAACGAAAAGGAAAGAGAAGTAAGAGCGAGAAGCTGAGACAAAACATAAACAAATTACAAAGTTTTTAAAAAGCAGAAAGTTGGACTTTTAAAAATGGGTTGATTGGCAGTTCCATCAACTTCTGTTGAACAAAATTTTGTATGCAGCGAAGATATTTAAATTTATGTTCAAATTTGTTTATCTGTCTGTCTGTTTATGAGTCAGATTTGGTCCGCGACGGGTTACTGGTGTATTTTTACTCAGTTAAATTAATTTGACTAGTTAAAATAGACAATGGTATGGTGTGTATATTAGTTGGGGTGGTGTCATCGGATGCTGTTTTGATAAGTTAGGGGAGGGGGCTCCGCAGTTAAAATGTGGCCCTGGGCCTGACCTTGATATGTGGCAGCCCTGTCCCCAGGAAAACTCAAATTTGGTTGAAAAAAATCATTTACTCATCTCAAAAACTCATTTTTTGGTTGAAAATTGGAGTCTTTAACGTCGGGATTATGATGTTCTAAATCAGAACTAAAGAATCGTAACAGCCATTCATAAACAACCTGACAACTGTCAAAGTAACTTTCATTGGTAATGAATAAATATGTAATTTCCTGATAACAGTGGCTATAATTACTGTCTATATATCTACAATCATTGAATGAATTACCTACATACAAAGTCGACATATCCAAAATGAATCAAATGTATAACCAAAATACTCTACCTGAAGGGGTGTTGAGCTGTAATAAATAGAATTAACCGTAACATGTGCAAAATAAGCAAAAGAACAAAGCAAATCTGCTCATCGTGGGTGCAAGGAAGGCGGGGGGGGGGTGAAAATTACTGCAGGCAAATTGAACACACTAACTAGCCTTCTTTGACGGGTCCCCCAGGTACTACCTTGGATACCCTACCTTATTTAATATATACATATTAAGTCAATATCTACATTGTACTTGTACACAGTTCTGGATCTAAATAATTAGACATAATATATAAGGTTCCTTTCAGTTAATCGAGGCTCCTCAAGGTTCCTATCCTGTTTTTCCTCTTTTTTTAATATGTGCATGTTTCCAATACCTCTAAAATGTGCAAGTGGTGTATTAAGTCACCACCTAGCACACTGAAAGGGTAGGTGTAGGGTAGGGTTAAAGGGATTAACGTGTATATGTGGGTAAACTTTTTAATTATAAATGACCAAAATCAAAAATGACGTGCAAATGAGTGCAAGAGGGTTGTGATGTGACTGTAAAATTAAATTCTTCATGTGTTACAGAGAGTGTGTTTTGCTTCTTGTGTTAATTAATGTGTGATACAATATGTTTATACGCTATTGTGTGGTTTTTACAGTGTGCGGCGCCGTGTGAACAGCAGGGGGTCAAGTACAGGATCCTGCAGTGTGTCTGGTACGGCACCAAGAAGCCAGCTGGCAACGCATGTCGGGACCAGCCCAGGCCCTCCGTCATGAAGATCTGCAAAGGTCCCCCGTGCTCCTCAGGTCAGTGACCTATTGATTGTAATATTTTTAATCGGTTTACTGTAACATTTATTTATATTACTAAACAATTTTTATATTTTTGTTCCGATTTAGGGCCTCCAAAAGTTTTGAGATCAATCGAAAACTCTTCCCCTTATGAAGTAACATTTGGTATTTTGAAGTGCAGCCACCTTCAGGGATCTGCGAACGTTTTCTATATAAAATCCCCTGAGTAAATTTCAATCAAATTTACATTAATTTACCAAAATAACTGAATAATACAAGCGGACCCAGTTTGTCTAATTTGAGTAAATATTTTCCCTTTTATGACTACCCAGCTCCCATTTCCAGTCACATTAGTTTATATTGTGATGTCATTCCAGAAGTTAATATCAACAGCTGCTGTTAAATACTCAATTTAACTGATTTATATTCTTCCATAAGGTTAACATTAGAAGTTGGGAAACCCAGTGGGCAAAGCCCTGAAGGTGGATGTTTCCAAACCTCCAAAAAGCTAATCAAGATAGATGTCAAGGGCTTTCAAATAACGAAATAACACATAAACTTTCACTTAAGATATAGTAGTTTCGCCGGTAGTCTGGTCACAAAAATCACCTTATTAGTGAATTTCCTTTGGAAAAGTGAACTATTAGCACGACTCACACGGTGAGACTTAAGCCCGGGACCACCCAAGAAGTTCCTAACGTGACCCCCTGAACACGTTTTGGGGGCCTCTGTATATGTATATGTATATTTATATGTGTGTTCCCACTCTAGCGGTCGCAATTTTGGTCCGATTTACTTCAAATTTGGTGGGGACATTCCTTTCTATAATCAGTTGGACAAGTTCGTTGGACAAAACAATCAGAAAACCCTAACCCCCTTTTTTGGGGATTTTTAAGTTTTCTAATTTTGAGTTTTTTTACCCAAAAAGGGTCATAAAAGCCCCGGAGGTAAAATTGACGCATGTGAAAAGATGGAAACTAATAAGGCAAAACTTTCAAGCCATCTCTCATCATTATAGCACAATTATTTACCGAGTTATTAAAGAAAATGTTAATTGTCTTAAGACAGTACGTTGTCTTATGGGGATTTCACACCGGAAAAGACTGTTTTTCATATTATCTTGATGTAGTTTTATCACCCCCAATACTCCTATACCAACTTTTTATCCTGACTATACCTCCTCCTAACCTTATAATGTACACCATTGCCATCCTAATGGTGATTTTAAATATAACCAGGAACATCAAAACAGCCAAAAAATAAATTGTTTCAATTTTTCCAAAATATGTCACCAGTGTTGTTTTAAACCCTTTATTAGATTTTTCTAAAGGTTTTAATGCAGCCTAAGGGTGGGTTTTTTCTCAGGGTGGGTTGGGACTGCAGCCAATTCAACCCTTTAGAGGGCCAACTCCCGTGTCCCTGTGACAGCTGGGATAGGCTCGCAAACAGAGGACCCGCATTCTGCCCTCCAACTGGTCAACTCAACTGACAGAGGGTATTCATGTACAACAGCCAGGGACCATCCATTCTCAGGTTGGCAGGTTGGGGACCAAACCGGGAAATTCTGTCCCTTACCGCTGCAAATGGAGGGACCAAACGTAAAAGGGAAGTTTGTACCATATGTAATAACATTTTCTATACCCAATGTCAGCCTCAAAACTGGTATAGACCAGTTTTAAGGTAGTCCTGGGACAAAAAAAAAAACAGGAGTATCAGAACAGCCAAAAAATCAATGTTTTCAGATTTCAATAAAAATTGGAATAAATGTAGTTTTTACACTGATTTTGAGTTTTTAAAGTTTGTTATGTGGAAATTCACTTCCCTCACGTTAGCGTGCTGCGTGCAAACTCGTTTTTTAATAATATAATGATGATAATAAAAGTCCCAGGACAACTTTAAAACTGGTCTGTACAGTTTTTAGGCTGACATTGGGTACAGCAAATGAAGTTGTCATTACATATATGGTAAGTCTTTTGGCTGTCCATTATGACAAACTCCCCCTTCACCTTTGGTCTTTCCACTAACAGACAGAAATTCCGGGTTTGGTCCTCAACCTGAGAATGTATGGTCTCTGACTGTTGTACATGGATACCCTGTCAGTTGAGTTGGCCAGTTGGAGGGCAGAGCTGGTCTGGCTGTTTGAGCCTGATCACAGCTGTCACACCTCTGTCACAGGAGCACGGGAGTTGGCCCTCTGAAAGGTCAATTTGGCTGCCTGTCCAATCCCACCCTTTCCTTTCCTGCTAGATCCTATCCTTCCAGTAGCCTTAGCAAATTTCCCGCTTGTGGAAAACGTGCCTAGCAGCTATGCTGGGGTTTCCTAATCCAGCAACAATGATGATAAAAACGTCAGATGATGTCAAAGTAAAGTCGTTATTTCTAAGAAGAATTTTGCATAGTTTATTAAGATATACATTAAATCAGTAATGTATAATATCTAGATAACCTAACCATATGCCTAACTACATTAGGTGATTCGCTAGCATAGTGGTCAAGGTGATGGACTTTGCAGCCATGGCATCAGCATGACGTGCTGAGTTCGAATCTCAGACTTGGCTAGTAACTGTAATCAGTACTGTCTAGAACCTACTGTAGCAGCTCACACCTAGCTTTGCTTGATTCGTTCTACTCACAGGTCCAAGGCCCTTGTGGACAGGCAGAGTCCAACTCTTAAAATAAAACAACAACAAACAGCAATTTTAACAAAGGATCCTAAAATATTCCTTGCTTTTATACCCACATAACGTTCTCCTTCCTGTTTCGTAACATTTAAACAGGAAGGGGGATACACATTCTTCAATCACTATAAAACTAATTGCATAACACAATTTTTCTCATTGTACTTTTTTGTAATCCTGATGTACTATAACGTAGTTGGATCTGATTTTTGTAACTTAAATCAAATTAAGTTTCCTCTTTGTAATGGAGCCATTCCGTATTATAAATAAATTAAATGATTTCAGTGGGGGAGTGCAAGGACCAATCCAAGTATTGTGAGAACGTCCGAGTCATGAACATGTGTCGGATGCCGAGGTACCAGACCCAGTGCTGCCAATCCTGCAAAAACACCAACAATTAAGACTAGCGCTTGATAGAGCAACGCACTTGTCGTAACCGTCCACACTCTATGTACAGAGAGCTATGCGATAGTTAACCGAAAAAATACTATGGGTGAAAGTATACTAAAAGGTCTTTGAGTCGTAAAAGTTAATAAGGGGTACAACATAATATAACAAATACAAATATTAAAATTGAAAAATATATCATTGTTTGTTAGAAAGAAGATGGACGACGTTTAATACAATTTGTATTGTATTGAGGGTGTTATATAGAAAACATCACATTTGTAGGTATATTACTCATGACATTCAGTGTAGTACAGTGATAATGGCTCCTATCTGTCTGGATTAACAACCCTAGCAAATGTTATTATGTTTATGACAGTTAAGTTGTTATAAAGTTGATTGATATGGATTCATAGGTAGATTTATTTCATTCACGATTATTTACATTTGTTTCCAAAATATGCCTAAATCGTTATAAAGTTTAAATAGAATGTAAAATAAAATAATATTTTTTTTACCTTATTATATTGAGCTAATCTTAGTAACTAGATGGTATAAAAAATATCATCTTATATAAATTAGGATATTTAGGATATATAAACTCAACCAATAAATATAAATGCATAACTAAAGGTAAAAAAATTGTACAAGTATTATACTTTTTTCATAATTATTAAAAAAATAATTATTCTCTCTTTAAATTTTCCTAGACAGAATTCTAATTTAACAAACTATTTGAGGCCAAGTTTTAAAACTCACCTTGTTTTAGTAAATGTTTAGCCTTAAAACACATTAAATTAATGAATAAATTGAATTAATCTCTATTAATTTCTGTACATAGGGTGGATCTCTGGTATGAAGAGTGTCGTGAATTTCAAGCAATGTGTGTACTGCACAATCCTAGTGTATCGTTACCTGGTCAGTGTACAGTTTAAGTGTATTACCTAACATAATTATATATACTAAACTAATTCTGCTGTTAAAACTATAAAAATGTAAATGGAGGGATGACTCTGGGAGGATGGGTGGCCGCATAAGACTGATCGTAGTATTAAATAGGCTAGGCTACGCTCCATGACACTGCAACCCGCGTGAATGTCTGCACAATCATCCGTCTACTTGAACCTGTGTCACTTGTCTGTTCAACGTCCATGAGTATTCTATTAGTTGCGTTTGATCCCTTTGCATGTTAAAAATAAAACAAACTTTGAACTGTTTATGTCTGTAGCACCATTGAATCGAAAAAAATCACAGAGAACTCAAAACAGAGAGTCAAAGAGGTCTCTTGAGTCAGCTCAGGTGCTGTGGTACTGCATTGGTTAAACATAGCGTGTTTAATCAATGGCCACTGTCACTCAGCTCAGGTGCTGTGGTACTGCATTGGTTAAACATAGCGTGTTTAATCAATGGCCACTGTCACTCAGCTCAGGTGCTGTGGTACTGCATTGGTTAAACATAGCGTGTTTAATCAATGGCCACTGTCACTCAGCTCAGGTGCTGTGGTACTGCATTGGTTAAACATAGCGTGTTTAATCAATGGCCACTGTCACTCAGCTCAGGTGCTGTGGTACTGCATTGGTTAAACATAGTGTGTTTAATCAATGGCCACTGTCACTCAGCTCAGGTGCTGTGGTACTGCATTGGTTAAACATAGTGTGTTTAATCAATGGCCACTGTCACCAGTGTCGACTTGCTACTTGCTCGCTGGAGAAATGTAGCACAGTTAGCTCATGGTCCATATCTAAAAGTGACCCTTGTAAGGCAAGGGGGGTGGTTCAGAGGTGGAAAGAGCAATTTTATCCTTATATATTTTTAAATGTGTTGTAATATATTTTGCAAATTCAAACATTTATTTTTTTAATTCATTCATATTATGAATTACAAACTATGAAGTTACAATTAAAAGGGTCAGTGGTTCTATTAAAAGGGGTTTATATGTGATTCTGTACTCTGTTTGACGTTCACCATGCAGTACAGGTCTTATATAGAAGATGGCCCTGAGTTGAGCACATTGTTGAAGATGTTAGGTGGGTTGCATCATTGCATCAATTGTCTCCACGACCCATGTGAAGGTGCTGAAGTAAATATGTTCAGGGCGGCTAGTACAACTTGAATTGCCATTTTAAATACATATTGATCATAGTTGCTCCGTACTGTACGGTGAACATGGGACAGAGTATATACCATGTAATTTTATATAGGGGGCCATTTAAACCTTAGTTTTGTGTCCGTTTCACACATTGTCCCTTGTTTTTGAATACTCGTATTACTTTAATTCAAAATTAGTTTCAGAAACAAAGTAAATGCTCTTAATGAAGCAACAATCAATATTTTATATTTCCACATATACTTTTGATACTGTTTTTGTAGAACTACAAATAAAATTTAGAAGAGTCGGTCCTGTAATCACCATTTAAATTCAGTTAAATTTCTAATTACTGAGTAATTTGTCATTCCAGTGTTAATTAAAGTTAAACAGTAACTAGTAATTGACCAAAGAAGTAAGATGTTTTGTTTTTCATAATCTCCAATGATATCTGCCAAGATTGACACAGGTACAATGTAGGTAGCACACATCACATTCCTTTTGTGTAATTATATTTCTTTAGGGTCATACCTAACCACATGTGAAAATCTATGTTAGATGTGAAGATATTTATTTTTAACAGGTTTTCTGTCAAGATTGTGTGTGCCTCGTGAAAATAGCTCTTAAATCTCTCTAACTCGTATGCATTATTTTCATAAAGGAACTCTCTTCAATTTAATTGTTCAAATATAAACAAAGAAAATTAAATAAGTTTGTGATGTACTGAATCTATTACTGGGAGTAACTATGTCAATGATGTAAGTAGATAATATGTTCTTACTTCTAATACTACAGCTTAAGAAAATCATGATTTTCCATCTAAGTTTTAGCTCACAACCTACCTCAATACTCAATACTCAATACTCAATACTCAATTTATTGCCAGTAAGTAATACAATGTGTGGATTACATCTTCCAGCTCGTCATATAACATAAAGTAATACAATTGAAACATATCATTATCAAAAAAAAGAATTAAAAAAAGAATGCCTCTTTGGCATTAATTCACACAAACTCAGTTTAAGCTTTAAACATAACTTTTTACATTGCTAAATTAATTTTGCTGACATTTATTTTCTATTTAGTTTAAATCCAGCAATAACATATGTTAGTTTTAATGCTCTGAATTGGGACAGTTAACCATAAATTAGTCCGGGGGGGAGAATTAAGTTATATGATATATACAAAGAGGTTATATAGCTGTGTATTTCTTAAACCCTAATTAAATTATACACATTCAATTGTTTAAACACTATAGGAGGTTTTAGGTTTAATTTTGAACAGAGAACCAAAATCTGGCTTTGGAAAATGTTAAATTCAAATAGGAAAATTTACACATGCTGTTCTAGATACAGACTGATATTATTGCACATCGTAAAGATAACATTTTCATACTGAAATAAACTGTGATTGTCTAATGGAGAAAGAGCTCAAAAGTTACAAAGTTCTTCTACACATTTGTATTCATTAAAACTAATATCCCAGCCGTCCCAGTGGCAGAAATTGATCGTTAGTTAAGACTCAAAATTACCCTATGGGAAAATAAGTGATGTTTCGTGAAATGTATATTGTTAATATATGGAAAATAAGCTTATTTGCAGGATTACTGTTTAGGGCTGTAATAATAAGATTAAAAACCACTCAATTCAAAGAAATAAAATCAAAGCTGCTATTGAGGTTTTCTACAAATTTAGTATTAAGTTTTAGTCATGAGTAGTTCCATTTAAAAGGGACCTATCCATCTACAAACAACAACTATTAAGGACTCTAAGTATAACTTAATGTACTTCAAAATACTAAAACATTGAAACAAGTGAAGAGTAGATCTTTTCCTTGTGATTCTAGTGTTTATGCGGCAGGTGGAAATCGTAATCCTGCAAATCCTTTATTGTGTGGCACAAGTATTAATTAATTGTAATGAATGTATGTAATTGTGCCTCCTAACAAGCAAGACAACAGAATTAAAAACTATCATCAGCACAGATGCATGAAGAGAGTTCCAAAATCATACAAACATTCCATAAAATAATCTGAAAAAATTGTTTTTGCTTTGTTCGCAGAAACACAGAATTTCAAATCTTACAGCTCAGCTCTATATTGTCCTATCTATAGTAAGCTTAAGTTTTTGTAAGTTTTGTAAATATAGTTGACAAACTGTACAGTAATGTAAGCTGTAATGTAAATATTTGCACTGCAGAGCTGAGCTTCTTGTATAGTGTGGGCAAGGCGACATTGCAAGGGCCGAGGCTACTTCTATTGAAGCACCGAACCCGCAAACTGTCAGTGTCCGAGCTATAACCACTCTAGTATTATTCTACACATTAGATCGCTTATGATGATTTGATAGCTTTAAAGTCTACATTCCCGTTGTATGTCATCCATATAGTTTATATATCGATTACCTCATCGACTTATCCTACATACCAATGAAATGTCGTAGTCGTTTAATGTATTTATACTTAAGTATTATTAGTAGGTTATTGATTTGTAAAAAGAAAACTTGTACAAACCGACTATCCTCGTTCTTCATATTCCTAACTATTTAAAAAAGAGATATAATTCTTTTCTCGAAGCGTTTAAGAAGTCGCCTATTTGTTTTTGTGTTGAGTTTGTAAAATAAATGAATTTTAAAATGCTTTTCTACGAATAACTCATTAAGTGATAAAGAACTGTAAATCAGTTATAAACGTAGGCAATCGTTTGTAATTAATAGCAATATTGTTGAATAGTAAATTATAGATTTTTAGGATTCAAAATCCATAATGAAATTGTATTGTTCTGTATTTTTAATTTGTTACGATATCTAAAATGTTTTTAAGATATCCTCGATAAAGTTAATCGTCTTAATATATATTTTTGTTTGTATCATAACAATTGTTGAATTTCAAACTACTTCTGTTTATAAAATCTTAAGAATTTTTAATACGTCTACTTTCATTAATAAACTTAAGGTAACTCTTAAAGTTTCAGCAATAATATGTTGTCTGTACATTTTGTGTTCATTAGTATTTGTTGCGATTTTACTTAACATTATTTTATTTCAATCAAAATGTATTGTAGCGTTCATTAAAGTCTATGCAAGTCTAGGCTACATTTATTATTTTTTAATTTTAAACAGCATCTTACTGATCTAAAAATTGTTGGACCAAAACTAACTGAACAGACTATAAAAAAATATCGATTTGAACTTGTTTGCAACCTAAAGAAATTAGACTAACAAAATTTATCTAACAAAGTTTAAATTATCATGAACTGCTTTATACAAAATTTGTGTAGAGCCAATTTATTCAAGGAATATTTTATGAAATATTTTAAATATCAATATTAATAAACCTTACTGAAGAGCCAACAAAAAAGTGTGGGTACGAGTTTGTTTAAAATTTGTTTGATAATTTAATTTATATTTCAAAAACAGGGTCCCATTCAGGGAATCAGTTTTAATCTAAAGATTTAAATGCACCTAAATTTACATATTTAAGTATAATTTTTATAATTATAAATGATCTATTTGAATTTTCTTATAAAATGTAAAAAACTGACAGTGACAGCAAAGAGTTTAATATATCAATAATTCAAAATTGTTGGTTAAGTTTCAAGTGATATTACCCAGTATAGTAATATTTTACTAAAATGTATGTCAGGTTTTGAATATTTGAGCATTGAGTAGCTCAAATTAGCAATATTGCTACTGTAAAGCAGTTAATAATTCATGCATGAGGATCTAAGTAGATTTTGTTAAAAATATCATATTTAAAAAATTACACCATAACATTTAAAATAAATATACTTTCACTGAGGAAATAAAAAAACACAATTTTGTAAAATGTTTGTTATTTTAGTTTACGATACCAAAAACTTGATTAGTTAACTCGTTTTACTTCCAAAACAATTATTTTGGTTGTCAATAGAATCATTTATTATTTTAATAACTTAATTATTTTAAACTTCAGTTATTTAAAGTCATTAGGTGCTTTTAAACAACTCCAACTTTTAACTATTTCATACAATTCTAAAGATTGTGCATACTAAATATTTCTGAAATAGAATAATATTTTTTAAGTATCACAATTCTTTCCTAACATTCACCCAGTCTTGCCTCTAGTGTTTTTTGTTTAAAGTTAAGTTGTTAGTAGCTACAGTAGTTCAATTGTACCTTCCTCTCTATTTTGTATATAGAATTTGCTGAAATATTCATAAACATTATTTTTATTTTGTAATAATTATACTTTTTGAATGTATAATTTTGTATTAAGTTAAATGAACTGTAAATTGATTGTTATATAAAAATAAATTTGAAAAATTGATTCATTTATTTATTATAAATAATTCCTTAACCTCTTTATTTTAGTAGTCAGTTTGTTTCTGTTAAAGGTTTCGTTAGTTCCTAACCTTTTCACATGACAGTTTCAGAGGAGGCTCCAGTCACGGAATATTTTGCCTTTGCATTTCTTGCTGTTTCTTCCACAAATAAATAAATAAATAATGCCTTTATTTACAAGTGTTCTTCAGTAGAAACTGTTTTTCAAGAAAACTAAAATCAAAACAACACAAGAGAAAAATAAAACAGACATTTACAGCAAAATAAAAAATACAGGTCAGATTATAAAAATAAACAAGTCAACGATTTCATGCATGGAGATAGGGTATTGTATGCTTGGGGTCCAAAGTACGAGAACCCTTTCTCCCCTAACTCAAGCCACACTCTTGGCATTTCAAGCAAAGCATCCTGCCTTGTACAGCGTTTCCTAACCAATGCACCTGGCACAAGCTTGCTCCTCAGATAAGGAGGTACATTTGAAGACAATACCTTATGTACAACTGATACAGTCTGAAGGAAAGACTGCTTCCCCAAGGAGAGAACCTTAGCCTGTTCACAATATGTAGATATATGATCAAACTTCCTAAGATTATAAATAATCCTTAGGGCTCTATTTTGCAACCTCATCAGAAGCACTCTACTAACCATGGTAAGACATTCGCTAAAGGATGGACAGGCATAATGAATTATTGGGAAGACCGTAGATCTTATCAACTCCAACTTAGGAGTTTCAGTCAGCACAGACATCAATCGATAGAACATTCTTAACCTATTTAAAACTTTCTGACAAATACAACTAACATGAAAGCAAAAATTCAACTGAAAATCAATTTTGACGCCCAGAACTTTGACAGAGTCAGAAACAGAGAGAGGCCTGCCATCCAGCTCCACCTTCCCAAGAAGACTATTCACAGGTTTCAAGTAAGAGGAACCAAAATTATGCACGACACACTTTTCAGGATTAAGAACCAGACCATGACCGTCAGACCACTGCTTCAACCTGAACAAATCAGCGTTCATGAGCATAAGACCAGTGTGTTAATGTCCTCCTCATCTATTTATCCAAATCATTGATTTATGGCTTAATAATGCAGCTGTAACCTCTTTGGGCTTGCCAAATAGTCAGTCACCTTGACAGCACAATATGTTACTAATTGAGTTATCAGTTAAATATTTTAAAACATTTAAAATTAGTTATGAATTCCTGTTCTTACTTTCCCAAAAGCTGATTTAGTCTATAGTTTTCAATTCAGTTAAAAGCATTCACAATGTTAATCTTGTGGACAATGGAAGATCTTTGAGCGTGTCAAGGGTTCTTTCCTATGTTTTGCCTTTTTGAAATTAAGATGGAAACAACATCAGGCTGAGCTCTACAGCTCTTCAACACCAAAAACATGAAAAGCATTTAACAAATTGAGGAGTTCCAGTCAAAAAAACCCTATTATGTTATACTAGTCGATCTGTACGGAATTCCGCACTGCGAACCAAATCTTGTCAGCCGATCAGATGTTCTTTTGTTTAAATTTTCGCTCCTGTCAAAACAAACTATTTCTTTTATTTATCTTTCAGTACCTGGGGGGGCCGAGCTTTGCTCGGGGGAAGGCCAGTCAGTTTGTTTAGATGACTTGGAGTAATATTTCACCACTTCCCCATACTGATAATCAGATTTGTATAACTCATTAGCCTCTTTTCTAGAGTTTTAAGGTACTCCAGTTGTTATTTATAGCTCAATGCTACATTGATTTATTTTACTACTCTATATATGTAATCTTCACTCAAATATTTTAATCTCTGCTCTCAGGAAATCACATGTTAATGATCATAAACAACATGAGTATTACTTTGACAGTTCTCTGGTTGATATGAACAGCTGTTACAACTCTTGTTTTGATTTAAAGCTACATAAGCCCAATGTTAATTTTTTAACTTTACATTTTAGTTTTTTACATTATTTGAATTTTCCTGGGGATGAGGCCTGTCTAGAACTTATTTTTATCCGATAAATTAGTTATTTTGAAGATTTGAAGGAAATCGTTGGAGCCGTTTTTAAGATCAGTGTCGCAAACAAGCAAGCAAACCTTACTCAAATTAGAGTATAGGATAATATTCAAATTTCCGAAAAGTGGCACATTTTTAGGCCGTGGGTCTATTTTTCGTCAATAACCTTTAAAATGAGGGGTAAATCATGGAATTTGATAAAGGAATAAGGAAGATCTCGTGGACTGACAGAAATACAGGCTAGAGAAATAATATATAAGATCTATAAAAGTAGGCCTATAGGTGTTATGAGACAGCTGACAGCAAAATACCTAGCGTTTCCAGTGAGCAGAATTTTATATCACAAATCATAAAATATTTGCAATTCTGTATGGGCTAACTATTTGTTGCATCAAAATTCTGCTCACTGACATCTCAACCTATCTTTTGGTTATTTCAGATTAGTCATAAAAACATAAATCTATAGTGATTTCGGACCAGCAAGTATAAATGTGATATCTTCTGGACCCAAAGACCCAGAGGGAGAACAAAAACTCTGAGGTAGAAAATTCAGGCCAATTGTTTGTTTTGTTAATTGTATTGGTAAAACCCTACGTTTTAATGGTTTACATAGATTTTATTTTTCAAGTTTAGTGGATTTTAGTTCCATTAGGCAAAATGTAGGGTTCTGAAAGGTATATAGTCATAGGTGTTTAGTATGGCTGATTGAGTTAGCAGGCCTCAATCACATTAATCTAAATTGACAAAATTTTATAAGCTACTAGCTGTTTATGCAGGCTTCGCCCCGCAAATAATTTATAAAAACTATGACAGTTGAGTGTGCTGCAAACTGTGGTCAACCAGTGGAACTACTAGGAATCAAGATCAGCTATTTGTATTTTCATCAGCTGAAACAAAAATTAATGTCCATAAGGAATACATGGGAACTTTGCCGGGGTCTCTGGCGGAGCCCTAAGTCAGATCAGGATGAAAACCATTTAGTTTTCCTACTTTATGCCTAAAGAATCAGTGTACAAAATTTCAGCTCTCTACCTACATGGGAAGGTGGAGATGAGTCAGTCAGTCAGTCAGCCAGGGCTTTGCCTTTTATAATAGATGTAGATATGATTAAATACCCCCGTAGCAGCAAACCTGCGTACTCAGCGAATTTCCAATGCATATATATGTATCTTAATACCACATAAAGCCACATACCAAGTTTCATCAATATATATTCATAAATAAACGATTTATGACATTTTAATTATTCTCCATAAGAATAACATGGCGGCTGAGTATGCAGGTTTGCTGAAGCAAGGAACACAAAAAATGGAGTTTTATACAAATATCAATATAACTCATGAAGGTAAAGCCACATACCAAATTTCATTAATTTATTTTCATAATGAAGGGAGATAACACGTTACTTATTCTCCATAAGAATAACATGGGGCTGAGTACGCAGGTTTGCTGCTACGGGAGCCTTTGGAAAAAAATGGTCTTTTTGAGCAAATATCAATGGTTCACAACCAGATGAAGCCGTATACCAAGTTTCGTCAGTATACGTTCATAAATAAGCGAGATATAAAATTTTTCTTTTCCTCCATAAGAATAACATTAGACAACGTACTGTGTTTAGCACTTTCAATATCTCGGTAACCAATTGACGTAGGGAAATGATCAAAATACCAAATTGTGTGTTTTTTTAAGCTGAATCCAATGGAAAAAACTAAAATTTGACTATTTCCAAAATTACATGTAAAAAATTCAAAAAACCCATTTTTGGGGTACAAAACCCCCCCGAAATACCCCTTCGGATAGGCCGATCGGGCTGGTTTTCGAACTTAAAGTCATAAATGTTGCTTTACACATTTATACCAAATTTCATCAAAATCGGATAATTTTTACGAGAGTTATCGTGCTCACGGACACATATATATATATATATATATATATATATATATATATATATATATATCTACAGTTTCGAACGAATGGTGTTTTTGGGGTCTGGGGACCTCAAAACGAAAAGTTATCATGGTCCCGGGCCTAGGTCTTACCATGCCGACTACGGTAATAGCTTCTTCCCTATAGGGGAAATTCGCTAAAACCGGACTAGGTGTGCCTTCATTTAACAACACACGAACCGCTTAACAGCAGTGTACTGCTGTGTGGTATGCAGACTTTGTTGTAGGCGTTGCATATGACTAATTTCCTAACGTAAACAATTGGAATAATATTGCACTTGACTAGCACTAGCATCCTAATAATACATTGACTACAGTATAAATCAAAGTCTGGTGGCGACTCTGCCGACTCGACGTTGGTTGGTTTGCAGACCCATTCCATTAACCAAACCACCGATCTTTGGGATCGGCACCTTTTAGCGAATTTCCCCTAATGGGAAGAAGCTATTACCGTAGGTCTCATGGTGAGACTTAAGCCCGAGACCATGATAACTTCCCCATGTTAATCTCCCATGTTAATCTTATGGGAAAAAGTTTGTTGGCTTTTCCTCAGTTAATTTTACTTTAATCTCAACATTTGCTTTTACCAATCACTTCAGCTCCACAAAACAATCATTCTGGTGTTTAAATTGTGATTCTACGTCCAACCGTTGCAGAGTTATTCAAAGTGCTAAACACAGTACGTTGTCCAATGTTATCCTTATGGAGAATAAATAAAATTCAATATCTCGATTATTTATGAATGTATATTGATGAAACTTGATAAGTGGCTTCATGTTGTACTGGTATATTGATATTTGCACAAAAAATAAATTTGTTGTTGATTATCCCCGTAGCAGCTAACCTGCATACTCAGCCCTAATTTTATTCTTATGGAGAATATGTAAAGTTGTATATCTCCCTTAATTATGAACATAAATTAATAAAACTTGGTAATGTAGCTTCTCCTGGTTCAGTTATATTGATAATTGCATAAAAACTCATTTCTTATCTTCCTCGTTGCAGCAAACTTGCGTACTCAGTCCTAATGTTATTCTTATGGAGAATAAAAAAACGTTATAAATCACTCATTTATAAATGTATTTTTGTGAAACTTGGTAAGTGGCTTTATGTAGGAGTGAGAAACAAAAAAATTGCATTGGAAATTCACTGAGTACGCAGGTTTGCTGCGACGGGGGTATTTTTATTTAATGTTTCATATTTATTTTTGTTCTGAATCAGTTTAGTCGTATTAGAACAAGATCTTTGTTTTGTTCTGGCACTTGTAAAAACAGTTTTTAAATTGCCAAACAAAATAATACACTAATGTTTTAGGTTAAAACATATCTTTCCAAAAATGTGTACATAAAAAAGATTGGTATCAGGCATACAAGTCATATTTCTCTTAATCCGGTAGCGTGAATAGTCATATACCGCCATACAACTTATTATATGTTTGTATTTAAATTGAAATGCTAAAAACTACACACTCCCAACCACCCGGTATCTGAGACCGGCAAGACGTTTTGCCAAAAAGGCGACTACCCTGTCTGACTTCTGACACAATAAAAGAAGACTAAAATACTCAACTTTTGGCGGTAGGGTAGGGGATGGGAAACAGAACACTGAGAGGGTGGGCGCACAAGGACATACAGGTATACCAACTAGCGAGCACAGAATAGAATATATATATAGAATAGATATTTATACGGGAATGCCAGTATAATATTACGTTGTGATCGCGAGCGAAGCCGCGACAGACTACTAGTTAAATTAAATATGAAAACATGAAAAATGAGTAAGCGAGGAATTCTTTTATTGTTTGGTCAGGACAACTTTGTCAGCGGCAAAGTTTGAGAGCTTGAGTTAAATCAATACATATATTTTTTCTAAAAATGTACGATCAATGGTTATGGAAATAAATCAGGAAGAAGAGGTAGCAAAATTGTTGTTGCAGCGACGCTCCGGCGCGGCGCTGCCACTAAGAGCTGCCACCTGTCGCCTCTGCCCGTGATTCTCGACGTAAACACAACAAACACAACGACAATGTGCTGTCTCTGTCTTTCATTAGTGTAAGTGGATGATAGGAGTGTTGTATGAATGATTGACGTTGACGTTGACGAATTGTTTATTCCTTGCGAATGGAAATAATCCCTGTTGTACTGGTCTATAGGAGAACATGTCTTAGGAAATATTGTCTATCCGAAAAGAACAGTAGCGTTAGAATTGTCAAGCAACATCGGAGAGTTACACATTTTAAGACAAAGGTAATTTGTTAACAATAATTGTATTTGCTAGCAAAAACATGTTCAGAAGATAATTCGAACAGTTTTTTTGTGCATTTCATAATTAGTATTGAATTGAATTGAATTGAAAATATCTTTATTCATAAAGTATACAATGTTATACATCGAATGGCGTCATTAAACTAACTATCACTAACACCAGTTTACAATGTCAATAATCTTAAAATAGAATCTAGCTACAATTCAGCAAAATCATATAAAGGATTATCTATCAAATACATTTTTAACCTCTTTTTAAACACCTCAAGATTACCTATGTCCTTCAATTCCACAGGTAACCTAGATAAAAATTTTGCACCAGCACAAGATGTTTTTTTGTTAAAGAATGTGAGCTTGTGGGGATTAATGGCAATTTTATTTCTATTTCTTGTGAAATATGAGTGACTGTCGCCTAGCCTGGGAACCAAATTGTTTTTGCACAGTTGTTTTAAGTGGAGAGTTGTATGAAAAACATAAAGACTATAGACAGTCATTATGCCCAAACTTGAAAAATACTGACGAACAGAAACACCAAAATTCAAATTCAACATGGTACGTATTGCCCGTTTTTGAAGAAGGAGAATTCTATCCAAGTTCTGTTTTGATGTACCGCCATAAATAGCAATACCAAATGTGATTGACGATTCTATAAGTGCAAAGTAAAGAGTTTTTAAAGTGTTTATTGAACAAAATTTAGACATTCTATAGAAAGCATATATACCTGAGGTGACTTTATTTACTACATGATCAACGTGGATAGTAGAAGTAGCATTAATAATAATACCAATGATCTGCAGTTTATTTTGTCGGTTGGAAAACTAATTTCTTGAAATACTTGAATACTTATTTAAGACTCGAAGGACGTGTTTTGTTTTTATAGGACGCAGTAGAGCACTCGGAAAATATGCAGTGCCGGGACGTTTAATATTTGTCTTTTTAGATCACTTATCTGTGGTTAAAGTAAAAGGGCTAATACTAATGTAATTCAGATAATTATAATGGTAACTTACCTTTCATATCATTGTGTGGGTTTTAACAAATTAATGACATAAATCTCTATTTATACTCTAAACATTTTCAATTGTGTACGAAAAAGTTTTGTGAATACATAAATTGTCCTGCTCTAGTAATATTGAGGTTATGCGGCGGCCGGCCTGTCAAACTAGGTTAACATATCTAGAGCTCTCGTCTGGAAGGGTGCGCCCTACCCCAGATTGAATTCATTGTTGTTTAGCGCCGCGCCGGCGTCGCCAACAAGCAGGGCCATGCATATTTACGCTTGAAGACCATTTTGTTCTCCTCAATCGCACTGTTATTTTACAGATTTCTACCAAACTATTTACAGTTTCACACTTTAAAGATTCCAATCTAGAGATTGTACGATTCCTTTTTTCCAAAATTTTTTTTTTTCCTAAAGCTTACGTTAGGAAGCTTTAGAAAAACGCTTAATTTGAAACTTTACTAATGGCCTACCAC
The DNA here is from genome assembly GCA_963675035.1 of Allygus modestus. Taxonomy (NCBI): domain Eukaryota; kingdom Metazoa; phylum Arthropoda; class Insecta; order Hemiptera; family Cicadellidae; genus Allygus; species Allygus modestus. The sequence continues at coordinate 391,523,256 of OY776112.1, read as the reverse complement.
TTATTTTGAATTAAAATAACGATTTTTAAATCGTATGATCTCTAGATGAACATTTAATGAAATAAATAACAGCAAATTATTTTTAATTGGTTGACAATTGAGCCTACAATGTGGAAGATGCAAAACCCTTACTTTAGCGTGCGGAAGGCTGGTAGGGCGCACCCTGACCGCCATTTTACCCTCTATCCCCTTTTCTTTCTTGGCGAAACCAATAAATCCTCTCTTCACATTGGACCACATTAAAAGACAAAGTGGCAGTGGTTTATACGTTTGCCAGTTGACCTTGTAAAAGTAATATTATAAATAATGGCTAAAAATAATAGTTTCAGAAAAAATTAGCTAGTTTACATTTTTAAATTCACGAAATAAAATCAGAGTTTGGACATTTCTAAAGCCATTTTCTAACTATTGTATCTGTGTTTTCCTTAGTCCACTAGTTCATTGTTTGTTTGGGAATAGCGGAATAACTTGTCTTTTAGGTGTATGCACTATGCACTGTCGCCTAACCTAACGAAAACACTCTCGATCGCTCAAAATAATATTCAAGACAGACTATATTATTCTAAAATAAAATAAAACTTAGGCAATGAATCGCACTTGAAGATCACGACAGACACCCAGTGGACTTGCTCGAACAGATCAAAGTTACAAGTTAGTTCAATGATGAGTCATTCGGTGGGTGACTCCCTCATCGAGCCGAAAATACTGTTTACACTAAATTAGTTACAGTGTTTTTTTAGTATTGTAGGATTAAAATATTTACTAAAAAACAATAACTGTAACCGTTTTTACAGCAGATAAATGTTATGATATCTTACATGAAAAGTAAGAACGCCAAGCACTTAAAATGCTCCTAACATGATTTTTCACCCTTGTTAATGTCATAAAATCAGTGCCGGAACGGCGCGGCGCCGTCGCCGGCGTTCCGGCACGAGTGCACCACTGATGGGACGATGTTTAACTTCAAATGCGTTCCACAAACCGATTTTTGTCAGACCTAGCAGAATAATTTAAATTAGTACAAATCTTTTAAATGACTTCTGTTGACTTTCCTCGCGAATCACGTCACTAAACATTCAATGTCTGTCGACAATCTCAGTCAGAAAAGTTATCAACAAATGCACGGGAAATACAAAAACATGTTTTAATGATCGCCGTACCAAATGAAATATATTTCTCCGTTAGCCATAATCATTGAAACTTAAAGGCTAACGGGGCGAAGCCCTATGAGATGTTATTATTTTCACGTGTAGAGATCATAACAACAATTTTGATTTTTTATGTCACAAACACATTCATTTATGCAACTGCGGATTTTCATTTGATTCCATACATTTACAAATTGGAGGTTTAAATAATAGACAAATATCTAGGCTCTATCTAAAAGAGAAAAAGTAACATCATTCTCGAAATATCTAAATTTTCTAATGTTTAAAATGGTGTCCCTGAATCTCAATGGATACAACGTTAAAACATTTTAAACTATAAATACTGTAACTCATTTCGTATGTATCGCGAACAATATATTTTTATTTCGTGTTCTCAGATCGAGAATGGCGAGAAATATTAGTCAAATTGTTTTTATTCAACAAATCCTCCGCTTTAAATCTACAGAAATTGGAGTGACATGTCTAAAGAGGTCCCCTCATATTCATATGCCCTACAATTATTCATTTTATAAAATTGCCGTAATCACCCAATGGGCCCCAACCCAACCCCCAGCCCTATCTTCCTCTTTTCAATCGTCACGCATTACAGCATTAGGGTAAAAACACAGTGGAGCAGGGCAGGTCGCATACTCGCATACTCGCTGGTCGCTTGTAGCCTAGCTGGTTACTTGGCGGGAAGCTGCACACACATACACTGACGCTCAGTCAGTCGCTTGTCGGCCGGCGCGTCAATCAAATAAATATCCCCGTCGCAGCAAACCTGCGTACTCAGCAAATTTCCAGTGCATATATACTGTATATGTGTATTAATACCACATAAAGCCACATACCAAGTTTCATCAGTATACATTCATAAACAAAACAAGCGGTTTGTCACATTTTAATTACTATCCATAAGAATAATATGGGGGCTGAGTACGCAGGTTTGCTGTTATAGGAACCATCGGCAAATAAATTGTTTTTCCTGTAAATATCAATAACCACAACGATATGAAGCAATACCAAGTTTCGTCTAGATAAGTTCATAAATAAGCAAGATATAAATTTGTTCTTATTCTCCATAAGAATAACATTGGACAACGTACTGTGTTCAGCACTTTCAACATCTTTATAACCAATTGACGTAGAGCAATCATCAAAACACCAAATTGATTTTTAATTTAAGCTGAAAATCAAAATTCTATTTCTTAAAAGCTAATATGTGAACAAAATTTTTTTAAACATTTTTGAGGTAAAACCCCCCAAAAAAATACCCTTTGGATGGTGCGATCTGGCTGGTTTTCGAACTATAAATATGGCTTTACTCAATTGTGCCAAATTTCATGAAAATTGGACCATTTTTACGAAAGTTGTTGCGCCCACGGAGGCTCACACACATATAATATGTATATAGTATATATAGTTTTGAATAAATGGTGATTTTGACATCTGGGAACCTGAAAACAAAATGTTATCATGGTCCCAGGCCTAGGTCTTACCATTTTGACTTCGGTAATAGCTTCTTCCCTTTCGGGAAATTCGCTAAAAATCTGAATGAAGACTTCTCTGCTATTAATTTTTCCACATCCATTTTTTCATTAAGTACACAAAACAAAAACTAAACAAATCAACCAACACAAATAACACCACGTACACAGAGAATACGTCATGAAAGACCCCGTGTGCAACATGAGAACCCGAGAACACGTGGTTGTTAAGTGCCATTGCGCATGCGCGAGTCGGGCCATCCCCGCTTACAGCGATGTAAACAATCGACTTGGCAATTCTTGCCGCTTGCAGCTTAGCTCACTGCTACCATCCCGGCTACCTGCTAGGCGCGACTGTGCACGTGCCCGTAACAACGCGCGCTTCAATTCTACAACGCAGTAAGCGAGTAAGCGACCGGCTAGGCTACCAGCTACCTGCCCTGCTCCACTGTGTTTTTACCCTTAGGTAGGGAAATCTAGTTTACAGCGTTGGGAATTCGAGGGTAATTACCCTTTTCGAGGGTAATTTTACCCGTCAAGGGAATTTTCGAGGGTAATCTACTTTTGAGGGTAAAAAAGGGGAATGTCATTCAAGGGGTTTTTACATTTTAATAGCTTGTTATATTTCTTATTTGTCACTCTTATTTTTAGACTTAAGCATATTTTTTCAAATTATTTGCTATTTAATAAATATAGCAACAGACGGCGTAAACATATTGGACCCATAAACAAATTTGTCTAAGTTCTATAGCCTAAAAACAATCAAAATAGACTTGGTAACGTAGTGGTTATTGTGTTAGCCTCATAACCTGCCATTCTCCAGATAAATCTGAAAAGTTTGTATACTGGAACAACATGACGGTTGTCATTTGGTTGACGTTAGATAGGAACAAAATTAGTGTTTGGACCGTTTCCTATCAAAACGTAAAAATGCCATTAGCTTTAAAAAGGGCAACAAAATAGTTGCATGGTTAGGACTATAGATAATGTTGATGTCTTAACCTTTTTTTATATGTCAACGTTTAAGTCATTTAATGTGTGTAGATAATTTTTAATTTTACTTTCTGATTTAAAGTATATTTTACAAGGATCGAAAATGCGCTTACCGGACCTCGAAAAGTTTTCCGAGGGTAATTTAAGGCGAAAAAGGGTAATTTTGCCTCAGGTCGAGGGTAATTTTCAAATAGTGGTCGAAGAACAATGCTAGTTTATACCGTTCCTTTCTTTGCAACACATACCACAAACTGCTTGGAACGAATCAAATTTGTCCCGGTGCCGCGCCGAATTTGTTAGGATAGAGCCACAGAGAACTTTCTGTGGCAGACGGCAGAGCTCAATAGATTGACCTGGCCGGCGCGTCGCCAACAAAATAAATCTTTGGCCATAGACTAACTAGTCTATACTTCAGCTTCAGCTGATGACGGGGCTCCTCGCCTGAGTTAGTAATTGTTACAGTATTCTACACCGAAACAACTAAGGCGTATTTAAAGGTGAATATAATTCATTGTTAACGTCAAGGTGAAACCTTGTTACACTAAGGCCAACTTCACATTTAAACTTTATTGAGAAAAAACCTGGATCTGGAGCCAGCAACGAATTCACATGTGCGACACAACGTGCGTGAATAGTAACAGCTGATTTCTTAGCTCTTGAGCAAGTTTTAAACGCGATATAAGAGCGTAAATGATGATCGTGGATTAAAATAATCGCTGCTGGAATTGACTTTGAGATTGAAAACAAAATATCCAAAACCTCACAATTATAATAAAAATGCGTTCGCATGGTTCAATCTATTGGGTTCTTTGCTCCAACATAATAAAAATCGAATGAATACATGCGGCTAGTGTGGCTAGAGCCAGGGTCGCTTTCACGGGCCCCTGGGCAAGCCTGGTGGTGTGGGCCCTTGTTGCCGGGGCATTTGTCCCCCCTGCCACCCTACGAGTACAAGTACGGCGACTGTTCGGTCCCTTCGAACATTTCCATGATTTAAGTATTCTTATAATCTGTGCTGTTCTCGTAGCTGAATCTTTCTGAGCTCTAAACCAATAACACAACCTTTTCTTTGAAAATGCAAATCATGTACAAGCGTTGCAGAAAAGCAATTTAATCTGAACAGGTTGATGCAATAATAATCAATAGTTGCAATAACCTAAACGAGATGGCGACTTACTGTTTTAAAATAGAGTCTTGTCTTTTGCCAAAAGATCGACAAGTCTAGAACAAACACAGATTGCGTCAGGCATGTTGGGGTTGGAGGGGGGTTAGTGGGGGTGTGTACGGGACGAGTAATCAGCTGATGCAACTATGCAAATATTCGCACGCCGCACTCGGTGTCAGTGTTTCAATTTGAGGGATTTCTATCCCTTTATAGGGATATTTTGGACCTCGAAGGGATTGAAAAGGGATTGAGAGATAACTAGGGATAAAACGCAACGTTGATTGAATTTCAAGGGTTCTCTAGGGATTTTGGGTCGCCATGAAGCAACCGAAGCAACGCCATAATTCTGGCACCTTAACCATTGAACTGACCACGCTTCTGGTGGATAGCTAGTGCAACTATAATACTACATTCCCTGTTATTGTCAAGTAATACATAGTGTAGTATGCCCAATTTCTGTTTGCTAGATTTTAGGAGCGCTGGAGTCCTTTGGGGTCATGTTTCTTCAATCTCTACATATGTTGGTTAACCGGACGAGGTAGGCCCCGATTGAAGCAGTGTGTCCACCATAGCTAGTACCTTAGTACCTTTAGTACTAGATTTAAACCTTTTGGCCGATTTATTAAAATAAAATCAAGTTTTGAGAGATGTAAAGTTTTCTCTTTATTTTTTTTATTTAATAGGTAGTAATAATAATAATAATATTTATTTCACATCTGTGGATGTATAAAAGTATAAATATTTAAAATTATTAGTTAATTTGTACAATTAGTGGCTTGAAGGGGCCAAAGCCCCTAACTTTTCTCCAATACTCTTCCTTATCTGATTTTCATGCTGAGGAAAATGGAACATTATAAGTAGGATCACATGTTTTAATGTTAAGAAAGCAGACGTTTTAAAATCCCCATGTTTTTCTTATGGGAGATGTTTTACGTTATGTCTCGTTTTCTGGTAACTTTTTATAAATACTGCTATTTTTCCTCTGGGATCAAGACTTTTAATTTGAGCCGTCTCCCATCATCCTACGATTTGCCAAACTCCCACAATTTTGACTTAAACATTTTGCTTACAGAATTATATTTAACTTACTTAATTAACATATAACTCACTAGTCACTATAGCCACTGCTTGAAGGAGCCATGGCCCCTAAATTTGCACCAATACTCAGCTCTAACTCATTTGTAGGAACACATGTCAGTTCGAAAACACAGTTGACACTTAATCACATGTTTTAATGTAAACAAAGCAAACGTTTTTAAATCCCCATGCTTTTCTTATGGGGGACGTTTTACTTTATTTCTCGTTTGCTGGTAACTTTTTGAAACTACTGCTATTTTTCCCGAGTCCCTGGGATTGAGACCTTTTATTTAAGCCGTCTCCCATCATCCTGCGACTTGCTAAACTCCTACGATTTTGACTTAAAAATTTCGCTTACAGAATTATATATAAAGATGGTTGTAGTTTTCATAAAAATTCTTCAAATTCATAAATACATTTTGCTATTAATTTAAACTTTACTTCTTTTCTATAATTTTCATAGGCCAATTTCCTTGTTTTCAAGTCTAATTTATCTATTACTTTTCTTGAAAACTTTCCTTAATGTGATTAGTCGATGTTTAATAAATTTGGATCTTAGGTCTTCTTTTTTTTAGTATTGCACACATGAATTTCTGTTTTTCTTTTACTGAAATATATTTTTCTTTGCCTGTAATGCCAATTAATATACTGTATGTATATTTATAGTAAGATCATTAAGCCCAATAAAAAATGGTTTGCATGCTTAATTATCTTTGATTCATATTGCATATTATCCTTTGTTGCCCATTTCTGCAGTTTAAATATTTATTTTTAATATGCCTCACCTCCCCATATTAAATTGCCATATGACTTAGTAACCACAAGGCGATTGGGAACCCCGGAAAAACATTTTGTGGGGGCCCAGAGACCCCAATATTATTATCCTGGTAATTTGTTCCTTTTTGGTCGGGACCCCTTAGGGCATCTGGAATTAGGGCCGCATATAGGCTACAGAGGCGCGCGCCTATGGGCCTGCACATTAAAGGGGGCCCGCACCACACAGTACCACATGCAAAAGTCTGATACAAGCAGAACAAAAAGGTCACAAACTTGGATCTGGTAAGAAACAAGGGCCCTCACCACTGGTTGAGTCTAGGGGTCCACGGCTGCTAAATCCGGCACTGCCTGGAATTTGGAGGCCCGAGGCATAGTGCCTCGGTTGCCCCCCTCGTAGCAGCCCTGAGCTTAGGTGGCTGTGATAGTTTGCATAGTATATATAATTTTTAGTACTTCAGTCTTTACGTTGCTGGAAGGTCTTTTAGAGATAATAATTCTTTAGATACTTTTGATAATGTCAAATTGTTTATCAATTTAACATACTATGTTTTATATCCCCACAAATAAAAATCGTGAAGAGTTTAACACGACAGGAGTATTTTTCAACTTACAAAACTCCAGCTAATTGGTTTTTCATGATAATTTGCATTCTTAGTGTTAAGGATATATACCCCTTTGGACTTGGGAGGGGTTTAATTAGACTTTTTTTTACTTGTGTAACTTATTTATCTCAAATAACTTATTAAATTGAGTTTTAGAGGAATTTTTGATTAATTGATATATGGTGGGTATTTGTTGCATTAAATTTGAGGAAGAGGAATAGAAAGGGAATTTTGACATATGGGTAACCCATAACTGCTTATGGGAGCAGTATGCGATTTTGTGTTATTTAAGGTGATAAATAGGGATTATTTGACCTTTGAAGAGGGATTTATTTTTTCCTCGGATGGAAACACTGCTCGGTGTAGTGGCATCCCTGGGATTCAATGACCTCTGGGCCTTCCCGCGCCGGTAACGTTACATCAGATTACACAACCTCACTTTTTAATTAATTCCCTAAATAAAATTTGTTGTGTGGTCAGACACGACTATCCAGTATTTCATGACCGATTTTGACGATTGAAGTGTCAAATTGAATGAGTTTTTATCTCTGGATTATTCAAAAGAAATTATTTTTCCACAAACCTCATCAGAACTCCTCCTCCCTGGCATTAAAGTTGTATATGTTATTCTATTTTAACATGTCATTCATTTATTTAACAGCAGAGCCATGTTTTATGTAATTTGTAAAATTTAAGTACATTGTGGTAAGGTATGGCAATAATAATTTAAATTACATTCTTATGGAAGAAAGATGTTGTTGGTCTTACGTGTTTTAATCTTAATCACGACTAATATTTAACTCCTGAAGAGAGGATTTGATTGGTTACCTGAGTAAAATGGCGGTCAACATGTAGGCTTCATTTGTTACCCCAGACGAGACCTCTATATATATTTAACTCGTCTGTATCACTATGTAATTTACATTTGTTTGCACTGCATTTCATTGTATGTTTGCGGGATCTCCGTAAGAAGAATGAGTCACCGGTTACGTCCAAAAGTTATATTATGTAACAAAAATAGAGTTTGGTAAATTTTATCTGAGTCAAATTAGGACACCACAAGAGAGATAGTGTGTACAAACGAAGATTAGGCTGCAAAACAAAACATCCCCCCAGAATGACTTAAAAAGTGAAATGCTGAATCATGGTGACAGCTTGGTTATGTAGTCCGTCTGAGGGCTGGCGTAGCCCGAGCCCGAACGAGTCGACGAGACGTCCTGTGGGTATTACAGTAGGCCTATATCAACACTGAGCCACATCTGACTATCGTTAATGGCTTTAGTAATTAGTGTCAATAATGCCGTTACAAGAAAAATGTTAAAATACACGTTTTCACAATCTTACGTGATACAAATAGTGAGTATGAAGATCCAAAAAAGTTTGAAAGTAATCTTCAATTACACTATACAACAAATAACATTGTTAACACACGTTTTATTAGATACTTCTATGTTATATAGATTTGGTCTAAATTGTTTGTGAGGTAACGTGGTGGTTGATGAAATGTAAATTTGCATTGCAATAGATCGAGAATAGCCCAGACACAACACAGATGCAATAGGATACAAATCTTTAAAATTATTTAAAATAAATCTTTAAATCTCAAACAACTTTAGCACCTATACAATTTGGAAGATAATTATGTTCTCGTATAGTATATAAAAACATTAATATGTCTATTGTGTAATATGTGTAGGTCAATTTATTACAAAACAGTTTTGTGTTAACCTTTGATTTATTCACTTTAAAATTAAAAAATAAAAAGTTCCGAACGGCATGAAATGGTTTGTGAACTTTTGTTAGCTGTTGCAATTTAAAGGCGTATTTAAATTTGATTAAGTTGTCTTCCAGATTAATGGAATGAAAATGTATAAAAAATTAAGTTTTTGTTCAATAACATAATTAGTATGAAAATATAAAACAAAGGTAATATAATATGAGTTTTAGAAGTAATTTTAGATTTTGATCTTAATATGAGTTTATTAAAGCCAGGTGCGGTATGTGTTATTTGTTTATTGATAACAACCATTAACACAATACCAAATGTTTCACAAATTAATCACACACTCAAAATTACGTACATATTTAAATGCTTTATTCGTGTGTAAAATACTTTATTTATAGCGATATAACATAGGATATTCTACTAATCCCATATTTATTTGTTTGTCCAGTAACCATTCCCACAGCAGTCACTGGATCCTACGATTCCTACGTTATCTTCTGACGTTAAAACCCAAGTTCGCCGGCTCGAAAGACGTTACGCGATTTCAAATACCAAAATATGAAACCACTTAAAATTCCAGAACATGGAAACTCCACCTCATTATGTTACGGGGCGTATCCGTTTGGTCAAACGCTTTGGTATTTTTAGGATGGTGGCTTTTTACAAGACTTAAGTCAGGGTCAGAACGGAAAGAGTGATTTGCTTATGATAACTAGTAGTAGATCAGCTGACATCCATTCATTCGAGGGTGAGTCATAGTGATATGGCGCGGCCGGTGTTGAGAGTGTCGACTCACTTATTCGCAAAACGCCGCCAAGTAACGGCGTCTCATGCACACGAAACTCTTTTGATATTGTTGATATCTTGTGTAAGTATTAGGTCATGCTAAACTCATCATACCTCCATACTCGCCTTAAAATACGCCCTAGTTGCGTCTCATGGAGGGGGAGTATGTAATGGCGCACGTGTCGACTAAAATTATGTAAACACCCTTAAAAATTATAAATAATAGAAATAATTTGATATTAATTCATCGACAAGGGGGAAAAGTCGAGTGTCTCAACTAACTGCTCCCTCTGACAAAAATTGTTCTGCCCGACGTCAAATTATGAGTTTTATATCAGATACAGTAATTGCAATCTAATAAAACCGTCAGTGACTGTTAAAAATGTGTAGTTGTAAACTTCCATAGATCCTCAGAGGATTAGTCAAAAATGTTAATTTATGGCACATTTTAATGACAACAAATATCTAAAAATTTCCAGGTAGCAGAAATTTTTCTACTAATTGTTTTTAAATCGCTTTAGAAACTATTTTAAAGCATCTACAATACCTATCCGCTATACCTATAGAATCCGTTTCACATGGAAAATACAAAAGTTATGTGCTCTGCATTTCGAAAAATGTTCAATAATGAACATTTACGCATGTTGCTTCTCACCTGGTAACATTTACAGTGTAATACATGCTAAAAATGTGTTCAAGGTCGTCCAGATTTAACTAACTAAATGTTACCTCTACAAGAGGTATAGTGCGTGGTTTCACCTGGGAAACAACAATTGTGTGTGCTTCGTTCTATGTAACCTAAATATATTGAACAAATATATTGCGGTATATTGACCATGACTATGTGACTTTGCCCATTGAACGAATCCTATATTGAACAAATGAAGTTAAAGATTGAATTGATTTGAATTTATATAATATTGATGTTATAATCATATTAAACAAAGTGAATGCCCATTAGAATAACTTTAGAACTTTGAAGACCCGTGGGGAGAAGCCCTACAGTAAAACTGAAATCAAAACCCTTTACTTTTCCTATTTTAGACGTAAAGAATCGGTGGACCAAATTTCATTTCTTCTTCATATCGGGAAGTGGGGGGATTAATTAAACAACTAACACGATTTGTGATTCTCTGCTAAAAACAAACTTTTATAAAATAAATTGTAATTAATGGATAAAATAGATTTGTAATGTTTTTTAAAATCAGTCTATTAAAGATTTGGATAGTGCGTTGAGGAACTTTACAGAAGTTAACAATCTTTTAGGTGCCCAAATATACTAAATATGTCGTGACTATAGTTCAAAATAACAGTTCTTTAAAGAAAAATAATAGTTCATTTTACAGTTAAACCTTAATCAAAAACCATTTTCAAAACGTACGCTAAACCGTATGTTTTGTCAACCTAAGGGTTTAAAGTAGTAAGTTACACTGCACTTAATCCTTCTTTCATTTCAAGTGGAAATATGAATCACGTTTATCATTAAATCAACTGTTCTTTAGTCTCAATAATTGAAATTTAAAACGTCATAACATCTCGAATTGCTTCATCCCTTTTTTAAAGTTCGCGCAGAGTTTCCAAGACAATAAACATTTATTAGAATCGTGGTCATCTGTTGTTTGTGTACACAATTTATTTCCACAGTAAAGGCGTTATCTCAATGAAACTGTAGGGAACAAGGGAATTCCCCCGATACCAGGAATGATTCTGTAATCTGACTTTCTTTGAAGGAGGAAATAAGCAATGGAAACAAGAAGTGGCATTTTCTTGGAGAGAAGTAACAAAATATTATATAACGAGTGCCAGCGCCAGCGCCAGCGTTCGACCTTGTCCTCGGCAGTTCGTGTGATATTCCCGCGGGTTCTCTTGTTTGTGTTGGGTTACTCACACGTCTGCTGATAACCAGCTGCTCTGCTGTCTCCTGCTCTTGAGATTGTTTCAGACGGCAAACATGTTGTAGGGTATCCGAGTGCTTTCAATATCCAAATATTAGAAAACATCCGGGCGCTAGAAGGACCAAAATGTATATTTTTCTCCGTAGCCTACTTTAATTAAAGGAATTAAAATTGCCTTTAGTTGACTTTAATGGCCTTGCATTTTAAATCCGATAATGCATTTTTCCTGCATTATTCACATTTTTAAGTCAGTCGATTATCGTATTTAAATCTGTAATTTTATTTTGTGTTAAAGCTTTTCATGATTTAATTCATAGGACGAGTTAACAATCTAACACTATACACCTTCACTATTTGACCTTTGAATGAAATTAAAACTTAAAAAATACTTGCTTCAGGATAGCAATTTAAAAATCGTTTAACTGATGTGTTTTAAATTGTTCAGAAATTTATGGGGAATGAGAACAATTAACAGTGTTTTGTTACAAACTTCAGAGGACATAACCATTCAGATATGATCTCTGTTTTAGCACAAGGTTTCAGTTTTCTCCCCATTATGATGTTGACTCCCCATGTTATCGATGTGAAGTTGACTGTATTAAATTATGTTATACTGTGGATATCAGGTATACAAATTGTAGATGGGAAATGACAATGAAAATAATAAATATCAAAAGTTACCTGATTGATTTATTATTTTTATTTAGAATAATTTCTTCATATGTTTTTTCTCATATTTTTTATTGATTTATCAACTATTAAAGTACTGAAATTAACAATATATTTTCATTTTCTTACAAAGTTTTAATATGTTTTATATTTTTATTAAATTTCCTTTGGAAAGTGAACTATTAGAATGACCCGCACGGTGAAACTTAAGCCCGGGACCACCATAGAAGTTCCTAACGTGACCCCCTGAACACGTTTTGGGGGGTCTTTCAAAATTATATATATATATATATATAGACATATATATAGAGACATATATATGTGTGTTTGCACTCTAGCGGTGCAATTTTTGTCCGATTTACTTCAAATTTGGTAGGGACGTTCCTTTCTGTAATCAGTTGGACAAGTTCGTTGGGGAAAACAATCGGAAAACTCTAAACCCTTTTTTTGGGGATTAATCTTTCAAATTTTGAGTTTTTGGGCCCAAAAAGGGTCAGAAAAGCCCCGTATATAAAATGAATGCATGTAAAAAGATGGAAATTAGGGAGGCGAAAGTTTTAAGCCCTCTCTCGTTATTTTAGCATACAAATTTACCGAGTTATTAAAGAAAATGTGTATCGACAAAAAAAAATGTGTACGTTGTCTTATGGGGATTTTAGATTAGAAAAGCCTGTTTTTCATTTGTTGGTGTACTTTTATCATCCCCAACAACCTCACGCCTACTTTAAAGCCTGACTGGACCTTCTCCTAACCTTATAATGCGCAAAATTGTATTCCCAGCATTGCAGTTCAATAGAACCAGCAGCATCAGAACAGCCAAAAAAATCAATGTTTTCAGATTTGAATAAAAGTTGGAATAAATGTATGTTTTTAACTGATTTTGAGTTTTTATAGTTTTTTATGTGGAAATTCACTTCCCTCACGTCAGCGATCTGCGTGCGAACTCGTTGTCTTTTGTGATTTTGTTAAAACCTGCAAAGCACAAAGCATCTAAAGAGTAGATACCCACAATCTTAAAACTCTGTTTGTCAGAATAAAAACCTTGTAATAATAGTATTCCCATATAACATTTGTATAAAGCTTCCCGATACAAGGGGATGCAGTTTTATTGATATTTAATATTAGGTCTATATTTAATATTTATCGTTGACATTTTTCTCTGAGTTAAACTTATCATAATTAATTGTATTGTTTTGAGTAACACATACTTTATACATAACTGTTAAATAAGGAGTAGTCTGTTGGTGCAGACCTATTTAGCAATTAAATAACCAAACCCTACATAACTGGATGTTGAAAAACTATGAACTGGTATTTTCCTAGTTGATAATTGTTACATATACAATTTTGCACACCGGCAGTTCATTAGAAAAGTTGCTATACTGTTTTATTTGTAGAAACAATCTTTTGCAGAGAAATTAACTATAGGCATATGGGCATGGACGTAAATGGATGTTTGTGTATTTATAGTTTTAACTTATTTAGATTAGGACAAGCAAAAGCAGGACAGAATTTTATTTTACAACGGATAAAATGTGATTTTAATAATCCAAAGTCGCTCGCACTATTCATCGTTTCACTTTAAAAAAACAGCGTATTATGTTTAGGATATTTCGATTTGTTCGAAAAATTAATTCGGTCTTCACACGATTTAGCTCCAGTAAAAATACCTAACTTATAATATAAGTTATTATTAAATTATGAAACAACTAATTAACTTCGACACAGCATCAGATAACTTTGTTAAATATATTATTTGTTCCTTTCAAATAAAATTAAATTTACTCGTAGGCTATAGTACCAATAATTGACCACTACTCATTTCTATCGAGTCACTTTTATACAATAGTTTAAATTTTCCTCTTTCCAACAGAGTCCTAAGGTTCGCGGTGAGATACAGATAGCCACGGGGTCACCGTTCTATTGGAATACACCACTGTTTATGTATGCATTACTTATCTCAATAATGTTTAAAAATGAAAACAGATTATCCAGGGATATATACAAAACATATTTGTTGTCTAAAATTATCGATATTATTACAAAGTGAACGATTTACCCGCAAAAAGATATGATCTCTCTCACCTCTTAACACGAATGATAGATTTGCCTCGTAACATTTAAGAATAGCTGCTTTTAAACTTTTAATTTTGTATTTGATCAATGCAGATCCACAGAGAAAATAGTACCAAGGGCGTAATTGTTTTGTTTAGTGTTTTTAAAGTCGATTTTTAGGTCACAGCAAGCGCCATTAAAAACTGTTTTCGTACAATTCGTACAATAACATAACACTCAGTAGTATTTTAGTAATGTAACCAACTCTTTTTCGTTGGACAAAGTTATTTAAATTAACCCCCCGTCGCAGCAAACCTGCGTACTCAGCGAATTTCCAATGAATATATATGTCTTAATAACACACTAAGCCTCTTAACAGAATTCAAAAGAAATATATTCATAAATAAGCGATATTTAAAATATTCATTATTATCCATAAGAATAACATTAGGGATGAGTGCGCAGGTTTGCTGCAACAAGGAACACAAAATAATGGGTTTTTATGCAAATATAAACTGAAATCATCTAAGTGAAGTCACATACTAAGTTTCATCGATATTCATTCATAAATAAGCGATATAACATTTTTATTATTGTCCATAAGAATAACATGAGGACCGAGTACCTAGGTTTGCTGCTACGGGAACCATAGGCGAAAATTTTTTTGTTCAAACAACAACAAACCACAATCAGATGAAGCCATAACATTATAAAAATCTTAACTTCATTTTGAAATAAAAAATAATATAATATAATATTATAAGATTATAATATTATAATCTTATAATATTATTATAATAATACTAACACTAAACCTCTTCTTAATGCTGAAGATGGGGGGACTTCTTCTTAATGCTGAAGTTTGCTGTGTTTTAACACAGCTTTGAGGGGTGTTTAGCTTTATCCTTTATGGGTTGGATAAAGCTTAATTATCGGTTAAGCTTTTATGTAGTTTAACTCTTCTTTTCTTACTGTAATGGATGATATACCAAGTTTCGACAGTATATGTTCATAAATAACCGAGATATAAAATTTTTCTTTTTCTCCATAAGAATAACATTGGACAACATACTGTGTTTAGCACTTTCAATATCTCACTAACCAATTGACATACAGCAATGATATAAATACCAAATTGTTTGTTTTTTAAGCTGAATTCAATGGTACGAATTAAAATTTGATTTAAATAACAATTACATGTGAAAACTCTAAAAAAAACATTTTTGGGGTACAAACCCCCCCCCCAAAACTCCCCTTCGGATGGTGCGATTTGTCTGGTTTTCGAACTCGTTCAAATAAGTGGTACTTTAATATTTGTACCAAATTTTATTGAGATCGGACCTTTTTTACGAGAGTTATCGTGCTTACGGACACACACACACACACACACACACACACACACACACACACACACACACACACACACACACACACACACACACACACACACACACACACACACACACACACACACACACACACACACACACACACACACACACACACACACACACACATATATATATACATATATACAAATTTGAACGAATGGTGTTTTGGCATCTGGGGACCTCAAAACGAAAAGTTATCATGATCTCGGGCTTAAGTCTTACCATGAGACCTACGGTAATAGCTTCTTCCCTATAGGGGAAATTCGCTAATACAGAATCATCCCTTAAAGGCACATTGCTAACAGCTTCCCTTCACCGCAATATTATCCTGGTAAATATTTTCTTACCTCTTCCCCCTTTTGGATAAAAATTAATGTTGTATTGTTGTAGCACTTTTCAGATTATCTTTACCTGTAACCGGAATCAAAGTACGCTCTTTGCATTTTTTTCTTTATATTTAGAATCATGCACATTTATATAGAGTGTAATTAAAAATAATATAACATCCAAGGATAACTTATTTAAATACGTATCGCTCTAGTTTACTCAGTAAATCATTCGCATATCTTGTAGCGTTTTCCAGTTTGGCTAAAAAAGTTCATCTTTGTGCTTTACAGGCGTAGGTTTTGTTTAACAAGGGACATTATCAGGTCTACAACTGTGGATCGAGAACTTTTCTCTTAAATCCGCCGCCGGCTGAACTCTTGCGTTCAACTTGCAAGCTGTAGCTTCTTTACATAATGCAAACATTGATAATAAAGTACATATACAATTATAACCGACACGGTATGTAGTCCGTGGGCATACTGTTAAAACGTACAGTTAAAATTCTTCAGTTGGAAGTTTGGCCGGACATTTGGTTGATTGGTTCTGGTCACAGAGCTCCTTCACTCTACCGCACTTCAACACAAGCTTTTTAGTGAATCTAAACACGTTAACTTTTATAACTTTGTGGTTCATTTGACCAAAACATATTTCAAGACTCAATTTGTCTGTCATCTTTACTGAGAGACACCTACTAGGAACATGAAAACTGTATTTACAAACTTCGAAAGGGTAGTATTAACACATCCCTGCCATCCGTCAACAAGTGTTTAATTTTATATATAGAATATGTATATATATATATAGAATAAAGATTACTCGCTTTTAACACTGTGAGGAAATCTGTAAAATAACAACGGGCACCCTTTGATAAAACTTAGTTGGTAATGTTACGAATAACAATTTTACATTTTAAATAATATAACATCCTTTTGTGTTATATTGAGTAAGATTCAAATTTATTAAATCGTATTAATACTTTAGCAAACAAATCGGATTTTTAGCCACTTATAAGTTTGTTATGACAAAGTTATCGTAATCTGTTTCGGATAGTTGATTACTATCTTAAAAAGGGTAACGAACTTATTACTTTTGAAATCGAGCGGTCATTTAAGTAAGTACATTGAGACAACTTTAAAACTATGTACTATGTTGGGAAAATTATTTCTAGTTTCACTAAATTATGTAACATTTCCTTATAAAGCAACATCTGGAACAATAACACATATAAAAAGGGTTTATGTGTCAATCTAAAACTGGCCATTCCTATTTACTAGATCTATTTACTAGATTACTATTAATTATGGGTAATCATGCACATAAGTACCATATATCTAAAAACGTTTATTATTTATTTAATTCGAGGCTCTACATTGACTTTCAAAATTCCCAAGTCATTTTATGGACAGTTATTTGTTTAGTGATAATCATGGCAACAGTAAACTGTAGGTGAAAGTTGCAAGTGAAGATGTTTGTTTGATTTCCGTGAGACAACATGTATGACTAGCAGATTTTAAACCATTTAAATAAATAGTTTAATTGCAGCATTGTTTAGAAAGGTTTAACTAAGCTTATATGAGCATACGATTAAGAGGAATGCATAAAGAACTTAAATATATTATAAAGTGAGTAGTATAATGTGCAGTGCAAGCAACTCAACTGAACACTCCTCAACTGAACACTCCTCAACTCAACTGTGCCAGCATTGTTGTTAAGTTGTAGGCCGCTGGGACAGGGCGCCCGGCGGATAAGAAGGTAAGAAAATGGGTAAGGATAATAGGGTTCTCACGTAACCGGATAATGATTTATTTGATAAAACCCTACGGATAAAGTGAAATGTTTACGAGAGACCCCAACTCCAACCCTTCAAGTTGGCATCAGCCACTTTAGTATGTAGCATTGAGGCGTTCTACCGTTGTCGGGCGGCACAATATGCAAGGATTTGCAGACATTAACCTCATATCGAAGATAAAGCATCTCATAATAGGTAAAGAACTTCATATCGACCCGTATGAGCCTCATATAAAAATAATTCTACTCTTAAGTTTTTAAAATGTGTTTAAGTGACTTTTAAAAGACCTTTTTAATATATTGTAGAAACAATTTGTCTAATATAGTTCGCTTATATAGTTGGTCTCAAGCCAAAACTATTACCAATACCTCAAATGTCTTTATTCATTGTTATTACCCTTTCAGGCACCGATACAGGGGTGTCAGGGGGCGAAATGGGGGTCACACCCCCCCTCCAAAAAAACCTGAGACCTTCACATATTTTCTTCATTCTTCACCTCAAAGGTTATACATTTAATCAGTTGATCAATTTTGGAACACTTATGACCACTTTTTGTTCTCATAAGTGAAACAATTTCTTTGACGTGTTGCCATAAGTTAAGAAGAGGGTCAAGGAAGTCTCGACGGTCGCACAAACGAGTACGCAGAAACCAAACCTGTTCTAACATGCGTTCCGCGAGATACTCGTGACGTCATTCTAGAGGCAGGACGCATGCGCGCCTGGCCACCAACGTCACGAGTCACCAGTCAAGCCGGCCGGCACGGCGCAGCTCAGCGGCATATTTGAAAATCACCTTCGTTTTCATTTCCTAAAAATCATAAATAGGGTGATCCAGTAACGAAACTTTTCGCATTTCTACCTGCTTCGTCCATAAAGCCAATGTTAACTTTCAAAGTCCATCCCTCCTCACCGATTATTCCAATATCATATATTTATGCCTCGTTTTAAAGAACAAAAATATAGCTAGCGATTTCAGTGAGCAAAATTCTGGTATCACAAATAAAAATAGTTCAAAATATTTCGGAATATTCGATATTTACTATTTGTTATGGGTGAACTATTTGTGTCATCGAAATTTTACTCAAATAGTTGCTAGTTATTTTTGTATTCTTTCAAATAAACCATGAATCATCGATCTCGGATAATCCGATAGTGATTTATGTACTCTGAAAGTTATGACATTGCTGGTCTTATGGGAGAAGCAGGTAGTCACAGTCACAGAGGACTGGAGCCTCCTCTTGAACATAAAATATCCTTCAATGTAGATTGCTACTTCCGATCAATCTTGGTTTACTGTGAACCTGAATTAACCAAAGTTAAAACTATTACACTTAAGGAATGCGTGACGTACACGTATTAATGTGTATCATCTAAAAATCCTGTGGCAGTGTAATATATTTCATCAGTTAAAAAGGTTTTCAGATCCCGCTGGAAAATATTCAGTTTTGTTTCTGCCTTTAAACTAACAGGCATTAAAAAGTTTAATGCAAGTAGGCATGATTTGTTCATAAAAAAACACACACACACAAAACACCATTTTGTGGTGTGGGAAATGGTGATAATCGATGCCATTGCGTTGTATGACGTTTTCTTTGTTACTCTTTCATTCCAATAAAGGATTTCTTTATTCCACTCATGCAAAGTTGAATTCGAATAAACGAGTGTCATTTCAAGACCGCAATAGTATAATACCGGTAAATGAGCAGTGGTGGTCATTAACTGTATTAGTATAACTGTATTAGTTGGTGAAAATATTGGTTGCTAGGCCTATGAGTGATGATTTTAAGGAAATCTATTTGAATATTGTACGCATTTGTTTGAATATTTTTTGCGATAAAGATTTGACTGATTTATTCATATCCCTCTGAAATCTCCCAACCCCCAATTTTGAAAATTTACCAAGGTGTCCACCAAACTATTTGACCAACCAGGTTGTTATACCTTCCACCTTCCGAATATTAAATTTAACAATTCTGTTTGAAGGAGGTCAAGTCATAAATTTCTCGCATACTAAAATTTGTATTTTACGGCAAATCCACCCAATTCCTTGTCCCCCACTGACGAGGCCGGTCTACTTTGAAGTAAATCAATGTAGATATCAATCAGTGATATCAATTCATACTAACTGCACCAGGTTGTGGAAGCAATGCTTAGCACAACCCCTATTGACGTAAGCTGAGAACTAAACGGACGTAAGTACACCAGTTCTAAGACCTCGTCCTTATTGGCGATTGACGAGGTCCGGCCTAGGAGAGAGAGAAAGTACACGAATGCCGTCGGTACCGGGGAGTGGGGAAGCCCACTGCAAAACCTGTTGCTATTTACCTGCGACCGTCACATTACATTAAAATGCAGAAACATATCGGTTGGACTTCCCGGATAATCGATGATTGCACTGGACTACTCTTTTTTCATGGTAGGTGACAAAAAGTAAATAAAAACTTGCAAATGTATTTGTTGTATAACTCAGAAATCTTTCAGAGTGATAAACCTGATTGAACAGTGAACCTGAACCTAGTTAGCCTTAGGAAGTCTGTATTTTCAAAATGAGAACCTCTTAACTGTGTAAGACGCCGACGCAACTGGGGCGCATTTTAAGGCGAACATTTTAAGACACCTTATAAAAGTGTTCGATGGGTATATTTATTTCAACGTATCTACTGTCGCAGATGTTTGTTTTACAGGATATAAACTACTTTCCAATCCACTACCTAATTTAAAAAATAGGTAGGCTGAAAAATCGATAGCTTTATCTGTTTTATAATTGGTTCTTATGGCTAAAAACGAAATAAAATAAGCTCTTATTGATTTGTACTCTTTGATTTATTAAGCCAAAATGTACACATGTATACATTATTGCTCTTGCAGTAGCAAAGAACTTGAGACAAAATACTAGCTGGAATGCAACTTTTGTTCTTTTAACGAATTTCCCCTATAGGGAAGAAGCTATTACCGTAGTCGGCATGGTAAGATCTAGGCCCTGGACCATGATAACTTTTCGTTTTGAGGTCCCCAGACCCCAAAAACACCATTCGTTTGAAACTGTATATATATATATATATATATGTATATATATATATATATATATATATATATATATATATATATATATATATATATATATGTGTGTGTCCGTGGGTGCGATAACTCTCGTAAAAAATGTCCGATTTTGATGAAATTTGGTACAAACGTGTAAAGCAGCATTTATGACTTTAAGTTTGAAAACCAGACAGATCGACTTATCCGAAGGGGTATTTTTGGGGGGTTTTGTACCCCAAAAATGGGTTTTTTGAGTTTTTTACACATAACTTTTGAAAAAAAGTAATTTTATTTTTTTCCATTGGAATTAGCTTAAAAATACGCACAATTTGGTGTTTTAATCATTGCTCTACGTCAATTGGTTACTGAGATATTGAAAGTGCTAAACACAGTACGTTGTCCAATGCTATTCTTATGGAGGATAAGAAAAATTGTATATCTTGCTTATTTATAAACCTATCCTGCCGAAACTTGGTATATTGCTTCATTTCATTGTGGTCTATTGATATTTGCACAAAAACCCATTTTTTGGCCGATAGTTCCCGTAGCAGCAAACCTGCATACTCAGCCCCATGTTATTCTTATGGAGAATAAGTAACGTGTTATCTCCTTTAATTATGAGCATAAATTAATAGAACTTGGTATGTGGCTTTACCTAGTTGAGTTATATTGATATTTGTATAAAAACCCATTTTTAGTGTTCCTTATTTCAGCAAACCTGCATACTCAGCCGCCATGTTATTCTTATGGAGAATAATTAAAATATCATAAATAGTTTATTTAAGAATGTATACTGATGAATCTTGGTATGTGGCTTTATGTGGTATTAAGATAATAATATATGCGTTGGAAATTCGCTGAGTATGCAGGTTTGCTGCTACGGGGGTATTTCACTCTGCTATGCCACAATTAATGATGATAACTCGTCATATCTATATAATTGTTTTGAAATAAATGTAATGCAAATTGTAAATCTTTGGTAAACTACCAAATTTTGATGTCGCGCTGTGGAACAAACCAAACACATGTTCTTTATGATTCCTACACATTCAAATCTTTTATTTGTCTTTTACAAATGTCAATATTTATTTGACAGAGCTCGGGATCAAGAATATAGTGTGTAGGAATTTAAGTTGTGATTAGATAATTGCAGTATTTCAACTCAAATTTAATGTTCGTTATATAGCCGTAAAAGTTATTCCTGGTTTACTCCAGAATGCATAGGGAATGCAACCGAAATAAAATCTTGCCGGGACTAATTAGTTACTAAAAAAACAAACTAAACTTTGAATTTGGTGCCCCATTGACGCTCCTTTGTTGCTTAAGGGGATGAGCTCGCAATTAATATTACGAAAACATCTTACAATTAATAGACCCACTGCTAAGCGTAGGTATACCCTACTAGTCGATAGCGATTGATTTTCATCAATGTGTCCATAAGCGTATTTCAATCACCTGGCATTTGATTTAAGTAGGGGGCAATAGCCGATTCAACCCCAGCACAGAAGTGAGGATGCGAGGAATCACCCCCCCCCCCGGATGACCTTGACCTTGACCCCAAGGTCACCCCCGAGGGCACCCCCGAGGGCACCCCCGAGGGCAACCCCCCCCCCGTCACGTGACCCATTAACCTAACTTAAACCTGGCACCTGGCGTGAGGATGCGAGGAAGCCCCCCCCCCGTCACGTGACCCATTAACCTAACTTAAACCTGGCACCTGGCGTGAGGATGCGAGGATGCAACCCCCCCCCGTCACGTGACCCATTAACCTAACTTAAACCTGGCACCTGGCGTGAGGATGCGAGGATGCACCCCCCCCCCCCCCCGACATAACCTGCAGTGAGGATATACCTGCCCCGCGACATAGCCTGGCGTGAGGATTCAACTGACCCCCCCCCCGTCACGTGACCCATTAACCTAACTTAAACCTGGCACCTGGCGTGAGGATGCGAGGATGCAACCCCCCCCCCGACATCACCTGCAGTGAGGATATACCTGCCCCGCGACATAGCCTGGCGTGAGGATTCAACTGACACCCCCCCCCCGACTCGTCTAACCTTACTCTAGCCTGCATCTGTAAACCTCGCTTTCGTTTCTATTATTTCTTTTAGTTTTATAATGTGTATTTTACCATAGAAGAGGTAATTAAGGAAAAGGGTTTAAAGGTATATTTATTTATTATCGAATTTTTCCGCAATTACATGTTCTAATTGTGCTAGTAGGAGTTGGCTTTGCTCCTCCAGCATTCGCATTTCCTCATCCATCTGCGCGGTTGCGGCGGTGTCCCCAACGGGAGCGGCGGTGTCCTCGACGGGAGTGGCGGTGTCCCCGACGGGAGCGACGTCCGACATCCCAGACATACCCTCCAAGTCCTGGAGCAACGTCCGGAGGTCCTCCTCAGGGTACTGGGGAAGGGCGGTGGCGTCCTCGACGGGAGCGGTGGCGTCCGCAAAGGGATAAGGCGGCGGCGGGGGTCGCTGTGGCTCGGGTGGAGTCGAGGTGGGTAGAATCGCCCGTACCTCAGCCGCCTCGTGCGTTCGTGCATGTCTCCTCCCTTCAGTCAGACTTTGGAAGGCCGATCCGCAGACGGAACAGTCATATAGCGGCGCGTGACCGTGAAACCTCCGCGCGTGTCGGAGCAGGTTGTCTGTGCAGCTGCAGCGTCTTGAACAGTAGGGGCAGGGGTACATAGTGTCGGGCGGTTGTGGAGAGACTGACGACGGTGGTGGCGGGACGATTACACAAATAAACAGTTGGAATTTTCCCTAGATAAACAACAACAGTCGGAAATTTCCTCAAAACAGATCGGGCGTGCCCCCCCCCCGTCACGTGACCCATTAACCTAACTTAAACCTGGCACCTGGCGTGAGGATGCGAGGAAGCCCCCCCCCCCCCGACATCAACTGGTGTGAGGATATACCTGCCTCGCAACATAGCCTGGCGTGAGGATATACCTGATCCCCCCCCCGACATCAACTGGTGTGAGGATATACCTGCCTCGCAACATAGCCTGGCGTGAGGATATACCTGATCCCCCCCCCGACATCACTTGGTTCGAGAGGGCGGGCGTGGGCGTCTCCGGAGGAGTGCAATAGACCCTAGGTCCGGCGGCGCACGGTCTCAGTTTCGTCCGAGACTTCTTCACGAGCGGTCACAGCAGCGGCATGAGCAACGCGGCCGAAGTGGATCGAACGATCCGCTGTTTTATGGAGGAGTGGAACGCGATCAACGAAGAGAACGCCAACGCCGCCATCCCCATACCGTCGCAGCAACAACGGACGGCTAAAAAGAGGAAGTCCAACGGCGGGTGGACCGCGAATAAAGAAGTGCCTGGTGATTCCCCTACACTGAGTTGGACCGCGGGCGAGCGCCAGTATACGGTGAAGAACCCGGCCAACAATGGCAACGTCCTTCTGAAGATGAACGTTTTCCAAGGAGGTCGCTCGACTTGGGCCTGCGGCCTGTATTTAGACGAGCAGCGGGACGACGAGATCTGCATGATTCTGACGGATCTGCTGACTAGGCTGCAGAACCTATGGTTGACCAACAGCGAGACGGGAGAGCCTAGATTCGACGGAATCGTCAGGACCGTCAGTCCACTGCCCACCTGGAGGAAGATCGCGGATCGGTGCGTTTCCACCGTCGCCATCCCCGAAAAGCGGAAAAAGACGAAAAATAAATGAAAAAAAAATTAAGTAATTCGATCCTTCTCTTTCCTACTTTTCCTTAATGTACACTATTGTAAAATAAAATAAAAAAAAAATAAATAACGTAATAAGGCGAATGAGCGTGTTCCTCGAGATACATATCCACCTTCACCACTCCTCCACTCCACCATCCCTCCACTCCTCCTCCACTCCTCCACTCCTCCTCCACTCCTCCTCCACTCCTCCTCCACTCCGCCAGTTGATGTTTTCATCACTGCACCTCCTCCGCGGTTGCCTACAAAAGGCGACTCGGTAGCGAGAGCCGGTCATTCTGCATCCAGCCACTGTGTCATGCTCAACACGGACCAGAAGATGGACCTCAGGACAGCCCTCAACAGCTGCAAGGCCGCGGGTTACACCCGCATCGTAGACCTACAGGAGAACGTGGTGTATCCCATTCGCTCGTTTGAGCGAGTGGACACACCGTACGGCGAGGCGGTGATGGCCACCTTGGAGGGTCTTGTCGGCGACGACCCGATCCGGATTTACATGCCCCGGCGATACCTCACGGTCCTGGACGATAACACCATCACGCAGTATAACGTTGGTGTGAGGCCGAGGATGAGCCTTGTGAAGAGGAGCAGCTCTTCAGGCAGTAAAAGTCCTCTCCTAGAATTTGTATAAATAAATGGTATTCCTTATTCCCTTATTTCCTTCAATATTAAAAAAAAATTAAAAATAAATCAAATAAAAAAAAGCGAGAAAAGAATTTAGTTTTAAGAGCCGAGGTGGCGGTGCATGGCAGTCAGTAGACGCCATGGACTTGAGGTGGAAACACCCATTCACCGCCATCGTAGCCGGGCCCTCAGGCAGCGGCAAGTCGCACTTCGTGGCTCGCTTCATAGAGCACGCCGACCACATGTGCGATACGCGGTTCGCCCGTATTACTTGGCACTATGGCAGCGGTGGCGGCGGTGGCAAGAGCCGTGCGGACTCTGCCGTGCGCTACGTAGCCGGCCTGCCAGACCTGGACGACTACGACGGTAGCGAGCCCGCCCTGGTTATCGTCGATGACATGATACGTGAGGCCGGCTCCGGCGTGGCGGACCTGTTCACCAAGGGCTCGCACCACCGCAACATGAGCGTGTTCTTCATCACGCAAAACCTGTTTCACCAGGGCAGGGGCCAGCGCGACATATCGCTGAACGCCCACTACATAGTGTGCTTCAAGAATCCCAGGGACCGCGCTCAGATTAAACACCTGGCCCGTCAAGTATACCCGGAGAACCCCAAATTCGTGGAGGAGGCTTACGCGGACGCCACGCGTGATCCGCACGCCAACCTGCTCATAGACTTGAAACAGTCCACGCCCGAAGAGATGCGCGTACGTTCGGCCATTTTCCCAGACGACCCGGTGAACTACGTGTACCTGCCCAAGAAGAAGTGATAAATAGGCCGAGCGCGTGCCAGCGTCAGTCATCATGTCACACCACGTGAAGAAGGACGCGGCGCTGCTGAGGGCCCTAATACACGCTACGCCCAAAGAACGCAAGGCCCTGTTAAAAGCGTGCGACAAGAGTCGCATCAAGTCATTGTGCGAGTGTGCGTATAACGTGCCACGCGGAAACGTACCGCTTACCCCCTGTCTCAAACGCAAATTGAGCAAACACAAACAGGCGCTCAGACGGCTAGTGAAACGCTGCGAGGGTTGGACCAAGAAGCGACACTACCTCGTCCAACGGGGCGGAGGGATCCTCCTACCTCTGCTGTTGAACGCTGTTCTGCCCGTTCTAGCGCAGAAGCTAATCGGACATGGAGTACGCTAGGAAAATGGTGGTTGTACCGCAGGAGCTCATCGAGAGATTGCGAGAAGGACCGGGACCAGGGCCCGAGCCAAGAGGAGGAGCAGGTAGCGCCAATAAGTCAGCCAGCCTGGACGCTGAGATGCATCGCATATTGAGCGACAAGCGGCTGGACGATACGGAGAAATGGAAACAATATCAGCAGGTGTTACAGCGGTTCCTGCACTTTTCCGCGGCTAAACGTCAACCCATAGGTCTGTCAATCATCGAGGGTGAGGAGAGGGAGGAGGAAGCGGCGGGGGGTCCGAGTCAGATGAAGCGCGAGTCTAGCGCCTCGGCGGAGGAGGACATTGTGGAATCGTTCTCAAAAATCTACAGGTCGGTGGCGCGCAACTTGTTGCGATTCATGACCCGGCAAGGCAGCCCCATCTCCTGGGACGCCAGTGGGGCGGTGTACGTGAACAAGGTGAAGATCCCCGATTCCAATATAGTGGACATCGCGCACAGCATAGTGAGAGCGCGAAGGGCGGACCGATTGCCTACCGGCTGGCATCAAGTGATGGCCGCCTTGAAGGACATGAACGTGCCCAAAGAATACGTGAGCAATCCCACGGCGTTGCGTTACCTAGGCGTGGGGCTGGACTCGGCATCGAGCCCCTGGGGAGACACGACGGTCTCCTCATCACCCCTCTCACCGAGGTTGACACCGATGCTAGACCGCCTGAGACCGCGACCCCCAGCGGCCAGGAGAAGGATAATAACCGAGGAACCCGACCGGGAATCGTCATTGGACAACTGGGAGCCGTTCACACCGTAATGGAGAAGTTGTACTACGACCCGAGCCAGCCCGGTTCCCTCGGCGGGGTGGCCGCTCTGGCCAGAGCCGCGCGCCTACCGAAACGTCGGGTAGCCGACTGGCTGCGCGCCCAGGACACCTACACGCTGCACAAGCCTGCGCGCAAGCGGTTTCCTCGCAACCACTACGTCGTGTTCGGGCCACGGGAGCTGTGGCAGGCGGACCTGAATGACATGCGCGGCCTGAGCCGGTACAACGACGGAGTCAACTATCTGCTGACTGTGATAGACGTATTCAGTAAGCGGCTGTTCGCGGTATCACTGAAGAGGAAAAGCGGGCCCGAGGTGGCTACTGCGTTCGAGGGAATATTCGCTGAGGCGACTCCTCGCTGCCTACAGACCGACAAGGGGACGGAGTTCACCGGGGCTGCGACCAAGCGAGTGTTCAAGAGTCACGGTGTCAACTACTTCACCACGCAGAACCCCGACGTGAAGGCGGCGGTGGTGGAGCGAGTCAACCGCACGCTCAAGACCCGCATGTGGCGCTACCTGACCTACAAAAACACGTATCGCTACATCGACGTGTTGGACAGGCTTGTGGACGTCTACAACCGCAGTCCGCACAGGAGCCTGGGTGGCCTACGACCCGTGGACGTGGACAGCGGCGATGGTCAAACGGTGTACAAGATGTGGCGTCACATGTATGGAAAGGCGATCCGGCGACACAAGCCCAGGTTCGAGCCGGGCGACACGGTGCGCATAGCCAAGGAGAAGGGTACGTTCGCCAAAGGTTACGAGACCAATTGGAGTAAGGAGCTGTTCGTGGTGGACCACGTATACGGGTCGCATCCTCTGCCATTGTACGTGCTGCGCGACCTGAACGGGACGCCGCTGGAAGGGCGCTTCTACGAGCACGAGATGCAAAAAGTGACGATCGCCCCGGACCGCCTGTATCAAATAGATAAAATACTGGACATCGAGAGGCGAGGCTCCAGTAAGCGCTACCTAGTCAAGTGGGCCGGTTACGGAGAGGACTTCAACTCTTGGGTACCCGCAGCGGACGTGCAACAGCTGCGATGACGAGGCACAACCAGTTTTACCTGACGTTGCCCAGTAACAGTTCAATGAAGTACTATCCCAACAACATGGTGACAAACTACACGACCCATCTACCCTCGACCGTTGATCTGTCAGACGGCGAGTGGGAGGTCGCTCTGGCGGAGGCGCACTACCCCTTCTCTTTTCTGACCGTCGGTGAGGGAACCTACATCAAACTAGTGCTGGGAATGAGGGACTCGAAAGGCGGGTTGGCCGTGGTGGACAAGTTGTTAATCAAAGTGGAGCCGGGCAATTACAGTAGTACCGAGGAACTCGTGCACGCAATCAACAACCACCCTCAAATGAAGAGTAACCTGTGCACCTTCTCGTATGACGAGAGGTCCTCCAGGGTGGAATTGATGTCGACGTCTTCAGCCGTTCAGAGTCTCAAACTGAGCCCCAGTTTGGCGCTACAGTTTGGCTACGAGGTGGATACGGATATCGTCAAGCGTCACAGGTCCGTGAGGCCGACTAACCTCTTCGCCGGTCTACCATCACACATGTACGTGTATTGCGACCTGGTGGAACCCCAACTGGTGGGCGACGCTGTGGCGCCACTACTGAAGATCCTCAACATCGACATCAGGAATTACACGTACGGTGCCAACACGACAGTGTATATAATAGACCCGCACTACGTGCCGGTGATTAAAACCTCATTCGAGAGCGTGGAAATCGATTTAAGGGACAACCAAGGGCGACACTTGCCATTCCACTTCGGGACCACGTGCATGAAGCTTCATTTCAGGAAAGAGAGGCAGCGGCAATGAATCCGAGCGATCCCTATCTGGCGTATTACCGCCACCAGCAGGCGGGCCATGGCGTATCCTCCGTATTCAGAGGAGCCGCTTTCCAACGCGGACACGGCATTGGCAGTTTCCTAGGCGGGCTGATGCGTACAGTGGTCCCATTGATCAGATCCGGCGCATCGGCGCTGGGTAAGGAGGCGCTGAGGTCCGGTGTGGGCTTCTTGGGCGACGTGGCGGCGGGCACAGCCAACCCCCGAGTCGCAGCCAACCCCCGAGTCGCAGCCAACGCCCGACTCAGACAGTTTACCGGGTCGCTGAAACGTAAGGCCGATGAAAAACTGGATCGCGTGCTGAGCGGTGGTGGTGCCTATAAGAGGAGGCGTGTACAGCAGGTTACTCCTCAGTCTCTAGCGAAACTCCTCGGAGCGAGGAAGAAGAGCGCTGCGCCCAAGAGGAAGCCCGCAAAACGTGTCGCTAAGAAGAGGAGAAGCAAGAAGAGCAAGAGTACCGTGAAGGACATTTTTGGATAATGGCGTTTCTACATCAGAAGTCGTGCGAGTGTGTCAAGACCGAGTTGGACCTGTTCTCGCTACCGCCCACGCAGACCAGTATAGAGAGTGGTAAATGGGTGCAGTACAAGCCCATCTCCTCCCTGACAGACGACTCACCCGTTGAGTTCATAGTTCCGGGTCATGGGGACGAGTACACGGATCTGTCACAGACGCTACTGCATGTGAAGGCTACCATTAGAACGGCTAATGGAGGCGCTGTAACGGGTGATCAAGCGATAAAAGAGGTGGGTCCGATTAACAACTGGCTGCACTCGCTGTTCAGTCAAGTTGACCTGTACCTGAACAACAAACTGGTGTCTCCTCAGAACAACACGTACGCCTATCGCGCCTACCTGGAGAACCTGTTGTCCTATGGCGGTGATGCCAAGACATCGCACCTCACCGCGGAGTTGTTCTACGAGGACTATGCCGGGTACATGGACAATACTGAGGAGGATAATGCCGGGCTCAAGAACCGGAGGGAGTTTGTCAAGGGCAGCCGGTACGCGGACATGGTCGGACATCTGCACGTCGACCTGTGCAACCAGGAGAAGTTCATGTTAAACGGCGTGGAGATGCACTTTCGCCTGATCAGGTCAAAGAACTCATTCTCCATCATGTCCAAAACCGTGACAGACTATAAAGTGGACATCGCCGAAGTCAACCTGTTTATGCGCCGCTGTAAGATCAACCCGAGCGTGCTGTTGGCTCACAGCAGGACGCTGGAGTCGGGCACAGCCAAATATCCCATTACGCGCGTGGAAGTGAAATCCTTCACACTACCCTCCGGTATCAGCAGCAAGACTCTGGACAGTGTGTTTCTGGGTGAACTGCCGAAACGCATTATAGTTGACCTGGTCAGCAATCAGGCGTTCAACGGGGACTACAAGAAGAACCCGTTCAACTTCACCCACAGCCACGTGAACTTCTTCGCGCTGTACATAGACGGTGAGCAAGTGCCATGTAAGCCGCTTCAACCGGATTACACGTTCGGTCAGGAGTTGTGCGTGCTCGCCTACCACACGCTGTACACCGGCACCGGCATCAATTTCTCAGATTGTGGTAACGAAGTCAGTCGCAACGAATACCCCTACGGATACTGCCTGATGGCGTTTGATCTGACGCCCGATATGGCAGCCTCTCAATCCAGCCACTGGAACCTGGTGCGTAACGGTAACCTGCGCATAGAGATTGGGTTCTCCGAAGCCTTGGCGGAGGCGTTCAACTGCATAGTGTACGCCGAGTTGGACAACGTCGTGGAGGTGGACCGTCATCGCAACGTCACAGTCGACTTTGGCGGGTAAACGAGTTGCCGCGCGCTCAAGGTCACCGCGGACCGTGATGGTGGCGCGCGCACCCAAGGTTATCCCGCTAGGCGCGCTCCCGCCAGCGCTCAGTCGAGTTCAGTCAGCCGTACGGGATGGACGTGCCGCCACCGATCTATAACGAGCCGCCACCAGCGCGCTGTCATCACGGAAGCGTGGTGATGGATATGCAGTGTTTTAAAGACAGTGATAATGACTTTCTACTGAAAGAGGTTTGCGTGGTGGACGTGACTACCGGCACGCTGCTCCTACATCACATCGCCCGCCCACCCTTCAGTAAGGACCTCCTGACTTCCGAGAAACAGCGCGAGAGCGTCTGGGTCACTCGCCACTGCCACGGCTTGGAGTGGGACCAGGGAGACATCGCGTACGTCGCCCTGCTGGACAAGCTGCGCTCCTGCCTCATCCACCGCCCCCTGGTATACGTCAAAGGATCGCAGAAGAGGGACTTTGTACAACGCCACCTCATAACCGAGCCCGCCGCCACCGCTCAGGACATGGAGGATCTGGGCTGCGGGTCGCTCAACGGTCCACCCACCTACCGGACCCTGCGCTGTCGCCACAATAAGAGCTCCCACAACCGTTGCGCCCTTCATAACTGCATAGTATTGCGGGACTGGCTCGTGGATAACGACAGGCTGGACCCGTCCGTCTCAAGCTGCCTGTGCTGCTTCCGCCCACGATGAATACCGTCCAGATCAGAGAATGCCTGGTGAGGATCCCCGGACTGAGGAACGTTGCGGTCTACGCCTCTGACCAACTACCGGACGTGCCGGTCAAGCCTCTCACCGCCATCGTGTCCAACACGGTAGCACACACCGAGGGAGGCGAACACTGGGTGGCGTTTTACTGCTCGGAAGAGGACAGACTCGAGTACCTGGACAGCTACGGAAGGCCGCCATACCAGGCCGACTTTCAAATGTTCCTGAGGCGCAATCCTCATCACCGCCACTACGTCTACAATAGGTATCGACTCCAGGGCTACGATACCTCTGTTTGCGGTTACTACTGCCTCACTTACCTGTACTGCCGGGCTGTTCTCCGCACGTCACTCAGCGACTACGTCCAGCTCTTCAACCCTGCCGCTCCCGCCGCCAACGACGCTCTGGTCCGCAGGCTCTTTCACTCCATATTCGCTTAAAACTAGTTTGTAAGGTTTTTGTAGTATGTGTATGTAACCTTATTACTGTACAATACATGCCTCATAATGATAAAGCTTGTGTTTTCATTTCTCCTTTCTCCTTACTAAATTTAAAAAAAATTAGCAAAACTGAGGCAGCGGGGCTGGACCTCAGGTTTATATACCAGCGGCGCGTGTCACTGGCTGAGCCCCCACCAAGCGGCAGTGAAGGCCGCCAAAGAGGGCGCGCCACGAGACCCCTCGGACATCAGCAAACCGCTGAGTAATTCGAGGGTGACCCCTCGGACATCAGCAAACCACTTAGCAACTCCTTCCTGGGCAACTCCTTCAGGGTCGTCCCCGACACGCGCCGCCAACCGCTCCCGGTTGGCGGGGGCTTTTTAAGCTGCACGGCTCGGGCCAAACGACCCATAACGCCTTTCTGAGCCTAACGGCTTGTGACTTTTGAGTGAGCAAAGGGAGGAAATAAACAACTCGGGTTCATGCTGTACATAAAGCTATTATATTTTCTTACAAATACTATTTACAATTTTTTTTCTCTTATAACTAATATATACAACTAGACGGGGAATTCCTCTTCTTCCTCGTCTTCGTCCTGGCACTGTCCCTCCTCCTCCTCACCGTCCACTTCCATCCGCTGCGGATGTTCTCCTCTCCTCCTGGCTGGCGGTAGGGGCGGGACGTCCTTGTGTCCCCACGGCAGAGTGTGGATGCCGTCGGGGAGGACGCACCGCTTGTCGTCAGCTGGACTGAGGCTCAACTTGTCAACCTGCACGGTGTACACCCGGTGCAAGTGGGACTGGAACCGGACGTTGGTGGTGTGTTTCTGGACCCCGTCAAACAGACACTCTCTGTAGTCGTCGGGGGTGAGGACGTTCTTGACAACGCCCTTCGCAACCCCCTTGGCTCGCTTGAGAGCCTTACTGCCGCCTGTCGCTGCGTCCTCGATGTCCATGAAGTACAGCTTGGACCGCAGGCCGAGGTACTCGTATAAGGACAGGCCGTTGCACTCGTCCTTAAACTTTCCGATGACCTTGGCGTTGACGGGGTTGTAGCAGGGGTGAGACCTCGGATAGCCGCTGGTGTCGAAGTCGTCCAGGTGTTCCTTCATCTCGGCGTAGACGTCCTGGGACACGATGTCAAAGACGAAGCTGTCCGTGTCCATGTAGTCCACGGTGAGACGGTCACCGTAGCGCTCCTTCATCTTGCGCAGGAACTCGTACATGAGCCACTTGCTCAGCTCCAGGACTGACATGCCTACGTAGATTGGCTTGTCCAACACAATGTTGACCTTGGACAGATGCACCAGGGCCACGTCCTCCGTGTAGTACGTCCGGTCCAGGAAGTTGGATCTGGCGACGTACTTGGAAAACTTCTCCGGGGTGCATACCAGCTTCACGTTGAGGCGCTTCCGTACATTCTCGATGGTCTTGCCAAAGACCGCGTTGTTCATGAGCTTGAAGAAGTCCTGTTCAAACTTCGTTTTGGCCTTCTTCCGCAGCTCCGTGTTCATCAGGATGTACGGTTCCAACCACCGCGACTGGTGAAACGAGATCGCCCGATGCACCGCGACCAGCTCCAATCCGTTTTGCAGCGCCTGCTGCAAGACCCTGTAGTGACAGATGTAGTGTGTCTTGTCGTCCAGGGTCGTTAACAGTTTGGGGAACTTCCCTGTTGGCGGGCGCTTCGTCTCGCAGCAGTAGGGAAGGTCCTTGTGCAGGTCGTGTAGGCGCGCGGGGTAGTGGAGGTCCACCTCCAAGATGTAGCCTCGATCAGCCTCTGCGTCCAGCGCCGCGACGTCCAACGCCTGGATTTCCTCACGGCTGAGCCACTCGAAGTCTCCGGTCGGCAGGCACTGTGACATGGCCCAGCCGTACAGGTTGTTTGCGTCCAGGTACAGGAGGAAGCGCGTGGGCTCGTCCGGGCGGTAGTCCGGGCACCTGTCGTGGTTGGCCTTGGCGTAGCGGGTGATGGCCTGAGAGATGCCTCCCCGGATCCCCTGCTCCACGAACAGGTACATGTCAAAGTCCTGCAGCGTGTCCAGCTCCACACCGCAGGTCTTGAGCATCACGTCCCAGGCGTAGGACGGCAGGGTGTAGTAGTGGGCAGGATCCAGCCCGTACTCTGCTAGCGACGTATCACGGAACTGCTCAAAGACATCGGTGAGCAGGGCGATGTCACATCGCAGGTACTTGTCCGCGTAGTCCTTAAGGGGTTGCAGTCAAAGGGTCGCCACACGTTGAGGGCGTGATCGTACTCCTCCTCCTTGATATCCTCCAGGGTCATGGAGTTCCTGAACGCCTCCTTGGGAGGCAGCTCCCTGGTGGAGTACAACGTGTCGTACGACGTGACAAAGTCGTAGGGGAACACACCCTTCCTGCGCACCAGGTCGAACAGCCGGTCGTCGGGGAAGCGCTTCCTCGTCTCGCGCATCTTGTCAGTGGGCAGTCCCGCTGCCAAGCTGGCCAGGCTCATGGACAAGAACCTGTAGGTGTCGAGGAACCGCACCGCGAAACTGCTCTGACGTTGGTTGTCCCCGGGCTGGCCAAAGTGAAACCGCTTGGTAAAGGCGATGTAGCGCTCTTCAGTGTGCGCCAGCACGTCCACATCACCAGGGTCGATGGCCAGCTCCCGCACTACGAAGTGGGCGTCGTAGTTGGACAGGTTGTGGAAGTAGCAGTTGATGTGTCGCTGCTCCCGGTACCTGAGGTTGCACGAGCGGTGGGCGGCTCCTCGGAACTCGTAAGGTGGGGCGTGGTTGTGGTCCCGCACCTTGACGTCCTGGTCCGTGAACTCCTTCCCGCAGAGGTAGCAGTGAGTCGCCACCAGGTACTCATCCATCTCCTGCCGGGTCAGAGAAGGGTGCAGAGCTCTCGTGCTGAACAGGAACTCCCACAGCATCAACACGTCCATCTTGAGCCTCTCCATGAAGACCTTGGACGCATCAGCCCCGAAGTAGACGCGGGGCTCAAACTCCTCCAGGCCGAGCGAGTCCACGATCTGGTAGGCGAAGGCGTACGGGACGTGCAGTTGCAGGGGCCTCGTGCCGGGCGGCGCTTCCACCGGGTCAACAGCGACGGGCTGCAGAGCACACTCAAAGTCCGCGTAGATGCAGAACCTCTCCCGCCTAGTGTACTCGGGGTGGGTGAAGCGGATCTGCTGCTTCTTCGACATGTCCAAGCGGAGGGGAGCCTTGGCGGTGCAGTATCGCATGTGCTCCTCCAGACGCTCGGCACCGGACAGTTGCAGCTTGTTGGGCTGGTTGTCAAAGTAAGCGAAGCATCGCTTACACACGTGGATGGTGTGGCCGTGAGACGTCAGCTGAGGACGCACTAGCCTACTCATGTTTGCGATGTAGACGTAGTGACTGTTCCCGCCGGTGGTCACATACAGCAGGTCCCGGTGATCCTCCAACTCCCGCTTGCAGATCTTCAGCGGGAACACGCGGTCCTGGAACTTTGGCGATCCGTCGGGGCGTCTCCCCACCATGGCGCGCTCGATCCCGTACACGTTGACGCTGATGGCGTTCTTCCTCTCAAAGACCTTGATGTCCTTCACAGCCACGGGGAAGCGTAGGCCGGTCCAATCGTAGCGAGCCATGACGTCCGGTGTGTACGATGCGGGCCTCTCCGGGTGTCGCGCGACGAACTTGGTCAGGACGGCATACGCGAAGCACATGTCATCGAGATTGTGCACGTTGATGACACCGCGCGTCTCGCAGATGGTCTTGGGAAGCTGGACGAACCGGGCTCCGCGTTCTCCCAACGGGGTGTAGAGATTGACACGGATCTCCAGGTCGCGTATCCGGAGATAGCTCCACCCGCTGCCCACTAGCAGGCACTGCTCCTTCTCTTCCTCCAGCTTGTGGAAGGACGCTGACAGGAAGTCCTCCAAGTTGGACGCGGCGGTGAGAGGCACGTTCTTCGTCTTGAAGGCCCGCAGACAGGTGGCTCCGTGGACGTTGGCGAATTCGCACTCTAGGAACATGTTGACCTTGGTGTTTGGGTGCCGGGACCTGACGTCAGTCAACAGGTTCAGGACGCTGTCAAACAGCAGCACCAGCGCGTCCTCCACGGACAAGAAGTCCTCCATGGGTCGAGACAGGCCGAAGGTCAGGAGGCGTCCGCGGAACCCCCGTTGGATGGTGCGGAACGCGGGCAGTCCACCACCCACCATCCCGTCGGGTGCCGTGCTCGGTCCGGGCTGGGGCTCGCGGCTGGGTCGAGGCTCGCGGCTGGGTCTGGGCTGGGGCTCGTGGCTGGGTCCGGGCTGGGGCTCGTGGCTGGGTCCGGGCTGGGGCTCGTGGCTGGGTCCGGGCTGGGGCTCGCGGCCGGGTCGGGGCTCGAGTGACAGGACGGGCAGGTGCGGCATCTCGTCCACAACGAGGTTCCTCACGACGGGGCAGTTTTCAGCCTCGTGCTGGTCCCGGTTGTAGCGCCGGGTGAAGCCTCGGTCGCAGTAGGCGCACGCGAACCTCATGCCGCGGTGGGCGCTCGCCACGTGCTGCTGGAGATAAGCGGCCCTGCGGAAAAGGGCGCCGCACTCGGGACAGCGGACCCCGTTGGCGTGCACCAGCTGCACGTGGCGCTGGAGCAGGTTCTCGCGGGCGAATCGCCGCCCGCACGCGTCGCACTCGGGCCGTGGGTCTCTGACGGGTAGCGTTGCGGCGGAGGAGGAGGTCGAAGCCGACGGGATCGCACCGTGGACCGCTTCCATGTGGTGGCGAAGATCCTCGGGGCTCGCCAGGGCGATGGAGCACAACGGGCACGGACGGCCTGCGAACAGGAAAACAAGTCCTATTAGTTACCTCGATAAACACGAGGGTGAGGAACTGGCGGCCTCTTCCTCATCTCTTTCGCCAGTTTGAGCCCAGTAAATACAAGGGTGAGGAATTGCACAGAGGCCTGGCGACCTCTTCCTCATCTCAATCGCCAGTTTGAGCCCAGTAATATAAGGGTGAGGAACTGAACAGAGGCTGGCAGCCCCTTGTTTACTACTTGAATCGGTTTACTCGGCTAAAGCCGTTTACTCTCTCGAAAACAAGTCATTAGTACTGACGGTTTCTTGTTTAACGTAAAAACCGTGCCTGACGGTCCTTATCTCGTTCGCCAGTTTGAGCCTAGTAAATACAAGGGTGAGGAATTGCACAGAGGCCTGGCGACCTCTTCCTCATCTCGATCGTCAGTTTGAGCCCAGTAATACAAGGGTGAGGAACTGAACATAGGCTGGCAGCCCCTTGTTTACTACTTGAATCTGTTTACTCGGCTAAATCCGTTTACTCTCTCGAAAACAAGTCATTAGTACTGACGGTTTCTTGTTTAACGTAAAAACCGTGCCTGGCGCTTGATCGTGAGGAACTGCACAGAGGACTGGCGACCTCTTCCTCATCTCAATCGCCAGTTTGGGCCCAGTAAATACAAGGGTGAGGAACACACAGAGGCTGGCAGCCTCCTTTCTTGTTTAACATAAAAACCGTACCTGACGCTTGATCGTAAGGAACTGTATAGAGGACTGGTGACCTCTTCCTCATCTCGATCGCCAGTTTGAGTCCAGTAATACAAGGGTGACGAACTTTGGATGAGGATATCGGAGAAGAAGGCGTGCTTAACAAATCTACTGGCGGTTTCCTATTTAACTTAAAACCGTACCTGGCGCTTGGTCGTGAGGAGTGGGAGGATGAACTGCTATGAGGTGACGTCGCAGGTTGTCGCTTCGCCCGAAGCGTCTCCCGCAGACGTCGCAGTCGAAATGGCGGTCCCTGTGAGCGGCTGCCGTGTGACGAGTCAGGTTTCCAGCGTTCGCGAAGACGCGACCGCAGACCTCACACATACGAGGAACAGCCATCTGATTGAAAAGCAAAACCTAATTTCATTTCGCTTAAACATTTTTTTTTTTAAAAAGAGTGGTAGTGAATCTATTTTGCTTTTTAAGTTTGATTCATTAATTTTAATCGTTATAAAACACAACTGTTTCAAGGTCATTACAATTCCACTCACCTCCATCGGAAAAAGAAACAACGACAAGGCTCAGTGTACTGGGATATGTAAAAGATTAATTATTAATGTTAGCTAATAAGATTTTAGAGCATTGGTAAACTTGCTGATGAAAAAGTAAATTATATGTTACTTACATTTTAAGATATTCAAAGAGAAAGTCGTAACAGTCGCATAAGTAATCACCGCGATAGTAACGAAAATTAAAAATAACGAATAATTAAAATAGAAACGCTAATTAATAAATATGTTGTTACTTACGTTGACTTTTACGGGAATCCAAAGGCAATGAACAGCAGGTTGTGTAGGTGTATCGCAGAGACAGCAATACTTCGTCCGCACAGTAAGAGCTCCAAAGACAAACTGACGAAACCCTTGAGGACGCGCTCATAAATAGCACTCCAGTCGGGAGGAGTAAGCGGTAAACAGTTCCCGGAACCGCTGATGAGTAAACAGCCCCGGGCGGTCACGTAGGCTCTAGCACGCGCCTCGACACGTGACTCCGCGGAGCCGCTCACCGGGGGGGGGGGGGGACTTGCATCCTCACCGCGCCTTTGCTAGTTTTGAACCATCGTAAGGGGTCTGGAAAACAGCCAAGATCCCATGAGGAAAACGCGTTTAAAAATTAATAGCGGGCCTGTTTAACGGTGGATTCTCAATTTTCTTTAAGGGATGGTTTACTTAGGCTGCTGCCTGACATGTGGTGAAATTTTATCAAAATCGGTCGGTAAACAGGTGAGATCCCATAAGGAAAACGCGTTTAAAAATTAATAGCGGGCCCGTTTAACGGTTGATTTTCAATTTTCTTTAAGGGATGGTTTACTTAGGCCATCGCCCGACATGTGGTGAAGTTTCGTCAAAATCGGCCGGTAAACAGCTGAGATCCCATAAGGAAAACGCGTTTAAAAATTAATAGCGGCCTTGTTTAATGGCGGATCTATGGGGTTCTTACGTCATTATTCGCTTCCTCTGGGATAGGCCTACACTCTGGAAAAAGTCCCGTGGGAATTGGTGGGTAAATAGGCTAGTTATTAATTTTCGAAAGTTTTTTCCTCATCACGAAAAGTGCTGCAGACAACCGGGGGGGGGGGGGGTCAGTTGAATCCTCACGCCAGGCTATGTCGCGGGGCAGGTATATCCTCACTCCAGGTGATGTCGGGGGGGGGGGGCTTCCTCGCATCCTCACGCCAGGTGCCAGGTTTAAGTTAGGTTAATGGGTCACATGACGGGGGGGGGCTTCCTCGCATCCTCACGCCAGGTGCCAGGTTTAAGTTAGGTTAATGGGTCACATGACGGGGGGGGGCTTCCTCGCATCCTCACGCCAGGTGCCAGGTTTAAGTTAGGTTAATGGGTCACGTGACGGGGGGCGGGGGGGGCCCTCGGGGATGCCCTTGGGGGTGACCTTGGGGTCAAGGTCAAGGTCATCCGGGGGGGGGGTGTGCCCTCGGGGGTGACCTTGGGGTCAAGGTCAAGGTCATCCGGGGGGGGGGGGTGATTCCTCGCATCCTCACTTCTGTGCTGGGGTTGAATCGGCTATTGCCCCCTACTGATTTAGTACTAAAAACACAGAATACCGAAGAAATTTAAATAATACCCCCGTTGCAGCAAACCTGCATACTCAGTGAATTTAAAATGGTACTTCACTAAGTCATGAAGCCACTTACCAACTTTAATTCAAGCATATTAATAAATAAGCAAGATATGATTTTATTTATTCCCCATAAGAAAAACACTAGGACTGAATATGCAGGTTTGCTGCATCAAGGACCACGACATCTGGTTTTTATGCAAATACCAATGGATGACCTCCAGATGAAGCAACATACCAAGTTTTATCAATTCATGTTCATAAACAAGCAAGATATCACATGTTTATTATTCTCCATTAAGAATAAAATTATAGCTGCTGAGTACGCAGGTTTGCTGCCATGGGGACAACAAAAAATTAGTTTCGTATGCAAATAGTATTATAACCCAACCATATAAAGCCACATACCAAGTTTCATTAATATATATTCATTAATAAGCGAGATGTACAATTTTACTTATTCTCCATAAGATTAACATTGGACAACGTACTGTGTTTAGCACTCTCAATATCTCGGTAACCAATTGACGTAGAACGATAATCAAAATACCAAATTGTTTGTTTTTTAAGCCGAATTTAATGGTGTAAACTAAAATTTGGATTTAAAAAGAATTATATGTAAAAAGTAAAAAAAATTTTGGGGTACAAAACCCCCCAAACCCCCCCCCCAAACCCCCCCCCAAACCCCCCCCCAAACCCCCCTTAGAGTAGAGCGACCTGTCTGGTTCGCGAACTCATGAAAATAGAAGCTGCCTTACACGTTTATACCAAATTTCATCAAGATTGGACCATTTTTACTAAAGTTATCGTGCCTACGGACACACACACGACACACACACACACACACACACACACACACACACACACACACACACACACACACACACACACACACACACACACACACACACACACACACACATATATATATATATATATTTATATATACTAAATAACCAATACCAACCAAACTTTACCTAAGAGAGAGAGAAAGTACACGATTGCCGTCGGAACCGGGGAGTGCCTAGTTGTGTGTCCGTGAGCACGATAACTCTCGTAAAAATAATCCGATTTTGATGAAATCTGGTATAAACGTGTAAAGCAACATTTATGACTTAAGTTCGAAAACCAGCCAGATAGCTCCTTCCGAAGGGGAAGGGGTATTTTGGGGGAGTTTTTAACCCAAAAATGAGTTTTTTTTTAATTTTTGACATATAATAGTGGAAATAGTCAAATATTATTTTTTACCATTGGATTCAGCTTAAAAAAAAACATACAATTTGGTATTTTGATCATTCCTCTACGTCAATTGGTTACCAAGATATTGAAAGTGCTGAACACAGTACGTTGACTAGTGTTATTCGAATGGAGGAAAATACACATTTTGTATATCTCGCTTATTTATGAAGATATACTGACGAAACTTGGTATATGGCTTCATCTGGTTGTGTTCTATTGTTATTTTCTAAAAAAAAACAATTTTTTGCCAAAGGCTCCGGTAGCAGCAAACCTGCGTACTCAGCCCCATCTAATTCTTATGGAGAATAATTAAGTGCTAGGTCTCCCTTAATTATGAACATAAATTAATCAAAACTGGTATACGACTTCTCCTAGTTGAGTTATATTGATAACAGCATAAAAACTCAGTTTTGTTTTCCTTGTTGCAGCAAACCTGCGTTAGCATCCCCAATGTTATTCTTATGGAGAATAATTACAATTGTATATATCGCTTATTTGTGAATATATTTTATGGAAACTTGGTAAGTGGCTTTATGTAGTATTAAGGCATTTATATCTCAATTGGAAATTAGCCGAGTATGCAGGTTTGCTGCGACGGGGGTATTTTTTAATTCCACGATATTACCGTGTCTGTGGTCCTACAAAATATGTAACGCAAAATGTGATTTTGGTTCAATCTGCTGTAGTGCACAGACGTTATATGGACGTTTGTTGCACATTCAGTGCGGGCCGCGGAGGATTTCCATCTGCTGCTTAACAAGGAAACAAATGTAATAATCATGATTAAACATGATTAACGCAGTGATCGTGTTTAAAGAAAAAATACACACATATAGTATAGAATTATAAATTAATGACAAATATTCAGGAATTGGATGATGTTCAAGGAGCGGTGAAATGTTTATCTTGTAACAAACTAAGCGTACCTATGTAGGGCAGACAGGAAAATGTTTTAACGAACGAAATTAATATATATATAGTCTATATAAATATATAGTCGCTAAAACACAAAACCTT
This sequence comes from Allygus modestus, assembly GCA_963675035.1. Lineage (NCBI taxonomy): Eukaryota > Metazoa > Arthropoda > Insecta > Hemiptera > Cicadellidae > Allygus > Allygus modestus. The sequence continues at coordinate 391,481,385 of OY776112.1, read as the reverse complement.
ATTGCACCTTTTAAACCTTATTTCTTTTTAGTTTAAGAAAAGTTTTTTTTTCTTGAGTTTAAAATATATATATATATATATATTAGAGAGAGAGAGAGAGAGAGAGAGAGAGAGAGAGAGAGAGAGAGAGAGAGAGAGAGAGAGAGAGAGAGAGAGAGAGAGAGAGAGAGAGAGAGAGAGATGTTTTGTTTAAAAAAAATAACTCCTGTGAGGCTTCACTTTTAACAGGAGGTGAGACCTATTTACTTAGTTTGTTTTAACCCGTTCATTCTAGTCTAGAACCGCGAAAAATAAATAATAGACCGAGAGAGAAATCAGTATAGCATCTGAGAATGGCGAAATGCCAAAAGGCCAAAAGCACCTCTGCAAATAACCTCGATACCCCCGTCGCAGCAAACCTGCATACTCAGCGAATTTCCAATGAATATATAACATAAAACATTAAAACACTTAACAGGATTCAGAAGAATTGTATTCACAAACAAGCGATATTCAAAATATTAATTATTTTCTATAAGAATAACATTGGGGATGAGTATGTAGGTTTGCTGCAGCAAGGTACAAAAAATAATGGGGTTTTATGCAAATATCAATGGAACTCATCTTAGTGAAGCCACATACCAAGTTTCATCCATATACATTCATAAATAAGCGATATATAACATATTAAGTATTTTCCATAAGAATAACATGGGGACCAAGTACCTAGGTTTGCTGCTACAGGAACCATAGGAGAAAAATTTTTTTTGTGCAAACAACAATAAACCAGAACCAGATCAAGCCATATACCAAATTTCGCCAGTTTATGTTCATAAATAAGCGAGATATACAATTTTTCTTTTTCTCCATAAGAATAACATTAGACAACGTACTGTGTTTAGCACTTTCAATATCTCGGTAACCAATTGACGTAGAGCAATGATCAAAATACCAAATTCTTTGTTTTTTTTAAGCTGAATTCAATGGTATTAATTAAAATTTGATTTAAATAAAAATTACATGTGAAAACCCCAAAAAACACATTTTTGGGGTACGAAACCCCCCAAAAACCCCTCTTCGGATGGTGCGATTCATCTGGTTTTCGAACTCGTTCAAATAAATGGTACTTTACACATTTGTACCAAATTTCATTAAGATCGGACCTTTTTTACGAGAGTTATCGTGCTTACGGACACATATATATAAAAATTTGAACGAATCATGTTTTTGGCATCTGGGGACCTCAAAATGAAAAGTTATCATGGTCTCGGGCTTAAGTCTTACCATGAGACCTACGGTAATAGCTTCTTCCCTATAGGGGAAATTCGCTAAAAAAGAAAAAGTGCAGCCCGAGCCCGACGGACTCATATCAAATCATATAATGGAAAAATCCTTGGAAAATAATGCGCAAACATGAAATATTTGGGTAAACATAGCAATTTAACCTTTGAACCTGAAAAATTGTTCATGTACAAATCTCTTCAAACAAAAATATTTACATAACAATTAGAGAAAACAAAATAAATGGATGAATAAATGAGTCTCGTGGACCAAAGTCAAATGCAATGATATTCATCTTCAGATGCTCCTAAAAAAGACTTTCCTTCAGAGAATAGATAACAACTTCTGCCCGAGTCTGGGACATGGTCTGGGGATAACCGTTCATTCATTCCAAGAATGGGTGAGTGTTGGAGGGGGGCGGCATACCGGGCATATTTCGACCTCGTGCCGCGTGGAGGGAGGGGAGCCGGCAACAAAACCAAAGTCTTGCGAAGCCGAAGACTACTACACATTCAACTTCGGTGCCCGTTGTGTGAGAGTCGTGCTGGTGTTCCGCTTCTTGTCTGCTACTGTCATTGCAGCATATTGCGTAATATTTTTGTGATTCCAGTTTTCAAGAAAATTGTGTTTTGTTGTCATTAGCAAGTGCTTGAGTTTAATACAACTACATCTTTTAATAAGTCAGTGTGTATTGTGAAAGGAAAATTATCTCCACAAATAATCACAAAATGGGAATGGAAGTTTATGAAGAGCCTATCATTATGAGCAACAAGTAAGTTTGCATTTTTGAATAGCTAGGCTTAAATAAAGTGTTCATTTGAGTTTGTGATTGAGAAAGTAGGGCTATCCTTTTTTTCTTTTTGGTCCTAGAGAAGTAGACTGATAAAGTAGCATAGGCCTAACCCTATGAATCAGAAAGGTCTAACTTACTTAATGCCCCAATATATTAAAAAAATACATGTTATAACATACAAGTTAATTTTATTGAAGTTCTGAAGGCAAGTTTTATTAGTTGTTTTCCCTCACATTACCTGGACTCTTTAGCAGGCCTAAACCTATGTACCGTAAGCTTAACCCTAGGACTGCCCTGGCCTGTTTTATGCTAAATTGCTCAGTGCTCTAGCAATTTTTGTCATTTTGCAGAGGTTTTTTTAACAATTCGCAGTGCCTAAACTACTGTTTACAACCTAGTCATATTTATACTACTGTAGTTTTGTTCAGAAAAAGAAGAAGATTTGAGTAAAATAAAATAAAATTGGTGGTGTTTTTTTCAAAATCTGAAAAACCAAAATTGTATACAAATTTTTGGAAAAAGAGTCATAAGTTAGCATTTTTACACTATTTTTTTTTACAGAAAATCGAAGATTAAAAATGTAGGCAATTTATTTCCTTACATTCGGAAATGTGTTTTATTTTTTTGAAAACTTTACTGCCCAAATTGCGGAAAGAAATACGGAAACCGGGGAAATCGACAAACTCACGCTGTACATTTGAAAAATAAAAATAAAATAAAAAGTATAAAAGTAATATAGTAATATACTAAAACTGTTTTATTACTAAAGGTAACAATACAGTTATGAATAATGCACTTTTGTACAAAGTAATAACTGTTTTTATGACTAAGTTATATGTTCTTGGTTGATTATTTGGCATTCTCATCTTCTTTAAAACTATATTAAGCTTAGGTAAAACAAATTTAAAATTTGTTTCACTTCATAGTTTTAAAGAAGAAGATGAGAATGCCAAATAATCAACCAAGAATACAGTCACCATCTTCAACGTCAGAAGCAGTTAGAAGAAAAATATGTCTAAGTTATATGTGAGTTTAAAAACAAAATTTGTTTTGCCGAAAGCCAAAATTAGTTATTCGAAGCTAGATCTAATTTTTCTACTTTATTATAATAAAGTAGAAAAATTATGGTAATTATCGTAGACTTACATATGTTTATAGTAATACACTTCAAGAATATATATGTATGAATAGATCAATTATCTATTATATTAGTGATTTATAAGTAGCCGAATTTTCGGCTAATGCGGCAAATGAACAGCTGTCATAACAGTTGATTTCAAAAATTATTTCTCAGCCTTTCTGAAGTCTTATGTAAAAGTTCTCATTACGAAAAAAAGAACAACTAATGGTAACAACCGTTTCCTGTTTGGGCCAAAATACAGATACCACAATTTTTTTAAACCCTAGCCCTGGCCAACTATCCGATTCAAACTGTCTGCTTTGTCGCCTTGAAGTGGCCACTGTCCGAATCGGATAGTCTGGGACCGAAAATTTTGTAACGTTATAAAACCACAAATAATCAACTCTAGAGTGAACAATTTATATAACTATACCGTATATCATTTGAAAGATAATATTCTGAACTTTCATTTTATTATATAGATGAACCATTTAGCAGCTGTATAACAATGTCATAATGATTATAAAACGCATTAATTTTTGGCGTGACACGATTTCTGCAGCCGACGCTCAGACAATGGAAAAACACTATATTTTTGAAATTAGCTTGGGTAATTTTTGTCGCGGGGAGTTGCAGTTGGAACCAATGCACTGCCAAACAGTTGTACTTCATTTTGGTATTGATTCTTTGAACAAAATATTCATTGGACAGATAATATGACTTTTTGAAAACGGGTGTTTTTTGGTCTCTGTAACGAATGACCAGCTATCCGAATTGGATTGTCAGGAAAATCGGATTTACTTGCAGTGTAAGTTATAATTACTAGTCAAATAAGTTATGTCATTTTGAAGAGGAAGAAATGTAGAAGAATTTGATTTTGCGATGGCAGCACTGGTTGTAATTTTTTTTCCTTCCAAAAGGATTTATTTCATCATACTTTGTCCAGGTTGTCTGTAGGCCATCTTGTATTCTTGTATTGAATATCAACGGTATGTGTTCGGTATTTACATCTGTGAATTATTACTAAATATATATTATTATTTCGGAGTTTTAGTGTTAGTGTTGGAAGTGTTTGTGTGTATTATACTACCGATATGCATAAATATTACTGAAGTTTGAGAAATAGTGTTTATAAAAGTGATGTGTTTTGTTTACATAACAATGTTTACATAACATATTGTTACATAACACATATAAACAAATAATTTACTGTAGGTGTTATACAATTTTATGTAAGTAATTGAATACACTACAACATGTTTAGGCCTTTAATTGGTTTTGTGTAAAAATTTGGTTAAAAGTTATATAGGTACCAAATATTGTGCAATTTATTTCTTCACAAATACGCAAAATTATCAAAACATTCTTTTATTTACAAATATTTATAAGTGGGAATTAGATTGTCTACATAATGTATATATAATGAGTTTTCCATAAAAAATCTGTGGAAAAAATTTCACCGAGGCTGCTTTTGAAATTTAAAAAAAAATTCTAATTTTTTATTCTTTTCACTTGACCGAAAAAAACGACATTTCTAGATCTTTATTATTTTACTATTTCTAGAATCTCCTGTTCTTTCTGATCAAAATTAATAAGGTAAATAAGGAATAAGGAAAATGATAAGGTTGGCTAGGTTTAACTTAATGGTTGAATTTATACAAATTTTCAAAAAAAGGTCTGCAAATTCGCCAAATCTGCTTGGCCTTTCCCACATACACCATTGACAACTGCTAGGGTTAAGATCACGTGTTTTACGAGATTTCGCCGCTCGTGAGTCAAAAATGTTCCGCGCGCTAAATTTTGTTCAAACTATAATAGCAATTATAAACGAGTTCGCACGCAGCATGCTGACGTAAGGGAAGTGAATTTCCCCAAAAAAACTTTTAAAATTCAAAACATGTGTAAAAACATTCATGTAGGCCTATTCCAATTTTTATTGAAATCTGAAAACATCGATTTTTTGGCTGTTCTAATGTTCCTGGTTTTATTTACCTGCAAAGCTGGGAGTACAATTTTGCGCAGTATAATGTTATGAGAAGGTCCAGGCAGGCTTGTAAGTAGGCGTGAGTTACTGGGGATGATAAAAGTACTGTAACAAAGGAATAACAGGCTTTTCTAGTGTAAAACCCCCATAAGACAACGTACTGTGTTTAGTAGAAACACATTTTCTTTAATAACTCGGTAAATATTTATGCTAGAATGACGAGAGAGGGCTTAAAACTTTTGTCTCACTAATTCCCATCTTTTTACATGCATTAATTTTACATCCGGGGCTTTTCTGACCCTTTTTGGGCCCAAAAACTCAAAATTTGAAAGATTAATCCCCCAAAAAAGGGTTTAGAGTTGTTCGATTGTTTTGCCCAACGAACTTGTCCAACTGATTACAGAAAGGAATGTCCCTACCAAATTTGAAGTTAATCGGACAAAAATGCGACCGCTAGAGTGCATACACATATATAACTTATATATATATATATATGTCTATATATATATATATATATATATATACATATATATACAATTTTGAACGACCCCCCAAAACGTGTTCAGGCGGTCACGTTAGGAACTTCTATGGTGGTCCCGGGCTTAAGTTTCACCGTGCGGGTCATGCTAATAGTTCACTTTCCAAAGGAAATTCACTAATAAGAATAAGAATATCTTCATTGTCATAAAAAAAACATTCTTTAACAACTGCTAGTACAGAACACATCTGTTCTGTACTAACAATGTACTGACAATGTCATCGTCAGTACATAGGGAACTTAGATTGTATTAACCTAAAACAATTGAATAGTCAGAGATAAAAATAAGTCAGACATTAAAACAATTATATTGATCAGTTACTGCTACGAGGTTCGCTTATACATAAAAATGAAAGTTTAGAATATCCTCTTTTAAATGGTATCAATATTATTGCATTTATAGATAATTTTTAATGTGTTATAAGCAGTTGAAAAAAATGACAATTAGCCGAATGTTGGCTATAGTACAGCCAGCACACACATGCAATAGCCGAATATTCGGCTGAAGGCAGTCCTAGGGTTAAGTTAGAGTTCATTTCTCATTTCTAATTTATCAAGGCTACCTTTGATCTGAATTATTACTGTAGGTCTACCAAGTCTGCAATAATTTACCCCAAGAGTTTTTCATTAATTTAGTTTAAAACATTTTCAGTGGTAATCAAGACCTGGTATTTTGAATCTTTCCTTGACAAAACGTGTTTTTAAACAGCCTCTACCATAGGACTACTCTTGGTACTGACTGGGGCTACTGGTCCTCAATCAAACTTAGCTAGGTCAGTACCTAGGTATACTTCCCATATCGTCAGGTCTATTTCAAGAATAGGTACTATAAATGGCTGGATATTTTCAACCTAACTTAGCTGTGTAAACTTGCGGGTTAGAAAATAAAATATAACCAATCTTGATGTACCCCCTCTAAGTTTTAATACCAGCTAGGCTCTACATGCTATTAATATCCTTTAAACTTAAGTTGTAGACAGCCTTATGTCAAATAGCAAACTAGAAAGAATAGCCTTAATCAAAATCGTGTTCATTCTCAGTGCCTTTGAGATATACATGTCAAAAGAGAAAAGAAAGGTCTCTGAACTTCCTCTGTTTTATTGTGTACAGGCCTATCCAGGCCTCCACCATAGCTTAGGCCTTAGATTCATAGCTTACTGTAACAGTCAACTTAGTTTGAGTTGGGTGGCCTATGATAGCATACTGGTATATGAAGTAGGTGATAGCATATGAAATGGGTTGATATCAATAAAAATAACAGTTTTTATCTGATTTACAAACACTTGAATGATAAGCACCTTCTGGAAACCATCCAAATATGCCTTATCTAAAACAAGATAAAGTGGAGTGTAATTTAAATTATATGTAGGTATTACACTTACCAATACTGAGGTACATTTATCTTTGTTGATGGACATGTCCTGTATTGAAAATTATTGTCAATGATACTTAACAATATCAAACAATTCAAATCACAACACACATACAAAACCTCTTAGCACATAAGTTATGTCACACTTTGGAGACGTGCTTGCTTGCGGTTGGGGCATTGACTAACTTAATAATCAGGTCAGAGGAAACATGTGCAAGAAGCTTGAAAAACTAAGTTGATTTGTTTTTTCAAGTCCTGTTGTTAGTGAAGTGTATGAAATAGGAGTGCATAGATAACATAATAGTCCGACAAAAATAAAACATTTTCTTCCATAAATTTGTTTAGGCCTAGGTATATAAAAATACAGGAAATAGTTTAGAAACCGAAAATCATTTGAAGTTTTTTTGTCTTTCAAGGTTATGTAATTCATCTGAATGCACATAATGCTCATTGCCTACCGATTAGTAGCTTAATACAGTAATATATATATATATTAATTATGTTAGTAACTTAATACAAATGTCCCTTAAGACATGGGTTACACACAAACAAAGCGAAAGACAAGGAACTAAAAAGTCAATTTGATAGGCCTACAGTACAGTTAAATGGTGTTAGAAACAATGTTTAAATAAATAGGTTACTACTGGTTAATTTTATCGACAGAAGGACAAACCATAGAATTAAGAGGTGCCATAGTTCTCTTTTGTGTAGGCCTCCCCCATGCTTTAAGTTGAAAACCACAATTTCAGTCCCCTTACTGAGAACAAATTTATTAGGTCTTTTTATAGCCTATTTTGACCCAGAAAATCTGGCATACCAAGTTCAACTTTTAGTCTGAATATAAGAGATTTATCTTACACCTAGTTGTTTCCGATGTTATTAAAACTATCTTTAATACATAATAAATAATCTTACCAATCCTAACTTTTTGTTTTAGGGAGCTCAGGCGTTTCGGTAAGGCTGTGTCCACCCTGCTGACGAGAGCCGCTGAGGAGAAGCGCGTCACGTGCGGACTCCGGCCGGCTATCAAGGTGCTGGAGATGGATCCCACGCAGATCCTGTTCTGTGTGATGCCGCACACGGACGATGCGGCCAAGCACATCCAGTCCGTCCTGCTACAAGCGTTTTGCTACGAGCACGACATCGCTATAATTAAGGTAAGTTGAGGCGAAGATTTTCACCAGGTATAGTTTCAGAAACAAAGAATTTCAAATGGTTGAGTTTGTTGAAATTTCAATATGCTTCTAGTAAACTTAGGTCACCAACGATTTGAAAACTTTTCTAAAATATTGTAATATTTAGAATATGTCAGCAAAATTGGTGTATTTAGATAATCATAACAGCACATTTTATTAAAAAATCTTTTTAGAATAATTCAAATAGCCTAGGTTGTATTCCAAAATGTTAAACCTCAAGGCATGCAACTAGGCATAGTTTCAATATAGCTGTAGCATTTGGATAACGAAAACAACTTTGATAAAGAAAACCTAATATTCCAAAAACTTGATTTAAGAGAGACTTTTTGTTGTATAGTGAAGTGTCTGGGATTTTATCAAGAAGCTTTGCTGATACAAAAACGATAAATATTCAATTTGACAATTCGGTAATATTCTGTTATTTACTCGGTTATTCGACATACAATAACAGCACATTCCCTGTAGGTGGACAGCGTTGAGAGGCTGAAGGACATTGTGGGAGCGGCGGACTGCAGCTGCGTCCTCATCCACAGGAACTTCAACCATCTGCTGTGCCTCGAGATAGAACTGGACCGGATGATCAACTCGCCGGAACACAGATTCGTGACGCAGCCTGTGTTCAAACTGCCCGCCAAGTGATCACCTCTGCTGTGTGAAAACTTTGTAAGTGTAATGTTTAGCTCACAATGTGATTGTTACTCGTAGTACTGCAGCGTTTAGCGAAAGGTGTCATAGGAGCAAGAATCAAGAATTAATTATTGCCGGGAGGCAATTACATTGGTAGTCAAGGGAATAGATGTTGAGGATAGTAATTTTTTATTTTAGTTATACAGCCAAAATACAAACATCATCTATATGCGTCAGAATGAGGGCTGATAAATTATTATTTCTAGGGTAACTTGCAACAGAATCAACAGAAATTAGCTACTGAAGAAATGTTTAATTCCCTTGGACCTTTTAGTTTAATTTTCAAAGTTTGACCGCTGAGTGACTTTCATACAGAGCCTAAGAGATAGATGCAACAAATGGTGTTAGTTAAGACTGATGTTTACTGGCCTCACCACTGCTTACTGGTGTTTCCGCGTCTATCAAAGCTATTGGAAAATGCTTTCTTATAATGTTTGTCTGATAAATCTTGTAAAAATTCTTAAAAAGGTTACCTTTTCAATGGCCCGAACATAATACATAAACTGCTTTTTGTTTATTATCATAACAACTCTCAACGACGTGTACAAATTGTTTACATGTTTTAAAAATTTTCCTTTTGATTATAATGATGTATGTGCAGCAATGCTTTGCGTTCAGAGAGAAATTTTCTTTCAATACAGCTTTTGTGAAAATTTTTCAGTGGTTTTGATGAACCTCCCTCCTATTTTAATTATAACATTTAACTAAAAAATTGAAAATAAAATTTGGTTTTAACCAGCCACCTTCAATGTTTGTTGGACCTTTCAGCCTCTATAACTAGTTTAGATAAGTTATTAAATTACTTGAATTGCAAACAGAATGTAACTTAAATGTAAAAACAACAAAGGTTTAAATATAGGTTTGTTAATTCATCATGTAAATAGAGTGAAGATTTTTGTTCTTCTTGTATATCACATTGTACACTAATTTACCTGTTTCTGAATTACAAAAATGTGAAAAATAAAGCATTATACGATTGAGTGAAATCTTCTTTACGTTGCATAAACTAACGAAATTTGTTTTCGGTTTCAGGTGGACATTTCCCTCTAATCGTGTGATTAGCCTGAACAACTCAGCCAGGTCATTGACCTGAGTCGGTTGGAGGATTTCTCCAAATGAACGACCCAGCGAACAAGTTCAGCTTCGGCTCTGAGCCACACATAGTAGCTTGTTCTCAGTCCCACTGCGTTGGGAACTACTGTAGCTGTACATGTGTAAACGAGACATCGAGGGTGCTTACCTGGACCGTGGGTTACTTGTTAAGATCTTATTGTAAATAATGATAGTTCTAGAGAAAACTGAAGAAATTGTATATGATTAACCCTTTGAGTGCCGTGGCATCATGGCCATTTCTTATGCATAAATTGCCGGGCTAATTTCAATGGAAAATGTAGTAGTTTACATAAAATATCATATAAAATACAATTTTAGAGGTATCCATGTAATTTTTTATTTATTTTGTTTATGAATAAATTCTCTATGAAATAGTATAAAGTAACTATAATCAGAAAATAAATTGGGGCTTAAAATATATTTTTTATATAAAACAAATTAAAAATTTGTTTGTTTTTCAAGTTTGACTTGCATAAACTATACTAAAAAATTTCATTTGATATTTTTCAACCCAATAGACAGAAAGAGCAGAAAATGCTGATCAAAACTGATGTATAAATCATCAATATCAGTTAATATTTGCAACAAAAATAAATGAAAATATGTTACAATTCAAAAAAGGCCCTAGGCCTAGGCTATGTGGTTACTAAGCAACGTTGAAGTATAATTTTGTAATATAAACAAATATTATATTTTAGTTTGTTGTAAACATGTTTATTATTACTAGTATATAAGAATTAGGCCTACCAAAGTAAATGAAATCCACAATAAACTAGAAAACAAAAGATGTATGTGTATCTTTTACTTTCACAAAAACTTAGTATCTACGACAATGACACTGTTTCCAAGATCATTGTAAACTAATTCCCGAAGGTTACTCAAGTTGTTTCTATCTATTCTGCTACTTATTTTTATTTCATACGTAAATAGGAAGTAAAAAACACTAAAATATAACCTCAATAACAATAATATAAGTGATATTTACGTCAACAACAAACATATAACATTACACAACAACAAATACAGACGACATCTGTGACAGAGATGACTAAATTAGGGTCTGCTAACAGACCAAAGGCAACAAAATTGCTATAGATCTGATAGCTGGAAGCTTCTGGATCAAAACAAAATACTTTGAAAGCCAGTACCTTGTTTTGATATGAAGTACTACGTAAAATACCGAGAGTCGCTGTCAGCGACGCTCGGCAATTTATGCGTAAACACATCGCGTCGCTGTGAGCGACGCTGTGGCACTCAAAGGGTTAAGTTATAAGTGAGATTTGCGTCTTGAGTATTTCCGTAAGTGAAAATGGATCTGTATGATGAAGCGTAGGCTAATTTACAACTAAGCGAAATCTTGTTGAGAAATATTATTGTAATTAAGGACTTGTTAATTGTGTTTTATCTTGTGAAATAAATGGAATGTTTTGACATTTTTAAGTAATTATTTTCCTAATAACCCGATATATTATTATTATTATTTTGTAAAGAACTTAAAAAGAAATAATACTGAAACAATAGCTTGGATTATAAACCTCTAGTTATCAAATAGTAATGTGGAATAGAAATCAATTTTGTGGTCCATAAATTACATGCTGCAACAGTAAAAAGGTAGCTTTGATTTGAAATGTTTCTTACATAATATAGTGAACTGAAGAATGCTGGACAATTAATTTTTTAGTGAGAATATATTACTCAGTACAATTGCTCACATTTTATTTGATGTTTTCTATTACCTAACAGAAGCACCAAGCAACACATACCCTCTCAATCCCATTGAAGTATTGTTTGTAATCTGAAGGTTTTCTAAGTTTCCAAACACTGTTGATATTGCCACTCAATTAAGTTCTACGTCCTCTTTAGAAACAGTGGCGGATTTAAGCAATTGCCGCCTAATGGCTATTAGGAAATTTGCCGCCCTCCCCCCCACTATATAATCTATGTCCTTTTCGCCGCCCAGGTTTACCCACATGTTGTATATCTTGTTTGGTTATTTTCTGATAGTATCTAAAGAAGTTAAGAATTAACTGAATGAATAAGTTTAAGAAATTTCTGTAATTTCTTAGTTGAAAAATCCAGTAAAATAATGTATAATTGACTTGATCCACAATAACACAGTTTAATATTCAATATAGCCTACTCCAATGACCCTAGAGACAGCCCCTAGAGACAAATGTTGGTGTTAAAAGCAGTAAAGCAGTGCTAGTGCTACTTTAAATAACAAAAAAATCCTTCAAAAAAGGCCTAAAAATCCCTTCTTATAGTTCATCAAAACGTTAATTTTTACACCAACGCATTGACTACTGAAAATTATAATGAATAACCTATGAATAAGATATGATGACACTGTAGCCTTAAAATTCGTAATTCGGACCATTAGCCTTAAAATTCTGACAATTTTAATCCTGAATTAGCGCTTTTCAATACAGTTTTTCAGTCATTTTGTAATTTATACTTTTATACAAAGAATTGTTTATATGTTTTAGACGATCAAAATATAAAATTAATTGATGTAAGCCTATAACCTTCATAAAACTCTACACATTTTCAAACACTTCTTTTAGTTTCACCTCCATGATGTTGTAAATCCAATGCATTAAAATATAATACCTACAGAAGTCACTACTCTCTTACAAAAATAATCTTCAAAAAGCGTGTCGTCATATTTGGTATTTTGTCCTGTTGTGGTGTCAACTTGTTGGTGGGACGGTGTCATTCGATGTACAAGGCGGCTTGTTTTCAACACTATTTCCAAAGCTATATTAAAAGGGTGTTTTCATTTAACTCAAATCATAACTTTGCTTCGAGATAAACAATAAAATTACATATAAAATATGACTTAAGATTATAAAGTTAAGTTTACCATCATGATTCGCCTAAAATGTGACAAGATATTAATTTAAAGACTTCAAATATCACAGTTTTTCATTGAATGAAATGGGAGATTTTGACACCGTTCCACCCAGTATATATATATATAATAGAGGTCTCGCCTGGAGTAAAAAACTGCAGCCTACATGCTGACCACCATTTTGACCCTCTGTCAACTATGCTCCCATGGCAACAACCAGTCAAATCCTCTCTTCACAAATTATGTTAGTCTTTACTTGTCTTTGGTCAGATGTTTTGCTTAACAAAATATCCTCCACAATGAACGACTATGTGTGGTAGCCTTTGATGGTAAGAATAAGATGGCTAAAATAACTTTCTTTGTTACCTTGAGTTTGAAAATGAAACGACAATATCACTGTAGTCTAAATTTTTGTTATTGTCATCTCAAATTCGATTGTTTCAACATTTATCATCCGTCTATGGTTGGACGTAGTCATAGTGGCGCAGTGCCTGATGTAGTTCGTGACTTGCCACCCTTTCTCTGTAGCGTAAATTACGCAAGACGATTAAATCGTCTTGTCGCTAGTACGGATGAATGACAAATGCATTATGACCGCTTTGAGGAACTGCAGTGTGAGGGACTGCAAGCGTTATACATTAGTCTCTGGTTACTAATTTTACCTTTAAAAGGGCGGCACACCGTCATTGTCATCCGTTTTCGTCAAAATGTTCCGCGTTTCAACATTTCTTTTGTAAACAACTTATTAATTTTCTGTAAATTTGCCGCCCCTAAAAACTTGCCGCCCTGGGCTACAGCCCCTATAGCCCCCCCCTAAATCCACCGCTGTTTAGAAATGTCATATTTTGCAACCCACTTTAATTGACACTAACTCCTCAATGAAGGATGGAAATCTTCCAGAATCACCGAAGAATATTTGCACCCCAGGCTTAAGATACTTATAAACCAATACATCAGGTCGTAGTTTTTACGGAAGTCATACAACATGTTTCCAACAAAAATTACATCATATTTGTAAAGAGCTCGTTCAACTATGTCGTCAACAATGATTTGAATGCTCTTGAGATCGACACCATTCAATTCAGCATTCATTTTAGTGGCCACTGCAGCAACTATCAAATTACATGTATATACTGTCATTTGGTATCTTTTAAATAAAGGGTCTTACATTTGTTGTTTTTGGTAGAATGGTTATACAGCCTTGGTGCACAAAACTTTTTTATATAATATAAGAAACATCATTAAAGGTCGTACTTAGGGGTGTGCGAGTAGGGATGTTTTTATTCGAGTCGAGTTGTGCCAATTATTTTCGAGTTTTAAATATTTTCAAGCGAGTATTTGCCATCAGTTGTTAGTTTAAAATAGTGTAATGGGGTTTGGATACCACCCTGGTTTTGATCATCTAAACATAGTAATCTAACTAATACATGAGTAGCAATACAAAGTTTTGGCCAGTACAATCAAACTGGATTACATATTGACAAACAAAACACGGTTTGTCATTCGTTTTCGGCCGATAAAAAACGGTCTGGTTGTCATTTGGCCAATATAACCTGGTCCAGACATCGCTTATAATCAATATTAGATGGCGAAATCGTTAGTTACCCCTGATATCAAATTGCCCGGTCGCCACTTTTGCATATAATGTATGCTGTCAACATTTACGGACAATCACATAATTGACCGCTGAGTGACAATTAACGAACAAGTACACATTGAACTGGGGCCTCGGGGGTTGAATTTTTGCATATGTTTACGCGGTCCGATTATCATTTTCGACCGATTTTACGTGATGCGATCGCCTTGTGCAGCTGTTACCACGCGTTTTAGCCGGTTGCAATCATTAGCGATCGTCCGGAAATCGGCTCGAAATACTCGCTCAAACTTTTGAGTATGTTTGATTTTCAAAAATTATAATACGGACATGTTTAACTCTATAAATATAGTTACATAGTTATGGACGTCGCACAGTGGGCTGAAAGTCTAAATACCCCCGTCACAGCAAACCTGCGTACTCAGTGAATTTCCAATGCATAATAATATCTTAATACCACATAAAGCTGGATAGTAAGTTTCATAAACATATATTCACAAATAAGTGATATATACAATTTTAATTATTCTCCATAAGCATAACATTGGGGATGAGTACGTAGGTTTGCTGCAACAAGGAACAAAAAATATGTGTTTTCATGCAAATATCAATATAAATCACCTAGGTGAAACCACATCCCAAGTTTCATCAATATACAATCATAAATAAGCGATATATACCATTTTGATTTTTCTCCATAAGAATAACATGGGGGATGAGTACGCAGATTTGCTGCAACAAGGATCACAAAAAATGGTTGTTTTTATAAATATTAATATAACTCAACAAGGTGAAGCCAAATACCAAGCCAAATAATTTTAAAAGTTTTATTAAATTATGTTCATAACTAAGGGAGACATTACATTTTACTTATTCTCCATAAGAATAACATGGGGGCTGAGTACGCAGGTTTGCTGCTACGGAAATAATCGGTAAAAATTTCCGTTTTGTGCAAATGACAATAGACCACAACCAGATGAAGCCGTATACCAAGTTTCATTAGTATTCGTTCATAAATAAGCGAGATATAAAATTGTTCTTATTCTCCATAAGAATAACATTGGACAACGTACTGCGTTTAGCACTTTCAATATCTCTGTAACCATTTGACGTAGGGAATGATCAAAACACCAAATTGTGTGTTTTTTAAGCTGAAACTAATGGTGAAAACTAAAACTACACTTTTTAAAATATTTTATGTAAAAACTTCAAAAACCCCATTTTGGGGTACAAACCCCCCCTCTAAATTACCACTTTGGATGGGGCGATCTGTCTGGTTTTCGAACTTAAAGTCATAAATGATGCTTTACACGATTGTACCGAATTTCATCCAAATCGGACCATTTTTACGAGAGTTATCGCACCCACGGACACACACACACACACACACACACACACACACACACACACACACAACACACACACACACACACACACACACACACACACACACGCACGCACGCACGCACACGCACTCACACACACACACTCACACACACACACACACACACACACACTCACACACACACACTCACACACACTCACACACACTCACACACACTCACACACACTCACACACACACACACACTCACACACACTCACACACACTCACTCACACTCACTCACACACTCACACACTCACACACTCACACACACATACAGTTTCGAACGAATGGTGTTTTTGGGATCTGGGGACCGAAAAGTTATCATGGTCCCGGGCCTAGGTCTTAACATGCCGACTACGGTACAAGCTTCTCCCTATAGGGGAAATTCACTAATAAAATCAAAGAAAAAACTGCCATTTAATTCAAACAGAATGAATGAAATTAAAGAGAACTGATAAATTACTAAATTCCAGGAAAATAGAATGAATCAAGAGATAAAATAGAGATAACGTCAGTCCAGGCGCCAGGGTGGCAGGGTGGCAAGGTCGGTCTCAAGGTCATCTCGCTCGTCCAATGACCAGCGCCTGCAAACTTGAACAAAAACCTGCAATACACGCATGTATTGCCGTCAACCTCAACTAAAATAGAAGGCGCTGTCAAACTAACGCGAGCCGCTGAACAAGTGAAGTGATTTCTCAGAATACTGAATTGTTTGTTTTGTAAGCTGAATTCAATGGTGCAAACTAAAATTTGGGTTTAGCAAGAACTATGTCAAAAGTACAACAAAAAAACATGTTTGGGGTAGGAAACCCCTTCAAAACCTCTCTGCGGTTGGATCAATCCGTCTAGTTTTCGATGTAGCTTTACATTTATGCATCAAGTTTCATAAAGATCGGACCTTTTTTGCGAGAGTTTTCACACCCTCGGACAAATTTGTAGATACAATTTTTTGCTTACATTTTACTTGGAGTTATTCTACTACAACTGTTATATTCCTAGATGTGGACGTTTTTGTTAGTAATAGCAAAGTTAAAACTAAACTCCATGTAGGAAACTAATCAAATGCAGTATTTGCTTACCAGGGCTGCCATCCCAAATGTGAAAGTTTGTATAGATATTTGTGGCTCAATCACGCTCTAACCACTGAGCTGATTGAGCTGAAATTTGGCAGAGAGGTGCTTGATAGTCCTGAGTAACATATTGGAGTTGCGAAAATCGTATAGGGCTTTGCCCCATGGGGTTCAAAATTCCCATGTATTCCTTATGGACATTCATTTTTGTTTAAGCTGATGAAAATAAAAACAGCTGATCTTGATTCGGAGTAGTTCCACGGGCTAACCACAGAATGCAGCACACACACGACTGTCATAGTTATAGCAAATTAGTTCCACGGGCTAACCACAGAATGCAGCACACACAAGACTGTCATAGTTATAGCAAATTTACCGTATAGGGAAGAAGCTATTGCCGTAGTCGGCATGGTAAGACCTAGGCCCAGGACCATGATAACTTTTTGTTTTGAGGTCCCCAGATGCTAAAAACACCATTCGTTCAAAACTGTATATTTATATATGCGTGTGTGTGTGTCCTGAGCACGTAACTCTCGTAAAAACGGTTCAATTTTGATTAAATTTGTTACAAACAACTAGAGCAACATTTATGACTTCGAAAACCAGAGAGATCGACTTATCCGAAGGGGTATTTTTATTTTTTTTTTTTGGGGGGGGGAGGTTTGTACCCCAAAAATGGGTTTTTTAAATTGTTTACATACAATCTTTGAAAAAGTCAAATTTTTGTTTGCACCATTGGATTCAGCTAAAAAAACACACAATTTGGTGTTTTGATCATTGCTCTCATGTTTTGATCACTGGTCTTTAAAATTGGTTGCAGAGATACTGAAAGTGCTAAACACAGCAATTTTATATCTCGCTTATTTATGAACGTATACCGACGAAACTTGGTATATGGCTTCATCTGATTGGGGTCTATTGTTATTTGCACCAAAACCCTTTTTTTTACTGATGGTTCCTGTTGCAGCAAACCTGCGTACTCAGCCCCCATGTTATTCTTAGGGAGAATAAGTAAAATATTGTCTCCCTTGATTATGAACATAAATTAATAAAACTTGGTATCTGGATTCACCTAGTGGAGTTCTAAAAAAATGTGCCTAAAATCCAATTTTAGTTGTTCCTTGTTGCAGCAAACCTGTGTACTCAGCTCCCATGTTATTCTTATGGAGAATAATTAAAATGATAAATATTGCTTGTTTATGAAAGTATATTAAAGAAACTTGGAAATTCGCTGAGTATGCAGGTTTGCTGCGACAGGGGTATTTATTTTTATTAAGAACAAATTTAGTTTGTTTTGATCCCAATACAACAATAAGTAAATTCATTATAATAACAACATTGGAATTTTTTAAAAGTAATATTTACTCGATTAATTTTAGATAGTTTACTAATTGTTACATGATTTTAGTATGAAAGTACTGTGTTTATTGAAAGGATAGTTTCGTTTCTAGTTTTATTTGATCAAAAGTAGGATTTATTCATAACTTGTCTTAGTAATAAGTTAATAACTTCATTCATCTGCAGCTGCAGCTACATTAAAAATGTACTTCTACTTCTACTTTTTAGGTGCGAATATTTGGATATTCCCACCTAAAAAAGAAGTAGAAGTAGAAGTAAATTTTTAACATTTTTTTCATTCGAGCTGAAATTAGATAAAAGTCAAGTTTTTTATTTATTTTAATTTTTTTTACTGATTTAATAATTATAATTCTCCGCTTCCCTTAGTACATTTTTTTTGTTGCTTTTTTTTACATTTTTTGGTCATGGGTACTTTTTTAAAGGGTTTTTCTGTCAATTTAAATACATATTATCATATGTTAAAAACCCAATCTTGAGTTGCTTTATTAGTTTATTGCATACCTGAACAAAACCCTACCCAATGTGAGAGTATTAATTTACTATAATTATCGTCAACATATACAAAAGTACACTTAATCGCATATTCGTCCAGGCTTTTTGTAAATTACGGCCAATCCCGGGATTGTTTTTTCCAATCCTGTAATCCCGGGATTGAAAATATCGTCCGGGGTTGGATTCCCTACTCAGGGTTCAATCTTAGGCCCTTTTCCGTTTCTTGTCTTCGCAAATGATCTTCCATCTTCAGTAAGTCATTTTAATCTCCTAACATACGCTGATGACAGCTCATGCATTATCAAACATGAGACTCATTATAAACTTGCAAAAAGACTCAAAACTGACTTTGATTTAATGAGCTCTTGGTTTAACTGTAATGGTCTTCTTCTTAATAATAATAAAACTTTTGCCATACATTTTTATTCCAATTATTCAAATACTAAACAATCAGATGATTCCTATATTCACAATATTATCAATACATCTCAGAATGGTAAATTTCTCGGATTACAGCAAGAGTCTACATTAAAATGGAACCTTCACACCTCTCAACTGGTAAAACGATAAACAAAGGCCATTTCGTTTTCCGCACCCTATCCAGTACTGTAGACATAGCAACCTTCAAAATGGTATATTATGCTTATATTTTTTCCCACCTAACATATGGTGTAATCTTCTAGGGCAACTCGCAGTCCAGTGATACAGTACCGGTATTTAAAGTTCAGAAAAGTATAGTACGCACAATGATGAATAAAAACCAGTCTACTCCCAGCAAACCTCTTTTCAAATAACTGAACATCTTGCCACTACCCTGTATTTACATCCTATACACACTTCTGTTTGTAAAAAATAATCAACATAAGTTTGCTTCAATAAGTTCAAATCATAATTACCCAACAAGAAACTGAAAACTTTTATATCCACTCCACAAGTCAGCTGCTTTTGAGAGGAGACTGTCATACCAGGGTATTCGTCTTTACAGTAAGCTGCCTTCTCAAATAAGAAACATTCAAAGTTCTCATGCTTTTAAGAAAAAGAAAAAGCTTATTAAGTATTTAATTGAAAATATGTTTTACAGTGTCAAAGAGTTTCTTTTATAGAAAATGTCATAAAAATCTCAGCATTGTATTACTTGTTATGTTCTTGTCCACCATGCATAACATTTATGTAATGTAATTGTCATTAGATTTAATTAATTGACTTAGTTACCTACCTACCATTAAGGTATTACCTTTGTATATGGTGTAATTTGTGACTGAATAAATAAATAAATAAATAAATTGATACCAGAAATGATGTAAACAATTTGGATGATAGTGTGACTGGGTGGTTCTCTATAGATTGGGTGTTCTTATAGTAAAATCCTAACTTAAACTGTATTATTGAAACTCATAATAGCGATGGATTTGAATTTATTTTTTTATTTATTTGGACTTTACCTATCGCTTCTAGTGTTTAAAACTACACTACGTTTCGGGAGGTAAGGAAACTCCTCCCGTTATCAAGTGAACCCTACTTACATCTAAATATCAAGTTCTTACACCTAACTAATTACCTACATTTTTTTTTGATTTTCAACAATAGGTTAGAAAATTCAAAAAAAATTTAGGTTTGCTAGCATAAAAACCCATTTTTGTGTTCCTAGTTGCAGCAAACCTGCTTACTCAGCCCCAAAGTTATTCTTATAGAGAATAATTAAAATTGTATATATCGCTTGTTTGTGAATATATTTTGATGAAACTTGGTAAGTGGCTTTATGTAGTATTAAGACATTTATATCTTCATTGGAAATTCACTGAGTATGCAGGTCTGCTGCAACGGGGGTATTTTTATCCATGTATCGAGTTCATCCATGGTTATAAAATTAACAAATATTTGAAAACAACTATGCCTAAATGTTTAAAGATCACTTTACATTATTTATAAACAGAACTAAGGTTGTACTTTTTTTAAATAATTTGATTAAAAGACAATTAAATTACATAACTTTAGTCATATTTAAAATTCAATCACATCTTAAATGATTTATTAAACAACAAATGCTCCCACCCATATTCATTCTTTGGTCACCATTCATCAATAAAACAATTAGAGAATTATATTAATCAAATCAATTTACCTTCTTAGAATACATCAGATTGTTTAAGATTAAATAATAAATGATTTATTACAAAGTTCACTGCTAAATTCTTGGGACAGTTTCAATTTCACATCGCTGCCTAAACATCAACACTGACTTAAGTTTATCTTAGAGCCACAGCAAACTGTGAACTGATAAACGTCTACCAATAAATCACTTCTAAAGTAAATACATATCAAATGCAAGATGATAGATTGCTGTATCAACAAAGATTCATTCAAATTGTATATCTACTATTCAGCTTCACTTATTAGTTTTACTTTACTCTAAGTTTAGTGTAATAAGGAGTGGCATTGTGTTTTTGTACACTGTTATATTTTTGTAGATGCAGCACGAAGTTGTGACAGTAAATACGTTTAATTTCTATATATTTTACAGATAAAGATTTACTCTTAAAACAGCCCTGTCAAATCAAGTTAGTCAGATTTTTAATAGCAATTCCCACAATGTGCAGTTTATTTAGTATCCAGGGTACAATTTAGGGGAGGTATACAGTCTGTAATATAAATAAAAGGCTTGTGATTTGCAGTAGAGTATTATAGGAGCCTTAGATTATAAGGTTGCTGTAGCTGTATGCTACCTATAAACTTATAATCGATCATACACTTCACTAGAGCAAGAATAAATTCTTATGCGTTTATGTATGTAGCTTTGTTTAGTACGTCTCTATTTGGAAAAAAAATAGTGAAATTAATAAAGTAGAAGCTCTCTTAACCGACCCCTTCGTGACCGGGCCATGGTCGGACAACGAAAAAGGTCGGTTAAACAGAATAATACCGGAAACATCAGTCACAATAAGTGTTAAAAACAATCAAACTTGTGAAGTATGGTAAACATATTGAGAGCAACTGACTGAATTTGACTGTCTACAGACAAATGTAATCGACCTGTTATAACCTGGAAGGTATTTGCAGAATAAAATCCGACATTAGCTGCTGGGGCGGAAGTTTGTCTGTTCTTGGAAGACAGTCGGTTGATCCGAGGTCGGTTAAGAGAGCTTTTACTATAGATCAATTGATGAATTTAAATTCAGTTCTATTAATGAGTTTAACACGTTAGCTTCATCTGACATGTTTAATGCGTTGGCTGCGGCAGACCCCAATCGGGTTTTTTTCTCAATACAGAAACTTATGCAAATTTCATGTTTAAACATGTTTGTAGCAGCGAAAGTATTAAACATGAAAATTGCATATACTTCCCTGATTAGTTTTTTAACAGGTATAATTTATTACTACCCACAACCAATGGGTTCAGTTTTGAACAATTTTATAACCATGTAATAAAGGGCCATACACATATATTACATAATGCACTTAAGGGGGGGGACGGGGTATGGTATAGCATTATGTGGGGGAGGGGGGGGGCGTTAGGATCAACGTTACGTCACTCACACATATTAACTCTAAGATCTGGTGCACTCCCGTATCTCTTGATACTGTTACATATCTTTCAAAATACAAAAAAATAATCAAATTGATATCTGAATCAAGGTTACAGTTAGTTATATACAAATTTTTCCGTCATACTAGTTTAATAACAGTTAAACTAAAAGTAAATACATAACGTGTTTTGAGTAAGTTCTGTATTCCGTTACACCTGTTTTGTGTTTTTTTGTTATGTAAAATCATGACTTGATACAGCAATATGCCACCCATATCTTTGTTTTTGAAGTCTTTTGTTTTGTTTTTGTGCCTATCTACGTCAGCATAAGCGTAATTTCAGTGTTTTGATTGGAGGGGCAAACATAGTCGTGATCGTGATTATTGTGACTTTTCATATAGGTATAATAATATTTTCTCCAAATTATTGGGGGGGCAACTGCCCCCCATGCCACCCCCGAATTACGCCTATGTACACCAGTGGCATTTTTTTAATGTTTTGATAGGGAACGGTCCAAACCCTAGTCTTGTTACTATCTAAGCTGTTTTGTATTTGTATTAGTTATAATTAAAATAAGTTTGTTGTTGGCTTAGATAATTTATTTTGTTTTCTATATTATTAGAAACTACATATTTTGTTTTTAAATAAGTTATTAAAAAATGTTGTTAAAAGAAATATATTAAAAGTTAAATGATTCATTGAAATCCATATTCCAAACTGCTAATAAAACTATGTTTAAAAGGGTTAAGCTGTTTTCATGCCTACTACGATTGAGTTATGTAACACATTAGGGGGAGGAGAGTCAAGCATTATGGTGCGTTGCATGGGGGAGGTGGGGATTTGAAATGACAACAAAATGTGTTACATACTAAGTGTATGGCCCCTATGCAGGAATTTGTGACATATCTTATACATCTAAATTTTAAGCAGAGGTTAATCCCACTCACATATTTGTGGGTGACATTTTTTCAACAGTCAATGTGTTGAATATTAGTACCTGGGGTATAATATACTATCCTATACTCAATAGGAGTACAGGATAGGATTTTCTTGATATAGAATAAAAAGTGTATATCGATTATAATCGGTCACATAAATTGTTGATTTCAAACACTGCAGGTCTTTAATGATAGGGGAGGGTTTATTGTACTTTATTTTATTTGTTGAAGAATGCAATTACACCACACTGCTTGGTTTAGTATAATCAAACTGTTTCAAATAACGTTTTGCATATTAAACTGGTACTGCTATTTTTGATAGCTATAGTTAAAATATTGGTGTGGCAATGGCAATGAATAAAACAAATTTCACTTTATAACGTTTATGAGTATAAATAGATCATACCCTAGTAATAAATTATTGACACTTTTACTCTTAAATGTTTAATGGCTAAAAAATACAAACTATCTACAACTTAGTTTCCAAACACAAATATAACTCATTTTCAGGTCATTAAGTTTCATGTACTTTTCACTTATTTCATATTCTGCAACTTTTTCAACAAAATGTTTGTATTCATAAAAGAATTTCATATGCCTTCCGGGATCCCCTATGAATATGGTGACGTTTTCACTGAGTAAATCGAGAAGCCATTTGATTAACGTATTGTTAAATTCTTCATTATAGAACATGTCTCCAAGAAGAACACAATCATACTTGGTTTGTGAAGGAACACGTCCAATCAAATTGTCTGTGGTAATTTTTATAGTGTTAGGTTGGCACCTGTTTAAACCTGCATTCAGCTTGATTGCTACTGCAGCAACTGAAATATGAAAGAACTGTTACAAAACATCACAGAATATTGTAGGTAAATTGTATTAAAGTATCATACAAAGTTTTGGCTGATGGTAAACTTATATAACTCAAAGTTGTTTTGATAAATCAAACACAATTCGGAAAATCCACAGTTGATTTCAAAATGTACTATCCAATGCACACTGTGGATATGACATACAGTGTAACGATCAGTGATAAATTAATAGTTACAGTGATAACAACATGTTATTAGAAAATAATTTAACTAAGTAAAAAAAAAAATAGTTGAAAGGAAATCTTTTGAAGCTTTCCTTGCACTCTTTAAAAGAATTTTAAGAAATTGGAAAATTAAATAATTTATTTTCAGGTTGTAACTATGTTTTTAACTAAGAAAATTGAAATGTTTTTCATAAATTAAGTTTGCTATCTAAGTTTTGTAACAATTACAATATTTTTTATCCTAATAATACTGTGATGTATAAATATTAAATGTATGCACATTAAATCCTATAAATGACTCTGAACCTGACAATTTATGGAACAAAGGAATTTTTGATTTAGTTTGATGTGGTTAGAATCAGTGTTCAAAATCATAAGAAATCTGTAAAAAATGGTTCTGTGCTTCATGACATGGCAAATATGTCTGTCTAAGAGCTGATAAATTGAACCTCAGTGTTTCTCCGTCCTTAATAACCTGAACCATGAATGTGTGGTTATTCACAACTAAAAAAATATAATTTGTACAGATGGAAAAATAAATTATTTTGTTGGAATTGTAAAACGTTTAAACACATGTATTTTACCTGGGTGCGTTTTTAATGTTTCAAAAATTCATAACTAATGTTTAATAATATTTAGTAATACTTTAAAAACGATTAATGAAAAATCGTTGATAGTTTTAAAATATTATGATGAACTAGGCAAAAATGTTTATAAAGTACACTAACTTGGATCTACGTCATTGGCTGTAACTGATGCGGCTGATCCTAGTTTGGCTGCTGCAATGGCCAAGGACCCACATCCACTACCGACGTCCAATACATGTTTTCCTCGAATAATGTGTTTGTTGTCCAGCAAATATCTGAATATATAAAAAACAAAACAATATCAACAAATTATTTGGTTTGCCTGAAACTCCGATTTTATATTAGACACATCTGAAATAAAGTTGGGGCGAAATGGTAACGAGTATTACCCACTCTGAAATAGGGGAAGAGATGGACTTTATTTATTTATTTATTTCAGTGGCAAATGCCAATATTTACAATGTTTACAATGTTTGTTAATACATTCAATCATAACCCTACAACAAACAAACAATTATAGTGAACCCAGACAAAATAAACGGTATCAGGAAACTGACACATACTTTCTCCCTTTTAGCCCAACTTTAATGCATAAATTACTTTTTATTTACTAAATACAGAATACAAAGCACGGTCGAATGTACAGAAAATCTTGTAAACAAGTTGTTTTTAAAAACATTCACCCAAATCCCTGCTTTGGAGGCACTACAGAATCAATTGCTACACTCGTGGTTTTAAGAGGGGAAATGCCCCCTATTCCCCCCAGAGTTATTAAGGGGCCATATATTTCGAATTACCTCTGTTGGTTAATGGTAAATTGACAAGCATATCAAGTTTGAATGATATTGATCAGTAAATAAGAGAGTAATAGTAATTTTTTTATTCCCCATAAGAATAACATTGGACAACGTACTGTGTTTACCGCTAAATGAAAATTTAAATTTTCTCCGAAACCAGTAATCATAGAATAGTAATTAAAAATACTAACACGCACGCACGCACACACACACGCACGCACGCACGCACGCACACACACACACACACACACACACACACACACACACACACACACACACACACACACATACGCACGCATAAGCTGTTATTAGATCCGAGTAATAATCCAGCCATATTAGATCCGGCAGAAGGAGTCGATATTCGGCCTTACAAATCATCACTCTTACTTAGTATATAATACCAAGCAACAATATCACATTCTGAGTAGTGTAATTTAAAGTTTAGTCGTATGTATTTTACGTTCACTGTTAGATCCGGTATGTAAGTCGTTATTAGATCCAATGATGGGTGTGTACGTCAGTGTTAGATCCGATGGTCAGTGTATGTCGTTATTAGATCTGATGATGTATAAAGCTGTTATTAGATCCGATGATCAGTGTATATCATTATTAGATCCGAATATGAATGAAAGGGGCTGAAGACGGATTTATGCAATCATTTCAAATGTCATGCTCAAATCAGATAAATGTATTTTTTGAATATTTTAATAAAATACTATCGATTTTTTATTTATTCGGACTTTACCTATCGCTTCGTTGTGTAGTTTTAAACTCTAGAAGCGATAGTTAAAGTCCAAATAAATAAAAAAAATAAATTCAAATCCATCGCTATTATGAGTTTCAAAAATACAATACTATCGTAACTAGAGTAAAAGATTGAAAAATAAACGGTATCAGGAAACTGACACATAGTTTCTCCCTTTCAGCCAAACTTTAATGAATAAATTACTTATTGTTTACTAAATATAGAATACAAAGCACGGTCGAATGTACAGAAATTTTGTAATCAAGTTGTTTTTAAAAACATTCACCAAATCCCTCTTTTAGAGGCACTACAGAATCCATTGCTACACACGTGGTTTTAAGAGGGTAAATGACCCCTATTCCCCCCAGGGTTATTAAGGGGTAACATATTTTGAATTTCCTTTGTTGGTCAATGCTAACTTGACTAGCATATCAAGTTTGGACGAAATTGACTGGTAAATAAGAAAGAAATAGTAATTTTTGTATTCCCCATAAGAATAACATTGGACAACGTACTGCGTTTACCGCAAAATGAAAATTTAAATTTTCTCCGCAACTAGTAATCGTAGAATAGTAATTCAAAATACTAAATTATTAGGTTTTTAAGCTCTATTTAGTGGGGAATAGTAATATTTTTTTATATTTATGTTTTTTTATGAAAAATTAAAAACTGAATTTTTGATATTATAAGTCTTGTGATTTCTGAACCCGTATTTTTACAGAAATGCTGGTGGTGTCATTTTGTTGAAAAACTAAAGTTCTACAAACGAATCAAGTTTAATCAAAATCCTTAGCGCTGTTTTTGAGAAATATTAATTATTCATGTTTCTGGCGGTTTTTGGGGGATAACTATCCTTAAAAATCAAAAATTCCAAAAAATGTAAAAACATCTGGATATATCGTGGATTAGTATCTACATACCAAAATTTATAAAAATCGCACCATTGGTTAGGGCTCTAGCTTTGTACGCATCCATACAGACAGACAGACAGACAGACACACACAGACATCACGTAAAGATCACTTTTTTGGGTTCAGGGAGCACTAAAACGAATATTTCCACTATCAACTCAAATTTGAAAATTTTGACGAAAACGATACTTTCTCCATATACTATGTATAAGGGGGAGAAAGTAAAAGGCTAATAAGGGATTGAGGGTATTGAAGGTTTCAGAGTCACGAATGAAATTCATGTTGCCTCATGTTGTTAGTATTAGTTAAATATTTCCTCACTTTGCAAAAAACAGACTTTTATAAATATAATGTGAGCCGTAAAACATAATTGTCTGTCTGCATGATAAAACATGGTACATAAATATAACCATTGTAAAAAATATGAATTAAACAAGAAACGGTGTACATGACTGCCTGTGCAATATAATCACAATGTGGTCCAAATAAGTATTTTCCGTAATTTGAAAACATGTTGTTACAGTCCATAGACTACTCCAACATACCAACTCATACCTCACGTGCGGCTTTATATACCCCAATCATATTGGACAATGCTCAAAGTCTGAACACCACAACCTTAGACTTGTCAGTGTGGATTAATTCAAACTTATAACCATATTTATTCGAGGAGATCCATTTTGAACATAATTAAACAAGGATGATTGATTATGCACAGTGTTCAGCTTGGCCAGTGAAAAGCATGTAACAACAATGCAGTGACCGGCCAAGCTAAACATGACGTACTATACAAGTTATATCAAGTATTTATACCAGACCAAATCAAATTAATCGAGTCTATATAAATCTGAGTAACTGGAAAAGGGCAGAGTGTAGGTAAGCCGCCTCTTTAAAAGATGTAAACAAGTTTATCAAGATTAATCAACTTTAAAGTAAATTACCTTATGAAGTTTGATCAGCTGTCAATAAAGTCAAACTTATCTAGTGTGAAGGTAGGTTTTATGCAATCATACCTTATTGAGTAATTACAAAACAGTAAATGTCATTAATACCGTCAGTTCAACAAAAAGAAAAATTGTTTGATTAAAGCCTCAATCATTGGCAATTGTATTCCTTTTATAGACCTAGTAATCCATGTGCAAGATCCTAAGGCAAACGATCAGAAGGCCTACTTGACAGTTATGGGCACACTTGACTACACTTGATAATTATGGATGCATATGACCAGAAGTGATCGACAAATTTGATCAGGGGTAATATTATTATTTAAGTCTCAACACATTCTCGGAGGATTTGAGTATTATAATGACATCTCTCTTAAAGGGCAAAATATCTTTAGGAAATTTATTTCATATAACATAAATACTGGATGTTAAACATATCACTTGTTATTGCTTTATGACCAATTTTTGTTAGTCCCACACAACACATGATATTATTAAATACGTACCAGATATGTATCATTGCAACATAGATTATGTATCAGGTACGTATTGTTACATATTATCAAGGTATCTTCAACGTATATAAAAAGTAAAAAAGTCCTACTTCCTCTCATATCATAGTTATGTATTTAAAACATAACAAAATAATGTACATGATATGTTGCAAAATAATGTGCCACCAACATTGCACAGTTACATTTTGTAAATATCACAAAATAATGCATATAACCAACTTGAATATACAGTTATTCACATTATCTGCCCCTTTTGGCTTTTTGGGAAATACTGATTTTGGAATTAAGGACAGAGGACAAGATAAAATAGGAATGGAAAATCTAGTAGTTAAATACCTTTACCCTGAATTATTTTTAGCTACAAATTAATTGATGTCCATTAAAGAGGTAGTAAGTACTTTATTCTTAAAACATTAATGATTAAAAATATGAAATAAAACATCTGTGTTGTACTTTCATCCATTGCTACTAAATTTATTATTTAAGAGAAAGAATAACATATTACATTCATCAAATCTAACTAAATATAGTCTTAACAATCCTTTTACTATTTTCCCTTTTTTATGAAGGTGACATTAAGGGACAACACATTTATGTATATATGAGTCTGTGATAGATATATCCATTTCAGCTCAAGTTAAACGGTTTAATACTCAGTTTTATATTCGTACAAATTATAAAATAGAATTAGATTTGTCTTCTTAACATCAACCCACAACAAATGAATAGCAGTCAAATGAAAATATACACAATATTTATAATATTTAATCATAAAGTGTTTTAGTTCAGTTGTAATGCAGTCTAACTACAAAATAATTTTCAATTAGCTAACTATAAATTATTTTATTCTATCTAATTTGTGTGTACAATTTGTTTATTGTTAAGTAAACTGGGAAAAATTAAAATTACTTAATCTTGAAAATTGTTTTTATTACAAATAATTACAAAAATTTAAAACTAAGGTCTCTAACATATGCCTAGTTAAATGGTCAGAAGGCTTGGTCAGGTACTACTGCGATTGGTCATCAGGAACTGTGATCTTTCACTTTATTGGCTGTTTCCTGGAAAACACATGAAAACAAAATTACTGGTAGTTTTAGAAGCTACCACCATACTTTTCTGAACCATAAAATTTACTGGTGTCATCGTGGGGAGTTCAGAAAATTTCTATCAATAACCAGCTTCAAAACTCAAAAACTGTTCAACCCTAACACTTTGTGGACACATATTGGTTAACTCACCCATTGGATAGCTTAAAAATAATTTTCATCTTTTTGGGTTTGCAATCCTATTTTATTCAATCAAATTAAATTGAAATGTCAGATTTTTATATTGACTGTATTGTTGTAAACTTTGTGTAAACATTATTGCACAGGAGCATTTGAAACAGTGGTATAGATTTTTTGAAAAAGGTTTACAAAGTGCCCAAAACATTGGATTTATTTTTAATTTAACGTGGGATGATCATATTACCGGTACCAAGCATTATAATACCATACACCTTAAGTTGAAAGAAACAAGAAAATACCAATTTTAATATTGTTATTCAGCATTTTTACAGATAAAATAACCCAAATATTTTGCATACAAATTTACATTCACTATAAATATAAGCATGACAAGTACCCGTCATGGTGCAATTATGTTAAATATTCATGCTTTTATATTATAATCAATCATTTGTTGTCAAAGCATCAAGATTACAGAATTCTTTACCAAACTATTTCTGTAGAGAGGTCAGTCAAGCTCGTTTTGGGGTAACGTTGAAGAGGTTACTTTCGGTTGACTTATGGCGGTATAAGCTACTAAATCTGTCACTTCTTGTTAAGTAATTTTATATCAAAATTATGTACTTCAATTTAATAACTGAACATAAGAAACCGAAACCAAAATTAGCCTACGTTAGCCTATGTAACCTAAATTATACCTGCAAAAACTCTTTTGCAAATACAAATTGACTCGATCTGTCTACTCTGTTTATTGTTCATAAAAAACCCAGATTTTTATTGTTGCACTATATTAAGTGCTATCAAATTAGCCTACGTTATCGGCACAATTTTTTATTATTGATAGCCTGTATGTATACACGTTTTTAAAACAAATATTTGTTGTTTTATTTATTTCAGTTGACAGCAAAATGTTGTTCTTTTTTCTTTACTTCCCACGTATTCAAAACAAACTGACCAACCCAACCACGTTACAATAACTATACCTAACCCTCCCTCTAGGTAACCTGATCTCTGCCGCTTTTTATTTGAGGGGTATGCCCTCAGACTACATAAACCCATGGTATTTCCACGATCAGGCAGTAGATTTTAGTTGCTACAAATAAATTAATCGAGTTTGTTTATGATTATTATCGTCTCTTCGGTTATAATATCAAATTACATATTTAATCAGTTTTTATTTCGGGAAGTGTACCCAATTTTTGTATTATCAGTTTTTAACGTTGATAAAAATTGTATTAATTAAATTACATTATTAATTTATTCTTAAGATGCCAGTCTTCGAGACATATGTGGTAGAGGGCACTTATCAGTCCCAACTTTGAGTAGGCCTAAATAAATAAAGCTCATTATTATTTTTGTGGGGGGGGGGTCTTTTCTAAATAAGAGGGTTAGGTGGCCTAGGGTGTTCAAATTTGGTATTTTTTATACTAAAGGTATAAAAAACAAAATCCTTCCAACCATTCCAACATTGTAATAAACTGATCTCTGCCGTGTATGCTATTCTATCTGGGGGGCACGCCCCCAGACCCCCAACGTTTTTGCGATTATGCCCGCATATAGATTCATTCATAGGTTATAGTTAAATTGTGTTGGTTTATGATTGCTATTGATTAGGTTTCAATATCAATACCGAATAGATATTAGGTTTCAATATCTATTCGGTTACGATTTTGAATTGGTTCAGTTCTCTATATCAGTTTTTTATGTCGTACCGCGAATGGAAGTGTACCCAATCTATTTCATGTATGAAACCCAGGGCTTGGGGGACCAAAATTAAAATACTACTAACAGGGAGGGTAAATAAATTACTTATGTGATAGGGCCTAGGCTCAGTTTAGCTTTAATTTAAGTCAACAGGCCTGAGCTGTAGTAAAATAGGTAAGCTTACTGTAATAGAATCTATTTGAATTATCAAACCAAACTAAAAGGAGGCCAACTCAACTAGGTTTTGAAGAGGTTACCTTGTTTATAAAATTAATACATGAACAAGCAAAGTTATCTTCTAGATCTGCTAAATGGTATTTTTGACAAATAAAACGCCAATAACAGTCATTCTGAACATGGACAAGAGCATTAACCTCACAAGTTGCTGCTCTTAACTTTACAAGAGCTGAAAACTGTGTATAAACGCAGTAGTTTGACAATTCAGTCAACTAAGTTAGTAAGTTAATTAAAATTAAAACAATTTTCATGCATTGAGAAAAGTAATAATGCCCTGTAGCCTTTTACAAAATGTTAAATTAATGTTATAGAAGTGAACTTACCTCATTAACTATTTCAACATTTTTCATTTTACATTTTGACAAGTGAACACAAAACGTTGCTCTTCTGCTAAATGAACGATGGCAATAATCACATATCATCACTACTAACAACTTAATATTCTACTAACATATTGCAAAAATATTCATCTCTAGTGCAGTAGTGCAGTTGAGCCGGCAACTCTACTCAGGTTGACGACACGAGAGCCGAGAAGTCGACTTCTTACGAAGCCGTTATTAGATCCGACATATGGTTACACACCTACAATATTAGATCCGACGACGCTACGATACACACCTGAATCGCGACCGCAGCACAACGTGGTGGCCACTTCCGGAACCTCATACACACGCACTATATGTCTGAATCCGGCTATATTAGATCCTGCTCAAATCGGGTAAATTCGACTATTTCCGTGATGGCCGGAACGCCAGAAGCTCAAAAAAGAGCTTTGGCGCTATTAGATCCTGCAGGGTGGATCTAATAGCGCCATCGGATCTAATAGTGTGGGTGTGTAACCATATGTCGGATCAAATAACGGCTTATTCGCAAGAACACACACACACACACACACACACACACACACACACACACACACACATCATGTAAAAACCACTTTTTTGGGTTCAGGGAGCACCAAAGCGAATATTTCCATTAACAACTCAAATTCAAAAATTTTGACGAAAATAATACTTTCTCCATATACTATGTATAGAGGGAGAAAGTAAAAAATATTATAATTCCCCCCGTCGCAGCAAACCTGCATACTCAGCGAATTTCCAATGGAGATATAAATGTCTTAATACTACATAAAGTCACTTACCAAGTTTTATAAAAATATATTCACAAATAAGCATTATATAAAATTTTAATTATTCCCCATAAGAATAACATTGGGGCTGAGTACGCAGGTTTGCTGCATAAAGGAACACAAAAAATGGATTTTTATGCTAATATCAATATAACTCAACTAGGTGAAGTCATATACCAGTTTTTATTCATTTATGTTCATAATTAAGGGAGTTATAGCATTCATAGGCGTAATTCGGGGGTGGCATGGGGGGGCAGTTGCCCCCCCAATAATTTGGAAAACATATTATTATAATATATATGAAAAGTCACAATAATCACGATCATGACTATGTTTGCCCCCCCAATCAAAATACTGAAGTTACGCTTATGATAGCATTTAATTATTATCCATTAGAATAACATGTTTATTTAACATAAATAAATAAGTGACCTACAACATTTAATTTGTCCTCCATTAGAATAAAATTAGGGCTGAGTTCACAGGTTTGCTGCAAAAAAAGAGAAGAAATATGTTTTTGGATAGCCTTCAGTTCACAAAAGATGGGTAGGTCATCCGATTAAATATCAAATATCGTATTATTGACTACCGATTATCGCAGTCGATTAATCTTCTAGCAACTAGATGATCACAGCTTGTTAATTGTAACTTTCCCATTTCTCGACAAGCTGTGGTGGATAAATGGATTCAGTATTGTGCAGTTATCAATATAACGCAACCAGGTGAAGCTACATACTAAGTTTGATTAATTTATGTTCACAATTAAGGGAGATATAAAACTTGATTTATCCTCCATAAGGATAACATTGGGGCTGAGTATGCAGGTTTGCTGCTACGGGGATGATCAACAAAAAATCAATTTTTTGTGCAAATATCAATATAACAGTACTACGTGAAGCCACATACCAAGTTTCATCAACATACATTCATAAATAATGGAGATATCAAATTTTATTTATTCTCCATAAGGATAACATTGTACAAAGTACTGTGTTAGCACTTTGAATATCTCCTCAACGGTTGGACGTAGATTCAAAATTTAAAGTCCAAAATGATTGTTTTGTGGAGCTGAACTCATTGGTAAAATAAAATGTAAAGTTTACATTAAAATTAACTGAGGAAAAGCCAAAAATGTTTTCCTATAAGATTAACATGGGATATTTTATGAGCAGGTTTTTTTGGATTTTCTCCGCAACCACTTAACCTAGGTTAATAATTCAAAATACTATATTATTTTTTTAAGCTCTATAACATGGTCCAAACCAAAATTAAGTGATGTAAAAATTTTATGGTGAAAAATGCATGAAAACTGATTTTAGAAAAATTTAAAACCCCCCTTTTCCCATAGTCTGATTTTTCTGGTTTTCAAACTTAGTCATAAATGTCACTTAACACATTTGAGCCATATTTTATCAAAATCGGAAGTCTTTTACTCAAGTTATCGTATTCACGGTCACATAAATATATATATAAATTTGACGATTAGTGTTTTTGTCATCTAGGGACCCCAAAACAAAAAGTTATCATGGTCTCGGGCTTAAGTCTTACCATGGCTTACCTACGGTATTAGCTTCTTCCCTATATAGGGGAAATTCGCTAAAAACGGAAATATTGTAAGGCTTTAAAAGATGAGATAATATTTTCCTATAGATGAAATTGTTTTGCATCAAAAATCTCAATTTTGTATATTTTTAAGTGGTATGGACCACCATCTTGGTCCACTCCACTTAAACATATAAAAAATTACATTGCAATTTTGGTGCAATGTAATTTTATTGGTGCACCAAAATAACATGTTTATATTTCATTATTTGACCTGCCTGTGACAGAATTAAAGGGAAGGACTGACCCTAAGTCAATGGTTGTTGTCACAGGACCAAGCTGATGGGATGGGTAAATTCTTTTTGGGTAGGACATCTGTTTTGCTACTTTTTACGTATCCTTACTATGTAATTGTCCAAGGGAAGCACGTTTAATATAATTCAGATGTTAGGCATCCAAAGTATTTAATAAAATCACAAAATAAGACACATTCTTACGTCTGTACCTATGCTTTATTGTGTGTTGTTCATCAACATCATGCACAATAATTATCAAGAAATTGATTTTTTTATATAAAAACAACACGGATTGAACCCCACCATTCACATGTTGGGTTTTCAAGAATTAACTACACTTTTTATTTTAATTTATTAATTTTCTTAGTCAATGTTAATAGTTTCAAAGTTATTTTTTATTTAAAAAAGTTTGAACCCACAACAGGGCCGCTGCCATTGTTCCGAAGTCAATGCTTGACCACTATGCCAACGACTCACATATTTACTTTTTAACGTCTAAATTAATTGGACTGGACACTTGTGAACATATTATAAATGTTGGATACATTTTTAAGTCCTTACCTTGTTAGAGCCTCACCACCTGGCCAATAAAATGCCCAAAATGGATCTGGGAATGGGCATCTTTTATAGTCCCCATGCCACATGGGGCACTTGGGTGTTACAAGGCGAAGGCTAAGTTCAGGCGTCAGACAGTGATCTCTTGTTGCTTCTGTCATTTTTTCAATGGCTCGCCGAGTACAGTTGAAAAATGTTAATGAATTCTTCATGTTCAATAAATTGTTCAGTCTTTCAATAATTCATTGTTTGATCTACTTTAAGATCTATCCAGTAAATATTTTTTTCTTGAACCTGAAAAAAGTAAGTGGCAGCAGTACCTTATAAAATTTACGTCAAGACCTCATAAAAAAATTATCGTAAAACTAGAAGAAATAAGATTCTAGATAGTAAACATTATTTTTACAAATGCAAAATGTTTAAACTTGCCTTCTTTTTTATCAGCTTATTTTTTCCAATTCTACCCAATTTAATAGAATGATATCCATATTTTACTTGCTTTTTCACATCACCTTTTGTTGAATAGGTATTCGTTTAAATAATGGTTTAATGTTTTTAAGTAAACACAGTGAAATAAAATTAAAAAAAATACCCAATATATAATATTTATTGCAGCTGATTCTATAAACTCATGAACTTTCATAAATATTGGATGTTTCTTTCTTATCACTGGAAAACTTGTTTTTGAGTTGAAATGAGTTATTCCTTGTTCTGAAACTTATTTTGTAATTTGATTTCTCAAAAGTCTTTCTGATGGCTTTATTAAGTGTTGTACTATAAGGAACACACATATACTCACTTTTTGGTTCTAAAATATTTTCTTTTTCAGCTTTTTCTCAGCTTGAAGTTATAATTTTGTCAATCAATTTTATGTCATAGCCATTTGCGGTGGCAAATTATAGTCACATATATGGCTAATTAAGACTTTATAGTTCTTACTTCTTTATAGTAGTTTTATTCATTTATTGGTATTTTTAATAATCTGTTGATTAATGAATGGAAGGATGCCATTTTTTGTTGTCAAGGGTGATTTGAGTTAGCTGGTATTACAAGCATTGTTTGAGATGGTTTTCTAAATATGTCAAATTCATGCTTTCCGTTCTCTTTCGTTATTGTAACATCAAGAAAGTTTATTGATAAGCTATTGATTTTCCATAATGAATTTGATTGATTTTGATACAGAATTTAAATATTCAAAGTTCATCTAGTGAGTTTCGGTCATTTTTGTATAAACAGAGAATGTCGTCGACATACCTGTACCAATATACAATGTTTTAGCTTTGAGGGTTCGAATGTTCATAATTTTTGTTATGGTTAGGTATTATAAATAACACTGTGAACATGGCCTAAGAGCTGAAACACTTGTAAGTGTAATTAAAATGATTTTACCAGGGTACTCAAGTTTATTTACTTTTTGTTTATTATATATATATATATATATATATATTACAGTTTTGAAAAATGATGTTTTTGAGGTCTGGGGACCTCAAAACGAAAAGTTATCACGGTCTCGGGCCTAGATCTTGCCATGCCGACTACGGTAATAGCTTCTTCCCTATATACGGGAAATTCGTTCAAATTAATACGTTTGCTATCGACTGGCTCATATGAGCCAGTCAGGTGGTTAAAATAGACTGACCAAACAAAAGGAATATACAGGACTGACCAAAAACAGTGAGTTGGTCAATCCCCTGACAAATTTGAATGACATCTTTAAAACTCAGGGTGAACAGTGAACACACAATCTTTGAAAAGAGACCAAGTGTCCCAATTGTGTTCCGGATATCCCCACAGTCTAACACAAATAATCAATGTATAATAGACCGTTACAATGTTACAGGCTTTTAAAATGCTGGGTACACTTCAACCAAAGTGAGACAAATTCCAGGTGGGACGTTCAGTCTGTGTTTATGGATTTTTTATCAAGTGTCAGGAGCGAATGTTTAAGTAAAAAAAATATAACAAATAAACCTTAACAATTATATTATTATGAGGGTGAAAATTCACTAGAACTAAAAAAGAAAAAACTAATACTTCAAAATCCTTTTTTTACCTAATCAAAAATTGTGTTGTGGAGTAGGGCTTCTCCCTCGGTTGCCGCTAGGGGAGGAAAAACCCTGAAATGCACACCTAAAATTCAGACCTAAAGCAACTTACAAATACTAACACTTTATCAAATTTTCTTCACAATCACAACAGTTTTTTCAACCATCCTGTGTAAAGCCCATACAACCAGGAATGGTTGACCATGTTAAGCTAAAATATAAAAGTAAAATGTATTGAAGATGGAAAAATAAATACAAAACGTGTAAAGAAAATAAAATATATTTTCCAAATATAATTTTTAAATATAAGATAAATTAGGAGTATATTTAGTATAATTATTACATTTTAAAATAGGTATACACACAAAAATAACAATATGAGACAAAAAATACTTAAAAATAAAAACAAAACACACATTATTATACTGACATTTATGGTGATTTTTGGATCATATAGAAAATGCCTAACTTCATTCAGAGAAGTGATTCAACACAAAATTTCAAGCTATCAAGTCAATTTTTTTCAAAACATAGATGTTCTGGTACCCAAGTTTTACAAATTCTGTTTAACTGTACTACAACAGCTTACCCGTTTTTTTGCTGGACATGTTCCATTCACAGGCCCTTTTAGCCTTATTAGATGGATAATGGACCTCAAACAATTTTCTTTTATAACTTTAAAAGTCGATAACTCACTTTTGAAATTTGGTAAATGTCATTTAAGAAATATTTGTTGAAATTTTTCACCACTGATAAGTAAAACAAAGTTTCACACAGTTTCAGGATCTGGAATCTGATCCCGTCTTCCAATGAAAAAAAAAAAAAAAATAACAAGAACAAATCAAAATTAGTGGCACAATCAAGGCAAAGCAGTAAAAATAAAATAAAACAACTAAAAGAAACACAACACTTGATCACAAAAGTCAAACAAAAAAATCAAATACTACTGCACTGTGCATTTGATTTATGCATTAAGCCCTTGTGTTTGGGTGTTGTGTTTTTTAGTTTTTTTACTGCTTTTACAGTTCTCTGATTTAGCTTTTCTGTGATTTGTCCCAGCTTTGCCTGAATTGTGCTACTAATTTTGTTATGTTCTACATATTTTTTCACCTGAAGAAGAGTTCAGATTTCAAATCCGAACCGTCGTGGAACTTTGTTTTA
This sequence comes from Allygus modestus, assembly GCA_963675035.1. Lineage (NCBI taxonomy): Eukaryota > Metazoa > Arthropoda > Insecta > Hemiptera > Cicadellidae > Allygus > Allygus modestus. The sequence continues at coordinate 391,442,673 of OY776112.1, read as the reverse complement.
CTGATCAGTGATGGAAAATATCCGCAATAATTTCTTACATAAACACAACCTCAGTAATAAAATGTATTGTTTTATTACTTGTTCCCTTTTATTAGTACCGAATTCAGATTATTTAATAATATGTTTATTTGCATAAAATCTCCATTTCCATTGTATGGCTGGGTACTACTTTGATGAATGCATAAAAATATTAAAACTAAAACGTGTAATAATCTTTCCCTATGATTAAGGTAAGAATTGGTGCAAACAGAGATCAGAATAGATTTAACCCTTTAGACTAAAGTCTTTGTAAAAATATGACTAGTGTTGTATCACAAAAGTGCTATAAAATAACCTAATATACCGAACATTCAGAGGCAAAACTTGCTAGTTAAAAACAAGACGTAAAAAGTTTAACATTACCGAGCAATGTAACAATATATTTTACTTGTAATTCAGTCATCTATTTAGTATATTATCAGCAATCTATTTCAACTATTTGAAGAAGGTAATGAAACCACAGCTTCATCCCATGGTCCATAAATATTTTCTTTGTACCTGTACCACTCCAGAAACCACACAGGACACAGTACATTGATAAACAATACAACGAGAATAAACAGAACGGTCATTGTAAACGAGACTGTCCACAGTGAGTAAACAGTGAGGCAAGCAAGAGTAAACAAGGTTCCAAACGATCCTTCCACCTTGGCTAATACGAGAGGCAGCATCACAAAACACTCGACCGTGATGCACAATAATATGAACACGTGGAATGAAGTAGGCAGTCTTGAAGCTAGGCAAATAGCACCGAAAATAGCAGAGTTCAAAGAGAGGGAGCTAGAAACGATTAAAGCTTTAACCCCGTAATCGAAGAAAACCAAGTGAACCAACATCATAAACACCGTGGTAGCGTAAATAGTATCTGTGCTGATGGATTCTGTCAGAGTTTTCAAAACGGGAGACAGAACATAACCGAAAATGAAAAATACCAAAACGATCCTAACGTGCCTTAATCTACCTGACTGGTTGTATATACAAATCGCATAACAGAATAACGACACTACTCCAGTCTGGGCGAGTATTAGCTCTAATGGCAACCATCCGTTGTGCAAGTACATAAACACCACCACAAAAAGAACCACCAAGCAGAACTCTTGCGTTACCAATCCCGCGCCTAGGATCGCTTCTCTTAAGGTCACTTGATGCATGTTTATGTTCTTTTTCATTTCGTCCAAAAATGATTTATCGGTATAATTGTCAGGGTATCCCTCATTTTCGTACAGATTTTTCTTCCAAGGCTTTCTTTTGGGTTTATTCATGATGAGCACCTGGAAAAAAGGGACATGTAATATTACTGGTTAATTTTAATTTAGTTCAGCAAGAGGCAGTCTTGTTTATAAAGTAGTTATGGTTTAAAGAAATCTCAACCACACGACAATTCATTAATTTACATTACATATTTCTGTATAATCCTGTCACACTGCTCAGCACCCAACACGAACAGAAGAAATTTAATCGTGGAATACACACTGAGTCTTATGTTATCAAACAGTGGTGGATTTACAGTTCTTGAAGAAGATACAACTTAATATAAGGCTCCGGCCACTATATGAGCGGTGAGCTGCAAACGGTGATTGGCGAGAGAAACAGGTTGGCGATATATGTGAGCGGTAGGGTGGCGCTGTTCTACTGCAGTTTACTCCCAAACCCAGACATTAACATTTTCCTCCTTGCCTCGCCGTTGTGATGATGCCTGCACATTTTTGTGAATTTCATTTGTTGTGCACATCATCAACAAACTATATATTGTTCTGCCTGGTATATGGTCAGAAGTAGTATACAAGGACATTATGCTGTACGCAAATACCTGATTCCATCTCATCTAAAACCAGTTAACTTTCGTAGTTTTCACCAAATTGAACTCTGCACTTGTTATTGAGATCAATAATAAACTTTTTACGCTACGACAAACAATTCTACACATGCACTTTCCACATGGTGATTTCAGTATGAATAGGGACTGGAAAATTTAGTTTGTTGATTCCATTTTGGCAAAATACAAATGAAGCACCACTCGTATCCTGGTCACTACATCTGTCGCTTTTATGCTTTGCGCTCAACCGCTAATTGCTTTTATCGTGGGTGATGCCTAGGTTGAAACATTTTTGCGGCGCCACTTGCTCAAAGGGGTCTTCTTACATAATGTCACATTAGTAATATTGGTTTATAGTTTAGTTTTTTGAAATTTGTACTGATGAAGGCTTAAGCCGAGAATTTGAGTTTTATTGTAATGAAAAAAGAATGTGTATCAAGGATGTTTTTGTTAATAATATTGTTATTAGTAATTATTATGGAAAAAGTTGGAACTAGTCAGTAACAAGGCTACACAATGCATCTCACCCAATCTACACTCATCATTCATTCATATTCACCTTAAAATACGCCCTAGCTGCGTCGGCGTCAATTACAGTGATTAAGTGATTAGGGCTTCAGTACATCAGGAGAGATTTAAAACATATTTTTAACTAGCATAAATCAAAAAAATATGTACTTGCAAACATTTTACATGATATTGTCCGTTGATGAAAAACTTTGTTGATACTTTAAAATGCCATCTTAATGTATAAAATCCAAATACCACTGACTGACTGACCTATCACAAAATCTCCATAACTACAAGAACTACAGAGTTGAAATTTGACATATAGGTTCCTCTTTGGCCCTAGGTGTTTGCTAAGAAACGGTATTACGAAATTCCCCGTGTACCACCCCGCTGGGTCCAAAAGTTACCATGTATTCCTTATGGACATTCACTTTGGTTTGAGCTGATGAAAATTCAAACAGCTGATCTTGATTCCTATTAGTTCTATGGGCTAACCAGATTGAAGCAGACACAACTATCATAATTTACGCGGGCGAAGCTGCATCTACTGTAAAAGTTATTAAAATAGTATTGGCATATCATAATAAGGGATGTAGAGGCATAACAGATAAGCAGCCACCGGATAACAGATAATTAGCCTCCTCCAAGGGATGGTCCTTAAAAGGAAAAATTGTGCTATTTTTTCATATCTATGTGATTACTACTTTGTTTACAAACTGGCATGTGTTCCTACTTAAGTTGTTTTATTTTCCTCAGCTATGTGAAGGGTAATCAGATAAATTAGAGCAAGGTTAGGGGCTATAGCCCCTTCAAGCCACTCGTAATTACTAAACAGTTAAGATTGTAATCAACTGAAATGAGCGGGACAACTCATTTCCCGAACTCCTGAATTGGAGTGGTAGTGTTTGGTAAAGGAGAAGACAAGTATTATTTTAACTGGTTATAAGTAAACAAACAATTTAGTTGGTAGAAATATGAAATATACTATTACGAGGTGAGTTTTAGGGAGACATCTGCACAATCCCTAAACTATATTTTTTGTTATTAACTCATTTAACAAATATTTTACAAAATTACATAGTCAAAAAATTGGAGTGATTCATAGTCTGAAATTCAGTGTTGACTAAAACATGATTTTGTTGATAATATATTGATTTAAATCCTTATTTTTAGCATCAATGGTAAGACAGAACATTTTTTATGACAGTATTTCCACCAATGAAGATAAACATAATATTTAATCAAAGATTCCTATGGTGGTTATTAAATAGATGTAACAAAAAAAGATTATGTTCTTAAAGCATATAAATAAATCTGTATTTTTTGGAAAAAAGTATTGTGTTAATGTTAACTTAAAAATTGTTTCCAAAATTCAATGGCAACAACATTCCTCACCAAAAGAAAGTAACGTTATAAAATTACAACTTATCCGACTATAAAGTTTAAAGAGTACGCATATTTAGTATGATCATTTAGTCACAGCCTGGTATGTTCTGTTCCCAGGGGAATGAATCCAGTGTTGTCAGTTAGTTTAAATATTATACAATAGACACCAGGTAAATGTACGAATGCGGGTCTGATATCCCACACTGATTAGTAGACTTTGACAATTTATTGACTAGTTAGACAAATCTGTATTGAATACTAGGAATGGTTCAATACAGATTTTTGAGCTGGTCAAACTGGTCTCTGGCAGTTCAGAGGATGAAACTGGGTTGGAGAAATTCAGAAAGTCACAGTATTTGACCACCCATGTCCATCCGTCCAGTACCTATCCATGATGTCAAGCTTGCACCTTTGTTCTTAAAAGCTTGTTGCAACTGGGAGTAACCTTAGCTCTCTGACTGAACACGGATGCATAGTTAATAGCTGTGAAGGGCTAAGCAGATAAGCAGCACACCAGGAGATGGTCCTTAAAAGGATAAATTGTCTGCCCACTCTGGTCCTACATTTTCATCTCTACCAGTTTCATCCCTCCTGGAAGCTTACTGTGCAGAACTCCTGTTGTGAAAGTCGACCACAGCCGACCTTACAGCTCTGCCATATTCCAAGATTCCAACATTAAATTCATTTTTAACAAACTGAGCAGAAGAATGTTAAAGGGCTTGAGTAATAAATTATACTTATTCAATGGCTATTAGATATAATTTCATATTATGCTTAACACATTGAGTGCTAAACGCTGCCCTATTGCAATTTATGAGTGTGGTTACATAAAACTTTGCACGCTGTTAAAATTAAAACATTTTACTTTAACTGACAGTTATATTCTAGTAGTTGTTTAACTGTTCATTTTCTTAGCCAGTAACTTTATTAAAAAAAATAAAGTGCACAAAAGTATTATTAATTGAATGAGCAAAACTAAAAAAATTCTACTTGAAAAGAAAGTTCATATTTTATCAAAAGATAACGTACGTACTGTGTACATAAGTTGGAAGAACTTGCTTAAAGATTCCGAGATGGCAGGCTTAGAAGTCTAGTAGGTACTGATTTTACGGCAAAACAGAATTTCTACAGCAATGAAATAGCTTCGTCAGAGAATACTTAGACGATAACACTTGCTACTGGACAGGGCTGCCATGAGGGGAGGGGGGCCTAGGGCACTTTGCCCTAGGCCCCCGAATTCCAGTGGCCCTAGGGGGCCCCTAGCCAAAAGAAAAATCATTAACAAGATAGTAAAATAGGGGCCACTGAGACCCACCAGAGATGTTTTGCCCCAGACCCCCAGTCGCCTTGTGGCACCCTGTTGCAGAATAACGTTGGCCAAGATTGCTATAACCAGTTCTCTGTTATTTCATTTTTGAACCAGTTTCAACTACTGAGATATCACGATGATCAACTGAGGTTCCTTGATTTGTAACCGTGCAGTGGTTAGGTTTTAGTTTTTGATACTTCCATACTGGAAGGCACGAGCTGCTCTCAAATTCTGTTGTTTGCCCATAGGGATTAATTCAAGTGAATTCTACAAACGGCTTATTATGTAATAAAACAGTTTTTTAGCATTAACTAATGTTATAAAAACCGACTGGATTGTCTGTAAATTCAAGTGCTTTAGTTAAAAGGCGCAATGATTTAGTTCGGTTTTGAGCAATAGGTTCATTAGTATACTGTAATGGACAACTTGTATAAAAATGTGTTTACATTAATCAATCAAATCATTGCTCTAAGCAAGATTTTTTATAAAGGAGGTAGACGTTTGCCCTTTTTAGTGAATTTCCTTTGGAAAGTGAACTATTAGCATGACCCGCACGGTGAAACTTAAGCCCGGGACCACCATAAAAGTTCCTAACGTGACCCCCTGAACACGTTTTGGGGGGTCGTTCAAAATGTTATATATATATATATGTGTGTGTGTTTGCACTCTAGCGGTCACAATTTTTGTCCGATTTACTTCAAATTTGGTAGGGACGTTCCTTTCTGTAATCAGTTGGACAAGTTCGTTGGGCAAAACAATCGGAAAACTCTAAACCTCTTTTTTGGGGATTAATCTTTCAAATTTCGAGTTTTTGGGCCCAAAAATGGTCATAAAAGCCCCAGATGTAAAATAAATGCATGTAAAAAGTTGGGAATTAGAGAGGCAAAAATTTTAAGCCCTCTCTCGTCATTCTAGGATAAATATTTACCGAGTTATTAAAGAAAATGTGTATCCACTAAACACAGTACGTTGTCTTATGGGGGTTTTACACTAGAAAAACCTGTTATTCCTTTGTTAGAGTACTTTTATCATCCCCAACAACCTCACGCCTACTTTCAAGCCTGTCTGGACCTTCTCCTAACCTTATAATGGGCAAAATTGTATTCCCAGCTTTGCAAGTAAATGAAACCAGGAGTATCAGAACAACCAAAAAAATCAATGTTTTCAGATTTCAATAAAAATTGGACAAATGCATGTTTTTACACTGATTTTGAGTTTTAAAGATTTGTATGTGGAAATTCACTTCCCTCACGTCAGCGTGCTGCGTGCAAACTCGTTTTAACGTATTCCCATCCAAAAGAGCTTCAGACGTGTGCAGGGAATGTATTCAGCAAGGAATGAATATTTATAATAAAAGTTGGATTTATATTATATACTGATAAAATGACAAATGTTATGATGATTTTATTCCAGTGTTTACTGTCTTGACACCATGTTGACTCACCCTTTACTGCATTGCAAGCTCTTCCTTAATTGTATAAGGTTAACTCTCTGAGACATAAAGCCTAGCTGTTTAACTGGTGGGCATATAGCTCCTCTGCTCTTCTGCATAGCTTGGCTTTCTTACTGGTAGATTTTTGTTAGTAAAAATAAAAATTTTGATCTCAAAAAGGCTCCAATGATTTCCCCCAAATGTTTTAAATATCTAATTAAATTTATGGGGTAAAAATAAGTTATAGTCAGCTCTCATTCCCAAGACATATCAAATAATATAATAAACGGTATCAGGAAACTGACACATGCTTTCTCCCTTTTAGCCCAACTTTAATGAATAAATTACTTTTTATTTACTAAATATAGAATACAAAGCACGGTCGAATGTACAGAAAATCTTGTAAACAAGTTGTTTTCAAAAATATCCACCCAAATCCCTGATTAGGAGGAACTACAGAATCCATCGCTACACACGTGGTTTTAAGAGGGTAAATGCCCCCTATTCCCCCCTCAGGGTTATTAAGGGCAACATATTTCAAATTTCCTCTGTTGGTCAATGCTAACTTGACAAGCATATCAAGTTTGAACGAAATTGATCAATAAATAAGAGAGAAATTGTAACTTTTGTATTCCCCATAACAATAACATTGGAAAAGGTACTGCGTTTACCACAAAATTAAAATTTAAATTTTCTCCGCAACCAGTAATCGTAGAATAGTAATTCAAAATACTAAATTATTTAGTTTTTGAGCTCTTTTTAATGGTGAATAGTAATATTTTTATATTTATATTTATTTTTTTATATTTATGTTTTTTAATGAAAAATAAAAAAAACTGAATTGTTGCCATTTTAAGTCTTCTAATTTCTGAACCCGAATATTTTTTATATTTAGGTTTTTAATATTTTTATATTATTATTATACTATTTAGGTTTTAATATTTTTTATATTTAGGTTTTTTTTATGAAAAATCATAAAAACTGAAATTTGATATTTTAGTCTTGTAACTTCTGAACCCGAATTTTAACAGAAGTGGTGTCATTTTGTTGGAAAACTAAAGTTCTACAAACGACTAAAGTTTAATCAAAATCGTTAGAGCCGTTTTTGAGACATTTTGATTTTTCATGTTTTTTGGTGGTTTTTGGGGGATAATTACCCTTAAAAATCAAAAATTCTAAAAAATGAAAAACTAGAGATATTGTGGATCAGTACTTACGTACCAAATTTCATAAAAATCGGACCATTGGTTAGGGCTCTAGCTCTGTACACATCTATACAGACAGACAGACAGTCCGACAGACAGACAGACAGGCAGACAGACAGACACACAGACATCACGTAAAAATCACTTTTTTTGGATTCAGGGAGCACCAAAACGAATATTTCCACTGTCAACTCAAATTCGAAAATTTTGACAAAAACAATACTTTCTCCATATACTATGTACAGGGTTTCCGAAAAAGAATGACGGGATTTCGAACGGCCGTTGCTTGGGGACTATTCAAGATAACTAAACGATTTAAACGTCAAATAGAAGAGAAAAGAACTAAGTTTTTTTTCATACGTTAAAATGTTTCGATGTGAGCTCCATTTGTTGCTCTGCATACATCGAAGCGATATTCGATTTCTCGCCAAGTGTTGTGAAGCATCTCTGGTGTCACAGTTGCGATCGCTTCCGAAATTCGCCCACGCAGATGTGGCAAATCACGAATTTTCTCAGCATAAACAATGTTCTTTACGTAACCCCACAAAAAATCAGGACTCCTGGGAGGCCAGGGAATAGGCGCACCCCTGCCTATCCAACCATTTGGAAACTTGTTGTTAAGTGTGTCGCGCACTTCCCGAAGGTAATGAGGGGGGGCGCCGTCCTGCATCAAAATGACCCGTTCACCGGCTTGTTCTTCAATTTGAGGAAACAAAAATTGTTCTAGCATATCTAAATAAATTATGCCGTTAATTGTTTTTTCGGCGAAAAAGAAAGGCCCTATCACTTGGTCATACATTAATCCACACCATATGTTCACTTTTGGTTTGTTCTGCGCATGCCAAGGTCAAAGCTCCCTCCCATGCTACGCGGAAAACAAAACTTAGTTCTTTTCTCTTCTATTTGACGTTTAAATCGTTTAGTTATCTTGAATAGTCCCCAAGCAACGGCCGTTCGAAATCCCGTCATTCTTTTTCGGAGACCCTGTATAAGGGGAGAAAGTAAAAATGGAAAAAAACTTAAAAAGGAAAAAAAAAAATTGGGCTCATGGAGGTCAAAATTAAAACTAAAGACTTATAACAGCTGATTATAATCAATCAACGAACTGTCAAAGTAATTCTCATATAGTTAAGTTTTAAACATGTGGTTTTTTGAGAGCTGTGACACTGAAAACCACTTCAGATCAAAGCTCGGTCCCCTATGGACTAAAAAGTAGATTCTTATCAAACTCCGATAGGCCACAAATAAAAGACAAGTGGATATAAAAAAAATATTTTATTACCAAAAGATAGGTACACTTATGCTTACTTTTCGACATAGTCATGGTAACCATTGAGGCATTTGTCGTACCTGTGAACCAGTATTTCAATACCCTCTTCTAAGAATTGTGCCATCAATGAATTTAAGTGTGTCATGACTTTGTCTGTATGATTGCACAGGGTAAATACTGGGATGCGCTGTTCCATCATGTAAACATTTCCCACCTACTGCTTGTCCTGTACGATCGTAGAGAAAATGTCATAACACACTTCAATTCATTGGCAGAAAAATTCTTTGAAGAGGGTATTGAAAAGCTGGTACACAGGTACGACAAGTGCCTCAATAGTTACGGGACTATGTCGAAAAGTAAGCATAAGTGTACCTATCTTTTGGTAACACAGAATACAGAATTAACAAGTTAGCAACAAAACTTCAGTTTCAGTATATCCTGACCATTCTGTAGTGAATTCCGTCATATTATATACAGCCTCTGTCGTCACGTTATAACGATCATGTTTCACTATCGTGGATGGATCTCCTAAAAGCACAGTCTTTCCCTGTCTGCAAGCTTCATATAATCTAGGCAACAAGGGGTCCATTGCCCTCCAATCATAGAACAAGTCACCAATAAAAATTACATCCCAATTTAGAAAATTATTTTTCTCTTCGATAAGATTGTCTTTTGTTATTTCTAAAGTAACTCTGTTTAATTTAGCATTCATATCAATCCCAACACAAGTCACTGTGAACAAAATAATCTTGAGTTAAAACTTTAATAAAAGGTAATCGAAATAGATAAATTATATACTAACTATTTAATGCTTAAAGATTCAGAAAGAATGGTTAAATTTAGATATTTTAAATAACTTCATTGGGGAGTTTTTTGCCTTTGGGTGTTTTTTGTGTGCAGAATGATTATCTATAATGTATATATTATAGATAATCATTATACTTCATTGGCTCAGTAGTTTGCCAAATACCTTTGAAATTGGAGTAAATAAAAACAAATAAAATACTATTAATTGTGAGTTAGCAAGACCTGCAACTGCTAATAACTTGCGATATTCAAGAGTTTTTGTTCAACAACTATTCTGCAACTATATGTGTAAATAAAAATAAACTTGACAAACGCAAACAATAAAACAACACAGTACAAACTTTGGTGAAAACTCTTCACGTTACACATCAGTCACCAAAACAGACTCATATTCAGTCCATCGATTAAATATTTAAACTTCTCAACTATTTTCTCATCATTTGACAAATAATTCTGGAACTTCAACACTTCCGTTTCTTTGAAGCCGATCAGTTTATAAGTGTATTCACTTAGCTCATATTCGGCAACAGTTTTAAATTCACTCTCGTTTGCGAACAATTTGATAGTTCCAGATGGATCACCTACGTACACTGATTTTCCTTTGTGAAAAGCGTTCTTTAGCTTACGCACCATCAGTGTCAGTTCTTCGTACTTGTACCAAACACCGCTTACCAATATTACATCCCAGTTACTAAGTTTTGTTTGATGAATTATATTTCGTGGAGTGATATTTAACTTTACTTGGTTTACTTTTGCATTCATGTCAATCATTATGCAAGCCCCTAAAAATAAATTTAAACTCAAAAATTGAAAATTAATGTCATAAATTATGTTTCTAACCAAAATGTAAGAATAGCATTGAAAATTATTGTAAAAATATAATTTCCAAAATAAGTGTCAAGTTGAGAAAGGTTTTTAGACAAGGAACAACTTAGTTTAATTTTTAAAATTCATTGTCGGTCATGATGAGTTTATGTTTTTATTATTTAAGAAATCACTGCGGATATTTTCCAGCACTGATTGAGAAGAAAATGTTTCAAGACGTTTCGGGTTATGGAATAACTGTCTTCAAGTGAGAAGATTACCAAGAACATAACAAAATTAGTGGCAACATCAAGGAAAAGCTTGGGAAAAATAACAGAAAAGAAACACAAAGGAAAAAAAAAAACCAATGAAACAACACTGCCAACACTAACATTACCCTCTACCACCACGGGTGTTCCATCAGTCTCGCCTGAACACCCGCCCTGTGTTGTTGTGCAGTAGTGTTGTTTCATTCCTTGGTATGGCTTTTATGTTTCTATTTGTATTGTTTTTGACAGCTTTGACAGTTCTCTGTTTTAGCTTTTCTGTGATTTTTTGCCAGCTTTGCTTGGATCCTGCCACTTATTTTGTTAGGTGCTCTTTTCACCTGAAGACGGGATCAGATTTCAAACCCCAAACAATGAAGAAATTTGTTTTCTCATCAGTGGTGCAAAATGTCTGCAATAATTTCATAAATAACAATTTAGTTTTGCATCGTGGTTTGTTTGATTTCTTAGCCGATCAAACATAAACATACAAAAAGGGGGCTCTCACTTACTAAAGCTGAAAGGTTTTCAATTATAAAAAAAAAGAAATGTGCAAATATATTACTAGACACATCAGTTTTGCGTTTAAAAATGCTTAATACATGACTTTTTCCTCAAAAAGCTACAGCCGAACAGTAAACACATAATTCATATTTGTATGTAAATTCAAGCATTATACATTAAAGCAATCACATTTGTACAGCGGTTAGCAACAGAACTGAGAAATGTATGTTAAACCGTAGCCTAAGACTTCCTCGGCTTCCTCGGGAAGGTTGTACTGTGCCACTTGCTTCAGTTCATTGGTCATCGTGTAGGCCCTGAAAATCCCACATGGCTCTCCTACATAGATTCTGGTTCCTTGAAGACAAGACCTCCTCATCATTTTGACCAGTGTTTTCATAACATTGAATTCATAAAACATATCACCGACAAAAACACAGTCCCACTGACTGAAATTTTTAGTCTTGGCTATTAAATTGTCTTTTGTGATTCCTACATTGACCTCATTAAGCTTTGCGTTCATTTTGATACCAACACACGTAACTGGAAACAATAAGTTTATTTTATGAATTATCAGGTTTAAGAGTTATCGATGAGTTTTATACTAAACATGACATCTGAAAAGATTTTAAATCTTTTATGAGCTGTGATTTACGACTATTTTATTAAAACTTATATAAAAGCCTAAGAGGCTAAATGTTACTAAAGTAGAATAGTTTTAATCAGTCTCCACTGGAGATTCCATATAATTGTTGCTTTGAATAAACAAAGTTTGCATGAAATTAGTTTATTTGTAATGACTGTAATATTAAAATGGCATAAAATCTCCATTAACTTCTGTTTTAAAGTTTATTACCAATATACTAATATTAATTATCAATTTTAATAGAAACATTTAAGATCGGATACTACATAAATATAAGAGACACCCATCAATAAACACGAGTTAAATCGTCACGTCAACAAAAGCAAAATTCTCTTTCATTCACAAGGCAAACACTTTCCACACTTCCGTATCATAGGAGCCGTGGTTCTGATACATCTCCACGCCCAGCTTGTACCTCGTAACGAACTCCAAGTGGTTTCCTGGCTTGTGTTGAGCTGCTATAAACAGGTAGCGCCCCGGGTCTCCAATGTAAATGAATTTCCCCGCTTCCTTCTCCGACCGCAACCACTCTGACAGTTCATCCGCTAGAGGGTTCTCATAAAACATATCGCCCGCTAACACCACATTCCAATCGTCATGTGTTCCGATCTTCATGTCAGAAAGCAAGTCGGTATTAGTAACATTGACAACAACGTTATTTAACCGAGCGTTCATATCAGTCAGTAAACACTGCACTGTAAACATGGATACACTGTTAGTCCTGTGACGGTTAATAAACAAATACGTCTCTAATTTTCCTAATGTTAAATGTTCGTTTGATAATAATAAAAACGTTAACCTCTTGAGTGCCAAGGGCTTTTGGATTTGCTACCTAAAACATGATTAATTTCTGTATAAGTAATAATTGCGTTGATGTGATATTTGTCTGGGGATTGTGTCTGAAATGTGGTGTAACCTGGTAGACACAGAGAGCTAAATGTCCATCGTGACGGCAGTATTACCACAGAGTTCGATACAACTGCTAGCCAATCAGGTTGGCTGAGAGGTCTAAGGCGGTATCCCCCCGGCCAGGTACTTGGATCGAGGGTTCAAATCCCATTTCGGTTGGCGGTTTTTATGCAACTCATGGTTCGTTCACCTGCCTGTGACAGAGTTGAAGGGGAGGGCGGACTGACAGGTTGGGTGGATTTTTTGTGAGTTGCACATCCGATCAGGTGTATTGCTACTTTTTACCGTGTGCGTAGTTACCTAAAGCATGGTTTTTTAACAATTTTAAGTGTTCAAGATGTTCAATACCGGAACATTAAAAGAATCAACCAAAATAACATAGATTCAACCGCTTGATTCACAAGCTTGGCGCTTAAAGGGTTAAAATGATTAAAATTTTTACTTCATTTAAGTAAGTATCATTACTTAAAACCTGAGAACTAGTTGTCATATTTAATGCATTTGGTAACACTTCAACAAACACTGATATATCAAACTTAACCTTTGTGTTGCAGATAGGAAAAGAATGTAAAAACAATAAAAAGTATAACTAGTAATTTGTTAAAATTTGTGGTGAAGAATAATCTAAGGGAATTAAACTAAAAGTCTGAGAAACAGAGATCTAGTTTTACAAAGTAATAAGACATTTCAATCTTATTCAAGTTAAATTGGGTAAAAACTCATTATCATCTCAATCACAGTTCCATTCTTGGGCTGCTGGAAAAACTGACTTTTCAAAGAACTATAGGGAGAGACAGAGAGATGCAACCAATGGTGTGATTTAAAATTGATAGTTACTGGCCTTGCTACCACTTTGTGGTCGCTACCTCAACCAAAGAAATCAGGAACAGTTGTGTTTTCATTAGTGTCAATGTATCTTCTTTCTCTCGTGTACAACTTATCTGAAAAGATTAATTTTCACTGCCCGAATATAATTCCATGAAATATTAGGGAGAGGACAGCAGAAAAAAAATTACTAGAAAGATTGATTCTCGGCTGCTTCCATAGTGTGCAGTGAGACATATTACATCTTCATAATCAAGATTTGCTAATGCGACATATTGTATCTTAATAATCGAGATTTTCTATGATATTGAAATGATACAAAACCAACAAACTACTGGTAAAAGCTGCTACTGTTAAAAGCTCGGTCACAAAATGTTTAGCCATTAAACTGGACCAACAAATTTAACCGTGATAAATACAAACTTTTACTAATATAAAGCAGCCAAATATATAAAGGATATTGTAACTACGCAGCAGCTAAGTGTAAAACCTTATTTATTTTTAATATAAAGTTTAAATAATAATTTTTTAGTAAGTGCGTAACAATCGCCAGACGTCAGAAGTCGGGCGTGAGAGCGGGTGATGTGTCATCGGTATTTGATAAGACTCCAGAAGCTGATACTCAAATTTATCAGGCAATAATAACTGTAAAGAAGATTTGGGCTCGCCTATGTACACTTCTTTATTTTTCCGTTGAGCTAATCGAATCCAATTAATCAAAGCTTTCGGTCCTGGATAAGTTTTTGTGAGCAAATCCCCGACCATAACAACATCCCAGCTGTCAAAGTTTTCGTTATTAAAATAATTATCATTTCTTATTTTTATTTCAAAGTTGAAGTTCAGTCTTGTATTCATGTCTAAATATAAACATTTCACTGAAAACCATTAATCGATCATTAATAAATTGATACGCTATACATTTACTAAGTTAAGCAAAAAATACTCTAACAGATGAAATGTTTTATTGAGGACACTGCTAGTCTGGATGAAATTAGGGGTGTATTTTAAAGTCTGAATAAGTAAACCACTTTTCTTTATCTATTTACATTAAAGACGACATAATTAAAATTTAACTTTTTAGTTAATGACTTGTGATTACTGTTTCACAATATAATCATACTAAACTGAGAATGTTGAATAAATATACATACAAAACATTTTTTATACAGCAATTCAGTCAGTTTTTGTGTTTAACTTAGATTGTTCAACTTCCAAACTTCCGTTGTTATGTGTCCATATTTTTCCACAGCAACACCAGGCATGAAGAAGTGTTTTAGTTGTGTAAGTTCTTTCGGATTGACGGAGGTCCGATATATTTTCCCAGGGTCTCCGATAATTATGGCAAGGCCAGCTCGGCAAGCCATTCTCAGCCAAGGCAAGATTTCACTGGCTATGTCCACATGGTAAAACATTTCACCAAGCAGTACAGTGTCCCACTGCGAGAACGAAACGTTATGCTCCATCAAATTCTCTGATGTAATTTCAAAATCGACATCGTTTAACTTTGCATTCATTGCGATACCGTAACATGTCACTGTAAACAGATGTTTATAGTAGAAAAAGAGGAATTTATGGGTCAGAAAAGAAGCTACAGTTCACACGAAGACTCGGCCCATATAACCAAAAACACAAGACTGGCATTTCATTTTGCACATATAATTACAGTGTAAATAAATCTACAAACTCTCCCAGAAGAAGGGTTATGTTTTTCAAGTGTGTATGTATATTTATTTGGTACGCACTGAAGCCAAAACGGCTTGCTGGATTTTGAATTTATCATATGAGATGTCGTTGGATTCGCCTTAGTTGATGGATTGATGTAAGGTATACTATTTAAATTACTCTTTTCAAGTCAATACTTTTTCAGGCTGTTGGTTTTTTGTATTTTAAAATTTAGTTTACTGCTAGTTTTTAAATGAAAAGTACTTTTTAAAGAGTATGATATTAACATACCTGTGTTTAAAACAACATCTATAAAACTGGCTAAGATAGACCTGGGAAGTATTTAAGAACCTTCCTATTTATTATTTAGTATTAATTTGGCAAAGTATTAAACTATAAGAACCGGTATACACTTTAAAATCTACTTTACTTAAAGAATACTCAAGGCTTTACTTTTCCTTTGAGTTTTCGTCCTCGCTTTTTCTTTTTCGGCGGAGTTATTGTTTTCCTAAATCGTTTGCGTTTCCTCTTTTTTCTGTCCTCCAATTCCCATCTAGAGGTCGGCCTTTTCGGCCACTTTGTTCCTCTCTGCCTCGGAGTGGTTCTCTGATAGATTCTCAACTGCTTAGGTTTCACTCGCCTAGGCTTGACGTGGTAGTACTTATAGACTTTGGACATTTTGAACCCTTTGTTTATATATCTCGATTCATCAGACAAATGGAACTCTGCCACTCTGTAAAGGTGGTGTCGTCTTTTGAAAAGCGACAAGTACGGGCGTCCCGGGTCACCGATGAGAACGGTGTTGTTCGCTTGACTTTGGAATGTATCGAACCACGGGATCATCAACACCACTTCTTTATAGTTGTATGTCAAATCGCCCATCAGAATTACATCGTAATCGAACCATACCGGGTGACCGATGAGGTTGGTGTGATCGAGGTGAACGGTCACATTATTCAAATTTGCGTTCATTTGGGTTGCGAGGCAAGCCACTGCAATCACATTCCCAACTGATCAGAGACCTAGTCTGCTGATACTGTCTCAGCTGAAAATGGCATTCATATGAAATTATACTCACAACGGCTAAAGCGACAAGAAACATGTTTGAACTTTTCACTGAGTGAAAGACAAAACACGTTTTCGGCTCCAGTTAACACAATATTCTCAATATGTTTATGAGTTAATTTTGTTAACCGTTCTCAACAAAAACTATGTTTAAGTCTACGGGAACTAATTCATTGGCTTATTCAAAGTCAAAGTTGCATGCTAAAGCCATAGCATTTGTTTATAAGATCTAAATCTCAAGTTCAAAGTGAAAACTTTAAGTTTTAAAAGCTGATGTATTCCACTATCTATCCAGCCGGTGTGAATGCTTCTATGGACATATGTCTGCATAGTTCACAAATCAACTCATTAAACATAAACACAATGTTTTCAGCTCAAATTCTAAATGTATGCTAACTTCTCCAATAGGGTGCCAAAAATGTTGTTTTAACCACAATATAAAACCACACAGACACACATACACATTGCTATTGTGAGGAAAAAGGTACTATTACAATGAATGAGTTAAAACCAGTTCAAACTAAAAACTATACAAATAAAAGTGTTTTTTTCATAATATTATTAAAATGTGGATTTCTTATTATTGTTGACATCTTAACATAAAATCTATACTAACACTTAGAATTAAACTAACTAAAATAACTACTTCTTTATGAAGGGCTTTAGATAAAAGTTGACCATATTTTATTTAACTCATAGTTTAAATTTTAGTTCAATATAATTAAGGTAATAAAAAACAAAACAACTCTGGATCTGTCCAAGTTTTCTTTACATTTCACTAAATGGTGATTGAACTTTCAAGATATATTAGAGCAGTCCAATACAACCACTTAATGTTGACTGAGTCTCAGAGGGTCAGTCGTGCATTCTGATTTACAAAAGGGAAAATGTTTATGAAAAAACTATATTAAAACTAGCAGCCCAATGCGGCTTCGCCTGCGTAAACTATGCCACTTGTGTGAGCTGCAATCTGTAGTTAGCCCGTGAACGAATCAAAATGTATGCAGAATTCTGTGGTTAGATCCTTGAAACTACTACGAATCAAGATCAGCTGTTTGAATTTTCATCGGCTCAAACCAAAGTGAATGTTCATAAGGAATACGTGGTAACTTAGAAGCCCTATTGTTGAATCGGTATGAAAACATTTTAACTTTCCTATTTTAGACCTAAAGAACCAATGTACCGAATTTCATCACCCTAGCTTGCCGTGTAGTAGGAGATTATTTTTAAAGGTAAGTGACTGAGGACGTTACCTTTTATAGGTATAGATAGATAATAAGACAAATAATTTGGGATATAGAAGAATTTACAGCAGAAATTATTTTTGCTGTCAACACGACTGATTGCTAACTGACCCAACGCACCTGGACCAAGTTTATGTCATAGAGAATTCTCTCCTCTTCTGATGAAGTCCCCAAGAGGGACGAAATATCAAGTATTTTTTGTGTGTTTTTATGTCTCCTGTGCTACAGCTGTTTTATTCTCTTCAGGTAAGCTAGCTGTCTATCCTTTTCCCAACTTACTAAATAAATAATATGTATTGTGTATTATATGATCAACCTTTTCAATGACCCTTTATATATGCAGAGCTGTATCCAGAGTTTTATAGAGTTATAACATTTTTTTAAATCCCCTAAAGAGTATGTTATTCTGTGCTTGATTTCTGTAACTAAAACACAGTTGAAAATCTTAAGACCGTCTGATTTAGGATTGCTACATAAGTACATTAAGCAGGTTACACCATGTGTTAGTCTTGCTTACACATTGGTAGCCTAATTAAAAAGTGATCATACTAGCTAGTGTCCTCTTCTCTTTGCTTGAGAGTTATCTGGGGAATCATTTTAACTTTAACTACCTGATACCAGCGATCTCTATAACTACAACTGGATCGCGCGCTGTAATGCTCAGAACTAGGCTCGTATCGGTCCGGCCTCTCTAAGCGCTCCCCCCACCACCTAACAGGTGAGCTGCGCCACTGCGGCCATACACTTTATACGGGGCTACCGTGTTTTCATTGATATTAACTGGCGTAACTTTGTTGATACTAACTCGATTTAATTGCAGGTTTCACCATTGTACTCCTCATGAAATTGCGGATGGTTTGGTATAGTTTTACGTTATTAAAACATATCTGCTGCATGTATCTAGAAAGAGATGTTTACAAATATCAGCCCGCGTAGCAAGTGGGTAAACAAAAACACTCAAAGAAGGGAATTCAAGTCTCGACTTGTCTGTCTCCAACCCCCACCCTTCCTTAATAATGTTAAAGACAAGTCGTTATCAATTCACTGGTAAGTTGCATTGCTTTTTCAATACTATATTAGTGTTATGAGTCTAAACTCTAAAGTCATTATTTAATTAAACTTCTGCCTTTTATACCGTTATAACTTTTGTTTAAATTTAACGTTATCTACATATTAGTTGGTTTCTGAAGACATAGGCCTAATATGAGAATTGTTCTACCATTCGATTGGCAAACAGGAATTTAAGTATCAAGGTATAACAACGTAATATTATAAGACATATTAATTTTTATTTTAATATTAATCCGTAAATCTAATATATAAAAATTATCGTGTCACAGTGTTTGTGACCAAACTCCTCCGAAACAGCTTGACCGATTGTTATGAAATTTTGTATGTATATTTTTTAGGTCTGAGAATCGGTCGTAATCTATTTGTTATACCACTAAGTGATACCCAGGGCTCCGCCCAGACAAATGTTTTATCTTAATTTTGTTATAAATTTTGATTGTTTAACAATAGTTGTAATATCAGTTGCTATTGGTAACAGAAGCACGATTATTAAAGTTCACTCAGATTCAATTCAACAGTCAACTTTAAAGTACACACAACCCCTGAATGCAATGCAACAACTTTAAACGCTGGAAACCAGAATGCACGACATACCGTAGACGACCACATTTGGTTTTTGCAAGTTAGTTGAGATTATAATATGTAGGCCTATTTATTTCCAATGCTCACCCCATTAGTAATTTGGTTACAATTTTTAAGCGTTTAGTTATTTTACATTTATTTATTTGATTTCCCAATGGCAAGCAGCCAATTTACGAAGTGTACAGTACATGCAAGATGACAAAGAACACATGCTTATGATACATGCTAATAAATTCAAAAAGACCGCAACATTTAAATACTCATAGTGGCTATAAACGCATTTCGATTAAGATTCTCTGTTCACACAATAAATCAAAAACTCCTCCACAAAGCAACTTTTAATGTTACGTATACATCAGTTTATTTGTGAGCGTGCAAATTTTTAGGTCTGGGTAAAGTATGAGCACGCCCTTAAAAGGTTACTGCTTTGTACATTACCTACGTTATTTCAGTTATTTATGCTGTTTTACTATAAGTAAGGCAAGAGGATTTTGTAGGTGTCAACATGAGGTATTTATTTTTGTCCAACAAATGGTAGAACATTCTAAATGTTTAATCACATGAGGTAAAATTAATCAAAAGGATTGTATATTTGTTCTTTAAAATAAATCTACACCACCAATCAAAATTGAGAACACTAAATCAAAACCCAAGTTCGGCTGGCCTTCGACAAAAACTACACTAGTTAGTATTGTTTAAGAATACATAGAACCATTAAGTGAATATATTATATATATTATATACTACGAAAATATTTTTTTTCGAGTAAATAGTTTGATTAGTGTATTTTATGCTTATTTTTATGACCTATTCCAAGCCTTTTAGCACTCATTTAGTTTATTACTTCAACCAAACAAATATATTTAATCACCATGTTCACGCTTGCCATATGTATTTTCTTGGTAAAATAATTAATATACCTTTTGAAACTGAATAACCTGATTGTTATTACTTCATATTCAAACCACAATAAGTGCGTAAACTAAATTAAATCAATAAAAATATGCGAAGATAGCAGCTTTCAAAATGCAAATAAATGGCTGTCGAATATAGTTTATAACCAAATTATTTTGATATAAAATCTATATCATAATCTCCGCTATTTCAAACAGATTGCAACTGTGTAAATTAATTGAAAATCAAGCAACTATGAGCGAACATATAGCGGTTTTTGTGAGCGCGAACACGGTAACGCCGTAAGAGGTAATGTATAGGGGAGCGACAGTGCACCCGTTAAGTGGTGGGGGGAAAGCCGAGCGGCCGGACCGAAAACCCAGCACAGAGCGCGCGATCCAGTTGTAGTTATAGAGATCGC
Organism: Allygus modestus; assembly: GCA_963675035.1. Taxonomy (NCBI): domain Eukaryota; kingdom Metazoa; phylum Arthropoda; class Insecta; order Hemiptera; family Cicadellidae; genus Allygus; species Allygus modestus. The sequence continues at coordinate 391,422,009 of OY776112.1, read as the reverse complement.
TGCCTGATACCCGAGTTGAGAGGTTCATACCACCTCCACTTAAAAGAGTTAAGTGCTCATAAAATGCCTCTGGCATTGAAATTTAAAAAAATTCCATCCGCTTGCTTATGCTTTTGTGGAGTGCTGCATTCTGTTGAAAAAAACTAACAAACTTGTACAGCTGAACGTAAGTTTAATTTAATGTTACCCCCTAAAATTGTCAAACTACTACTTGACAAGTACTACTACTTGAAAACAAAATACTACTTGAATCAGAGACTTAAGTATAAGTAGACAGGACTAGGGCACTGGAGCAGCACAATAAACCAAAAGGCTGACGTGCACAGGCCCGGACAACCAATTATCGGGAGTTGGGCTGCAGCGCCCCCCCCCCCCAAATCTAATCTAATGTGACCTATACTATAAAGTTGTGCAACGGATGTGCTATTTGTGCACAGTGTGGGAAAACCTCACCAAATAGAATCCTAATTTGTGATGGTGAATTACTGAAACTTTAAAAACCAATCAGATGGGCCCAGGGCCGTACTCAGGGGGGAGCAGGGGGGAAAACTTCCCCGGAGTCCGGGTTCGTTAGGTCTTATTTAGGACACTATTGTCTAAAAAAAGGGTCAACTTTGATCCGGACGTTAACAAGGCCCCACACCACCAGGCCTGCCCAGGGGCCCGTGAAAGCCGAGTACGGCCCTGGATGGGCCCTAGTAGATTTTCCAGCATTCTATAAACTTTAATAAATGCAGGAATCACAATGAACATGTCGATAGCAAATGTGTTGGGATTTTCCCACATCACCTTTAAATTACATATTTCAGGTTCGCCCTTTGAACAATTTGTGTTTTAAATAACTAGGCCTATTGAAAACGTTTTTTCAAGAATATAAATGGCGAGAGCAAAAATATAATAATTTTTGTTGAAGTTGGTAGGCTGAGAAGGAAGATAAATACACTCCACAAATCTACTCTGGTTACAGCACTGCATTTATGAAATATTTCAAGAACTTACGAGGATCAATGTCGTTGGCAGTTACGGACTTTGCCCCACACTTGGCGGCGGCAATGGCAGTTGCTCCACATCCACTACCAAGGTCTAACACTCTCTGACCCTTGACTATCTCTGGGTGGTCCAATATATACCTGAAACATGTATTGGTACAGTTGTAAAAATCCTAACTGGTACGAATTAAAATACTACAGAATTATTACTATCACACCAAACAAAAATATACAAATTAAAAAATAGCTACTTCATATTACAAGGAGTACTATAGTAAAATGCAGGTGGACTGATTGCGATTTTGTGTAGGTAAATAATGAACTTGTTGCATCAATAGATCCCATAATGACTGAAGACTCCATGAAAGACTTGGAACAAGAGTTACTAGTTTTGGACAAATATGCCTCTGCATCTTACTTTCTAGGGCTGTAACTAAAACAAGATGAATATAGCTAAAAATGTGTAAGCAAGGAAGGAAACACAAAAATACTTCTAAAATGATTTAGTAGAGAAGGCAACAAACCAGTAATGACACCGATTGTAGAAGTACCCAGTCGGGCAAGCCGAGACTGAGGAATAGTGAAATTACTGAAAAACAAACTTCACTTGTCGTTTTCGGTCTAAAAATTACGGTGACCATGAAATGCAGTATAACTGCCATTTTTAATCCAAAAAACAGGTCAAATTTCTGATTTTGGTCAATGAATTCAATACAGTCGTTTTTTTAGGCAAATAACACACATTTTGGTCAATAAAACACGTTCAGCTATTTTTTATGGCCGATAAAATTATTGATCTGGAATATTTAACAAATTTCCCGGGGAGAACTACCGGACCCCCACCCCTGAAGGGTATTTCATACCACCCCCAAACCCCGGTATTTCCCCCCCCTCCCGATGTGACTTCCTGGATCCGCCCCTGAGTTGGAGCAGCGAGTCAACCTTGCAGAGAAAATTATTTGGATTGAGAGATTATTACAAGAAATCACAAGGGTGGTGCAAAGGCCAATACTGGACAACAAGGCAACGGCAATTATTTTGAATGAAAATCCACAGAGAACTATACAAGAACAAAGATAATAAGATGACATGCTTTGTGCAGGAATTTGTTTATGTAGCAAAACTGTACATTAACTGTTAAGCACCCATCTGAGGAGTTGCAGTTAACTGATTAAGAATAAGAATAAGAATAAGAATAAGAATTTATTCAGCCAGTCAATATTTCAAACAAATACAATGGCACGTCAAATACAAATACACAATCTAAGTTGTATTAATCAAAGTCCAATGAAGTCCAAGAACTTGACATAAACTCTTCCACAGAATAAAATGGGTGCATACAAAGAAAATAATGTATTTTAAACTTAAAATCCTTATCATTAAGTAATCTTATTGCTACTGGTAACTTGTTGAATAATTTACTACTTAAGATTAACGGACTTTTATCAGTCCTAGCTATTCTAACTTGAGGCAAATTAATGTTACATCTAAAACGTGTGTCATGACTGTGTATATCACTCCTATATTCTAAAATACTTAATTGAGTTCTTAAATATAACAGGCCTGATAAAGCCTCAACATATAGGCCTACACTAGGCTGACTGTTTTAATTATTCAGCTACCAGGCTTTAACAACTCCAGCTCTCTTACTCTCCCTGGGACATCTGTATTTTTAGAAAAGAGGTGGACAGCCTCTTTTAACCTTACTTTGCTAACTAGACTACAAGGCTGTGAGTGTAACTATCTAGCATAAAGCAAGGGGTGAGCTGTTGTAGTACACATTGGTCAGTACCAATAAAATTGACTTATCTGGACTAGGATACAAACCGATGACAGGGTCACTACCATGATTGCGGAGCACATCGCCTTGATTACTACGCCGACGACTCGTGCCAAAATTCCCCATAGGTATGATGAGAAAGTCCGTCAAAAAGTGAATGCCTAGCTACTGTTTTTCATGTGCAAAAAGACATGAAAAAATGCAAATAAAATACTTACCGAGTTAAGCCCTGGCCTCCAGCCCAATAAAATGCAAAAAACGGGCTATCTTTGAATGGAGAATCTCTAGACTTTGCATTCCATAATTTACTTTTTGGTGTTATCAAGTGGAGTCTGATTTCAGGAGTCAGGTTATTTTCATTGGTTATTTCGGTATTTTCTTCTATTATTTTCCTATACTTGTCATATTTTTCAAGCCAAGAATTTGTGTCAAGGGATGGATCTTGTTGGTTGGATTTGTAAACAACCTGGAGGTAACAAAACAGTTTATTAACCAGACATGTCACTGCAAAATAAAAAAATCATAACAAGATTCAGGCCTCCTTGTGCCTGAACTGATTTTTTGATAGAAAGGTTCAACAAGCATTGAAGATCAACAGTAAATAAAGTAGACCTTCCATTTCAATGGTACATTAAAAATTTGCAGAGTACACAGTTTGCTGCAACCTGGGTATTTTTTGTTCACGACAATTGATAAAAACCTCTGGTATATATGTGTAAGAATGATTTAAGTGGTATAGGTATCTGAAACTGAGACTTATTTAGGGTGGACATATGTTCTGTATATCAACATTTTGAGGGTGTCATGTCGGTTCCTGAAATGTCCTATTTTTTATGTCATATTCTAGTTATTCAAGAGATTATTGCGGACATTTTCCATCACTGATTAGGCTAGTAAAAACAAGTTTCATGACCTTTTGGGATCTGGAATCTGATCCTGTCTTCAGGTGAGAAAAATACCTAGAGAGAACATAACAAAACTACAAAAAATATTAAAGGCACAATCCAGACGAAGGCTGGAAAAAACACAAAAAAGCTAAAACAGAGAACTGTAAAAGCAGTAAAAATGGAAAAATCAAACCAAACCCCAAATCTAGGCACAAAACAGATCACACGGTATGGGACTGCACAGCACGACTACTAGAGCGACTACATGCAGTCCCGTTCCGCACCTTGTACTCTGATTTGTGCCTGGCTTTTGTGTTTGTTTTATTTTTCCATTTTGACTGCTTTTACAGTTCTCTGTTTTAGCTTTTTTGTGTTTTTTTCCAGCGTTGTCTGGATTGTGCCTTTAATATTTTGTGTAATTATGTTATGTTCTAGGTGCTTTTCTCACCTGAAGATGGGATCAGATTCCAGATCCTGAAACGTCGTGAAACTTAATTTTACTAATCAGACATAAAAGCTCTTATGTTAGGCTTATTGAGTTTAGGTCCATAAACAGTTTGCTTGACTAGTTCAAGTTAATAATAAGTAGATATTCAGGACCTAATACATTTGTTTGATTACAGTATGCCCTCAAATATTTGGCCTAATGCGATGCTCATCTGGGCCGGATAGCGAAATAGCTAGACAGACCGGAGGAGGATACGAATCATCAATTTTGTCCTCCTTACCTACAATAGTAGCAATAGATCAATTAAGTTTCAATACTAATACTAGAGTAAGCTTTTCCAAAAATGATAAATAATTTTTTGTAAATTTATATAATACAAAAACAGAAGAGTTAAAAAACCTTAAGTTTTCTTGAAAACACTATCTAGGAGTGTTGTCAAGAAATAGAGAGAGACCCACTTTGCACCATATGCCAGATGTCTCGTGAATCTTAGAGTGTCATTAATTTTACAGCGCAACATAGTTTCCATAAAAGTTAATTTCCAATTAAGTGATAAACACCAACCACACATTTGTAAGTACACATGACTAGGTATATTAAAGGGAATTATTTTTGTATTTAAAAACAATAATTCTCAAATTAATTAGGTTAGAAACAGAGGCTACGGTATGTACCAACTACACCATGTTTCCAAAAAACATACCTGATTTAAAACTAATTTAATTTTGATAAAGGGCCAAGAAACAATGAAGATCATATTGACAGACAGGTAATTGTGCCGTAGTTTACAGTATCAGCGGAAAACCTTTTGAATGCTCTTTTTGAAAAGTTACTATCATTACCATCCCGATAGGAACTTTTGTGGTGAAACAAAATCGGTACGGTACTGATCCACTGCAATGTTCTCAATCAAGCTTAGAAGTGTTGACTCCAAATTCTATATCAAGAATAATCAAGTATCCAAGTAAAAAAATAAACATAACAAATGAATAGCCTAGTATGTTTTTGACGGTAAAACTGCATTAGGCCTACCTCGATGATAATCTTAGTAGGTACCGGTACCTAACCTTACAGCCTCAGCGTGCTGACAATTGATTCAATAGTAATGGTAATGGACTGGGACAGCAAGAGTGTGGAATGGACCAGGCTGTTACAGCTGTGAATTTTACCGTTCAGGAGATATCCGTAGCAGAAGAGAGTCATATACTTTACTTCTGCCACAACCTCTAAACGGGGAAACATCTTGATGCAGAATACCAATAACCCACTACTGCTAGGGACGTTCCGATACTGGCTTGGACCCGATATTTGGTATTGATACAATGTCGAAACAAAAGTATCGATACCCAATACTATTGGATCCAAAGTAAGTTATTGATACCTTCAATATCGTATTGAATAGTATCGAAAACTCAAATAATTGTTTATTAATGTTCGAACAACCATTACAGACAGTATTAATTAAGAAAAATATTCATACAAAATTATGATTAATATTTATTTAATTAAAAATTATTATTAATATTAAATAATTATTAATAATTAATGGTTATTAAAAGAAAAATAATAATAATATTAATAGAAAGGATTGTTTGAAAACAAATCACGATCCGGAACTTCCGGAATAAGGGCGAAATTGCGGAATAAACAGTTCTTCTGTACTTCTGCTAGAATATTTAGCTTAAATAGTCGATTCTCGCTATCAAATGTTGCAAGAAATATTTTCTAAGTTATTATCTGTGTTTATATTGCTAACAAGTATGTTAGAATAAAACGTAGTATCTATGTTTTTACAACATACAAAAATGAACAATTTTTCTGTTACCGATACTTAAACTTTTCTTTCGATACCACGATAATATCGGTTAACTGATACCGATACCCTATCGGAAAGAGAGTATCAATACCTACTAGTATCGGAAGTATCGGAACATCCCTAACCACTGCACTGTTATGGACAGGAGGTCACTAGGCCTAGTGCGACTTGTGGAAATTACAGGAAATCACATAACTCCTCAGGGAAGTTAAAAACAATAATATAAATATGTTGAAAGCACATTAAACAGCTACCTGCAAGAGACATATGTTACATTACTGGGTTACTTCACCTTAGCCCAAACACCTTAAAGAAATATAGACCCTAGACCTGGCTGCTATTCCAACCTAACCTAAAAGAATATATCTTGCACATAATATACTAAAAATTTAAGTCAACCAAATATAAGCTATAGCCTACTACTAAATTTGTGTTTTATGTTTGATACAGGAGGAATTGGTAAAGTTTTAGTAATTATGTAGTAGGGCCATAGTTAAAACTTAATTCTCAAAGCTCAAATAAATCATTAAAAAAATCTTACAAACGTTTCTTAGCTAACAATATGGTTTAAAATAAATATTAAATAGTAATACCTCTAGACTAGGAGAAATACTTACATAAAATTTAGAAATACATGACAACTGAAAAGTAATAAGTTTATTGCATTGGCCCTTTCTAGGTTATATTATTTCTCTGTTATCTGTTGTGTCAGTGGCTCGTCGGTTAATATGATGATTTTATTCAGCCAGCTGTACTCGGTAGAGTCTTTGAGAAAAGCCATTTCTCATGCCTTTGGCCAACTAATACTATTGGTTGATTTATATATGTAATAATTACGAGCAACGGTATATACGATATGCTCTATATTAATAATCAATAGCAAGACCCATTAGTCAGACCTCCTACTAACTAAATTACTTAATGTAGTACAGCAATAAAACTAAATAGAATGGGTTTGACAGCTTTCTTTTAAAAAGCGTTTCAGAATTTTGTGATAGCAAAAAGCTCTACAAAAATGCCTCTGACATAGCAAAAAAAAAAAAAAAAAAAAAAAAAACTGCACAAGTAGGTCATGTAAATCTGTCCTTATAACATTAATATTTTAACTATCAAGTGAAACTCTCTTTGCATTCTAAGTTGGGAAGAAAAAGTATTTTGAAAATTAAAGTTCGTTTTTGCTAAGTTGATTTTAAATTACAATTTTACAAAGTTATATAGTTGATCTAAAATATATAAAATGTAAACTCCTTTACTCCTTAATTTCGATGATCTAGTATTTCCTTGTGCTTTTGTCTATAATATATGATGCACTATACGTTAAAGGTACACATTAATAAACCAGGATTTTATGACTCTATATCAGTAAGAAGACGAACCTGTTAAACAGATTTCACCAGCAGCAATGATAAAGAAATAGGGATGTTTAGTATAATTTAAAGCTATCCTCTGTTTGAATAAACCTGACGGGACAGTGAGTACTCTTACCATAGACTACAGTACTGTAGTTAGTCTATGTTTGCACACTATAACTGCAATAGTTAAAGCTGAATAATGCACATTTTTTTATTGATCTATCACACAACAGCTGGAATACTGGATCAGTTGAGCTGAAATTAACCTGGGAGACAAATAATTATGAAAAAAACAAAAAACTCAAAGGCCAATAACTACTTCTTATAACAAAAATCCTGCCACCACGCCCGAAGTATTTCTTTACTACATCTAAACACACGTTGTAAAACAGCCGTTTTCTGATTATTAGCGAGCAAACAACGTTTTTATCGCTCACTCTGCCTTACTTTACCGCTGAAATAATAACCGCTGATTGATTGTTGCTTTGAATCAAAAGGTATGTGACGCTTGCGACTCGGGGGATAAACAATGGACGAGAGTAGTTTCTTCAATCATCGTCAGAAAGCTCTGATATATCGCAAAATTAAACAAAATATGTGGGTTTCTATATGAATAAGTGACACATACCTGAGCATAAAGTTCGTAATTAGCTATGATAACCCAAACAAACCTAACCTAATTAGGGGTATGGGTTAGTGTAAAAACAAGGAGGTTTATCGTATTACTGGAGGTAACACTGCTTCACTATTTTTGTCGAAAAAGCGAGCCGGTGATTTTGTCAGGTTGATACACAAATGAGGCAAATTTATGGTTCTTTGAATCATCCTGATTCGTTGTTTTATTCCTATAAGTGAATCTACTCATGCAAATCACTGGAGTAAAAGTAAAACACGTTGGAACAAATTAATTTTTTCGTTTGATTTATGCATCTACTATTGTCTTGAAATATGATAAATTGTGAGCAAATAAACAAATATAAGTTTATTAATGTTAAAATCATAAGTAGGTATTTGCTTGAATCACTTTGTCGACTCATTCGATTTCAGCAAGCACTTCTTTGCCTCACCAAATTTGGCAAAGATCGGCTCGCAATTTTGTTCATCAGTGTTGCCTTCAGTATTACAAATAGAACTCCTTGGTAAAAAATATCAAAGTAACACTTTTACAAACTGTTTCAAACATAAATAAACGGTATCAGGAAACTGACACATACTTTCTCCCTTTTAGCCCAATTTTAATGAATAAATTACTTTTTATTTACTAAATATAGAATACAAAGCACGGTCGAATGTACAGAAAATCTTGTAAACAAGTTGTTTTAAAAAACATCCACCCAAATCCCTGCTTTGGAGGCACTACAGAATCCATTGCTACACTCGTGGTTTTAAGAGGGGAAATGCCCCCTATTCCCCCCCCAGGGTTATTAAGGGGCAACATATTTCTAATTTACTCTGTTGGTCAATGCTAACTTGACAAGCATATCAAGTTTGAATGAAATTTATCAGTAAATAAGAGAGAAACCGTAATTGTTGTATTCCCCATAAGAATAACATTGGACAACGTACTGCGTTTACCGCAAAATGGAAATTCCAATTTTCTCCGCAACCAGCAATCGTAGAATAGTAATTAAAAAAACTAAATTATTTAGTTTTTTGAGCTCTTTTTAATGGTGAGTAGTAATATTTGTTTATGTTTATGTTTTTTATGAAAAATCCAAAAAACTGAATTTTTGATGTGTTAAGTCCTGTAATTTTTGAACCCGAATTTTTACAGACATGTGGGTGGTGTAATTTTGTTGAAAAACTAAAGTTCTACAAACGACTAAAGTTTAATCAAAATCGTTAGAGCCGTTTTTGAGAAATTTGGATTTTTCATGTTTTTTGGCGGTTTTGGGGGGATAATTACCCTTAAAAATCAAAAATTCAAAAAAATGAAAAAAACCCCTGGAGATATCGTGGATTAGTACCTACATGCCAAATATCATAAAAATCGGCCCATTGGTTAAGGCTCTAGCTCTGTACACATCCACACAGACACACACACACACACACACACACACACACACACACACACACACAGACACACACACACACACACACACACACACACACACACACAGACAGACATCACGTAAAAACCACTTTTTTGGGTTCGGGGAGCACCAAAATGAATATTTCCACTAACAACTCAAATTCGAAAATTTTTACGAAAACAATACTTTCTCCATATACTATGTATAAGGGGAGAAAGTAAAAAGTAATTAAACATAATAAGTTTTAAACCACGACCCTCATGATCAGAAGTTTAATCTTATATCCGCTCAGCTATCACATCAAACCGTAACGGTCAAGAAATACAACTTATAAGAACAATCTGGTGGTTCATAGGCGTAATTCGGGGGGCAGTTGCCCCCCAATAATTTGGAGAACATATGAAACGTAACCCTAATCACGATCACGACTATGTTTGCCCCTCCAATCAAAATACTGAAATCACACATATGGCGGTGATCAAAGGAAATATTCTCGTCCATTGTTTATACTCTGAGACGCTCACGTATGTGACTCAGTGTTCTTAACCTCAATATCGTCAATTCAGCCAAAATAATGGATAAAAGTGATACTTTTTGTATGTTGAGGGGGTATCACAGATAAGAAATTATTTTTTGGGGTGGTTTCCAAAATTGCAGTTGTAGAACAAATGGTGTGTGCAATTCGAAGGGCCTTTAAGGCTTTTGAAAAATTACCGCGATCCACTAGACCTACATTGTGCTCAATCACATAACTATTAAAACTCTGGCGCATAGGCCTTCAACATTTCCAATGTTAATTTAACGGTAGTTAACTGATACAATTTTGATAATACATTTTCAATAACTCTATCTGGCTTTATAATTACGATATCCCAGTTAGAAAGGTAACAACTATATACAGTGTTTAGATAAATTGAAAGACATCACCCACACAGCACACAACGTCCCCAGGATATCCCATTTGTGTCCCACACATCCCATTGCAATCCCAGGATAAGCAGGATATCCCTAGGATATCCTGCTATGTCCCGGGATATTGTGGAAGTCCCAGGGATGTCCACGATCTCCCGGGATAACGTGGATATCTTGGGGACATCCCACGGACATCCTTTATATCCCAGAACAATTTTAGTATAATTAATTGCAAGTTTTATTTATAGTTTTAGTATTTAAACAAAATTGAATGATAAGCATAATGATCAGATATCAACAATAAAACATGTATAAAGGAAGTATAAATTTACAGTTTATATATCGATGAAATATGCATAGAATTCTGACAATTTATAAAAAAAGAAAATGCAAATTGCATTATTAGTTTATACCAGTACACTAGTAAAATTAACGGCCAACCCCATCTACAATAATCCCCTTTTAAAGAAAGGGAAAAAATTTGGCGCGCCGGCGCCTGCACAGTACCCCAGCAGGCCAGCAACAGGTCAACAGACGACAGACCAGACGGTGATTGTAACGGTCAACGGTCAGTCTTATCTTGGTCGGTGGGTTGTTCTCTACCTCGTTGCGCGTTTGTTAATTAATTGAGAAAAATAACATTATCGTCATTCAAGACTAACTACAACTGTTTTGTATACAACAGTACTGTTTCTTGGTAAGTAACATCCTTTTTTAAAACAAATTTATAGTACGTACAGGTTAACCCTAGTTTATTTTACTTCATAAATGCAATAAAGAGTTATTCTCCTAGGATGGTTTGGTTATGGAGTGTTGCCGATTGTACAGAACTAACATATTTAAATTGTTTTGAATCACAGTTTATTGTAGTACTTGAATCAAAATGAAACAGTACTGAATAAATTTAGTCAGTCACTTATTCTAAGAACTAGCATAACCTCAATATAACCTAAGTATACAGTCTGTTTCACGATTGGAAAACCAGGCCTTCCTTACTGTCATAAGCCCAATGTTAAAGTTAAAATTGACACTAGTCTTATGGACAGCCAGCCACTTGTGCAACACACTGTACAATAAACAGTCCTAGATGACAGAATGATACTGTCATGCGTATTCTTGGGAAAGCGTAGGAATTAGACTATATCATTTGCATTGGGCTAATTAAGTTTTTAATTTTTGTCTTTTACCTGCTGATTTGTGAAGAAATTCTGTATTTAAAATCCTGACTCTAGGCCTGATGATAATGGCTTTAACCTAGGATTATATAAGTTCTCTTTATTATAATAAGTACTAGGCCTATTTAATATCTAAATACTACCTTAAGGCAATAAGGATATTTATATTTTAATAGCGGTCAAATAAATTGCCAATTGAGGGCATGGTTTGCCAGGCTATCAACTAAGATCAGCCAATAGTAGATGTGCTGCATTGCCAAAACTCCACCCCAGCTAATCGGAATAACATTTGAGTGATATTTTTCTGTGGCAACAGTGACAGCGTACAGCCATGCTATTGGCCACAGCCTAACTGTCAGTTTATTTGTCCGCTATTATAGTACTGTACATTACACTAAATTTGGTTTAAGAAAAAATAAAATTCATAAACTGTTTAAGCCTAACAGTAAACAATGAATTCTAAGCTTTCATAGAATATTTGACTTCAGGATTTCCAATCAACTTAGTTAACGGCATTATTCAGTTAGTTTTATATAACATAGTCATTTAATTTTACATTTCAGGACACTAGAATCACTTGAAATAGGCCTAAATCCTACATCAAATTATGTAAAATTAAAATGTTATATAGGGCCTCATAAATCCTACATATGGTAAGTTAATGTAATAGTTTTTTCCTTGTTAGCACCTATTATTATTATTAGTGCCTATGCTAATTTTGAAGAGAATATCGAAGAACACATTGCATTTTATCCTTTGATTAACTTAAGTGTGGTAAATCAACCCTTTATTTTAATAAACTATAATCATTATGCTAGGTGCTAAGAAAAATCAGCTTCATTGTGTAATTTAGAATGAATGAATACAAAGCGTACGACAAGGTAAAAATATAAAATCTTTTAAAACTGAACCTAAATTGTGATATGATCTTAAACTTAAAGGGCCTTATGAGGGAAGGGGGAGGCCTACATTAAAAGTAGGCATATGACGTAAATATGTGCTTTCAGGAAATTATTAGGCCTAGTTTTCTTGCTAATCAATTTATTTTAATTAGCATGTGTCTCTGTTTAGGAGCTGGTCAGAATCAGTTTGCCGAGGCCAAAGTAAAACACATTGGATTCATGTGATTCAGACCCTAAACGAATCAACTCCTTATATGAAGAGAAATTCAGGTAAAATTATAGAAAAAATTCTGTTTATTAAAGAAGCTAACTTAGAATACCGGTACTATGATTAAGTACAGTAGGCTACTTCATTTGATTATGCAAGGTCTAAGATAGCCTTGACACCTATCAAAATGATTACAATTTAGTTACTAACACAATTGCTTGAAAGTGTCATAAGTTGAAATCACTAATAGGGGCCTATAGATAATAACCAATATACATAAGTTGACAGGATCAGTTAATGTTTTGTCAGGTACATGGTCAACACTGATTTTGCTACTTTTTATTTAAGTCTATTCTGTGTATGAGCCAATGTGAATCTTTAAACTGAAAAAACAATATTTTAACTAAAATACACCATTAATACATTTAAATCATGATTTTTATATTCCAATTCAGAGGTTTTAAAAATTAAAGCCAGGAACGGCACCAGTTCGTCATTCTAGTCCAATAGGTTAAGAGTTAAGTCTTTATATCTCTATTATATATGATTGTATATTAATGAAACTTTGTATGTTGCTTAGTTGTGGTCTATTGATATTTACATAACAAGTTTTTTTACTGTCCGCATAGCCACAAACTTGCTTACTTAGCCCTAATGTTATTCTAATGAGGAGAATAAGTAAAGTTTGACAGGTATATCCCTTAATTATAAACTTAAATTAATAAAACTTGGTATATAGCTTTATCTGGTTGAGTTTTACTGATAATTGCATAACAAGACAGTTCTTATCCTCCGTGACTCAGGAAACCTGGGTAAGTTACTGAGGCCTAATGTTATCCTTATGGAGAGTAAATAAAATTTGATATCTCGATTATTTATGAATGTATATTGATGAAACTTAGTATGTGGCTTCACCTAGTACTGGTGTATTATTTTTGCACAACAAATTTTTTTTTATCATCCCGATACAGCACACCTGCATACTCAGCCATAATGTTATTTTCATGGGGAATAAGTAAAGTTTTATATCTCTCTTAATTACAAACATAAATTATTAAAACTTGGTATGTAGCTTCACTTGGTTGTGTTATATTGATAACTGCTTAAACACACACTTCTTATCTTTCTTGTTGCTGCAAACCTGCGTTTCGTACTCAGTCCTAATGTTTTTTTATGGAGAATAAATAAAATGCTATATTCACTTATTTATATATGTATTTTTATGAAACTTGGTAAGTTGCTTTATGTGATAGTGAGTAACATAGAGGGCTATATGCATTAGAAATTCGCTGAGTACGCAGGTTTGATATCTCTCTTAGTTATGAACCTAAATTAACATGTTTGCTACCGAACGTCACGTGTGTCTGCCGCATGGGTGTTCGTAGCGTACCAACTGTAAATTATATACTTCCAGAATAGACCAATGCAAAAATATAAAAACATACCTTAAGTCCAAATTTGTTATGCAAGTCTCAACTGTTATTATGGTTCAAAATATCAATGAACAACATCTGACTCATTTATAAACAACAATTGTACTCATTTTGTTTTTATTGCCCCTGAACTGGTAGAACTATTATAGTGGTTTTAAATTACCTTTCCGTCACCAGTTCGAAGTTTTTGTAGTTTCCTACAACCTCAGGTTTTGATGCAGTTGCGTCATGTTCACGTAGTGCAGGTCAATTGTTTCAAGCTAAAACTGCATTTTGGTCTAGAAGACGTTGTCGTCAAAGTTTTTAAAAAAACACGAAAAACATGAGATACACACATTGACACATTTAAACATGTAAATAAAACTACTGGTCGTATACGCACAACTCAAAACCCGCTATTTGATTCTGTCACGGTAGGCAGTGGCGGCGCTAGGACACTGAGGTCGACGGCGACGTTGACCAGATGTTGTTATCAGGTGCCTTGATAATGGACTCATCCTTGGGGGGTAGGAGTTTGCAGTTATCAAGGTAGATGGACTCGCCCGCCGAATTTAAATGTGAGCTGTATTAGAGTTTTTCGTTTAATACTGACTCGCTATCTTGTCTGAAGGCTTTGTAAATGTGGAACTCTTCTAATGTAAAAAATACTCTTTTATTGCCGATATGTAGATGATACATTAGTCCTATTTGATGGAAATGCCCGCCAACTACAGTTATTAAATAATTACATGAACAGCTTATCTCTAAAATTAAACTTCACTCTAGAAACTGAAACCAACTGTAAAATCAACTTTTTAGCCCTCACAATAGAGAATCTCAATAATAAGTTAAAATATAGTATTTACAGGAAATCAACCAAAACTAATCAAACGATTCACGCCACCTCGTATCACCCGTTTAGCCACAAGTTAGCTGCTTATAATAGTATGGTCAATATAATGCTCAATTTGCCCTTATCACCTGATGACTACTCCGCAGAATTAAATACCATTAAACATATTGCTCTTTCAAATGGCTATGACATGAAAATGACTGATAGGCTTGTAAACAAACATTCGAAAAAGAGAGAAAAATTAAATAATACAGACAACGATTCATCGCCAAAACAAAATATGTTCCCGTAGAATACTGCCATAGGTTACACTACTTACTTAAGAAGGAGCTGAAAAGGTTTAACATTATCCCAGCACTTAGGACCTCAAATAAAACTGAGCGGCTACTTAAATCAAAAATAGGACCTGACAAAAATAAATTAGAAAAAACTGGAGTATACAAACTAAAATGCAATGATTGCGATAAATACTATCTTGGTCAAACAGGGCGCTCTTTTTTAAAACGCATTAAGGAACACAAACCCAACCCAAAAATTAATCCCTAGAAGTCTAGTTATGCCCAACACATCTTCGATGAAGAACACAGCGTTGAAATTATTGAGAACAATGTGGAAATATTAGAAATTTGTAAGAAAGGGCCCATATTAGACACATTAGAAGAGTTCCACATTTATAAAGCCTTTAGACAAGATAGCGAGTCAGTATTAAACGAAAAACTCCAATACAGCTCACATTTAATTTTTAATCAAATTATTAAAAGTGAAATTTGGCGGGCGAGTCCATCTACCTTGATAACTGCAAACTCCCACCCCCCAAGGATGAGTCCATTATCAAGGCACCTGATAACAACATCTGGTCAACGTCGCCGTTGACCTCAGTGTCCTAGCGCCGCCACCGCCTACCGCGACGGAATCAAATAGCGGGTTTTGAGTCGTGCGTATACGACTAGTAGTTTTATTTACATGTTTAAATGTGTCAATGTGTGTGTCTCATGTTTTTCGTGTTTTTTAAAAACTTTGACGACGAGTCTTCTAGACCGAAATGCAGTTTTAGCTTGAAACAATTGACCTGCACTACGTGAACATGACGCAACCGCGTCGAAACCTGAGGTTGTAGGAAACTACAAAAACTTTGAACTGGTGACGGAAAGGAAATTTAAAATCACTATAACAGTTGTACATTTTTATGGATTTTTATTATGCGTCACATGTATGTGACGTCGGTCTATAGCATTGTTTTACTGATGAAAATATATATGAATTGTACTGCTGACCGATTGTCACACATGTGTGACTCAAAAATAAAATATATTTATCAAATTGTATTGCTAAGAAAATAAAGAACACTGTTCAGCTAAACAACGTAGGTTTATTCAAAACTAAATAAAGTCCCCTCACTAAAATCATCGTCTATCACACGGTCAATTTCACTTAAAGTCATGACATCTCTCCTCTTCCTTACTTTTTACGTTTTGCCTTCTTCATTTATCACCCAACAGTACAGAAACAGCAGTTTATTATAACATAAACAAACGAATAATACGAGGGTTAGAATCACGTGAATCTCAACCATGGTTCAGCGTAATGTAAACAACAGGTTGGCTAACACACACCTAGAGTCAAAACGAAATATCCACGCTCGGACCAAGCGACCCTTATGTGTGACAGACATTCCTATAGCCCGATATGCAGTTAAAAATACGATCAAATACACTGACAGGCTGCCAAAGCGTATTTAGTAACAATAATAGGCTCGAGTCACAAATACGTGATGTCGGGCTGTGGTTAGCGCTCCACGCGTCACAGATATGTGACATGTGAAATCCCAGATAAAGGATGCTATAGATACAGTTCTCTGGTTTTGAGCAACATGTCCACGAGTCTTGCGAAAACCGGTCTTTATAGCGAAAACCGGAGCGTCACAAACACGTGACGTCGGTCTATTGAAAGTCTAAATTTGGAGTCGGTAGCGAACGTGTTAATAAAACAAAGTGACTACGTACACGTCCAGTGTAAAGGCAAATTCATATCGCTACCGGTTAGGTTAGGTTTAGTTAGTTTTACGTTACGTTAGGTTAGGTTAGGTTAGGAGGTTTTCTGGCTCTCAATCTGTTTTAAAAATCACAGGAAAAGTAACGTACGGTGCATAATTTGGAACGGACGTGAACAGTAGCTGCTCTCGTCGGACGTGTACGTAGCCTCTGCCTTAATAAAACATGGTATGTAGATAGACTTGTAATTTGTAACTTGGTATCTGGTTGAGTTATATTGATTATCACAAAAACCTTATTTCTTATCTTCCTTGTGTCAGCAAACCTGTGTACTCAGCCATAATGTTATTCTTATGGAGAATAAATAAAATGCTATATATCACTTATTTATGAATACGTTCATGGGAAACTTGGTAGGAGGCTCTAAGTAGTAGTGCGACTTATATATGTGCATTGGAAATTCGCTGAGTACGCAGGTTTGCTGCGACGGGGGTATTTTTGGATAAAATGTTACCCAAGGTTATATGGAGTATTAGCTTAATTTTTTTATTTTCAGGAAACGAGGCCATGATGAAGATGAAAACAGAGAAGGAATTTAATCAACAACCACTACTTACTGTGTGTTTACATCCCCTGGTTTATATAACTTACATTTTGGTTTTATATAAACTTATTTTTACTGCAATTATACTGCCATTTTGTTTGAATTCATTACTGTATTATTTAAAAAATCCTTAATTGTTTGTATCACATCACCGAACAATTATAATTTGGAATCCATTCTTCAATTTTTAAAATCTGGATTTGATTCAAGTTTTGTTCTGAGAAATGTTTAGGCCTACATATGCATATATTCATTTTATTATAAACTTGTTAAAACAACTAATTTATTTTAAAGATTTTGGGTAAATTTTAATAGAAAATTATAAGTTGTGTATATATTTCCAGTGTCAATCCATTTAAGTACCTATAATCAGGACATTTGTGACACTTTACAATTGAATCATGTGCTAGTAATGATAAAAATTAGCATAAAATGTGACAAAGGTAACAATATAAAGTTGTAAAACATGATTTTCAAGTATGTGTTAATGAATACAGTCTTATAAGAAGAACACGTCTTATGGGCCAGAGTCTGTCAGTATTTGAAATTTGCCGTGCTAGTTTTGCGCTTGGCCACGAGGCAGTGCACGCTGTCTACCCAGTCACTCCTCCCCCAGACCGCTGCTACAGCCAACTCCGCCCTACTACAAGAGCGAAGGGACCTAGGCCATAGCAACACCTCGTGTTTTCGGTACCGGTCTGCAGTGCTAGAGGCGCTTCACAGCGGCGTGGCGCAAAACTACAGATTTCCAGCGTGCCAACATCAAATAAGCGACAGAATTTTTAACACGAGACGTGTTCTTATGACTCTGTATTCATTGTATTTGTTCTTTTGAACTGTGATGACACAATTTAAAGTTTTGTGGGTCTGAAGATGACAAAATTTCCTTTGACAAAAAGTGTCATCCATTAAAAAGCTATCCTAGAAACACAAGGTAAATTACAGGTATTTAACGTTTATACACTAGTCAACCTGATTAAAAAACAACATCAATATGAAGTCAAAACTTGTGTTTCTATGTGCAAGCTGGGCATGGGCAATTATAGTATTATTTATAAAAGGATAATTTAAAGTTGTCTGGTAATTTATTTTAGAACTCCAACTGTCTTCCTATCAGATTGTCTGACCATATTGAAAGGTGTCCCATTATTCTATCAGTATGAATCCCCTAATCCCACAGATATCCCTGCCTACCCTATGATAATTCTGTGGTCATCCTTAGGAAGCTATATGGCTTTAGGATACACACTACCTATTACTAGGAGCCATAGGGCCTCCTAAGGATGACCGCAGAATTATCATGGGGTAGGCAGGGATATCTATGTGGGGTTAGGGGATTCATACTGATAGAATAATGGGACACCTTTCAAGGCATGTCTCCAGTAAATCCTGTGGGTCATCCTGGGGATGTCCTAGGGCTTCAGAGTACAATATCCCTTTGAGGTCCGAGGGATGTCCCAAGTATATCCTGTGGTACATCCTGGGGATGTCCTAGGGCTTCAAAATACAATATCCTTTTGATGTCCGAGGGACATCCCCAGATAATCCTGTGGGACATCCTGAGGATGTCCTAGGGCTTCAAAATACATATCCTTTTATGGTCCGAGGGATATCCCATGGTCATCCTGAAGGATGTCCCCAGGATGTCGTGGGGAGAGGACATTTTTGTGTCCTGAGGACATCCTGAGGGTATCTTGAGGATATCATGGGATGAGATAGGGATGATCCTGGGATATCCTGCATATCCCACTGTGATGTCCTTGGGATGTCCTGGGGAGAATCTTGTGCTGTGTGGGCATTAGGGTAGCTGTTTACATTTAAATACCTTTATAGTGTAATGAACTGGTGTTAGTTTTAGTAAACGACAATTCTTATATGGCAAAAGTAAAGGAATAGTAGCTTATAAAGTAAAGAATTGTATAAGTATATATATATAAATGTGAATATTATTTTAACTGTCCCTGGTCTACTTACAGAGGATCCGAAAACAAACTTACCACAAGAATCAAAAATATAATTGGTAACATCGATTATCTTCTTTTGAAAAACAATCTTAGGTACAAATTTCAAAAAAATAACTTAACGAATACAAACACTTTCGATTCAACTACCTTCATTGGCACTTAGTAAAAACCTACTTAAAAGTACTATATTTATTTTTTGTTTATTTGTACGCATCAGTGATGTATGTGTTTGAGTTACATATTTATTTGAACTAAACCATACGGAACAATATTTGTATCGCATTACACAATCTTATCTCTACCCACTATTATCAAAGCTCTCATCTGATAAGTTGCTAAGCATATTAATTTCTATCATAAATTAATTTTAATTTCGGCTTAGTGTTGAAAATCACATTTTTAATATTACGAGGAACAGCTCTGAAAAACGAATTATTTGTTCATAATAAATTAGAGTATAAAGATTATATCCTGTAATTAGTTCATAAACCATTTTAACTGCTGAAGTCTTGAAATCCTAATTTAAATTTTATTCCGATCACGTTACTTCATAATACAGAAATAGGGAAGTTAATAGTAATTCGTCCCATGAATTCATAATTGCAATTCAGCCTTTATAGGCTGGATTATTTCAGCACAGAGTTTCAATACATGTCGCAATGCGTATTTAATGGCATCTGCAACTGCATATTACTTAACTTAGCTGAAATAGACTATCAAGTTTGAATACCTGGTAAAGTTTAATAATCATAGGGTTTCGCACGTAGCTGCATGTGCAACATTCGGCGGTCTTCATTATGTAGGACTACACTTGCAGTATACTTGCAGGCCACTGTCGTGAAGCAAGGGCTTATTGATGGGCCATTGTAGTGTAGGTCCATTTGATGCAAAAAACGAATTTGTGCCATGTAGTTATTATTGGCAAAAACAGCTCACCTGATTCGAATTATAGCCATACCCCCGTCACAGCAAACCTGCATACTCAGTGAATTTCCAATGGAGATATAAATGTCTTATACTAATACTACACAAAGCCACTGACCAAGATTCATAAAAATATATTCACAAATAAGCTATATAAACAATTTTAATTACTCTCCATAAGAATAGTATTGGGGCTAAGTACGTAGGTTTGCTGCAACAAGGATCACAAGAAATGGGTTGTTATGCTAATATCAATATAACTCAACTAGGTGAAGTCGTATACCAGTTTTTATTCATTTATGTTCATAATTAAAGGATTCGTAGCATTTAATTATTCTCCATAAGAATAACATGGGGGCTGAAACAAATATTTTTTGAGCAAATATCAATAGACCACAACCAGATGAAGCCTTATACCAAGTTTCGTCAGTATACGTTCATAAACAAGCGAGATATACAATTTGTCCTTTCCTCCGTAAGAATTACATTAGACACACATTAGACAACGTGTTCAGCACTTTCAATATCTCGCTAACAAATTGACATAGAGGAATTATCAAAATACCAAATTGTGTGGTTTTTTAAGCTGAATCCAATGATAAAAACCAATATTTGACTTAAAAAAATATATGTAAAAAATTCAAAAAACCCATTTTTGGGGTACAAAACCCCCCAAAAATACCCCTTCTGATGGAGCGATCTGGCTGGTTTTCGAAAAGTCGTAAATGTTGCTTTACACGTTTATACCAAATTTCATCAAAATCGGATCTTTTTTACAAGAGTTATCGTGCTCACGGAAACACACACACAAACACACACACACACACACACACACACACACACACACACACACACACACACACACACACACACACACACACACACACACACACACACACACACACACACACATATATATACAGTTTCCAACGAATGTTGTTTTTTGGGTCTGTGGACCTCAAAATGAAAAGTTATCATGGTCCCGGGCCTAGGTCTTACTACGCCGACTAGGGCAATAGCTTCTTCCCTATAGGGGAGATTCGCTAAAAACAGGATTTTTCTTTTTGACTACAAGGATTAAGAAGTCAAAGCAGACGTCAACCTGTACACCCCGAGAAAGGTCTTAACAATGCCGTGAACCTGACCTCAAACGGACCAACGAGTCAATAAACGGTATCACGAAATTGACACATACTTTCTCCCTTTTAGCCCAACTTTAATGAATAAATTACTTTTTATTTACTAAATATAGAATACAAAGTATGTACGGTAGAATGTACAGAAAATCTTGAAAACAAGTTGTTTTCAAAAATATCCACCCAAATCCCTGTTTAGGAGGCACTTCAGAATCCATCGCTAACACGTGGTTTTAAGAGGGGAAATTCCCCCTATTCGCCCCCTCAGGGTTATTAAGGGGCAACATATTTCGAATTTAATCTGTTGGTCAATGCCAACTTGACAAGCAATCAAGTTTGAACGAAATTGATCAATAAATAAGAGAGAAATAGTAATTTTTGTATTCCCCATAAGTATAACATTGGACAATGTACTGCGTTTACCGCAAAATGAACATTTAAATTTTCTCCACAAACAGTAATTGTAGAATAGTAATTCAAAATACTAAATTTATTAGATTTTTGAGCTCTTTTTAATGGTGAATAGTAATATTTTTTATATTTATGTTTTTTTATAAAAAATCCAAAAAACTGAATTTTTGATATTTTAAGTCTTGTAATTTCTGGGGATTAAATTTTTACATAAATGCGATGGTGTCATTTTTTTGGAAAACTAATGTTCTACAAACGACGAAAGTTTAATCAAAAATCGTTAGAACAGTTTTTGAGAAATCTTGATTTTTCATGTTTTTGGCGGTTTTTTGGGGAAAAATTAATTACCCTTAAAATTATTTTTAGTTACCCTTAAAAATAACAAATTCCAAAAAATGAAAAAACACCTGGAGATATCGTGGATCAGTACCTACATACCAAATTTCATAAAAATCGGACCATTGGTTAGGGCTCTAGCTCTGAACAATCCATACAGACAGACAGACAGACAGACAGACGGACAGACAGACCTAAAGACACACAGACATCACGTAAAAATCACTTTTTTGGGTTCAGGGAGGACCAAAAAGAATATTTCCATTAACAACTCAAATTCGAAAATTTTGACGAAAACAATACTTTCTCCATATACTATGTACAATGGGAGAAAGTAAAAAATGGTCCGGTTTATAGCATTGTGAGGTTTATAATCCCTTTAAAATGACCTACCCTAGAATATGCCATATACCTACTTTAAGACATACAGTATAAGACCTTAGAATTTAAATTTAAATTTTTTTTTATAAGACCTTAGACACAGCTGTCAATAAGACGAGTGTTAATTTCAATATTGGGCTTATGGACGGCCTGGTTTTAGCGAATTTCCCCCATGGGGCAGTAGCTATTACCGTAGTCGGCATGGCAAGACCTAGGCACAAGACCATGATAACTTTTCGTTTCGAGGTCCCCAGACCCCAAAAACACCATTAGTTTGAAACTGTATATATATACATATTTATATGTGTCCGTGAGCACGATATCTCTCGTAAAAATGATCCGATTTTGATGAAATTTGGTATAAACGTGTAAAGCAACATTTATGACATTAAGTTCGAAAACCAGCCAGATCCCTTCATCCGAAGGGGTATTTTGGGGGGTTTTGTACCCCAAAAATGGGTTTTTGAATTTGGTACATATCATTTTGGAAACAGTCAAATATTATTTTTACCATTGGATGTAGCTTAAAAAAACACACACAATTTGGTATTTTGATCATTCCTCTACATCAATTGGTTACCGAGATATTGAAAGTGCTAAACACAGTACGTTGTCTAATATTATTCTTATGGAAGAAAAGAAACATTTTATATCTCGCTTATTTATGAACATATACTGACGAAACTTGGTGTACGGCTTAATCTGGTTGTGTTCTATTGTTATTTGCTCCAAAAACAATTTTTTGCCAAAGGCTCCCGTTGCAGCAAACCTGCGTACTCAGCCTCCATGTTATTCTTATGGAGAATAATTAAGTGATAGGTCTCCCTTAATTATGAATATAAATGAATAAAACTGGTATACGACTTCTCCTAGTTGAGTTATGTTGATAACAGCATAAAACCTCATTTTTTTGTTCCTTGTTGCAGAAAACCTGCGTACTCAGCCCCAATGTTATTCTTATGGAGAATAATTACAATTGTATATATTGCTTATTTGTGAATATATTTTATGAAACTTGGTAAGTGGCTTTATGTAGTATTAAGACATTTATATCTCCATTGGAAATTCGCTGAGTATGCAGGTTTGCTGCGACGAGGGTATTTTAGTAGTGTAACGCTTTGTACAACACTCCACTAAGAATAGTTCATTATAGGAAGTCTTGCATGTCTTAAGATAGGCATAGCCGTATTCTATAACGTTTTAAAGATCTTATCCAGCGCAACAAAATGAAACAAACCTGGACTTCAAAAGGACTATTAATGGGTAAAATAACTTTTTAGCGAATTTCCCCTTTAGGAAAGAAGCTATAGCCGTAGGTGACGTAATGCATAAGCCCGAACCATGGTAACTTTTTTTGTAAGACCCCAAGATGCAAAAACACCATTCTAATGTAAAATCTAAAGAGAAATTCACAACCTAGTTTTTTATGCAGATAATATTGGCTAGTATTGCAATTAGGCGAGTCTTTGCTGTTACAAAATGAAATTTCTGTACAAATATGATTTCTACATTCAATTTACTACGAAAATTGACGTATTAAACGTAAGAAAAATCAGCAATTTGTAACTTTACCTCCACAAAACCCAAATTTAAAAATACCGTCCATGTTAAATTATGTTAAGCTTAATAAAACCCATTTATTACACTTCTCAAAACATTTGCCTTATTTAATTCACATATACTTTATATCTTGATATATATATATATAAGGCCAATGTTTTATATATATATATATAAATTAATCCCTATTTCCCTTTGTCATTCCATAACTTGAGAATGAGTGCACCAAATTGAATAATTATATTTTTGTTGCGTTTCTTCAATGTCAGGACAAGGTTCTTATAAAAGACAATTATCATTCCGATTTAAGGGCTCTGTCCCACTGGCCTTCAAAGTTACCATTGATTTGATCAAAGTAATAAATGGGATTTTCAGTTAGTTACACCAAACAGCTGTTAATAAGGATTATATCTAAACATATTTAAAAGGCATAAACATATGTTCATTATGGAAATAAACTAAACTACTTAAATGGCAACACTCATTATGGAAATAAAATAACTACTTGAATGACAACTCAAACTCTTTTTTCGATATACGAGTGAGCGAAGCGAACGAGCTCTTCTTTAAAATGAACGAGTATTTGACATAAAACAAATTAAATGACATTAGGACAGGACAAAGTCTGTCGGGCCAGCTAGTGTACATTATAATTTTTACTTGTTATGAAACGTTTATCTTGGGTTAAATCAAACTGAAGATTAATTGCAGTGCGACATAAATATTAAATATATCAAACCTGTCGACTGCGCATGTGACAGTACTGATATTGCTGCTTACTAAAGTTTCTCTAAGTTCAATAAAGTTAATGAGATGTTGACAGTTGGTTCTCTAATACACATAGCCTGAAAATCTCAATCTTAGAGTCAAATAACCATCATGATTAACGGGAAGTTTGGAAATGAGGATTAAGAGTGAGACCCAAGAGCCTTCATTTAAGAATTAAATTGAAACCAATTAAATGAGTATGGTAAAAACAGTTGAATTTATTTATATTCATTGTCTAAAAAATACCGAGGAGAATGAACCAATAGTGTATTCTTAAAATTCCGAACCGTAATGGTAATTGAGTTACTATGCAAGTGAACAAATAAACGAAAGCCTACCTAGTTAAATAGAAGCGAAATAGGGCGGGCGAGGATTTGCAGTTTTGTCATCTTGCGTTTCAAAATTGATATTGAATATACTGTACGACATATTTGCTTAATTCTCTGATTTAATCTCCCTTATTTTTAATTTCGCGTGATTTAAATGCAGACAAACGGAATAATAATTCCGGATCTGTCAAAATAAGTTATAAATTTAAAGATGTAAGTAACAGTTACGCATTCATTACCTTAGTTTTACGTATACAAATAGCTTATCTGAGTTTATAACACAATAAATAAGTAAAACAAACTTAAACGCGTTCGCACGCAGCACGCTGACGTGAGGGAAGTGAATATCCACAACAAAATTTTAAAACTCAGAATCAGTCCCTAGTAGCACAAATCGTTGGGCCAACGTTGGGAATTGGTTGGCACAGTTCATTGTCCAACGGTAAGAAATGTCCGTTGGCGCACCGTTGGGCCAACGTTGTATTTCCAACCAAATGCCAACAGTACCAACCAATACCCAACCAAATGCCAACAGTTTATAATTTTTTATTTAAATGGTCATTTTTTATATGAAAAAAACAGGATTTCACATTGAATTGGCTTGGTAAACCAACAATATAATTTTTTTTAAATGATTCGAATTCGACCTTTGACTTACTGAACACACGTCTTAAACCTCGCGGCCACTCTAAACTCATGACAGTGGTTTGAAGGACTAGGATATAAAAATTACCAATAGTGTACACCTACACGACTAGGACAATGGACATTATTTCCTTTAATTCTTCTATAAATTAATCTACTTGCGCAAATCACTGTAATAAGAGTATTCAAAGTTGGAACAATGTAATTTGGTTCTTTTGATTTATGTGTCTATTCTTGCTATGAAATATGATAAACTAAACTACAAGCAAATTAATATATATTTAATATAATTATAATAATAAAATATATGATGTTAATACGATATACTATAATATATACATTACTACTGATATATAATTAATAATAATATAATATAGTATGATTTGCCAACAATAGCTTTTGATGGCCCAACTTCTCCTATGGTTGGATTTGCCAACGTGCGTTACCCAACGTGGTTCGTTGGCCCAACGTCTCCTACGGTTGGATTTGCCAACCGACCATTATCCAACCACTTCTAACCATCCCAACCATTCCCCATCGTTGGGTCAACGATGTATGCTACTAGGGGTGTAAAAACAAACATTTATTAAAATTTTTATTGAAATTTGAAAACATTGATTTTTTGGCTGTTCTGATGCTCCTTGTTTTATTTACCTGCAATGCTGGGAATACAATTTTGCGCATTATACGGTTAGGAGAGGGTCCTGTCAGGCTTGAAAGTTAGACGTGAGGTTGCTGGGGATGAGAAAAGGACACCTTCAAATGAATATCAGACTTTTCTAATGTAACACCCCCATAAGACAACGTACTGTGTTTAGTCTATACACATTTTCTTTAATAACTTTGTAATTATTTATGCTAGAATGACAAGAGAGGGCTTACAACTTTCGAATCACTAAATCCCATCTTCTTACATGAATTAATTTTACATCCGGGGCTTTTCTGACCCTTTTTGGCCCAAAAACTCGAAATTTGAAAGATTAATCATAAAAAAAGGGGTTTAGAGTTTTCCGATTGTTTTGCCCAACGAACTTGTCCAACTGATTATAATAAACGGTATCAGGAAACTGACACATACTTTCTCCCTTTTAGCCCAACTTTAATGAATAAATTACTTTTTATTTACTAAATATAGAATACAAAGCACGGTCGAACGTACAGAAAATCTTGTAAACATGTTGTTTTAAAAAACATCCACCCAAATCCCTGCTTTGGAGGCCCTACAGAATCCATTGCTACACTTGTGGTTTTAAGAGGGGAAATGCCCCCTATTCCCCCCAGGGTTATTAAGGGGCAACATATTCCGAATTGCCTCTGTTGGTCAATGATAACTTGACAAGCATATCAAGTTTGAATGAAATTGATCAGTAAATAAGAGAGAAATAGTTATTTTTGTATTCCCCATAAGAATAACATTGGACAACGTACTGCGTTTACCGCAAAATTAAAATTCAATTTTCTCCGCAACCAGCAATCGTAGAATAGTAATTCAAAATACTAAATTATTTAGTTTTTTGAGCTCTTTTTAACGGTGAATATTAATATTTTTTTATATTTATGTTTTTCTATGAAAAATCCCAAAAAACTGAATTTTTATGTTTTAAGTCTTGTAATTTCTGAACCAGAATTTTTACAGAAATGCGGGTGGTGTCATTTTGTTGGAGAACTAAAGTTCTACAAACAACTAAAGTTTAATCAAAATCGTTAGAGCAGTTTTTGATCAATTTTGATTTTTCATGTTTTTGGCGGTTTTTGGGTGATAATTACCCTTAAAAATCAAAAAATCTAAAAAATGGAAAAAACACCTGGAGATATCGTGGATTAGTACCTACATACCAAATTTCATAATAATCGGCCCATTGGTTAGGGCTCTATACACATCCAGACACACATCCACACAGACACACATCCACACAGACACACACACACACACACACACACACACACACACACACACACACACACACACACACACACACACACACACACACACACACACACACACACACACACACACACACACACACACACACACACACACACACACACACACACACACACACACACACACACACACACACGCACGCACACACGCACGCGCACACACACATATATATATAATTTTGAACGACCCCCCAAAACGTGTTCAAGGGGTTACGTTAGGAACTTCTATGATGGTCCCGGGCTTAAGTTTCACCGTGCGGGTCATGCTAATAGTTCACTATCCAAAGGAAATTCACTAATAATGATACATTTGTTTAACACAAATAAGGAAACGGATTCTAATAACGTGTTGGGAGCTATGAATACATGATAACACAAACACAAATTGGTAATTATGTATGATTAAACACCGCTTGAATCATCAGGAGCATCGGTTGGATCAATGGAAGCATACATGATCATATCTGGATCACGCATACATAATGTGCGTCATGCTGTTTAATAGATTACCCCGTGTATGACCATAAACTGTGGGCGCTGCCATAATAAAATACACTGTATAATATATACTATACATACTATAATATTTTATACTGTGTACTATATACTACATAATAACTATGTTCAATATCTAGGGCTACTATGATTAAATTCTATAATATGAATGATATAATATACAGGTGTTTCCGAGCGCTTAGGTTCCTTTTGTAGGTTTTCCCTTTTGGCAAGAAACTCATAAAACAGCACACAAATGTATCTAAAATTGCTAGTTTTGTGTGTTGGTATTTGTGATTTTTAAACATGTTTATATAACTCAACTGTCTCTCAACATATAAAAGCTTAAAATTTGGCAAAAATGATTATTGTAGTGCGTAAAACAAGAGTTATAAATTATGTTTCTTTAACTTTAGCCATTTCAAGTTGACGCCCTTTAGAAACTTTATTGTTCGATTTCATGAAAATCTTTAAAATAAAAACATATATCTAAGAAATTATTGCGGACATTTTCCATCAATGATCTGGGAAGGTATCGGGATTTGGAATCTAATCCTGTTTTCAGATGAAAAGAGTACCTAGAACAAAGGGAAACTAGCGGCACTATGCAGGAAAAGCTGGAAAATATTAATTTTTGTCCAGATTTTCCTGGATCGTGCCACTAATTTTACGTTCTATGTATTGTTTAAACCTCAAAACCGGATCAGATTCCATATCCCGAAACGCCGCGAGTCTTTGTTTTACTAATCTGTGATAGAAAATGTCAGCAATGTTATTTTTAATAACAAACTCACCATTACCAACAATGAATTATATAAACAAAGATTAGCTCTAAGAATTTAAAGTTATTTTTCATCGTAATAAATTGATAACTCAGTATTTTTTCCAATTGCAGGAAACAGGAGTACTTTTATTTTTCCTTAAATTCTGCAATTTTTACCAATGAAAATATTTTTAGCTATTTTAACAGTTTTAATAAAATTTTTCACTTTAATTTTTAAATGGGCTTAACAAATTTTGAAAATGGCTTAAGTTAAAGGAACGAAATTATATACACTTGAGTTACCCACTAATACACACGTTTATTCCAGTCTTTAAGTTTTGGTTTCAAACGAACATTGAGCTATAAAAACATGTTTGGAAATCATAAACAGACCGACGGACACACATCTAACAGTTTTTTACCTTCGTTTAAATGTTTTTTTTGATTTCTTGACCTAAGGAACAAATTTAAAAAGGTGTCCCAAGATTTCGCAAACACCCTGTATATATTGTGTTCTATATGTGCATTTGTATAGATTAATATGCGGCTGTATATATATTAGATATAATGATAAACGATGATATCAAATTTAAAATGCAAGTTTCGTTTAATAACTAAATCTCACGCAACGCATTACGTTAAAAGCAAAGATTAAACTTGCATTTCTGGGTCACTTAACACGACGTAACAGTTAGTTGAATAGCCAACAACTACGCTATAACGAGTTATTTAACGTGGTCGTCATTGAACAGTTTTATGCTTATACTTTACGAGTGCTGTTATAACTGGTGTTTATAGTTTTTTTAAAGCTTGTCCAGTCACGTAAAACCTGCGTACTCAGCAAATACCCAATTCTTTCCGTCAGAATAACATTAGTGCATAGGTTTACCGCCACGGGGACCACAAATAAACTGGGTTTATATGAAAATACCCACAGTCCACAACAGAATGATGACGTATACCAAGTTTTGTTAATTTTAGCGAATTTCCCCTATAGGAAAGAAGCTATTACCGTAGGTCTCATGGTAAAACTTAAGCCCGAGACCATGGTAACTTTTCATTTTGAGGTCCCCAGATGCCAAAAACACCATTCGTTCAAATTTTTATATATGTATATATATATATATATATATATTTATTTATATATATATATATGTGTCCGTAAGCACGATAACTCTCGTAAAAAAGGTCCGATCTTAATGAAATTTGGTACAAACGTGTAAAGTACCATTTATTTGAACGAGTTCGAAAACCAGACGAATCGCACCATCCGAAGGGGGGTTTTGTACCCCAAAAATGGGTTTTTCGGGGTTTCCACATGTAATTTTTATTAAAATCAAATTTTAATTTTCACCATTGAATTTAGCATAAAAAAACAAACAATTTGGTATCTTGATCGTTGCTCTACGTCAATTGGTGACTGAGATATTGAAAGTACTAAACACAGTACGTTGTCTAATGTTATTCTTATGGAGAAAAAGAAAAATTGTATATCTCGCTTATTTATGAACATAAACTGACGAAATTTGGTATATAGCTTCATCTGGTTGTGGTTCATTGTTGTTTGCACAAAAAATATTTTTCACCTATGGTTCCCGTAGCAGAAAACCTAGGTACAGTAGACGCTCTTTTATCCGGCATGTTCGGGACCACGCCCATGCCGGTAAATCGATTTTTCCGGATAATAGAACTGTTTAGTTATTAATGAGAATACAGTAATCTGAGAGTCTGTTATCTCGCTACAGTAATGAGCTGTGGTCGCGTGCGTTGGTTGACCTTGTCACTGCTCCGGAACACCTGCATTTGTGGACGGATAGACAGACAGACAGACGGGCGGACAGACAGCTGGGCGGAAGTTGGCGTCTAAAAATAGGTTGAATACAGTAGTGTACTGAGCAAAGGTTACCAACATCACTGAACGTTACTGCTTGAGACGTAAACAAACAACAGGTGACTAAGAAAAAGGCGGGAACAGTCCAGCGCAGTCGCAGTACGAAACGGAAACGACCGAAAATACCTGGAAAAACCCGGGTCACCTGGTGCCGGTTAATAGAATGTGCCGGTTCATAGAATGCCGGATAAAAGAGCGTCTACTGTACTCGGTCCCCATGTTACCCTTATGGAAAATAATTAAATTGTTATATATAGCTTATTTATGAATGTATATGGATGAAACTTGGTATGTGACTTCACTTAGCTGAGTTCCTTTGATATTTTGCATAAAACCCCATTATTTTGTGTTCCTTGTTGCAGCAAACCTGTGTACTCATCCCCAATGTTATTCTTATGGAGAATAATTAATATTTTAAATATCGCTTGTTTGTGAATATATTTCTTATGAATCATGTTAAGTGGCTTAATGTGTTATGTTTTAATTCATTGGAAATTTGCTGAGTATGCAGGTTTGCTGCGACGGGGGTATTATTTGGTTACATTGGACATCGTACAGTGTTTATTTAGCATTTGCTATCTCACTAACCAATTGACGCAGATTGGCTTAAGCCTAGTACACTCATAGTCTAGTACAGTTCGGGGCACAGAGCTTGACGCCTGGTTAGCGTAAGCTCTGGAATTACTTTTCGCCTCTACTTGGCTTCGTACCGTTAATGTTACAGTATACTTTTGCCAACCGAAAGCAAAACACATTTATGTAATTTTAAAACATTTGTTTTGGTTATTTTTGTTATTGTCTGCTTTTATTTAGAGAAATTTGAGTAGGTTCTCGCCTTTCCCAGATGCCAAGCACCGTACCCCGAACTGTATTACATTGTTTGTTTAGCCAAAGCTGAATCGAATAGCACAAACTATTTGTTTGCATGTTATGTACAAAATCCATAAAACAGTTTTGGGGCGAACCCCTTCCCCCCCCTCTCAACTGGTTTAGTTTTCGAATTTGATCAAATAAATACTACACTAAATATATGCACACAGTTTTGCCAAGATGAGACCTTTTCTGCAAGAGTTTTCGTGTTTACGGGCTCTAAACGAAATTACATATTTGAACGAATAACGTTTTATTCGTAGTATCAGTGGACTACAACACGAAATTTTATCAGCCATCTGAGCCTAATTATTATCATGCCTACTAAAGTAATAGCTTCTTCCCTACAGCTAGGAGAAATTCGCTAGTATAAGCTAAATGCTTTAGTCGTGTTGTATTTTTATATTCACAAACAATGAGTACTTACTCAACCCTACTCAGTCACTCATAATTAGTCAATTAATAAGTTATTTGACCCAGAGAAGCCGAGAGTCAGAAGACCATTCAAAAGTAAAAATATATTTAAAACTTACAATTTATTTATAGAAGTAGCCTATAAGTGTAAAATTTCTGATTTTTGCGAGACCGGTTTCAGGTTAATGAAAATCCATCTTCAGGCGCAATCCTCCTAACCTAGTACATTATACACTGAAGCACACTTTCGTGGTTGTCGGGATGTAAAAATGCTTAATACACAAACAAACAAAACGCACACAAACGACATGTACTACATTAACGCAGAACCTGTAGATCTGTAGGTTTCGTACGGTACAGACTAAATTTAATTACGAAAGTGAAATGTGCCCGCAGGCCTGCCGGTTCGGTGTTAATGTAGTAAATGTTGTTTGAGTGCGTTTTGTTTGTTTATGTGTTAAACATTTTTACATCCCGACAACCACGAAAGTGAGCTTCAGTAATTAAATGTACTAGGTGAGGAATATTGCGACTGAAGATGGATTGTAATAATTATTCTGAAACCGGTCTCACAAAAATCAGAAATTTGACACCTATAGGCTACTTCTTCCAATAAATGGTAAGTTTCTAGTGTAATTAAAATGTGTCATTGCTTCAGCAAATACAAAAGTCAAAATTTTGATTGGGTAGTAGTTAATTGCAAATAACGAAACGCGCCCAATAAAGAATTAAATTTAACCTTAACTTTTCACTCCAACACTTCTCTTTTAGCGAAATTCCCCTATAGGGAAGAAGCTATTACCGTAGTCGGCATGGTAAGACCAAGGCTCGGGACCATGATAACTTTTTGTTTTGAGATCCACAGATGCCAAAAACACCGTCCGTTCAAAACTGTATATATACATGTGTGTCCGTGGGTGCGATAACTCTTGCAAAAATCGTCCGATTTTGATGAAATTTGGTACAAAAATGTAAAACAACATTTATGACTTTAAGTTCAAAAACCAGCCAGATCGCTCCATCCAAAGGGGTATTTTAAGGAGGTTTTGTACCCCAAAAATGTTTTTTTGAGCTTTTTACATATAATAATTTAGTAAATAAAATTTTATTTTTCACCATTGAATTCACCTTAAAAACCAAACAATTAGGTATTTTGATCATTGCTCTACTTCAATTAGTTACAGAGATATTGCAAGTGCTAAACACAAACCGTTGTCCAATGTTATTCTTATGGATAATAAGAAAAATTGTATGTCTCGCTTATTTATCAACTTATCCTGACGAAACTTGGTATATTGCTTCATATTGTTATGGTCTATTGATATTTGCACAAAAAATGATGTTTTTGCCGATAGTTCACGTAGCATCAAACCTGCGTACTCAGGCCCTATGTTATTCTTATGGAGAATAAGTAAAATGTTATCTCCGTTAACTATGAACATAAATTAATACAAATTGGTATGTGGCTTTACCTTGTTGAGTTATATTAATATTTGTATAAAAACTTAGTTTTGGTTTTCCTTGTTTCAGCAAACCTGCATACTCAGCCGCCATGTTATTCTTATGGAGAATAATTAAAATGTCATAAATCGTTTATTTATGAATGCACATTGATGAAACCTGGTCTGTGGCTTTATGTGGTATTAGGATATATATATATATATGTATATATTATATGTATATAAATATGCATTGGAAATTCGCTGAGTGCGCAGGTTTGCTGCTACGGGGGTATTTCTTTTTTCATTTCTTGAAGTAAAATAATCTAGTTTTAATCAGCGTAAATAAATTAGAATCGTTAAGTTGCTCTCAGTCAAGTTGAAGCACTCACAACTTTGGCGGTTATCCCGGATCAGTCCCTCAACCGTCAAACTGCTAAGATGAACTTTAAGCTGATCACGTGACTAATCTACCTCCATCTTGAACCTTTGAAACTGAAATACCGTTATTGTGCAATACGAGAATCCTTTAGAATCGTGAAACATTCTCGAACTTTAACTGTACATGGCCATCGTGAGGTAGGGAAGTGTATTTTCTCCTGGATGTTATTTTGCAAAATCAACTAAGAAATCAATATTGTCGGTGTTGCTAGCATGGATACGTGCAATTTAAAAATATAAAAACTAATTAAAATAATTACAAATCTATATCTGAAACTGCATTATCAACCTATTAATATTGTAACTGGGCATAAATTGGGCGAAAACGTTAACACTATTATTAACTAGCCGACCCGTTGCAGCTTCGCCCAACATGCTATGATAGGTGTGTGTGCTGCATTCTGTGGTTACCCCGTGGAACTACTAAGAATCAATATTGGCTCTTTGAATTTTCATCAGCTCAAACCAAAGTGAATGTGCGTAAGGAATGGAACTTTGGGGCCCAGCGGGGCGGAACACAGGGGGAATTTCATAAACCGTTTCTTAGCAAGCACCTAGGGCCAAAGAGGAACCTGGAGGATGTAATATTTCAACTCTGTAGGCCTTATAGTTATGGAGATTTCGTGATAGGTCAGTCAGTCAGTCAGTTGCATTTGGATTTTATATACTAAGATAGGTGATACAGTTAAATGCTATTCTTGTAAAAGGTGAAAGGGAATTTAAAGAAAATAAAAGAATTCATCCGCCCAATCTGGTAAACTCTATTGGAAACATGCAATCCTTGTGATGTTAGAAGGTGGTTGAGAGATCTAAACTCATTCAAAAATAACTTTTGCATGCAATAATTGTTCGTTTATTAATTTTGTGAAGCTAATTTCATATCTCCGAGTTAGTAAATATTTTATTTAGTTTTTCATCAGCTGTTTGAAAGTTCATCAGCTTACACGAAAGTGAATGTCCATAAGGAATACATGGGAACTTTGGGACCCAGTGGGGCGGAACACAGGGGACATTTGTAATACAGTTTCTTAGCAAGCACTTAGGGCCAAAGAGGAACCTATAAGTCAAATTTTGACTCTGTAGGCCTTAAGGTTATGGAGATTTCAATATAGGTCAGTCAGTCAGTGGTATTTGGAGTTTATATTTGATATGTAATTAATTTACCTGTAATTTCTCATAAATTTTGTAACAATCAGATCGAGTTTCTTGAGGTCACTGAATTTCAAAACAATCACTAGTGTGTAAAAGGATACGCCGGAACGTTGCCAATATGGATCCCTGCCCTCGCATCACCACTGACAGCCAGGGACCGTTCACTAAGGAGTTTTGTAAAATTGGGAAGAACAGGAGCTTTTATTTAACGTAAATTAAAATTCAAAATGGTCATAACAAACATTCAAGTCACATATTGGTTAACCTAAAACATAAAAAGTGATAGATTGTAAACAATAAATATACATAAATATTTTAAACATAAACAATCGTTGACCCTGTAGAAATTTTTTTTAGAACAAATTTGAATTTTTCCTAAAATAACCTACACCTAACTCTCCTTATTGAAGGAAAGGAGGTAGAACGTTAAACAGGATTATTACAGAATAGTGTTTCTGATGTTCAAAGAAATAGGTTTTTTGTTGTTGAATAACTATGGGTAGTTTATTTCGAAGATTTTGAGCATTAGATTGTTGTTTTCAGGAGGAATGTAAGACATTCATGTATAAACTGTCAGAAGGTTGCTTGTTGAAAATACGCCTCTACATGAACTTAACTTCACCATCTCAAAGATTATTCTAATAGCCATCTCCTTCAAGCGAAATATTCTTTTCGTTTTTGACGATTCATAGCCCCAATTGCAACGCCATAGCACATATACTTATTTATACAAATAATTGGGAAAGTTTTCGTAGTAAAAAATATACCTATTCAACTTACTTCAGACCTTATCAATGTGATCTGGAAAATTAAGGCGGGAATCAATGGAAATACCCAAGAAATTATTAGAAGGACTTTATTCAACGACTTCTTCCCCAATTGATGTACATCGTTTGGATGTATTAACTCTATTTATTAATTTCAAGTAAACATTTTTTAAATTTATCAGTTAGTAGGTTATTTCCAACAAGCAACTGTAACAACGTATCACTTTGAAAAACTTCGAGAAGAGCACGAGATTGATTACAAGCACTGAGATAATTATAATCAGCAAATTACACAAATTTACACCAGACACGTTGCTGTGGGATATAATTTATACTAGGTAAACCCGTGCGATTTCGCACGAATATTAAATTTCAAATTTCGCTTTTATAAGTAATTGAATTTAGTTTTAAAACAAATCAATTGAAGATAATTAAAGCAAAAAATCAAAATAAGTAAAAAACATGTTTATATTAATTAAATCTAAACTCAATTAGTTGTATGGATTTCACTATCGCTGTCTAAAAGTTTTTCAATAGTTTATGTTACACTTTTTGACTTATTTGATTTATATAGATAGATGTACTGTTGCTGATTATCTGTCCAAAATGTATTAACAACTGCAATTCAAATACAATTATTCTCCATGTTAATCGTATGGGCAAAAAACAAACTAAGAGGGCGGTATAAATAAAGAAAACTTATTATATTTATATAGATAGATGTATTCTTGCTGATTACCTGTCCATAATGTATAACAGCAACAATTATTTAGGTGGAAAACAAACGAAACAAATGTTTTTTTGATTGAAACTTGGAAATGTTTCACACTTTAGTTTTTAGCGAGATTTTCGAGTTCTATGACCTAAATCAAAAATCTAAAGCCAGTTTGAAATCTGCACATCTCGACGCATATCAATATTCTAGAATTTTCTTTGCGCAGCTTGCGCATCCCGTTCTGAGATGGAAGAATAGTAATTACATAAATAATAAACAAAACAAACACAGTATTTAATCATAACAACTGTTTATTTTAACTTAATTTAATTTAATTAAAAAAAACACATGTGACATAAACCAAATAAAGCCCTCCTCCATTTGGCCTTAGAAGTCTCGTGGGGCAGAGAGAGCCCCAAGTCCTAAATCAAAAATTTAAAGCCAGTTTGCTCATCTGCACATCTAGACGCACGTTTTAGTGTACAATATGTGGGGGTAAATCTTGAAACAAAAAAACCTTATTGTTTACAAAGTTTGAATGTAGCGTAAATATAGAAGATATATATAGATATATAGATATAAATGTACTATTACTGATTATCAGTCCAAAATCTATTAAAAGCTGCAATTCAAATCATTCATATTTGTTCATGTTAATCGTATGTGCAAAAAACAAACCTTCAGGGCGGTGTAAATAAATACAACTTATTATACTTATATGGATAGATGTATTATTGCTGATTACGTGTCCATAATGTATTAACTGCTGCAGATATTTTGGTGGAAAAACAAACGAAACATCTGGGGTTTTTAAATTAGAAATTGGAAATGTTACACACTTTCAGTTTTTTGCGATATTTTCGAGTTCTATGACCTAAATCAAAAATCTAAAGCCAGTTTACACATCTGCACACCTAAGGGTAAGTGTCAATACAGAAAGCCTTATTGTGTACGTAGTTGGCATGTAGCGTATTAATAATATAGACAGATTCTCAACATATGTATAACGAGACAATTTCAATTTAAATATTTAGTTCATGATATAGGGGTGTACAGAATTACTTTCACTAAGTACTTAAACAATTAACTTACAATTTAGAACACTTTTGAAATGGAAGCGCAGTAAAAACAATATTACGATTCATATATATATATATGATTTATTGAGCGGGTTATTTATATTTTTATAAATTAACAAACAAAATTAATTTTTGAATTTGTTTTTAAAGCGAGGTTGGGACATGACTATAGATCTGTGCGTGGAATGTATCCAGCAAAACCAGGGTCGAGCCGTTACAGTGCGTGTTGTGTGGTACAGTACTGTATACTGATAAATTTACATGCCAGGTCTGGGATTCGAACCCACGACAGGGCTGCTGCCATGGTTCTTGAATCCGTCGCCTTGACCACTAGGTCAACGACTCACTGATATTTTAAACCCTTGGAGTTTAAGTGATACTGGAATTGGCCTCAAATTTGAGAAAATCCTTTGGAAAGGGTAATCCGTATTGAAATGATAAATTAACTTAAGTGATAATACGAGATAGCGTGAAAATTTCTTATCCATTGATCTTCGCAGATTGATCACGCAGATACACTTTTGTGAAAAATCGCAATCAGACTACAAATTTACTGAAAAGACTGGCCTTCACTGATCAGCGCTCGGCCCCCTAAATATAAATAATACAAAAGTATTGTAAAAACTACTAAATAGAATATACTTCAGTCCAAAGGGTGTGTTTTTTTATTTGCGGTTGCCTATAAAACGGCTAAGACAAGTTCAATCCAGCATCGCGATCTAAGCATTTAAAAAGGTTTTCATGACAAACATATTTTAGTTGTTTGTATCACGGGTAATAGGAAATATGTTCATTGTGAGTGTTATCCTATAATATAATAATTCAAATTATCTGAAAAAAGGTTCACCTTAACCTTTAATATCAAACATGCTATCGATGTGCCTGTGAAATAAAAAAAATCCTTTGTTATAAAAGTAGAATAACTACCAAGGAAATTATAATTTGTTTGAATTGCAAATGAGGCCACAGGAGAGTATTTCATATTTCAAAGCTAAGCGCACTAGAATCAGAGAAATAATGTGCAGAACTCGTTGTATTTTATATAGTACACGCGATTTTACTTTGTCATCAAGATTATTCTAGTAACATAACTTTTCATAATAAACATAGTACAATCTGAACAGTACGACTTTTGATAAACACACATTTTTTAGATTATATATCTTCGAAATAATTTACAGACCAGTTTAAAATTTCTGAAAATTATTATTAATTAATTATTATTATTATTATTAATGAATCAACTAATAAGATCGATATATCAAACTGTAATTCACTTCATTTTTCCACTTGGGTGTTGAGACTACACAATATTACCTGAACAAATCCATAATACATTAAACACCGTTATGAATCCTTTACCTCATTTGGGAATTTTTCATAGTGAATGTTTTCCCAATGAACACTTTTTGGACTGGGGGAAAAGGGAATTGATTGGCAAAAAAAGTTTGGTTTGCATAATTACTAAGTGAACATTATTGTTGTTTTACTCCGGCAAGCAGTGGTGAGGGACCGAACGTAACAATTCCTGCAACTGCATGACATCAGAGGTACAATTTAGGTAATGCATTGTTGTTGTGTTTTGACTTTGACTTGAAAGTACTGTAGCCTTCCCTCCGTCAAATGTGTTTTATGCTTGTGTGATCCGGGTACATTGATAAAATGTTTAGATATTGGTCGTTGTATCGTGAATAGATTAGGACTCCTTACACAGAGAAGTGTTTTGAAGTGGCATACAATCAGTATAAAAACCAAATTTTATATTTAAAACTAGACACTGTAATAAGTATATGAAGAAGAATCTGTAAAAATTGCAAAATAAATCGATGTTTTTGTTTATGTTTATTCTTTCTTTACGATTCTAAACTGCACAACCTAAGACTGGTCTCTAGTCACGAACAAACGTTTGGCGTGTATATCTGTATCTCCATAAGGCCAATGTTAACTTTCAAGGCCCGTTCCCACTCAACGATTATTAGGTAGCCTATTGTTGATTTACGGTAAAAAAACAACAACAAAATTACATAGCGATTTAAAAAAAAGATATTAAATTTACGACTTTTTTAGGTTTAACTATTTGTCATATCGAAATTAGGTCATTAAAATCGCTTGGAATCTTTTGTTCTTTAAAGTGAACCATACATCAACAATTTCGAAATATCCGCTGAGGAAATCTCAATCAGCGGACTTTGAAATTAAACATTGGCCTCATGGTAGGAACGGGAATTGTTGCGTGACTTTATGCCGTCTATTTTCCGCTGTTGCTGTAAATTTCGTGCCTAATATTGGTTTTTCCGACATGATTGTTTTTGAAGGAAAAGCTTAAAGACGTTGTGAAGACCTGCATCAGTTTCGACGATGCCAGTATCAAATGCCATTGAAGTTGATGCGAAGGAACTATTCGGGTTTTGAGTTTAGTTCAAAGATCAATAGATTTTCTTTCGGCATAACAGTATAATTTGTTTTGGGAATAATGTCCAGATTAATATACAACCTAAAGAGAGGAAAACCATTTGTTTTCATTTAGAATGTATTAAAACACCTTAATGTGTATAATAATACTTATTATAGTGTACAATAAAATCATATAAAAAAGTATACATATCTATTATTAAAAGGTACTACGGTATAATTTGTATTCTATGATACACCCAAATACTTAACACTGCATAAATAATACTTAGTACATACCTAAAATAGACACAATTTAGACCAGGAGAAATATCAAGTTAATAGTAGTGATAAATATAAAAACTACTACTTTAAATTAATGGCATCACACAAACTTCTGTATACTCCATGGATGAAAAACGTTATATCTATTTATTGAAATAAACTTGTAATCAGAGTACGAGAGCTGGAATGCTTTATTTGATAACAGTGGTGCATCTTGAATAATGTATTGCATCAATGTGAAATATAACTGTGCAATCTGAGTTTGTATTGTACATTTTCCTCACCGAGAAATAAAATAAAGTTGTAAATACCTACTATTTTTGCTTATTACATCGTAGTTAATCAAAAATTGCAGTAACGAATTAATTTTTGACAAATAGTAAAATCTCTTCAAATTGTGCCGTGGAGCGAAGGGCATAAATTAATAGGGTCCAAAAAACATCAAGGAAGTATTTAAATTTACTTACCTCTTGGCCAATCGATTTAAAATTATGTTTTAGGTAATGTAAGATCACTAAAATGTTTAATGCATATATAACTATTTGAATTCTAAACAGAACATATAAAAGATAAAATAAATAAAACAATTCGTACAACATTTAAAACTAGAGTCGTATTTATTTTTATATTTTTAAGTACCGAAGTGTGTTCTCCTTGCGTAAGGAGGCTGCATTAATGATCCGGGACGTCCAGAAATAAGGTAAAACATCATTGTATTAATGTTTTATGGACATAACCGATTAATTCTTGAAAGAAATACATTGCGTGATACTAAGCGTACCTTTATGTTGTTTAGTTACAAAAAATGCTCGTGGTAATGGTTAACATTTTGTTATCCAACGTATTTTATGATATCAAGTTTCGTTGTTTATTGAAAATAAACGCATGAGCGAACTTTAATATTTGCTTCAAGTGTACTTCCCGTTTTTGATTGATTTTATTATAAATATAATTGACTTCATTAAAGTTCCACAACAACAGAATTATTTTAATTTATATGAACAATTAAGTAATCTAAACTTACTTCTCACAACTGTATGGCTTAATCTTCACTAAGAAACATATTTGATCTGGATAACTATTTATAGTACGTTAAAGGCGGAGTCAACAAAGTGAATTTAAATAGTAGTAATATTATTGATGAGTAAAATGTACGCGCTCTGTTAAACAATATCAAAGCAAAACAACTGACGACGTCCGAAACTGGAACCTGTAGTGGTTGCCCAACATTGAGTTATTGGAAATATCGGCACTTTGTCACTAGCAGACACTCCAGCTTGTTGGTCCATCTCTAAAAATAACAAAACAAAAATAACTGTAACCTTTATCAGGTCTAATTTCCAACAATTTTAATAATATATGAGTAAAGATACTAGTACAATTTACTCCTGTTTAATGTATCGTTTACTTACCTACTACAATATTTTGATAATTTTAGTGTATTTAGTACTGGTTATGAAACATTAAATGTATCCCTGAAGAATATTAAAACTTGTTTTGAAGCCTTGATAAAATTGGCAAAACAATTTTACAATAAAAAGAGTGGAATTAATATTATACTTATTTTCTAAGACATCAGGGATTTTAAGATATACTTTTAAATTAAACATGTTCAGGATTACAAACTCAGAGTGCGAATTTACTCTTTAAAGGAGTTAACAATTTGTATTGTTTTCATTAGAGAAAGAAAGTAAACTATTACAGATACTTAATAAAATTTTAGAGGTTGTAAATGATTAATCATCGTACTTATAACCGTCTTGTAATTAGTATCAAGGGACTTGAAACGCTTCTGCAGCTAACAGTATAATTAAATTAAATTTATGACATGTCTCATTGACAGAAGAGGTAGGGTAAAGAAAATTTAAGATTAAAGTTCCGGAAGAAAAAACGTTCTTTGCAGTGTTTTCAGATGGAAAAGGGTTAAACCAAATGAGCATTGCTACGTACAAATGTTTCCTGTCCAATTACAATTTTTTTACAATGAGTTTATATACAATACTTTTTGGTGAAGTAACCAAAACTCTAAATGAGTTTTAAATGCGACCAAATCACGACCCGAATAAAAAAAAGTGAAACCGACAAACCACATACAGGACAGGACGTCAATTTAATTTCCTCGCAACTTTGGCGATTAAAGCGCACCTGTCACCGACAACTCCCAACGTGACCTTTGGTTTGCTAGCTAGTTTAGCAATACGCGACACGGCCTGTTTGGTGAGAGTTAGAGGAAATCAACTTTATGATAAAGCTATTTGATCACATAACTGCTATAGGAAACGGCATACCATATTGTTTAAAAAAATAAGGTTACATACCTTGTCGTCATCAATCCACTAGTTTATAAGATTACTAGTTTCAGGACTAGTTTTGTCCCATTATCAAATCTTGCAGTATCACAGAATAAAATACTGTCATCGTCTTGAGTTTAAAAACATTTCAACACTAAACACAAACTTGTATACTGACACATAGAAACATTAAACATTTAAAAATTTTACAATAAGTTTACACTTTATTTCCCATGTGTGGCCGGCCAAGGACAAAAGCAGACTCAGATAGTCCTGAAACTAGTAATCTTATAAACTAGTGGATTGATGACGACAAGGTATTTAACCTTATTTTTTAAGTCATACAATCAATCCAGGAGGCAAATAGTATGAATAAACCATATTCTTATTCATAATACCATATGTTATTGAACTAGTAATACGCAAATATTTCATAACGATTCTAAGAGACTTACAAGCTCTTACCTCTTAATGTGTGTTAAAAAGGTAAACCAAATTTCTATCATAGGGCAAACAATCTTTTACGTATAATTTAGAGTTTATACACATCCGTCTCTCGCTCTAGAGTATTTCCTGGGATTACTACAACATTTTTGTAATCTGAAATGTATCCATATCACTGGGATTGAAGCGGAAAGATGTGGTTTGTAATAAATTGTAGTTTAGAATATTATTTCTCCTACAACCGCCTCTATACAAATTTTACTATCTAAAAACTCAACGTAAAACAGCTGTCTTCTATTTTGCAAAAGAAAAAGTCTTTTTCACTCACCATGCCTTAATTGACCTGCTCGCTGAATTAGTAATAAACAGCTGATCGATCGTTCATTTGAACTAAGCTAACTTAATTGGTGTTTATAGCCTCACTCTCGTAAATTCAGCCAAAATGGATAAAAGTAAATTTTTGTATATTTTGGTGTCCAAAATTGCAGTTGTAGGAACAATTGTCTATGTATTTAGAGTGTGAAGTGTCTTTGTCGCTTTCAGAAAATTGCCGCGCGACTTGTATTGGAGTTTTTTTCGCAAACGATAAATACCTACTTTACGATCTTAAATCAATGTCTAAGAATCTATCATTTGACATTTTATCATTACACAAAAAATATTTTACGACCTATAGGAGCAAAAAGATGCATATTTAATTTTAAATTTTGCTATTCCCTACAGGTTGAACATTGTTGTGAAAATGTAGTCATTTGTTAATTTCTATAAAAACGCGACAACTGTTTTTAAATTGTAAATTTATAATACTTTAAAAGTGTATGGATAGCTTTTCTCCACATCCTTTTAAAGAGGCTCACATTAGGAAAGCATTACAGGCATTACTAGCATTACACATTTTTTCATAAAAATATGAATTATTTATATTTAATATATTAAGAGAAATAAAAGAAATATGAAGTTGTAATCTATCTTTTAAAATTTAATTAAATTAACCTCACCGATACGAAATTAATCATTAGTAAAAGGTTTCCCATCTAATGAATATGCATTGCGTTCAATGGTCACTTGATCTCTTTAACAAGAACACTTTTACTGATTGCAATTTGTTAAATTTCTACCACGCTCATACATAGACCTACACATGGAACCGTCATCGTTGATAAGGAATATGTTGATACTTAGTTTATTTTAATGTCCTAACTATTATAGTTTTGCTAGTTTTTT
This sequence comes from Allygus modestus, assembly GCA_963675035.1. Lineage (NCBI taxonomy): Eukaryota > Metazoa > Arthropoda > Insecta > Hemiptera > Cicadellidae > Allygus > Allygus modestus. The sequence goes on along the minus strand of OY776112.1, from coordinate 391,377,588 downwards.
GTTTTTATCGTAGACAATAATAAACGTTGATTTTTTACCGTACTGCAATTTTATGTTTTGGTTTTCTTGGACTGACAAGGTTTGATAATATCGGCTTTTTGTATTGCTACACAACAATTTTGGTTTTATCTACATACAAAATCGTCGTATTTGACAGCAGTGTATACATATGTATACATTGTTTGCAGTCTGCGTTTGACTATTGGTGTAAACTGGCGGACAAAACCAGAACTAAATAGTCGAGCACGTCAACTTATAACGTTAGTTATGTCGTTGCTGTCAGTCTCATCAGTCGACAGTGATCTAAAGCGCATTTCCTCCGGCCAGGGACTAGCTAGAACTTGGATGAAGGGTTCGAATCCCGTTTCACTCGGTTAAATCCCCCCCGACCACGTGTATGCTTACCCAATTATACAGTAAAGTCCGGTTTATCCGGATTAATGTGGCATACTGATCCGCATAGCTAAAACTCCGGTAAGTCGGCACAATTATATGAAAGGTACCATTAGACACGAGGATCCACTCAACACGCAATACGCTCAACGGTACAACTGAAAAGTCGTATCATTTTCAAAGACGTTACTTGTGTATAGGGCCGTCTAAGGACAATGACATAATGTGTGTACAACTAAAATGGAATACACCATAGTTAAATGTGGCTGGGATTTTAATGTTACTACGCATTTTTCCTTGTTAACAAGATTTATTTTCACTTATAAAACATTCACATAGAGCGTCCAACGTGCACAGTAAGTAACATCATCTGAAATTTTAATGTTACTTAATACAGTAGAACTTGGATAATTCGAATCTCAAGGGGCCGGTATAAAATTCGAATCATTAACGAATTCGGATTAACCAAGTTTTTTTTAAAATATTGTTTGAAGCCGATAAACAATAAAAAAAAACAATAACCAATAATCAATAAACAATCCTAATTACAGGAGTTCAAACTATCAAAGTTCCACTGGCATAGTCATCGTCTTATTTGTTCTGTTTTATTCGTAAACTATAATATAGAATCAATGGATAGATGGATATGTCACTGCAGATATAATTCAATCAGTTAAAATAAATTATGTTTCTCATTTTAAAATGCCCTTCACTGACAAAAACAGTTTAAAAATAAAACAAAATAAATTGAGATTTTCGATATAATTTAATTTATAAACGTGTAAATACTACCTAGTAAAAATGTAACCATCGCTTACACATTTTTACGATTTTCCGTACGATTTTGTGCAACATAGGCCTCACGTTAATAGACCTCTTCGCCTTATTATACCTGCAATGCATTAACCATTTTATCTTGTATCTAATCAATAACTTAACTCTCATCAGTAAAAGAGTAGGTGTTTACTTGCACAGTAATCAAATTGGCCGTAAGATCAAGGGATGTTCCAGCTGTGAAGTTGTTAGCAGAGGAACCGCAATCAAACTAAGTTAAAGTGAAACACTCGTCTAACGTAACCTTGGTGACACCGAGGTGAATGTCAAGGCACTAGCCCACTCACTCGTCTAACGTAACCTTGGTGACACCAAGGTGAATGTCAAGGCACTAGCCCACTGACCCGTCTAAAGTAAACTTGGTGACACCAATGTGAATGTCAAGGCACTAGCCCACTCACTCGTCTAACGTAACCTTGGTGACACAAAGGTGAATGTCAAGGCACTAGCCCACTCACTCATCTAACGTAACCTTTGTGACACCGAGGTGAGTGTCAAGGCACTAGCCCACTCACTCGTCTAACGTAATCTTGGTGACACCAAGGTGAATGTCAAGGTACTAGCCCACTCACTCGTCTAACGTAACCTTGGTGACACCAAGGTGAATGTTAAGGCACTAGCCCACTCACTCGTCTAACGTAAACTTGGTGACACCAAGGTGAATGTCTAAACTCTAGCCCACTCACTCGCCTAACGTAACCTTGGTGACACCGAGGTGAATATCAAGGCACTAGCCCACTCACTCGTCTAACGTAACCTTGGTGACACCGAGGTGAATATCAAGGCACTAGCCCACTCACTCGTCTAACGTAACATTGGTGACACCAAGGTGAATGTCAAGGCACTAGCCCACTCACTCGTCTAACGTAACCTTGGTGACACCAAGGTGAATGTCAAGGCACTAGCCCACTGACCCGTCTAAAGTAAACTTGGTGACACCAATGTGAATGTCAAGGCACTAGCCCACTCACTCGTCTAACGTAACCTTGGTGACACAAAGGTGAATGTCAAGGCACTAGCCCACTCACTCATCTAACGTAACCTTTGTGACACCGAGGTGAGTGTCAAGGCACTAGCCCACTCACTCGTCTAACGTAATCTTGGTGACACCAAGGTGAATGTCAAGGTACTAGCCCACTCACTCGTCTAACGTAACCTTGGTGACACCAAGGTGAATGTTAAGGCACTAGCCCACTCACTCGTCTAACGTAAACTTGGTGACACCAAGGTGAATGTCTAAACTCTAGCCCACTCACTCGCCTAACGTAACCTTGGTGACACCGAGGTGAATATCAAGGCACTAGCCCACTCACTCGTCTAACGTAACCTTGGTGACACCGAGGTGAATATCAAGGCACTAGCCCACTCACTCGTCTAACGTAACATTGGTGACACCAAGGTGAATGTCAAGGCACTAGCCCACTCACTCTTCTAACGTAAACTTGGTGACACCAAGGTGAGTGACAAGGCACTAGCCCGCTCACTCGTCTAACGTAACCTTGGTGACACTAAGGTGAATATCAAGGCACTAGCCCACTCACTCGTCTAACGTAACCTTGGTGACACCGAGGTGAATGTCAAGGCACTAGCCCACTCACTCGTCTAAGGTAACCTTGGTGACACCAAGGTGAATGTCAAGGTACTAGCCCACTCACTCGTCTAACATAACCTTGGTGACATCGAGGTGAATGTCAAGGTACTAGCCCACTCACTCGTCTAACGTAACCTTGGTGACACCAAGGTGAATGTCAAGGTACTAGCCCACTCACTCGTCTAACGTAACCTTGGTGACATCGAGGTGAATTTCAAGGCACTAGCCCACTCACTCGTCTAACGTAACCTTGGTGACACCAAGGTGAATGTCAAGGCACTAGCCCACTCACTCGTCTAACGTAACCTTGGTGACACCGAGGTGAATATCAAGGCAATAGCCCACTCACTCGTCTAACGTAACCTTGGTGACATCGAGGTGAATATCAAGGCACTAGCCCACTCACTCGTCCAACGTAACCTTGGTGACACCAAGGTGAATGTCAAGGTACTAGCCCACTCACTCGTCTAACGTAACCTTGGTGACACCAAGGTGAATGTCAAGGCACTAGCCCACTCACTCGTCTAACGTAACCTTGGTGACACCAAGGTGAATGTCAAGGTATTAGCCCACTCACTCGTCTAACGTAACCTTGGTGACACTAAGGTGAATGTCAAGGTACTAGCCCACTCACTCGTCTAACGTAACCTTGGTGACACCAAGGTGAATGTCAAGGCACTAGCCCACTCACTCGTCTAACGTAACCTTTGTGACACCGAGGTGAATATCAAGGCAATAGCCCACTCACTAGTCTAACATAACCTTGGTGACACCGAGGTGAATGTCAAGGCACTAGCCCACTCACTCGTCTAACGTAACCTTGGTGACATCGAGGTGAATGTCAAGGCACTAGCCCACTCACTCGTCTAACGTAACCTTGGTGACACCAAGGTGAATGTCAAGGTTCTAGCCCACTCACTCGTCTAACGTAACCTTGGTGACATCGAGGTGAATATCAAGGCACTAGCCCACTCACTCGTCTAACGTAACCTTGGTGACACCAAGGTGAATGTCAAGGTACTAGCCCACTCACTCGTCTAACGTAACCTTGGTGACACCGAGGTGAATGTCAAGGCACTAGCCCACTCACTCGTCTAACGTAACCTTGGAGACACCGTTGTGAATATCAAGGCAATAGCCCATTCACTCGTCTAACGTAACCTTGGTGACATCGAGGTGAATATTAAGGCATTAGCCCACTCACTCGTCTAACGTAACCTTGGTGACACCAAGGTGAATGTCAAGGCACTAGCCCACTCACTCGTCTAACGCAACCTTGGTGACACCAAGGTGAATGTCAAGGCACTAGCCCACTCACTCGTCTAACGTAACCTTTGTGACACCGAGGTGAATATCAAGGCAATAGCCCACTCACTAGTCTAACGTAACCTTGGTGACACCGAGGTGAATGTCAAGGCACTAGCCCACTCACTCGTCTAACGTAACCTTGGTGACATCGAGGTGAATGTCAAGGCACTAGCCCACTCACTCGTCTAACGTAACCTTGGTGACACCAAGGTGAATGTCAAGGTACTAGCCCACTCACTCGTCTAACGTAACCTTGGTGACATCGAGGTGAATATCAAGGCACTAGCCCACTCACTCGTCTAACGTAACCTTGGTGACACCAAGGTGAATGTCAAGGTACTAGCCCACTCACTCGTCTAACGTAACCTTGGTGACACCAAGGTGAATGTCAAGGCACTAGCCCACTCACTCGTCTAACGTAACCTTGGAGACACCGTTGTGAATATCAAGGCAATAGCCCACTCACTCGTCTAACGTAACCTTGGTGGCATCGAGGTGAATATCAAGGCATTAGCCCACTCACTCGTCTAACGTAACCTTGGTGACACCAAGGTGAATGTCAAGGCACTAGCCCACTCACTCGTCTAACGCAACCTTGGTGACACCAAGGTGAATGTCAAGGTACTAGCCCACTCACTCGTCTAACGTAACCTTGGTGACACTAAGGTGAATGTTAAGGTACTAGCCCACTCACTCGTCTAACGTAACCTTGGTGACACCGAGGTGAATGTCAAGGCACTAGCCCACTCACTAGTCTAACGTAACCTTGGTGACACCGAGGTGAATGTCAAGGCACTAGCCCACTCACTAGTCTAACGTAACCTTGGTGACACCGAGGTGAATGTCAAGGCACTTACCCACTCACTCGTCTAACCGTAGACCCAACTTTGAGGACTCAAAGTGCCACTTTAGGTACCTTAAACTATAAATAATTATGGAATTTAATACTGGCATACTTGGAAATACTTTATTGTTTTTATGTTGTAAGATAAAACCATTATTACTAGGAGAATCAGTTCAAGAGCTGTAATATTTAATGCCATACTGTATGTTCGAAAACAGGGCTTATTTACTTAGCTAATTTTCTAGTGGTTAAATCTGTATTATAAAAAAAGTTCTGTGTCAATGCCCAACTTTTTAGCTTGCTCATCTGATTCAAGTTTTACAAGCCAATCGAATCACACAGCTGATCAAATTTCCATCCTATATATTAATATACGGTTGAAACGCTACGTTTTCAGTGACTATGAACCGATTTACAAGATTTTGGTGTCAAATAAAGGGGATAATGCGTAATTTTGCCAAATTTCCTCAGAATTCACGTTCGTTCTTAGGGCTACACCCCACAGCCCTATAAAAGTTGCAATGATAATCGTATATAAGAACAGTAATCATTGAAATTGAGAATTTGGCAGCAATTGAATGTAGCAAAATAATTGTTACTAATCTCATGCACATAAGCAAGATCAGTTGCTTAAAGCTAACTACTGGAATTGCAACACAATTTAAACTGATCAAATTCGAACGGGTGGATTTGCTAATATATACAAATGTGTTTGAACTGGATACTTTAATTTAAATTATTTCCTTAGGAGAGGTGTCATTCAAAACTCATAGGTTTTCTCCGATTGGTCAACAAACACTTTCATCCAAGTATATGGTTTGCGGTTGCCCGATATAGTTTTAGGAAATATCCCTGGGATAGTTTTGCTTTGCATGCAATATAGATACAGTTAAATATAATGCTAAGGTTATGTTAAAAATGTATATATACTTTGTCCGAAGCAATCTAAAATATACAAAATAATAATCGAGGGGGGAATTTTTCCGCTTTTTGTGCAATTTTAGCGATATTTCAGATTTTGAATAACTTTTATTTTTCAATCAATTAAAATACACTTTTTATTTTATATTATACAATATAAAGCAATTGCTAGCGTATGGGAGTGTTATAAGAGAAAACAATACTTTAATTTTGTAAAAAAGTTTTAAAGCAATGTTGAGAAAAACCAGTATGATTGTAGAACGGGTTTAATGCACTAAACGTTAATAAATACTACCAAGTAAAGCGATTCAAATTTCAAGGCTCTTCTTAGTCTAGTTCCAATGTTATTCAAACTTTTTTGTAGTAACATACCGAAAAATTAATTTGCAAATTGCGTTTAAAGTTTGTAATGACAAAATATACTTGTTGTTTTACCTTCTTAAAGGACCCTGCCATAAGTTTTCCTTCTATAAAAAATAAATCAATTTTATTTTTCTTGTTCTTGTTTCTCCGTATGTTTGTTTACAGTGGACATTCTGTTTACAGCCCGTGGAACTACTACGAATCAAGATCAGCTGTTTGAAATTCATCAGCTAATTTTTGATTGGGTTTGGTTGAATTTTAAACATGTTTATTTAAATAAATAGATTTATTTACTGCGAACGGAATTAAAATAACGAAACGAGGACCTATGTTAGGAACATTTGATTTCACCATGCGTCGAAAACCTTGAAAACAAATGGTTCTAAACAACATGATCCAATAATTAAACTAATCAAGTACCAATGTAGGCCAAACCCGATAACTTCACTGGTTTCGACAATTCAATCGCCCACTCATTGATTGTTTTTTCGTTGATTTAAAACAATCAATCCACTTTCAATTAACAACATAATCTTACATTCAATTTAAAGCACCAGTCTGAATTATTTGTTCTATACATATCATATCATACTTTGTCTTTGGTTATTGACAAAGTTGTCACGATTGGTAAATGACTAAAAAGATAATAAAACACAAACATGGTAAAACGTAACACATATCTTGAATGTTATGTTATGCATAATGAATGTTATCTTGAAAATTCTTTATAATAAAGAATTCAAATAACAATCAATATAAAAAAACTGTTAATAGTATCAGTATTTTACTTCAAGCCTTCATACCGTTATCCGAATGTAATACTATTGAAATATAGTGTTGGGGTATTGGAGGAGTCAAACGGAAATATCTAGTGGAGCGTTTTGAAATCCTGGGATCATAATAAAACATCACTTGGTTAAAGGTTGTTTATGGTACTACCGGATTCTATTGATAACGGATTAAAATTGTGACCTACTTTAATCGTTTGAACTAGCCCTTGCACAACGTTTCTTCAAATGAGTAGAGTAACGTTTCTTCAAATGAGCAGAGTATTCAAATGAGTATTAGTATACTCATTAAAATATAAAATTAATTTGTCTACTTCAATGCCCGCATTGAAATTCTACATAATTAACCCTCTCTCACTGGTACAGGACAAAACTGTATAGCCTTATGACCGGTTGATTGGCACACACATTCACCAATAAAATCCAAACTAAATTTTCATTTACATATATAGATAAAATTAAATATATATTTAATAGAGGGACATTATATATATAAATACTATTTTTATTCTACAAAACAATAGATTTAAAGTATTAGGGTACATAATACAAGAAACAACTTTATTTATTTTATTTTATCAAAAATATGTTTATACCGGTATAATCTCTTAAAAAAATTTGTATATTTTTTGATGATCTCGTTTTATTAGAATTAGAGTCCCCTAATTAAATTCACCCCTTGGAGCTCTTAGTAATTGCATTTTAAAATTAAATCCCATATATTTTCTAGTAATTTCTCATGTAATCAGCTAAAACCTGCTAATCCCTTCTATTTAAGTACTCTGCTACTTAACTCTAACCAAAGATTGTTTTCCGATATGGTTATTTATAATTTAATTACAATAGGGCTCCGTGTCATTGGACCGCCACCTCGTGCGTTCCCGCTCCACCACCGTTATCAGCTGAATATTCTACTCCCTCCCACAACCCTTACTCTCCCTCTCCTTACTCCCTTACTCCCACCCCTTACAAGCCTGTCTGCCAATCTATTTATATGTTATGCTTCCGAGGTTTCGGGCCATTGAGATCCGTTCGTGGCACCACAACATACTTCAATGTATTCTCCTTAAGTATTTTTGGAAGCACATTATGTGGTAAATTGAATATTTTACCCATGTAACACAAATTTAACGATAAAGAATATAACTGCAACTTTTCAAAACCAGTCTTTAAATACAAAGCGTAGTTTGGAGTGTTAGTTTCATTGGTAACCACTTAAAAATTAATAAAAATTGATAGCAAAATTGTACGAACCAATTCCACATTTCCGTTGTTCCTAAACCCCGATCATGCGGTCCATAAATAATTGGTCTGATAATCATATTGAATCACATAAATTTGGAATTCAGAGCAACATTTCTGTTACTTATTAGATTTATCCAAAGCGAGTTTCAAGCTAATTGAGCCTATCTGTTTTTTTCTACAAAATGAGTATCCCAATGGAAAAATCGATTTATAATGTATTACCACATTATTACCTGATTACAAGATTACCAGATTACACTTGTAGCTTCCATTTCAGTTGTCCCCTTTTTCCCACAATTTATTTCTTATTATTGTGGAGTAAAGGTAATGAAAATGTTAAATAAATAATAAATATAAATAGGAGGACCAGGGTGAAAACACACAAAATTGAAAGAAAAGAGAGATGTGGTTCGTGGCACCACAACATACTTCAATGTATTCTCCTTAAGTATTTTTGGAAGCACATTATGTGGTAAATTGAATATTTTACCCATGTAACACAAATTTAACGATAAAGAATATAACTGCAACTTTTCAAAACCAGTCTTTAAATACAAAGCGTAGTTTGGAGTGTTAGTTTCATTGGTAACCACTTAAAAATTAATAAAAATTGATAGCAAAATTGTACGAACCAATTCCACATTTCCGTTGTTCCTAAACCCCGATCATGCGGTCCATAAATAATTGGTCTGATAATCATATTGAATCACATAAATTTGGAATTCAGAGCAACATTTCTGTTACTTATTAGATTTATCCAAAGCGAGTTTCAAGCTAATTGAGCCTATCTGTTTTTTTCTACAAAATGAGTATCCCAATGGAAAAATCGATTTATAATGTATTACCACATTATTACCTGATTACAAGATTACCAGATTACACTTGTAGCTTCCATTTCAGTTGTCCCCTTTTTCCCACAATTTATTTCTTATTATTGTGGAGTAAAGGTAATGAAAATGTTAAATAAATAATAAATATAAATAGGAGGACCAGGGTGAAAACACACAAAATTGAAAGAAAAGAGAGATGGTAAGTTATGAAAAATGAAGACGATAACATATTTATTAACAGGAAAGGAGATTGATAGGCACAGGTAAAAACATTCAAATGCATTCACTTTTTAATGTCCATTGATCTAGTAGTATATTGTTCTCTTGTTAGTCCATAATGTACATTCCTTTAGCTATAACTCACCAGTTGTAAATTGAGTACTGTAGATGTAGGTAGTTACCTTCATTTTTATAATATCAATTGATTTCCACTTCGATGTCCAGCACTAATCTTCACTGACTTTAAGTCTGTCAATTGAAATACTTGTGCCTCTAGTGTTTATAAAAGAACCTACATTATTTGTATTGGTTTTTGGGAACAAAGAATAAAAGAATAAATGTAAACAAAATTCAGGTGATAATAAAGTTAACATATGCAGGATTAAGGAAATAAATAAAAACAGTTGGTAGAAAAATAAAAAAGGTTGAGACAAAATTACAAATTATTTGGGACAAGGGTTTTGCTCACTCTCTCTCGACGGCTTAAACTAAACACTTATCTTTGCGTCCTTTATTATTTCCATAAATCTTACCTAAGAACTTTGATTTTCCTAAAGTAATTTTAAAATTCCTTAAAAATTTCTTTAAGATAACTTCAATCTAATTATCATCTGCTGCAGTCCCACTGCCCCCGAGAAAATAAATTACAACTAACCATCCACAAACATCAACACATTTACTTGACCTCTCCAAAATGTATTTCCACCTTCTACAACATCAGGCAAATCGTTAATACACAAACTAAGGATAAGAGGAGTAAGCCTGCATTAAACCTGTATTTGTAAATATGGGTGATACTCCCTCTTTCTTCTTTGCTGCCGTTGTCCCATTGGATAAAACTTTTTAATTTTATAAAATATGGGACGACACTCATAAGCATGGCAGCTAGTAAAAAGGGGTTATCCATCGAACGTATCAAGAAGCAGACCATTCACATTAAACAAAGTTTTTTAACGCTAACCTTAGCTCTAACATCCTTGCTGAGTTAAATATGTACTATATCAATATACTATATCAATATATCAATATGTACTATATCAATATGTACTATAACTCAATTTCTATATTTAATGTACTATATCATTTTCTGAAACCGGCTTTGAATTCAGGCATTATATTACCTTATTCTATCCATTGCTCATGTAGGGTTTGATAAACTGCTTAATATATTGCTTATACACCAAACCCCTCTATAATTAAAAATCTCGTTTACATCCGTTTTCTTGTGTAGGGGAAAAGCTATTAAATATATAGTTAAGAGAGAATGCAATAAATATATATTATATAAATTATATAATAATAATAATTATATATTATATAAATATATACAAAAAAAAACACATACACATGCGTTGGCGTTTGTTGAATAATTTTTATTCTACAAAATAATCGCTTTAAAGTTTGTGTCATTATTTCAAAGACCCAGGGTATATACCACAGCGGTATATGGCATTGAATTTTATACCTGTGTATAAAACGTTGTGATATAAATTAAGTAATTGGTTGATTAAAACATTTGGAGCATTTTTGAAAAATTCATATGTAACCTTACCAGATCTTAGTGTTTTATAATATTTCAAACTGGCTAGAATACTTTTTAATGAATTATTTATCAAAGCGTCTACGCAAACGATGATGTGGGTTTGAATTAGTGGATTAAATGCTTTATAAAATAATTGTTTTACGTTTCGGATTCAATGTCTCCTACAATTTTAATAACATTGTATTTAAACGCTGTATCGCTTCCCAATATCTTTTCGGGTCAGCAGTTTGTCCGGTATAATTTTGTATCTTATCGTAATTACCTATCTTTTGTTGTGTACTTTTCAACTTTAAACACGGACTCCAATAAATACCCCCCCACCCCCTTTGTACCCTTTGACTTGCATGAAAATAAATAAATTGTGTGATTTAATTTAAAAGTTTTATTATTGGTGATTTCCGCAATTTAGTTCGACTGTAAGACACGATTTTTCGTAACTGGAAACTCTAAATATCCAGGTACAGACTATACCAACTGTTGTTAAATTTTTTACGTTGATTTTTATAATATTTGGTGATGATTGGCAGTAACTGGCGATATGAAGAAGCAAAAATTAAATTCTTTCACGGATCAAATTTCTAATAACTAAATCCCTAATAAGACATTTAAATCAATAATACAACTCCTATCAAATTTATCCAAAATACTTAGCAAATTACATCAAGTTATTAAACTCTCGTTATTAATATATAACCACCTTAATAAATATTAACATAACTGAAAATAAGCTCAATTGCTCCTTATCTGTTAGCCTTATGTATTCTCTGCATGTTAAATTTCCTAAAATATTTGTAATATTGCGATGGCTCCAACTATTTTTATATTCATCTGTTAAACCAAATAGCTTAGGCTTTCTTTTCAGTTAGAGTCTTAATTTCCACGTTCAACACCCCAATATTGACTGTTGATATCATTGTGAAAACATAATTGGGCACGGTTTAGCAGCGTGGGAAGCGAAATTAGCATTTTAAAACACCAGAAAAAAATTTAAAGAGTTTTTATTGGTGTTTCATCCCACCAGTCTTCCATGCAGATTTTTAAGTAAAACAACATCCTAACCACTTAATTCCTTTGAATACAAGAAATTGTAATAAAACACAAATACAAAAATTCTGAAAATAATATTAAACCGGGAGAGTTTTATGACCATAAATCAGGTAAGCAGAGAAAATGTCTTTGCCACAGAACTTCAGCCTTCGAAAAGAGTCGTTTTTACTTTGGAGAAAGATTTTTTTATTCGTTTGCAAAAAAAAATTAGTAAACAAATCTGTTATAAATTATTTACTATTACTATTACAAAAAAATTATTAAAAACTCTCTTTACTTTGTGGAATAATTCTTCTTCATAACGTGAATGACTGTTTTGACATTTACTTTTTCTAATTTTAACATTTAACAGTTGTAACTATATTAATAATTGTATTTTATATTTTGGCAACTCTCATAAATATTGCTTTCATATTTGTATCAAAGGACTTTGAATTTACTTTTTACATTACACCAAATTTGTTAACACAATTTGCAAAATATTACGCATAAATAAAGATTTTTAGTTGTCTATTGCATATAATTATTATCTGATGGACCTAATACGCTTAACTGTCCCTGATTAACATAAAGTTAATAATAACTGATTGTGTTACTCTACTAGATAGTGTTAGTGTAGGTTATGCTAATGTATTTTAACACAATGCAAAGAGAATGGAGCGTTGGCGTTGGGGAAACATAGTTTCAGACTCATTGCTTGATTACATCCCGTTTCCCAGGAATAGTGAGCCAATAATAACCAATCTTAATTTCTCTATTCCACACTGAAAAATTAAAAATAAATCTTTCTGCCTTACAAATAATTCAAGATTGCTATATAAAAATATGTAAGTTTATTTTACCCTCCTACTTTAATTCCAAATTAATATGTTATTATAATTATATACTTTCTGCTAACGTTTAGTTGGTTCACTAAGATACAAATGAAAAACAAGTAAAATCTTTAATACTTTTTAGTGTAAAAGACTAGGTAAAGTGGATAACCCAAAATATTTCTCAGTAAAATACTAACCATATATTCCTTTTTTTAGTTATATTGTAACGTAACTAGAAGAGCTAGTGGTTCATGCATATATATAAAACATACTTACTAATAAATTAACTTTAACAACAAAGAAAATGGTGAAAGATCTTGGCCTCTCAGATGACAGTGCTCTTTTCATTAGTGTTGAAAAAAAAAGTCTTCTCTTTTCCTCAGAAGAGCCAGATGAAAATAACATATAACAGTAATGCTCGTAAAGATTTTATGAATTCCATTTAAAATATAAGCTGGATTTTTAAAAACATGTATTCTGTTGACCAGAACTATGATAATTTTCTTAAGCAATTTTTACTATGTTTTTATGATTCATTTCCATATAGAAATGTACGTGAAAAACGTGAAAACAAATTAAATTGGGTGACCCAAGAGATAAAAATCTCTAGCGAGAAAAAGAGATTTCTGCATAAGTTAGTTCAGCACTCAAACAGTATTCAAGTAAAAATTATTACAAAGTATATAACAAAATATTCAAAAAAGTAATAAAAGAAGTAAAACGAAGAGCTAATGATGATTTTATTGGAAAAGCAGAGTGCAAAAGTAAGGCAGCTTGTTAGGTCATAAAAAATGAATTGGGTATTGTGAAAAAGTACAGTGGTGATGTTGAGATCATGCACAATAAGAGTTTAGTTAAATGTCCCAAACAAACTGCTTCATTTTTCAGTGACTTTTTCATAAATATTACAGAGGAATTAAATGTTAAATCATCCCCAGCGATGGTGGCTGAGCAAATAAATAGATCAATTCCTTCTCCAAGAACACACTTTCAGTTAAATTCATCAGCCTGAATGAAACAAAACATATTATTAGATCATTGAAAAATAAACGTTCGGCTGGCCGGGATGAAATACCAACATTCATTGTGAATGACTGTGTTGATTTTATTGCTCCTCCTCTTATGTAGTATCATCAATCAATCACTTAAAACTAGAAATTTTCCAAACAAACTGAAATATTCAACCACAAAGCCAATATTCAAAAAATGTGAGAAAGATAAAATAGAGATTACCGTCCTGTATCAGTATAACCTAGTATTTCAAAAATTTTTAAAATTGTCGTAAACAATCAATTAAAATCCTATTTGGATATAAACAATTTACTGTCTGATAGTCAACATGGTTTTCGTAAGGGGTATTCGACTAGCTCAGCTGTAACATCCATCTTAAAAGAGCTTCATTGGGCTTTGGACAGATCTAAAAGTGCAGTGTCAATTAGCTGTGATCTGTCCAAATCCTTTGACTGCATGGATCACGACATCATGGTACAAAAGCTCAAAATATATCGAATAGTTGAATCTTAATTGGAATGGTTAAAATCTTATCTATTCAAAAGACAACAAAAGACTCAAATTATTATATATTATTAAAGACGGTATTAAATACAATTCCAATTTTGAATTAATAAAGTCAGGGGTGCCACAAGGGTCAATCATAGGACCAACACCCTTCATTTTGTACGTAAATGACGTGCCATTGAACATACTAACTCAAACAATACTTTATGCTGATGATACTACTGCCATAAGTTTGGCAGAAACTATGAAAATGTTCAAAATAAAAGTGACTGAAGCTCTGCTAGAACTAGACTAGACTAGGTGGTTTAGGGCAAATGGAATGGCCCTAAATGAGTCTAAAACAAATATAATTCATTTCCGCTCCAAACATTCACAAATTGAACCTTTAGAATTGGATTTTAAAAATAAGAAAATTAACCGTCTCAAACATGCAAAAGTACTAGGTATATTCGTTTATGACCATATAACACGGTCTGAGCATATTACTCTTTTGTCAAAAATACTAAACTCTGTTTGTTTCAACATGAGTTGTTTGACAACTATAATAAGCATGGAAACTAAATTAACTCTATATTACGGTTATTTTCATTATCTGGTTGGTTACGGAATCACAATTTGAGGAGGAGCATCCTCGGTAAAAAAGTCCTTAAGGGAAAAAAGAATATTTTAAGGATAATGAATTACTCCACCTAGTAAACCTTGCAAACCGAAATTTAAAAATCTGAAAATTTTAACCTTCCTTCACTATACATATACATTCTCTTACAACGAGTTTTTATGAATAAAGGCAAATATTTTAACAATAATTTTGAACATAATTATAACACGAGGAATAAAAATAAAATGCTTCAATATCCTCTGCATAGAACTATTTTGTTAGAAAAAAGTACTTTTTATATGGAAAATTATTTTTTTATTAAAATTCCAAATTATTGTAGTAAGATGATGCAACCAAAAATGTTTTTAAATTATTGAAAGAATGTTTGATAAAAAGGGCCCACTATTCTGTGGAAGAGTTTTTGAAGTATGATATTACTATGATTTAGTTTTAAAATTTGAATTATATTTTAATTACTCTTATTTTGTAATAAAAGAAAATCCTTTGTCTATTTTTAAGAGATAAACTGAACTGACTAGTCAACTGTTTGAGCAGGACCTTTCCTGTATATAAAATTTATTGTGACACTGAAATGAAACGTAAAAGTTGTGCCTAATCTTTACTCAGCCAACGTCAAATAAACTAAAAAAATCCGATTAACAACATTTTTTTCATGCTTCTGTAATAAATAATAATTTTAATTTAGAACTAAGAAATTAAAACATAAACATTTCAATAAACATTTATTTTACATTGACTTAATTTTAATCATTATTTGTTTAATTTGTTATTTATTAACTTTTATTTTTATATGTGATTAAATAACATTAGTTACTACATTTGTTACCAAATTTAAATTGTTAATAATAATGAGCTCTAAGTACGATATAAATAATAATCTACCCTATGCTATTTTCTAACTATGTTTAATTTATACTTTGCGGTACATTTCTTATTTGAATGCAAATGAATGTATGATTGTATTTGATTTAATACAGTAAAATATATAACATATTGTAATTCATAGCACATAAGGTAATACATGCACGGAATAAATTAAGTGTGTTTAAACTAAAAACGGGTGAAAATAAAGTATAAACAAGCTTAACATATTAAGAGAGAACTTCAAAGTTATTTGAGTTGCAAATGTGCCCGCTGGAGTATTTCATGATTCAGAGTAGCATTCGAGTGGGAATGATAAAGTAGAAGAAAATTTGTTCTCCTTGTAAAAATAACATTAAGATATATATATGTTAACACCATATAGGTATATAAAAGTAATTTTTGGTAATAATTAAAAGTGAAGTGAATTAATAATACCCCCGTTACAGCAAACCTGCAAACTCAGCGAATTTCCAAGGAATATATAACATAAAACATTACAACACTTAACAGGATTCATAAGAAATATATTCACAATAACCAAGTTTCATCCATATACATTCATAAATAAGCGATATATAACATTTTAATTATTTTCCATAAGAATAACATGGGGACCAAGTACCTAGGATTGCTGCAACGGGAACCAAAAGCGAAAATTGTTGTACAAACAACAATAAACTACAACCAGATGAAGCCTTCTACCAAGTTTCGTCAGTTTATGTTCAGAAATAAGCGAGCTATACAATTTTTATTTTTATTCATAAGAATAACATTAGACAACGTACTGTGGTTAGCACTTTCAATATCTTAATAACCAATTGACGTAGAACAATGATCAAAATACTAAATTTGTTATGTTGAATTCAATGGTAAAAATTAAAATTTGATTTAAATAAAAATTACATGTGGAAACCCCAAAAAACCCATTTTTGGGGTATAAAATCCCTTCAAAACCCCCCTTCCGATGATGCGATTCGACTGGTTTACGAACTCGTTCAAATAATGTTTGGTACTTTACACATTTGTACCAAATTTCATTAAGATCGGACCTTTTTTACGAGAGTTATCGTGCTTACGGTCATATATATATATATATAAACATTTGAACGAATGGTGTTTTTTGGCATCTGAGGACCTCAAAATGAAAAGTTATCATGGTCTCGGGCTTAAGTCTTACCATGAGACCTACGGTAATAGCTTCTTCCCTATAGGGGAAATTCGCTAAAACAACATATTGTTAAGATAATAACTATAATTTTTACAAACTATAATCGATTTACCAATTAAATAACTTACTAATATTTAGTTTCGTATTTATAACTTATTTTCGATTAATTATATTATTATTCCGTGTTAATGTAATATTTACCAGGCCAGGACAAAACCCAACAATAGTTCATAACGAGTTTGATACTGATTATATGACCCATAGAATAGCTTGTTGAATAAACTTTGGGAATAAGATGTAGTTCATAATAAAATAAAAAGTTGCAACTTATATTTTGATTTATCGATGTGAAATAATAATAATAATGAAGAGGTATTCAAATTGTAATAAAAACATGTAATAAAAGCAACAAATGAAGTAAACGTAAGAAAACTGATGAACTTACCACCCGGCTGAGTTTAATCAGTAATGCATTTGCTTTAGTTGAGGTTTACACAAGACTATGAGTAATTACATTTCCAGGAAACCATTATAATCAACACGTTTCATAATCTGCATGTTAAGGAATACTGAGGTATAACAATTATTTCAAAGAAACCCCTTTATTATTTGCTATCGAGCTTTATTAATGTCGTAGACTCTTGTAAAGAGAAACTTTATTACAAGGATTCAAACTTCATTATTTTTTCTATTAGTTATTCGTGATTTATACAGGGTGTTTCACGGGAACCCTGAGAAACTTATGGAAATAATTCCTTGGGTCAAAAGAAGAAAACAACGTCCTAGAAACATAGGACTTAATCTCAATCGTTTTCTACTTATAACTGAAAATAGGTTTTTTTAGGTCTCAGTGTACCTATTGAACATTGTGACCTCTAAACTAAAATATTGATAAATATTTTGATAAAATTTCCATAGTTAGATAGATTATTAAATTTAAAAGAGATTTCATTTTTGTGCAAAAATGTTGAGAAAAGCGAGTTTAATAATGAAGTTTTTCAAAAAAAATCAAGATCCAAAAAATATTTATTTGTATTGACAGCTTTTTATAATACAATTGTTCAAGCATTTAGGTTGAAACTTTACCAAAAACTGTATAATTCTATGAAGAACAAGAAAATTACACACATATTATAATTACGCACATTTATATGAGGATTATTTGACTTAAAACATGAAATATTGTAAGGTAACAGAACATTTTAAAGGGAAATCCGGGGATTGTGCTGAATGAAATTATCGTCCTGATAAAACACATTAATTAATTAATCAACATTTTTTCAGTTTGTCCACATTAAAAATAACTACTCAACATAAAAAAATGAAATCTCTTTTAAATTTAATATTCTATCTATCTATGGAAATTTTATCAAAATATTTTATCAATTTTTCAATCTAGAGGTCAAAATGTTCAATAAATACACTGAAAACTGAAAAAAAACATATGTTCACTAATAAATAGAAAACGCATGAGATTAGGTCCTTTGTTTATAGGATCTTTTTTTATTTTGACCCAAGGATTCATTTCCTTAAGTCTGTCAGGGTTCCCGTGAATCACCCTGTATACACCAAACTTACAGTAAGAAATGAGTACTTGAATAATAACTATTGTTCCAAAGTAGAATTTCATTTACCATCCAGGTTCTATCCAGGTTTCATCCAGGTTTTAAATTTAATTATAAGTAAATATTATAAAAAATAATGTCTGATTGTAAATGAATTATTTATTCTCTTGCATTTGAATTTAAGCTTTATCATTGAAACTCCACCTAAATAAACACACAATAGCAGTTGGTCGAAATAAAACGCTCCAGACAAGAAAGGCAGGGGAGAAAATTGAACTACGGTGTAATCCGACAGGTGAAAAGTCCAAAACGTTCCGTCCATATTATTCACCGGCGGCTGAGACATTTGGTGTTGTAAAGTAACTGAAGACGAATGTTATGCGGCAGGGGAATAATGAGCTCTCCCGCCCTTGTAGAAGAGGATAAACATCTTCGAAATTATTTTCAAGAGATATTTGTATACATTTTCCTTCATTGATTTATACGTGTTTCGAATTTAATTTTAATATTTTTGAGACAAAGAGTGTTATCCGTGATGATTCACGATATGTATTTTTCTATAATGTTAGTAATAATAAATGCCAAATATTAAATTTATGCCTCCTGATTTTGGAAATATTATTTTTAAAGAACCTTGTACTAATTAGTTGGTATTGGTGGGGTTCTAAAGTATGTAGTATCATTTAACTCCCGTTCTATTAACTGTAAATCCTAACCGATTTGAAACTTAGAATTGGAAACTTCACATAATTAGTTACCAATAAAAATACATATTTGGAATTTATAAATTCATCCGATACATGACGCAAAGAAGTGAAAACTTTATATAAGCCCCCAGTTTTATATGTTTTTAGATTTTAGTCATTATTTGTAAAGAAAATTGGTCCTTGCCACATCTCAAAATTTAGAGGGTAAAGTAATGGTGTAAGTTCAATACCATTATCAATGTATATGCAATACAATATATATACTAGTTTGATAATATTTACGACATCGTTTATTTTATTAAAGTAGTTTAGTTAAATAAAGATTTCTAAGGGTGAAAATTAGAATAAATACACTTATTAATGGAACTTGGGAGAGGTACTGTATGTTTGGGTTCATATTTGATGGAAGAAGTAAATTCATTGGTGAAAGTAGTTCTATTTTTTCATCTTAGTCCATTCACAAGGTAGGACGACTCCCATATTTCATCACTCCAACACATTTCTTCACGTGGAAGGAAAGTAAATTGCTCTATCCAGAGAGAAACATTTATACTCCACGAATCAGACACCAGGTAATGTTATAATGTATCTGTAGAAATTTCTTCTCGGTGTTTTTCACCCTTAAAAACTGTGGAACCCTACAAACAATGAGTTAAGACGAAGACGGTAAAAAAATCAGTGATCTATTCAATAAAACAACCAAAAAAACTACAAAATCCAAGATTTAAGAGTTTTTATTCTTTATAAATTTGCTAAATAAGTAATGATATCATGCGATGAACTTAAACGAATATGTGTTTAAACCATTTAAATTAATTTGTGACAGCTTTGCACTAGGGGTAGGTGAGCGTCGGTACTCAATAAAAACCTTTCCAGCAATTAATTTTTGACAGCTTTGCACTAGGGGTAGGTGAGCGTCGGTACTCAATAAAAACCTTTCCTGCAATTAATTCGTAACAGCTTTGCACTAGGGGTA
This sequence comes from Allygus modestus, assembly GCA_963675035.1. Lineage (NCBI taxonomy): Eukaryota > Metazoa > Arthropoda > Insecta > Hemiptera > Cicadellidae > Allygus > Allygus modestus. Next base: position 391,357,430 of record OY776112.1, on the reverse strand, counting down.
GGTGAGCGTCGGTACTCAATAAAAACCTTTCCTGCAATTAATTTGTAACATCTTTGCACTAGGGGTAGGTGAGCGTCGGTACTCAATAAAAACCTTTCCTGCAATTAATTTGTAACAGCTTTGCGCTAGGGGTAGGTGAGCGTCGGTACTCAATAAAAACCTTTCCTGCAATTTATTTGTGACAGCTTTGAACTAGGGGTAGGTGAGCGTCGGTACTCAATAAAAACCTTTCCTGCAATTAATTTGTGACAGCTTTGCACTAGGGGTAGGTGAGCGTCGGTACTCAATAAAAACCTTTCCTGCAATTAATTTGTGACAGCTTTGCACTACGGATAGGTGAGCGTCAGTACTCAATAAAAACATTTCCTACAATTAATTCGTGACAGCTTTGCACTAGGGGTAGGTGATCGTCGGTACTCAATAAAAACCTTTCCTGCAATTAATTTGTGAAAGCTTTGCACTAGAGGTAGGTGAGCGTCGGTACTCAATAAAAATATTTCCTACAATTAATTTGTGACAGCTTTGCACTAGGGGTAGGTGAGCGTCGTACTCAATAAAAACCTTTGCTGCAATTTATTTTACGATTTTTAATATTTTTTTATTTTTCAGGTAATTATCAAGAGAATTAAAATATGCTATTAAAAGTTTCCAAATTGGAAATTGCACATAAATTATTTGTACAAGTGACAGAATCCTGTTTCTACACACATCACTGTTGATTAAAACGAATTAACGTTTTGCAAGTCCACAAATTAGAAGAAATATTACAACAATAACTTGCATTAGACTGCAACGTAATATAACCGAACACCAATCGTGTCAGGTCCTGTAAGCAGAGTGAAGTTAGTTGTTTGTTTGATTGTTGGGTTTGATGAATATGAATGTAGAAAATATTTTTGTTAGACAGTAACAATAGTTGTTGGTGTTGGATCTTGTTTGGTAATAACATACTGAATACCGAATTATAAGTTGTGAATGTTACCCTTTAACATAGACGTGCTGTTTATTTAGTGCAGGGTGAACAATTGTTATAGACTAACATTTCTCTGCCACAAAATTTCACAGTTAATTAGTTTAAAAACACAAATAATTTACAATATAACAATTTCAATTACACTGATATAATATAATTTTTGGTAGTTGTTGTTGTTTTACATATCAACTCTTTCTTTAAAAAACAAATTATATCTAGAAGTAGACAACTGTACAGAGTGTTTTATAATTGCCAGAAAACCTTTGTTTTAGACATTATATACATTTGTATCAACCCGTATTCCTTTATTTTATACACGGCAATACACCATTATGCAATTTGTTTCTCATAGTTTTTCGGGAGACAACTGCGATGATGTAGTAAACAAAAAAGGTTTAAATATTATCAAGAAAATCAAACAATCAAAAATACAGCGAATATTAACAACAATAATAAACAACCAACAACAATGATGAATAATAACTATACAAATTCAAAGCAATAATCGATATTAATAGACATAGTGACAATTTTAATAGTGGTAGTGCAATAAATAAGCAACGATCAGTTACTTGATCTTGTCACAGATCGTGACTTCATATTTTATGATTGGTAAAGATAACAAGGTGTCATTATCATCTTGATATTTATAATATTGTGTACGGAAAAAAATAAAAGTCCTTGTCTGCCCAGGATTCTGAAACTAAAATACGACATCAAAGGCTTACACTTGGAACATTCATAGGACATTACATGGAGATGAACGTAACGGAGCAAAGTTTATATAAAATACTTGGATTTTTGTAATACAACCAGGTGTGAAATGTAAACATTAGTATTGATTTATTTCCCAATGAACAGTAGTACAATACAGCTTAAACAGAAGGTTGAGGCTATAGCATCAACAAACCACTATTATGTTTGCAGCTTAGAGTACTATAAATGATTACTCAAGCGTTTTAGTATTGATTATACATCAGGATGTACAATCAATAATGGTTGTAGAAGAGTGTTGCTTGGTTTGGCTCCTTGACAATTCAAATCAACTGTATATTTTTATAACGTTTAATATTAAATTGTATTGTAATATATCAAAAATAATATTTATATATTTTTTTAACTCAAGAATAAAAATTCGAGTTCACGCGCAGCGCGCTGACGTGAGAGAAGTGAATTTATACATAAGCTACGTAATAAAATAAAAACGGTAATAAAACATGGACTTAGGCCTATTCCAATTTTTATGGAAGTCTGAAAACATTTAGTTTTTTGGCTGTTCTGATGCTCCTGGTTCTAATCACCTGCAATGCTGGGATACAATGTTGCGCACTATAAGGTTAGGAGAAGGTCCAATCAGGATTTAAAGTAGGCATTTTCTAATGTAAAATCGCCATAAGACATCGTACTGTGTTTAGTCAATATACATTTGCTTTAATGACTAGGTAAATATTTGTGCTAGAATGATGAGATAGGGATTTTTTCTTAAAAATTGTACCTTACTAATCTCCATCTTTTAACATGCGTATCCGGAGCTTATCTGACCCTTTTTGGGCCTAAAAACTTAAAATTTTAAAAATGCAAATATGGTAGAGACATTCCTAACTATAATCAATTGGACAAGTTTGATAGGTAATTCAATCGTAAAACTCCGATTGAATTGCCTAACAAACTTGTCCAACTGATTATAGAAAGGAATATCTCTACCAGATATGAAGTAAAAAGGACAGAAAATGCGACCACTAGAGTGCAAACATATAAATATACATATATACATATTAATTTAACGACCCTCCAAAAATTGTTCAGGGGGTCACGTTAGGAACTTCTATGGTGGTCCCGGGCTTAAGTTCCACCATGCAGATCATGCTAATAGTCCGCTTTTCCATAGGAAATTCACTAATAATGTAGTATCTTTCTTCACTAGTACCAAAAGAGGGAAATTCGATCAAGTACCAGAATAACACTACCCGGACTAGGTACGAGTTATGAACGGTACTTGTCAACACTCTGTTAACAATAATAAAAACTAAACAAATTTTTCAGAAATTGTTATCATACTTACTGAGTGATATTTCTCAGAACATAATGACAATAGCTGATTTGGAATATATCACTAATATATTGATGGAAGCAACCACTGAGGGTAATATACCTAAAGGACTTGTAACCAATAAGATACTCTCTTCAAAAGTTATATGTTAGTTCTTTATAACTAGTGAAGATAGTATTTGATTGGTTGATATACTGGTTGCCATAGGAGCAGAGTGGACAGAGGGTGAAAATGGCGGACGATCATGTAAGCTACACCTTTTTCCCCAGACGAGAGCTGGGGTAGAATATTAACCTCATTGGAGGCAACAGACTACTAGCTCTACTGGTGTTAGAATGCATAATAACAATGCGGACAAATCTGCAGCACCGGATTTGGAGTGGGAAAGCATCAATTTTGGTAACACCACTTTTGGATTTTGGTAAAATATGGTAGGTACCGAAAATAGCTGCTTTTGGGAAAGTGTGATGAAAAATTTAACTGCTACACTTTTTACGAAGCAAGAGATTCTCCCCAATCATGAACAAAGCTGTCTCTTAATCGACGTGATGACTGTTTAATTTAAGAAGATCCGTCACTATCTTTAACTTGTTGTAACTTTAATGAGCTTTCTTTGATGAGTACTTGGCTAGTTAGAAGATTTGGTAAGAAATATAGGTTATATTAGAATAAATTTATGGCTATTGGCGTTTTTATATTTTAAAATATTTTGTTTAATAGTTAATTTTTATGAATATTTTTTAAATAATTAATCAATTGCAAAAACCAAGTTACAATTTTATTCTTAACATAAAAAGAAAAAAGTGGTGTACAGAAAAAAGATAACTAAAAAAGCAATGTAAGCATATCTTCAATAACATATTTTTACAATAAAAAAACAAACAAAAAAAAAACAAGTTTTTTATCAAATATTATTATATTTAATTTTAAACATGTTTGTATTGCGATGCCTGCACACCAAAATCTTTCAAATAGTATCAACATTTTATGGCAATAATTTCACGGCAATAGACGAATTACTTACATATTTATTCAAACTTCCACTGGACAGAGTAAGGAAAAATACAATTCAGACAAAATAGCTCTCAAAGTTTTATAAGTCTTATCTTTCACTTTAGGATTCGCCCACATTTATATATATTTTCATTGCAAACATTGCCCAATTGGCATAAAATATCACGGAAATGTTCAGAATTAAATGCTGAATCTAAAAATATGACTTTTGAAAAAATTCAAACATTTCAAGAAATCAGCTAATACGTAGTGGCGGATACCCTTAACTTTGAGTGATTGGGTGTTCTCGTCTTTCTTCATTGTTGCAATTCAGTAGTTACAATTTAGATGTGGCTATCTATAGTGCATGAGCCCTGTAACTGCTACAGCCAGTTAACAGTTACTTTTGTAGTATAAGGTTTATTTCCCAAAAGGTAAAACTTAATATTTCTTTTCACAGGTACATAACAAACTATTTATTAAGTTGTTTAATGTTTGTCAGTTGTATGATGTTTTAAATATTATTTCCGCCTAAACGTTATTCATTAATTAAAAAAAAATTTAATTTTTAGGCAGAGCAATAAATTAGTTTGTTTCATGCAAAAATCTAAGTAATTTGTTTGGGACATTATTGTTATAAAAGACATTTCACATAACATCTGCATAATTTTTTAAACAAGGTTTATAAGGCTCATGGGGTCAGATTTATGATGGTCATTCGTACTGCCTTTTATGACACCATTTAACTTTATCTCGTGAGTTTATTTAATACTTAACGTTCCAACAATAAGTTTTTAACCATTTACCAAGTAAAATAAAACTAATTTGTTGTGTTAGTCGTTTAGTTGATCTGCCACAGTAAAGAAGGAGGACTGTTAAAACTAAAAATAATAAAACTACTTTCTGGTTCTTTGATACCATCAACAAATCTATTTAACTTCTTAAAACAACTGCACAATGTGAAAACATTGTGCTATATTATTATTGATAATGTCTTCATTTAAGAGAGAAGTAACTAGCTGGAAGGTTTTAATAATTAACGTGTACCTTGTATCAAAATACTTATTAACGTGTTTCAATTATAAGAACTTCAAAAAATTGGGTACAACATTTTCTATTTTTACTCTCGTCATATTTAACCCCTAGCTATTTGCAATACTTGTATATATTGCTGCTATTCTTCTTCAATATACGGTAGATTTTTTAATTACTTGTGGTGGTTACCTAGTAACGTGAACATTTTTGAATTATAAAAAAGGTTTATTCAATAATTGTAATACATAGGGTAGCAAATTTAGAGGAAGGCATATTTAATTTAAAAATAATACCTGGGGGGCGAGCGTTGCTCGGGGAAGGCCAGTTTAGATTACTTGGAGTAATATTTCACCGCTTCCCCCAACTGATTATCAGATTTGTATAGCTCACTTGCCTCTTTTCAGCATTATTAAGGTCACTCCAGTTGTGTATAGCTCAATGGCCCGTTGATTTATTTCGGATATGTCCACTCTAGGGTGTATCTGAAATACACCGAAAAACTTTGGGATATTGTTCCTGAGGTCAAAACAAAGAAAAAATGCCATATAAGTATATAGCCTATCTAGCTTCGTTTTCCGTCTGTCAGTCTGTATGTGATTTTTACCAAAGAATTCATAATTTACGAACCCCTTAAGATATGTTTTTTAAACTTACAACAAATATTTTTGCGTATAAGGTCTATTGCTCTATGATGTTTTAGTTTTCTAACCTTAACCCTTTCAAGATGGCGGCCATTTTAATTATTCGTTAAACAATAACTAAGAAGTAGGTAGGTTTAAAAAAAATTATAGCAGTACCATTTTATTAATAATGCTATTAAAAATTTAATAATACCTAGATTTTAAAAACCAGATGAAAAACAAGCCAGCTATGATTATTGAGCAATAAGTGTATCAGGTCACGGCAATGCCGTGTCGCCCGCGTGCTCTTCGCGCCTGAGGTACGGTGGGCGGCACGGCAATGCCGTGACACAATCATAACACGGTTATTTTTCATTAGATTTTTAAAATCTATGCATCATTACATTTGTAATAGCATTTAAAATTTTCTGTAAATATTCTTTAAACCTACCGATTTCGGAGTTATTGTTTAACGAATAATTCAAATGACCGCCAACTTGAAACGGTTAAGGTTAGAAAACAAAAAATTCAGAGAGCAATAGAAGTATGCCCATCAATATTAGTTTTAAGTTTAAAAAACATATCTTAAGCGGTTCGTAAATTATGAATTATTTTGTAAAAATCACATACAGACTGACAGACGGAAAACGAAGCTAGATAGGCTATATACTTATATAACATTTTTTGTTTGTTTTGACCTAAGGAACAATATCCCAAAGGTTGTCGGTGTATTTCAGATACACCCTGTACATGCAATCTTCACTCATAAGTTTTAGTCACTGCTCTCAGGAAACCACATGTTAACAATTATAAACAACTTTGACAGTTCCATGGATGACTATGAACAGTTGTTAGTTCTTTTGTTTTGATTTTAAACTACACACACCCAATGTTAATTGTTAACTTTTCATTTTATTTTTTTTTATATTATTTTTATTTATCTTGGGGATGAGACACATCTAAAACTTATTTTTATCCCAGAAATTAGTTATTTATAACATTTGAAGGAAATCGTTGGAGCCGTTTTAGAGATCAGAGTTGCAAACAAGCAAGTACGCACGGACGCAAACAAGCAAACCTTACTCATATTAGAGTTGAGTATATATCACCCAACTGGAAAGAAAGTTTTCAGGAATCAAAATCAGATTTCCAGTAAATATGCTATATAATCGTTTACAATTTTTTATTTTAAATTAGCACTATTGGTCAAGATAGAATTTACATTAAATAAAGGTTATCAGGAAACTGACACATACGTTCTCCCTTTTAGCCCAACTTTAATGATTAAATCACTTTTTATTTACTTAATATAGAATAAAAAGCCCGGTCGAATGTACATAAAATCTCGTAAACAAGTTGTTTTCAAAAATATCCAACCAAATCCCTGAGGCACTACAAAATCCATCGCTACACACGCGGTTTTAAGAGGGGAAATACCCCCTATGACCCCCCTCACGGTTATTAAGGGGAAACATATTTCGAATTTCCTCTGTTGGTCAATGCTAATTTGGCAAGCATATCAAGTTTGAACGAAATTGATCAATAAATAAGAGATAAATAGTAATTTTTGTTTCCCCCATATAAATAACATTGGGCAACGTACTGCATTTACCGCAAAATGAAAATTTAAATTTTCTTCGCAACCAGTAATCGTAGAATAGTAATTCCAAATACTAAATTATTTAGTTTTTGAGCTATTTTTAATGGTGAATAGTAATATTTCTTATATTTATGTTTTTTTAATGAAAAATAAAAAACTAAATTGTTGACATTTTAAGTCTTTTAATTTCTGAACCCTAATTTTTACAGAAATGCGGGTTTGTCATTTTGTTGAAAAACTAAAGTTCTACAAACGAATAGAGTTTAATCAAAATCGCTATAGCCGTTTTTGAGAAATCTTGATTTTTATGTTTTTTTGGTGGTTTTTGGGGGATAATTACACTTAAAAATCAAAAATTCCAAAAAATTATAAAAACGCCTGGAGATATCGTGGACCAGTACCTAAATACCAAATTTCATAAAAATCAGACCGTTGGTTAGGGCTCTAGCTCTGTACACATCCATACAGACAGCCAGACAGGCAGACAGACAGATAGACAGACAGACACACAGACACCACGTAAAAATCACTTTTTTGGGTTCAGGGAGCACCAAAACTAATATTTCCACTAACAAATCAAATTTGAAAATTTTGACGAAAACAATACTTTCTCCATATACTATATATAAGAGGGTGAAAGTAAAAAACAGAACAATAGTTACACATATTGTTTACCTAATGCAGTAATTCTTATAATTAAAGGCATTCCCATAATGTTTAAGCTTGGTTATAACTGATTGATACATTATAACTGTGTTGGTTATTCACTCACCACAGTCTGTATTTTCCGGGGTATACCGTGACGGTGATACTTGCAGACAGTAGTTCAGGCGTGCATACAGTAGTTCAGGCGTGCATACAGTAGTTCAGGCGTGCATACAGTAGTTCAGGCGTGCAGACAGTAGTTCAGGCGTGCAGACAGTAGTTCAGGCTTGCAGACAGTAGTTCAGGCGTGCATACAGTAGTTCAGGCGTGCATACAGTAGTTCAGGCGTGCAGACAGTAGTTCAGGCGTGTAGACAGTAGTTCAGGCGTGCAGACAGTAGTTCAGGCGTGCATACAGTAGTTCAGGCGTGCAGACAGTAGTTCAGGCGTGCATACAGTAGTTCAGGCGTGCAGACAGTAGTTCAGGCGTGCAGACAGTAGTTCAGGCGTGCAGACAGTAGTTCAGTCGTGCATACAGTAGTTCAGGCGTGCGTACAGTAGTTCAGGTGTGCATACAGTAGTTCAGTCGTGCATACAGTAGTTCAGGCGTGCATACAGTAGTTCAGGCGTGCAGACAATAGTCCAGGCGTGCATACAGTAGTTCAGTCGTGCATACAGTAGTTAAGGCGTGCATACAGTGGTTCAGGCATGTAGACAGTAGTTAAGGCGTGCAGACAGTAGTTCAGGCGTGCAGACAGTAGTTCAGGCGTGCATACAGTAGTTCAGGCGTGCAGACAGTAGTTCAGGCGTGCAGACATTAGCTCAGGCGTGCAGACAGTAGTTCAGGCGTGAATACAGTAGTTCAGGCGTGCAGATAGTAGTTCAGGTGTGCATACAGTAGTTCAGGCGTGCATACAGTAGTTAAGGTGTGCATACGGTAGTTCAGGCGTGCATACAGTAGTTCAGGCAAGCATACAGTAGTTTAGGCGTGCATACAGTAGTTCAGGCGTGCAGACAGTAGTTAAGGCGTGCATACAGTAGTTCAGGCGTGCATACAGTAGTTCAGGCGTGCATACAGTAGTTCAGGCGTGCAGACAGTAGTTCCGGCGTACAGACAGTAGTTCAGGCGTACAGACAGCAGTTCAAGCGTGCAGACAGTAGTTCAGGCGTGCATACAGTAGTTCAGGCGTGCATACAGTAGTTCAGGCGTGCATAAAGTAGTTCAGGCGTGCAAACAGTAGTTCAGGCGTACAGACAGTAGTTCAGGCGTGCAGGCAGTAGCATAGACCCTGTCAGATCCGTGTGGGAAGTGTAGCAATAGATAACAATCGGATTTGCTCTTAATGTTCCCCACACTTCTACCATAGTTCGTTCTATTTGCCATTCTTTCAAACGACTCTCTCTAAAAAAACTAATTTACAGGTAAAAGAATAATGTATCAGGGAGCGATGTGTTAGGCCAAACGAAAATTATATATTTTCTATTTAATTTACACTAATGAGAATAGAATCAGAAATCAGTCAAATAATAATACAGAATTTCACATAATCAGGATGAAACGTTATCCCAGAGCTGTGTAATAGAGCGATTCGACCACAGAGTTAATTAGCTTATGAATAATTTATGTTGTTAAATTGGTGATTGCTTGTGCTTCAGTTAGTGTATTACTTTTCCAAATTATGTCAAAGTACATAATCCTTTACTTTAATCGTACCTTTTGGTATTTTTAAAAGCAAACGACTCCAGAGTTTCGCCCCACGGTTTGTTCAACGTTCTAATCTTAATCTAATGGAATTGTTTTGTTTATTTAGTCACCTAATTATACTGTAACATTTTTAAATAATCATCTGGTCCTATATTCCCGCGCGAAGAAAGGGACATTAGCTAGTGTATACTTTATCTATTAGAATAAGTATAGCAGTACTAGGCCTAAATAACACAGCCTATGTTATAAGTATAAAATTTAGTTTGTGTCAAATATAAAATACTGAATAAAGGTAATTTAAATTAAGAGTGCCAAGGGCATTCAATAAGAGAGCCGGCATAAAATAAACAGTTTTTTGTTGGAGAAAACAGAAAAACGAAGGGGGAATTTAATGAATAAGTTCAAAACTTACATAAAAATACGTATAAATAATGAGAAACAAAATATTTAAATTAAATCAGATACGAATATAACAAAAACCAAACTAAGGATAATTGTGTATTTCAGTTGCATTATTCAATTTAAGAAATTATTCTGTTGTTTTTATGATGAATAAACATTACTTGTTCTGGCTTATAATGTAAATTGTACGTAAAATACAAACTGATTTGAGTAAGGTAATACTAATCTGGGAGGGAAACTATTGAGGGTTTTCTATTAAAATTATTCATTGAAAACTGAGCCAATCAACCTATAAAAATAACCGGAGATGAATATTAAATTTATTTTACTCGCGGTTAAAAAAATTAAATCTTTAGATTATGTTTTGACGTCGGATTTTTAAACATGTTCTATTAATGGTTATGAGATTGTTCGTTATTCTTTCCAAATTATTTTACTGGTAACACTGTTAAAATTGTTAATAATGAATTGGCAAAAGTTCATGAGATACGTTTAGTGTAAAAGCAACAATAAAATCACCTTGACGTGGTTTTAAATGGAAGCACAAATAGGTTACTTGATAATTACACGACAAATAGATTGTCAAAGTCCAAGTTGGTTGAACGGACGTGTGCTTTGTTTAATAGCCCTAATTAAAGGTTAGACGCACAGGAGTATAAAGAAATACTATGGAATTGATACACGCCAGTCTTTTACCATTCTAATTTATTGAAATAAAATAAATAAAAAGTCACCTTCTAAGTTATTTTCATGAAAACATGTTTTAGCTCCAATCACATTTATAAATATGCATAATAATACACATGCAGAGTGTACTATTTTTTTTAAACAAAAACACTAGAATGTCTAAGAGTAGTGAGATCAGTTGAAACAAATTTGATCTTTGTACAGATTAATACAATCTGTTAAAAAACAACCTCAAAAACCATAATGAATCCGATTAATAAATAAAACATTTCGAAATAAAAAAACGAACCTCTCACGGTAGTTTTTTTCCAATATTAACATTATAATATGTTTTTGCTCTTCTTACCAAAGGAATGTTGCATTCAACAATTCATTGTTGGAGTTAATGCAATGTAGGATGTAGGACAAGACTTCAATGAAGTCATACTTATTACTATAATAATAAAGTTTAATTAGAAATGATTATACTTTTATTTTTGTTTACTGAGCTCAACAAAAATTGATATTCAAAAACCATATGGAATCTAGCTTTTGTTGTTGATGGGTTTCATAATTATTAAAACAATGAAGCAGTCATCATGTTAACTATGCAATTGAAAGACTATATCCCTTGATTTGTTTAAAATACAAAAATATAAATGTTATGTTTACATGAATATTAATTTTAAAGTTGTTATGGAAAAATAACACTTAATCTATTGGTGTTGCTGTGAAAATATAAAGCACCAGCCCGGTATATTTAGATATTTTGATTGGTAATGACTATTCCACACATAATTTTCATGTTTAGGAAAAGTTTGTGTAGCTATAAGTTTAATTGAAAAAAGTGAGCTAGGTGAAACTAGATTTTTAAAATCATAACTGTCATAATATATTAATATTAGTTTGTGTAAATTTATATTTGCGTAGTTGGTAATATGTTATTGCCCTCCGCCGTGACTATGTAACTGTAAACCTCCGTTGTTTCTTGTTAAAGATGTCAGGCGTTATCATTCCTCTGCCTTATAATGATGATACTACATAATTTGACAATAACCAATCAAATTAAAGGTACTAAATAATAACCCACTAAAAATGTAATATACTGGAACTACAACCTGTAAAACAAATACTACTGTTGTTATTAAATTAGTTTTTTACTCAGAATGTAGGCCTACATATAATGTTATAACTTCATTGAAACAAAACATGTTTAATTTGGAAATTAAAATGATGAATGTTACTAGCTCTAATTCATAATTTGCTTACTATAACACTGCCTTTGGAAACTTATTACCATACTTGAATTCTTTCACTATGTTATTTACAAAATATAACAGTAGAAATTTTATTTTAAGACAACATCGATTGCCTTTATGGAATAAAAATGGTCTTAATATAAAATGTATAATGCTTAATGGACAAGAACATACAACTTCGGTAAGAATATAGAGGTTAATATAATCGTGAAATATAAACTTTGATAACACCCATTATCACAGACACCTATAAGTAGAACTCGGTTGTTCAATAATTGTGGAAACTGGTGGTTTATGGAATAATAGTTTTGTAAGTTTTGTAATTAAATGTTCCTAGTTAAAAATATAAATAAATGTAGTATATTTTTATTTATTATAATATTGTTAGTGTTTTTTTCAGACATTATGTGAATTACCTATAAAAATAAATCTTTAGACGAACACCTTTTGTGTTCAAGTAAATAATGAATAATTATATTTTACCAAACTACTACAGAGAAAACTAATGGGAAATGTAGTGAAAGTTTCATAAAAGATGTGACAAACAACGTCTAAATTTGCATAATTAACAGTCACTTTCGCTAGAACAGGAATTGAATTAACCCTTTGCACCCCCTCAATGTGGTGCGTGACTTCAACACTTTAACACAAGTGTTTTACTAGGTATTGTTACTAAATACGTTGTACGACGCGACGAGTAAGTAAATAACTATAATTTTAGCAAACTATATTTTAATTTGTAATTTGTCGTTCAAAGTATTACTAAACATTTTTGATCGTATTGTTTATAATTTTACTTGCTCAGTGAATACTAAAAATACGAGTAAATATAGAAATCAGGAACATAAAACAAAAAATAAATTGTATAAAAAACATGGAACCTTATCTGATTGAATTATTTTGTCGTGTACATTTTGTTTATGAAAAACGTGCCTGTAAAGGAGAGAAAATTGGAAATTAAAATAAATAAACACCTAGCATCTAACTCAATCTTTATCTGGAAACGAATTTTATGTTTCCGTATTATTAAAATAAGTCTAGGAGAAATGCCGTGAGAGTAATTTTATTTAGCCTTGTGTTTCTGTTGAGTATGATAGCTTTAATAAAATTAGATACCTTTAAAGTCTAAGTCTTGTATATAAACCATATGCAACAGAGTCGGTGTGCTCTTCGAAAGAAAGGGAACTTTCTAAAATCTCTTAAAGCAATAATAAATCATAATTTAGTTGTGTCAGAGCTTTCATGATTTACTTTTCTTTTAAACAATCGATGTCCAAATTATCTCACACAGTTAAACCCGTCGTAGCTCAGTAGGAGGAGGAGTAGCTCAACATCTAAGGCCCGAGTTCGATTACTGTTGAAATGCATATGACTTTTGAAACTCAAACTGTCATCGTGCTTCGGGAGGCACTATGAAATCGTTAGTGTATGCCATCGGACACTCATTACATAAGTGTTCGTGATGACATGTCAGAGGTACTAGCGTTACCTGGGAACTCTGATGACAGACTTGGCCAGAAGGTTACAAGAACTTCATAAAAAAAAATTTCAAAAAATAAATATTTAGGTATGAAGGAACATACGTTGAATTTGTACTAGAAAACATAGTTTTCAAACATCAAAGTTTATTTAGAGTTTTAGATGTAAAAATGAACAGAGCGTTGGTAAGAGAAAGAAGGAACAGTATTGAAAATACTATACTCTGACGGGTGAATAGTTTAGATTGGTTGATCAAAATGAATCGTTCTTAGTTGGAATATTCAATCCTACTAAACTTTCTGGTAATAGATTTTACGCGAAAGGACACATTTAGATCTCTGCCGTAGAAGGGTCAAAATTCTATATGTCCTTTCTTGAATTTAAAAACACATGAACTACATATTTTACGATGGTATTTCCTTTATACTAGGGTTGGAACATTAAAAACAACGTTTGAAACATATTTAAGCATACATTAGCAAATGTTACCCACTATAGACTGTGATACTGCAAACATATAAGCTTTAAGATATATTAAAATATCGTGTATTAATCTTTTAAAATCATATTGTTTTCACTACCATTCAATTGTAAGAATTATAATATTATACTTCTCGAATAACCCTGAACTTTCTATAATTGAGGTGAAAGATTCCGTTCTAAGAACTATCTCTTCTGCATAAATCATTCTTTACCATTGGAAAGTTTGGATTGGCACCAATCAACCACTGGCTGTAGTAAAATGTACTGATGCCAAAATATTAGGAACAATATCCAGAAAAAAAATCTAAGCAAAGAGACAAATTAAAATGAATTTAAAGTCTTGCAAATTGTAAATCTGTGTTCTTATTTTCTTACCTCGCTCGATTTTTTTTTTAAAGTAATGAGTAAGTCACCTACCAGGTGGGAGCCCATCTAGGTGGAGCAAAGTCGAAATTAATTTGTATAAACAAAATTTACAATTCCCAAAAACAATTAATTATTTGCCTTTAATAAATTTTTGTTATTCACTGTTTTATATTCAACTAGTTGGCCTGACAGATTTTGTCCTGTTCTAATGTCATTGAATTTGTTTTATGTAAAATACTGGTTCATTTTCACTATGAGCTCGTTCGCTTCGCTCACTCGCCTCCCGGATTAACTCGTTCGCTACGCTCACTCGCCTATCGAAAAAAGAGTTTGAGCTGCCATTCAAGTAGTTTTTTATTTCCATTATGAGAGTTGCCATTCAAGTAGGTTTTTTATTTCCATAATGAACATATATTCAAGTATGTTTAGATATACTCCTAATAAACACATGTTCCCATAAGGAATAACATGTAAACTTTAAAAGCCAAAGGAGCAGAGCCCTTTACATTTTCCGGCGTAAAAAGTATCCTATGTGTTAATCCAGGTAATAAAAAAACCGTATGTAAAATTTCATTTAAATATGTTCAGCCGTTCTCGAGTTATCAAATTTGTAACTGACACTACTTTTGTTTTATATATTAAGAAGATTAAGATAGTAAAGTTTAAATTGTTTGAAATCAATATCCCCTTAACTTATCAGGTCCGTCAGGACCCTAAAGTGGATATTTTTATGACTCAGCTTTTTATAATTTACCGGATGATGTTAGACTAAACCGTACTGGACTGACCAGTGATTAATATTATTGAACGAAAAAGACTTATTGCCAAACCTACCTAAATGGGAAATGTCTGGGGGACTTGATGAATTACGACGGCGCAAATTCATTAGAGCAATACCAGCAAACCTTCCGATGTTCTGATGGTAGCATCAATCACCGGAGCAGCTTCTTTCAACTTGCCTGATAAACGTTTTAAAATAGTTAAAAACTTTATAAATTCTTTGTCTCTGCACCTGTTATAAGGAAAATATAATAAAACACACGTTTACTTGGAGGTTTTATTGTTTAGATCCACACGTTTAATAAAACAATGATTGTACATCAAGGATATAAGACAATATTTATGATTACTTTTGTAATAAAAATTGAAATCAGGATAAAAAATCTACTGGGAATCGTGCTAAGACGAATATTCTTCTAACTGTAATTTTATCATAAACCAGCTTTGTACCCGTCCTTCCTACGGGTTGTATATAAATGGTAGATTAACTAAAGTGAATAACAATCCACATGATTTTGAAATATTAGAATTACATTTTACACGTTTAATGTACATTTAAATTATAGTTAACGAAAAATACTGGCAGATAGTTCGGATACTATTGCTAAGTCGAGAAACTCTGTCTGGTAGTAAATGGCGTGTGGTTTGCGACTCCAAATTGGTATACCAATGGAATGGTGTTACGGTTTCTATATCTACTCGGTGGATTCGCTTTTAGAATTAAAATAACTCAAGTACAAAAACAATAAAATATTGGTGAGGGGGAGGAGGGAGGAGGCATAAATATAAAATGGGGGGGGGGCCACAATATAAAATGGTGTGGGACATAAAATAAAAATAAAAAAATCGAAGAGGGTGAGAGTAAAATATAAAATCGGGGGGACGGGGCAAAAATATAAAATGGGGGGAAATAAAATAAAAATATAAAATTGAAGAGGAGGAGGAAAAATATAACACCCTGTAGCAGCAAACCTGCGTACTTAGCGAATTTCCAATGAATATATATTTATCTTGATGCCACATAAAGCTACATACCAAGTTTCATCAATATACATTCATAAATAAACAATTTATGACATTTTAATTATTCTCCATAAGAATAACATGGCGGCTGAGTATGCAGGTTTGCTGAAGCAAGGAAGACAAAAAAATGGGGTTTTATGCTAATATCAATATAACTCAACTAGGTGAAGTCACTTACGAAATTTCATTAATTTATTTTGATAATTAAGGGAGATAACACGTTACTTATTCTCCATAAGAATAACATGGGGCTGAGTACGCAGGTTTGCTGCTACGGGAGCCTTTTTCAAAAAATTGTTTTTTTGAGGAAATATCAATGGTCCACAACCAGATAAAGCCGTATACCAAGTTTCGTCAGTATATGTTCATAAATAAGCGAGATATAACATTTTTATTTTTCTCCATAAAAATAACATTAGACAACGTACTGTGTTTAGCACTTTCAATATCTCGGTAACCAATTGACATAGAGAAATGATCAAAATACCAAATTGTGTGTTTTTTTTAAGCTGAATCCAATGGGAAAAATAAAATTTTACTATTTCCAAAATTATATGTAAAAAATTCAAAAAACCCATTTTTGGGGTACAAAACCCCCCCCCCAAAATACCCCTTCGGATAGAGCGATCTGGATGGTTTTCGAACTTAAAGTCATAAATGTTGCTTTACAAGTATATACCAAATTTCATCAAAATCAGATAATTTTTACGAGAGTTATCGTGCTCACGGACACACACACACACATACACACACACACACACATATATATATATATATATATATATATACAGTTTCGAACGAATGGTGTTTTTGGGGTCTGGGGACCTCAAAACGAAAAGTTATCATGGTCCCGGGCCTAGGTCTTTCCATGCCGACTACGGTAATAGCTTCTTCCCTATAGGGGAAATTCGCTAAAATGGGGGGGTCGTTAAGATCGATGGGGGAGGGGTAGCGCGCAGCATTGTACAGACAAAACTATAATTTTATTTATATAGAAGATTGGCTGAAGTAATAAAGACAACTTGGAATAAACACTTACCAAGTATTCACGGGAATACTACAACGAACTTTCGATAGTTTTCATTATCAATGTTTCTCAAATGAATAGAGGTTAGACACTGTTATCCATTCTTATATGGTGTCAATGTTTGAAAAGATAAATAATAACTAAGACAAAAATCGCCAGTATCAATATTTTCCTTGGATGGATAAATCTAATTAAAAATGTTATCGTCATAAAACTAGAGATACTGCATTAAGAATCCGTAGAAAACAGAATATTTGGGTTGTTCATTAAACAAATATTATATAAGGTTTTATAAGTCACAATAAGTAAAACTTATTTCTATAAAACTCTATTATTTCTAAAACTCTTTAAATAAATACATTATAGAGGTATTATATATGAACCACTTTACACGGCATTTACAAATACCCTACGATTGACTTTGCCACAATTATAAACACACTTAGAAAACTGTATTTTTTACGTTACGAAAATGTTCATGTTATTCTACTTATATTATAAATGTATAACATTAGATGTATGTATGGATGGACGGGCGGATTTTTACACTTTCATTACGCAAAACCACTGACCTCTTAAGCTAAAATTTTACATAAACATAGCTTACATATAACGTTAAAATACAGACCTGATAATGCCTAACATCAAACCTTAGGGCTCCACCTAAGGGGCCTGGAAGTTCCGTGGAGGACATCGTTTATAATATTACAAGCTTTAGATAAGACGTTTGTTAGCTAAGCAAAGGAAGTCATATGGTAAAACATAGAGTTGATATTGATTGTAATGTTAATATTTTAAACGAGTTTTAATTTTTCGCGAGCGAAGCCATGGGTAACAGCTAGTGAAAATATATTTTTGTAAATTCTTATATCAACGAATAAGAATGCTAAATAAATAATTTGGTACCAACATTTTAAAATTTCAAGGTTTTAAATGTTGACCTAAAGGAATAAAAATCGCTGTTAAACACAATACTAAAAACAA
Source organism: Allygus modestus (assembly GCA_963675035.1). NCBI lineage: Eukaryota > Metazoa > Arthropoda > Insecta > Hemiptera > Cicadellidae > Allygus > Allygus modestus. The sequence goes on along the minus strand of OY776112.1, from coordinate 391,339,341 downwards.
AGTCAATTTTGTTCAAAACTAATTACTGTTATGCTGTTAATCGTTATCCAAAATACAGTTTCCCATAACCTATAGCTCGATGATACTACATTGTATGTAGATTGGCGTACAATGAACAAGAGGATATACCTGATGAACCACGCCCCCGCACCCGCACCCAAGCGAACCAGAGTTGGAAGCGTGCTCCCATGGACGCGGGGCGAGGGGCGGCTCACAGCCCTACCTAAATGTGAAAGGATGACCGTGGAGGAAAATTCATTGAAACACACCAACTGAGGGGCACAAACTGTAATGACAAAACAACAATACATGTGAGTTAAAAGTAAAAATGTCGGGTTGCCTCAATACGCCCTCACCGCCCTTCTAGCTTACAATTCCATTTGTATATAATTAAATAAAGGTGTATTCATTTCTATTAAAAAAAATTCAAAAAGTTTTAAGTTTAGAGTTAAATCACAGCCTATTCAAAAATTAAATTTTAACAACCTTTTCAAAAAAGTATATAAACTAATCAACAGTGGATAATAAATAAACATTTAAATAAATAATTCGACAAATCAATAAATAACAAAGACACAATTAGCACAACAGATATTACCATTACAAATTTAAATTAATTTTTATAGATCAAGAAATGGTTTGGTAGGGGCCCCCTTAAATAGATAACGACGATTTCCAACAATTGTGCCTAAAAACTAAATAACAATAATAAACATTAAGAGTCCATGGTGGCAATAGTGTTCAAAAAACAACAATCAAAAAATAAATAAATATATAAACAATAACAACAAAAGTTCTATGGTAACTTGCGGCAGGCGGCGGTTTACTGGGCGGGTCGAAGCGGCCCACCGGAGGGGCGACGAAGCTGGGCGGAGAGGGGGGCCAGAATCCGGTGACGGCAGCCAAGGTGGAAAATCCCTCTCCGCCGACGTTCATGGTGTTGACGTGGTCGCGCTCCTCCGGGACCCTGGGAAACACAACCCAGAAGCCCCAATAATACCAGTCCATGATATAAGAAAAAAAACAGTTCAGCCACTTTCAAGGTTTTGCCAGAATTTCTTCAACTAAATTTGCTGATCACATAAAAAAGTTTCACCCTAATTAGAATATCAAAGTTGCCTTTATAAACACATCACCTCATGAAAAAACAAGTATAAAAAAAATTTGAGCCAGAAGTCCCCAAACTCCCCTACTACTGCTCACAAATAATTTAAAAATATTAAAATTTCAAAAAAGATTTTTAACAACTTGTAATTAAGTAGACAAAATTAAATAGGCTAAACAAGGGATTTTTTAACAATGAGCAAGGCACAGAACAAGATAAAACAAGTTAGTTTAAATTAATTCGCTGTCAGGTCAGGTGAGAGGATGGAACACCTTAATATTCAAAAATTAATGGAAAACCCAAAATTATCTGGTCCAGAGTGGCAAAATATAGAATAAAACAATAAAACATTAACAGAAAAACATAGACAAGTACATGAAATAAGCAGTTTTAAAGAAAATTAAAAATTTTGGGCTAGAGGAACATTCACATGTATTTTGTGTAATAACTTAAAAAATTACCAACAGAATTTGCTCGGAATAGTCTTAAAAGTTGGGGGGAATATGCCCCCAGCTTTCCAAGCCTAAACCGAGTCATAAAAACAGGCCTCAGGCCAGTTGGCCTAAAGAATACCCAAGGGTACCTCAGTACCAGAAAAGTCAAAATTGAAAAAACTCATAACTTAATTATTTATGAACAGAATTGGCTAAAACTTACAGGGAACATTCATGAGCATGAAATACAACTAATTATAACCAAACTGGCCCTTGGGAAAAGCCTAAGGCCAACTTATATCACAAAATCAGAAATGCCACAATGGCCTAGCTTTGTCAGTTACAAAAACACATTTACCCTAATCAAAAATGAATGATTGACCTCGCCAAGGTGTAGGCCAACACAAGAATACAAACTAAAGCTATTTGGAGGCCTTAGGCCTAAAATTACACAAACAATAGACAAAAAGCAAACTGAGTTGGGCCTCCCAAGTAGTGTATTTCAAAGTCTTATATCTCGGGTTATATTTGCTCTAAGACCTCGGGAAAGGTCTTAAACTAAACACAGCAATGCAGACTACAAAACAATGACATAATATTTGGTCTGACGCCCACCGGGCCTTGGCCTAAGGCCAATGAAAAGTGAGAAAATGCTCAAGTTCAACTAGGCCAGAAACATGGAAAAACACATTTAAATACTGTTCAGAGCTATAATCTGAGGCACAGAATGATGTTAAACCTTTAACAGAACCCAAGGGGCTCCCATAAATCCTACAGTGACTGGCCTAAGGCCGCGTGGAAAAATCCAAAGTTTTAACCTAAAATTACAGAAATCAAAATATTACGTACCCATCAGACGATGACGGCTCGTTTAGACGAACATTACAATGACAACATTCAACGAAAACATAACATACAACTTTACTTATCACAAAACTTTAATACAGAAAACACAACAGATGCTCGTCGTTTGACAGCCACACGATCTATGAGCAAATTGCACATTGTGCAACGGAAATAATCCTCGGGGGTCACAAGTCAACGCCCAAGGACTCTGCACACGAGGTTCACGGCCGTGCAAATGGGGGCGTCAGACCACAGACACTACAATCGGTACTATATAAACACTAAATGAGGCGTGACATTCGTCGGTGGAAAGTTGTCACGGCTCACTGAGATTCTTTTGTGACGATCATAAATTGTCTTTGAGTTTTCCGCATAACCGTGTATGGCTCCAGGCCCCATTTCCACATATTCTTTCCCTTATAAATACTATGTGTTCTGTTTTTTACCACACCACACTTTTGATGACCTCATTTGATTTGGCATCTCGAGCTCGCTTGTCCACCACCACTAGCGTCAGCCTTCGGTTTACTGTCACATATTTGGCCTTCGGCCTTACAGTTTATATTATACAAGAATTAAATTTGATTTACCTACCGGTTATTGTGACATAACCTCCAAAAACACAACACAAGTAATGTGAAATAAAGTAAAATAAAATCTGTTCTAGGTTTGGACTTGTTCACTAATATAACATCATATACTTTTTCAAATATTGTAATACCATTCCAGTATTTGTCTCTCTACGTTGATTTCAGTTTGCTGTCAAAACCTTTTCTAATAATTTTAAAAAATATACATTATATTATTCTAGATAATCTTTTAAGCTAAAAACTGGTCTCCTAAGCCCCTCGGGGTGAAAATTTCCTCATATTAAAACAGCTTGCATCTTTCTAAAGCATCCCTCACTTGATAACATGAGGCTAAATATTTTAGAGGAATTCAATTAGCCAAAGTTTTTTTAACTCTTGATCTGTTATTTCCGGCCAAACAAAGCGCTGTGTTTGAACAGCTTTTGTATACTCGCCAACTGAATATCTTTGACGACAATTTTTCAAAAACGCTTATGACTAATTTTCGTTTCGTTGCCATCAGTTCATAGCTATGGATGGACGTCAAATCGAATAAAGGTTAATGAAACAAACTGTGTTCATTTATAATTTCTCACTTGCATATTTCTTTAATTTTATTACTTAAGTAACATTATAACAGCTGACTAATTTGAAATGGTTATGCAAATAAAATAACTTTAATGAAAAAGCACAATTATTTTCTCATCCCGCCATTTTCATTTCATTAATCATAAGCAAATGAAACTCGAGGGACCTTTCGTGCATATCTACTTATTATAGCTGTAGAGTTTCCAGTTTGTAGCGTGTTTGAAACGTCTGGCATATTAATTTAAAAATAGTAACCTCTTCGTGTGACACCCGTTATACTGAAATTACAATAGTCATGTCTAATATCTATAAATACGATATTTTAAACCTTTTCACCGACAGTAAATAGTATTTTACTTTGGATTTGTTACAATTTCAATGCATCTACTTAATTTATGTATGTAAATATATGCATTTATTCATACTTGATTGGCATAAGACAAAGATAGTAAGAGATTGTCTAACTAATAAAACCCCTAAAATATAAAATTACACTAATCAAGTTTCCTTAGCAGATTTATTGTAATTTAATTTTTGGAAGTACTCATCTATAATCTAAAAATATAAGACCAAAATTAGAGGTTAAATTCCCTCGTAACGTGGAAACCCATATTATTATTAACATGAAATGGGTAGCTCATGCATTTGATATTTATGATACCTTAAGGCAGACATGTAATTAAATAACCTGATTGTTTACTATGTAAATGGTTTAGCGCAGACCTCGATTCTAGGGATTGGAGAATCAATCAAAGACATTCATTTGTTTCTTAGTGCCTTATTGGTAAAATCTAAAATAATTAGGCACATATCTACTTATTGATATAAAGAGACTCTTAAATTGTTGAAGATAATATTAGTAGTACTGACGATTACTAGTGCTTGCAATTTGTCAAAGTATTCATAAAAATATGCTAAAAAATGTGTTGCCAAACAAGCCGAAGGGTATGTAACCTTTTACAGAAATTTACGGTTTTGCTTGTTTTTCGTTATATAGCTTTTTTATTCCCAATTGTTTAATATACAACTAATTTGCGAGAATAAAACACATGTCAAATTATCACCATACTGTATGATTTATTAAAGTTGTAAATTAAAAATGGTATATTAAACGTTTAGGTTGATTAAATAGTTTGAATCTTAAAAAACGAATAATTAAAACAAGTCTTTGCATTTATATTCACATAGTAATCAAAATATGAATTGTATACAGTTTTTTTTACAGTTAGTAAACAAATTTGGTAAACAATTACTTGAGTAGTATGAAACGCGTTGGTACAATAACAAAGGCACAATACATTTATACACTTATACTGTACTTAAATACAATACGGTAAATACAGATCAAAATGGTACAAGGTCGTTCAAATGTGTATATTTACTGTCGCATATGTAATTGCAGTATAAGTGTAAATAAATTTCGCATTGTCTTTGTAAGATGTAACTTTGTATACCCTTTATATTCTAGGATCAAAATTCCAAAACAAATTTAGAGGTAAGGTCATCAACTACGATAAGTAAAATCAACGTTAAGCTAAGTTTCAAATTTTTCATATCTATCGATAATGTTCGACGAGCTTTAGTTAAAAGCTGATTAAAACGCTGAAATAGGCCGTATAAACTAACGGATCAACGGGTTGGCTTATTTTAAAACCTTTGAATTGCCTTATCAGCTAAAAGCCTATTTGATCCTTAAATTTTTACATTAATTTGTTAGGGTAAAAGAGTCTGGAATAAATTATCACAATAGTACAGTGATTTAATAGCAAAGCGAGTAACGGCTAAAATAATCATATTAACAAGGTTTGATTACATTTCAATTAACTGTAGCGAATTATAGAATGTTCATTGCCTCTATATTTTATATAAATTTATGTTACAACTATATTACATTGTGTACGCACAACAAATAAATATAACACCATTTTGAAGCCTAACATTGTACAACAATATCGTATCAAAACTGCAACACATTCCAATTCAAGTGGTGTATTTAGTTATCATTCAAATTGAATATGGAAGGAATTAAATTGAAAGAACAAAAAAAGAAAGAGTTGATGACAGAACTAAAATTACGGTGAAATCAATTTGGAGTATTATGCTAATTATTACAAAACAGCCAATATTCTCATTAGTGAAAATTCTGAAAGATAAATGTTACAAATCAGCATACGATTTTTTTTAGAGTTTTGGTTACAGTATAAAATCCTGAAAAGTTTTGTTTTTTATCTCCTTATTGTCGCTCATATTGAAGTATATCCTACCTCAGTAGAGAGTGGCAGATAAGTATTCACACAATAACTAATATGTATAATATGTATAAAACACAATACATTTAGTCTTATTATTATTATACTTTAGTCCATAGGCATAGATGTTATTATAGCCTTAATAAAATTAGTTTTTATCTGAAAGTTTTCGATAACTTTTAATTTGACAAGGGACGCCATTCCTTCTTAGAGTTTCTAATTTTGTTAGAGCTGTTGTTCTTCCAGTTCGACTTTTGCCAGAACATCGAGTTTATAGTCATATCAGAGAAACCTTTAGTAGAACGTTGGAAAATCAATAATATAAAACACATTGTATCAACTAAGGGGATCAAGCTGTTTCCGGATGTTTTTGAAGTAATGTTTTGTGAAATACTACACTATTTATATTACATCAATTAGTTTTATAGATTTTATGACTTTCATAGTTTATCTAACCTTTACCTGTAGACCTTTTACCTAACTAATAGATTACCTTTTTACCTAATCCATTAACATTTAGTGTAAGGTTAATTTTGAAATAATTTTAACAAATTAATATTATGTTGCTTCATAATATAAATACTTTTTGAACTCTGTAAATGTTAATATAGGATACCTACAGTTATATAGTATGCAGTGTGTCGTGTACTTATTATTCATATCAGTGTATTATTCTCTCAGAGTATTATAGTAACCTAGTTTACAGTATTATATATCGAGATCATATTGATACTTGATACTTGTTACCTATTTAGTAAAAAATACTGGAATGGTCCACTTTATTGTTGTTTTCTTTGCAATTAGGTTTATGTTTATGTGTTGTTGAAGGGACGGATTCAGAGATCCAAAGATTCAAAGATCCTCACACGTCAACCGAAGCTTATTGTGTGTCCCTAGTACGTTAGTTTGGCAAACCAATGCCCGTACCCTTTACGAGATCCAGGAGTTTTTTACCAATACTAGCGTCCCTTTCATCACCTGGCTGCTTACAACCAAACAGAGCCCTTCTCCTTGCCCCGAGTCTCTCGCAGTCCAGTATGATGTGCTTGGCAGTCTCTTCAGACTGATTGCAAAGCCTACACACCTGACTTTCATTTCTGAGTCCGATAGTGTGGAGATGTTTCCTGAAATGGCCGTGTCCAGTTATCAAAGCAATCAACTGCTTAACCCGACCTCTGCCCAACCTCACCAACCAGTTAGTGAAGTAAGAGCTGGTATCTGCTAGCAGCCTTTTGCCAAGTGCTTGACCAGTGTAACCTTGCCATTGCTGGCGATGTAAGTCCTTGGACCATTTATTTATTGTGTGAAAAGCAGTTGTTTTGCTTATGCCACAGCTTGGCTCTGGACCAAAGAATGACATACCGGAACCTCTTTTAGCAAGCTGATCTGCACACTCATTGCCACCTATGCCTACATGGCCAGGTACCCAACCAAGATGCACCGAGTTGCGTGTTGCGAGTTTGCTGAGTGTCTTGTAACATTCCCACGCCAGTTTTGACTTGATTTACCTAACTAATTCATTACCTTTTTTACCTAAACCATTCACATTCGGTGTAAGGTTAATTTTGAAATAATTTCAACAAATTAATATTATGTTGCTTCATAATATGAATACTTGAAATCTGTAAATGTTAATATAGGATACCTACAGTTATATAGTATAGTGTGTTTGTGTACGTATTATTCATATCAGTGTATTATTCTCTCAGAGTATTATAGTAACCTAGTTTACAGTATTATATATCGAGATCATATTGATACTTGATACTTGTTACCTATTTAGTAAACAATACTGGAATGGTCCACATTATTGTTGTTTTCTTTGCAATTAGGTTCATCTTGGCTTCCTCCCACGAATGGTTGACACTGAAACTCCCACTGTTGACATTGAAAATGAAGAAAATCATCTGATATCTCCCTGGATCCACACTAATTTTTTAATCCAATTTTATGTGTTTAAGTTTTTAAACCTTGAAAATGGAATACATAGAAATTGTTGTTCTTATGAAATTGCTCTGCAGTTTACAGGCGATGGACGTTTTCGATTGAACTATCACGTCCCTTGGGATTTGATTAAACTTCGTTCCCAATGATCTGTTAAACGTATCATTTATAATTATTACGCACTGTCAAAACATCAGTGGTGTATTTGAGAACCAACTTTTAAAATTCCTTGAGGATTATTGGATTTTATAATCAGTTTGGAAGCAAGGAAATCAGTTCTGTAAAACGCTGCAGATAAAAGTAATTTTTTATAGGTTTTACATGATTGTACATTGACTTTAGTTGAATTTCCCGGTACCATGTTAAAAAAAACTTTAGGTAATACCTATACTTTAAATTCAAACTTCTTAAAAAATACTATTAAAAGTATTTTATTCAACATTTTTTTACAAAAACGTGTTTTTAAACCTCTAACGTAAAGGGAAGTATAACTTTAGGTAAAAATTTAAAGTTGTCTCATTTAAAATTGTATCATTAAGAGGATTAATCATATTAAAGTTATAAAAAATACCTCACGTTTAACATTTTTATTTATTCATCTTTAGTATTTTATTTGAATCCCTTACACATTTTTAGCTTAACACAACAATTTCACTGGAGAAATCAATGGGGAATTTATAGTTTTTAATATTTAATATAATTGGATGGTTCAGAATATGTGGTGGAAAACGCTATGATTAATTAACTCATCAAATTAGCATGACACTGTTATATGTTTCAGCTAAGTTAAGTAATATGTACTTGCACTTGTTATTAAATATGCAAGGCGACAAGTATGGAAACTCTGAGTTGAAACCTACCTAGACTGGTTTGCGATTATGATGCACGAGATTAACTATTAACGACTCACGTTTCTAGATTATGAAACAACCGTGTTCAGAATAATAGTTAAACTAATATCTAGGAGTAAATGTGCTTCATAAACTAATTATATGCAATACACTTACTGATAATAATTTTTAATTAACTAGAAAATGTATTTAAGACATTTTGTTTGCTATATTAGATTATAAACATGTTTAAAACAATTTAGTCAAAATTCACAGGATACGAATTATTACTAGCAATTTTAATATTTTTTAGAAATAAAAATAAACTATAAAGGTTAATGACTTTGCGTAAGTAATTAAAAAAAGTGTTTATATTTAATTAAAATATTTTCGAAAACACGATAATATTATGTTATGTTACGAATTTACTTTGAGATGAACAATTATGAAATGATTTACAAGTACTAAAATCTTGAAACAAACGAATGTTGTTTCCTGTACGATTTTAAACTTTATTTAAACACGTCAGATTTTTACAACTCATTTTCAGTTAACACATTCACGTTTTGCAAGTCTAAATAAGTAGAAGAATAACACAAAATTGATAACATCTAAGGCTCTTATTTCATCCAAATGCAAAGTATATGAAATTGAACATAAATCCGTAGCAGGTATACGAAAACTGTGAGGAGATTGAAGTTTGGTGTTTGTTTATTTTCCCGCATATGAGAAAATTCTGGAATAACAAGCGGGAAATTTGAGGCAGAAGTAATAAATGTGATTGGAGAGTGTTGTTTGGAGTAACAAATTGCTAAAGTATATTTGATGGTTCTAACCAACCATCATATTAATCTGCCGCTGATCATTATTAAGTGATGAAAGTAGAATGCCATACAATAACGTTCTGTACGCAAAACAATCTATTAAAGCAATAGTTATTACTAAAATAACTACCTAATAAAATAATAGCCTTTATAAAAGTAGTGCAACGTTGAATTAATTATTAGAGATCAATTTAAGCGACATGTGTTCTAATATGTTAATTTTTATTGTATTCTATCACTTTCTGGGTGAGTATTTTTTGAAACACTAAACGAATTAGTAGTACACAACTTGTACATCTGTTAAAGGAAACCTAGGTTTTATTTGTTTTATTAGCATGGGTATTAGTGCTGAAATATATTCTAAATTGATTTGTTTATTGTCAGAAAATGTAAGAGATGGACGTTATAAGTACAGTTTGGAGTAAATATAAACTATATATTACCCTCAGACCCAAACAAAACTATGTTTTTTATTTTTGTTTTGATTCTTGAATAAATAAAGTAGTTTTTTTACAATCAGTTTAACCTTATAGCGATTTAATCCCTTAATTATGTATAAACAAAAGTCTTCATGCTAAATACTAATTCCTTACTATTATTTATGGAATCATTTTTTATAACTGCTTTGCTGAAACAAAAATTTGTTTGAAAAATAAAAAAAAGTAAGTTTTCTTATAAATATTTGAGATGACTTCAATTCACACTAAAAATTATATTATTAAAATTATTATTATTAAAATGAACTCATTAGTCAGAAGCATTTTGGAAAAATATATGTAAAGAGAAGAATATATTCAATAACCTTTGTTAGGTTGAAAATAAAATACTTTCTTATTTTTATAAAAAACAATGTTTATCATTTATTTTTTACCGTACAAATTATACAATGATAAAGTAATACATTTTTAAATTTTAACTACAGCGCTTTATTTTGAGATATGAGACACAAGAGATAACTACGGTGACGAAATGAAGTATTTCCTGTGAGTTGACGATATAGGGCTGAATAAATTCTGATATTTATGTGAACTTTGATTTATAAAACATACAACTATTCAATGAGAGAAATCTTTTAAATAAGAAACATGGTATGCAAGCTTGAACGTGTTTGGTGACCCCATCTGCTCAAAATATGCTTTAACAAAGAGCACAAGCTTTGTTTATCGCACATTAACCATGAAGAAAACACACTGAGAAATGTATGGAGTTGATCATGCAATTCTCTTAAAGAAACTTGCATCTCTTGGAATAAAAGAGAGAGCGTTGGACTGGCTGACATCCTATTTACAAGATAGAAAACAGCAAACGACAGTAAACTACAATTTTGATTCTAGTTTAAAAAGCAGTTTTCATCACATGTTGCCAATAAAACAACCGGGTTTCTATCCTAGGCCCTGTACTTTTCATAATTTACATTAACGACATTTATGTTTTTTCCCTCAAGATTTTTTAACTATATTCGCAGATGACTCCTCCTTGTTCACAAAAAATAACAACATTCCGCAGTTAGATATTGAGACGTCCAGTCGGCTCGGTGCTCTCTCTCAGTATTTATCAAAGATAAAATTGAACATCAATCCAAAGAATACCAACTTCATGCTTGTTTCCACCTCTCAGAAGAAAAAGCTACTCGAGAGGGCTGGCTTTCAACCCCCACTCTTAATGCTCAAGGATGAGATCCTTGAAGGTTCCCCTTTTGTCCAATCTTGGGAGTGAGATTGGACGATGGTCTCGGGTGGTCTGAGCATATAGATAAACTGGCCTCTGTTCTAACCCCAAATGGTTTTATAATTAAAAGTCTTGCTGTTTTAAACAATATTTCTCAGTGTAAGTTAATTTACTTTAGTCTCATAGAAACTGTGGCGGATTTAAGCAATTGCCGCCTAAGGGCTATTAGTAAATCTGCCGCCCTCCCCCTTTGTCCTTTTCGTCGCCCAGGTTTACCCACATGTTATATATATTGTTTGGTTATTTTGTGACAGTATCTAAAGAAGTTACGAATTAACTGAATGAATAAGTTTAACACATTAATGTTAACTCTTAGTTGAAAAAAAAACAGTAAAATATAATTGACTTGATTCACATTAACACAGTTTAATATTCAATATAGCCTACTCAATGACTGTCAGCCCTAGAGACAAATATTGGTGTTAAAAGCAGTGAAGCAGTGCTATTTTTAATAACAAGAAAATCCTTCAACAAAGGCCTAAAATACGCAAAACTAGCGCGGCAAGTTTCAAATACTGACAGACTCTGGCCCATAAGACGTGTTCTTCTTATAAGACTCTGTATTCGTTGTTAATCCTGAATTAGTGCTTTTAAATACATTTTTCCGGTAATTTTGCAATTTATACTTTTATTCAAACAATTGTTTGTATGCTTTAGACGATCAAAATACAAAATTAATTTATGTAGGCCTAATCTTCATAAAACTACACATTTTCAAACACTTCTTCTAGTTTCACCTCCATGATGTTGTAGATCCAGTGAATTAAAATATAGTATCTACAGGAGTCACTACTATCTGACAAATGTCCTTCAAAAAGCGTGCCGTCATATTTGGTATTTTGTCCTGTTGTGGTGTCAACTTGTTGGTTGAACGGTGTCATTCAATGTACAAGGCGGCTTATTTTCAATACTATTTTCAAAGCCATATTAAAAGGGTCTTTTAATTTAATTCAAATCATAACTTTGCTTGGAGATAAACAATAAATTATATATAACATATGTCTTAAGCTTATGAAGTTAAGTTTAATATCATGATTCGCCTAAAATGCGACAAGATATTCATTTAAAGACTTCAAATATCACAGTTTTTCATTTAATGAAATGGGAGATTTTGACACCGTCCCTCCCAAAATATAGAGGTCTTGCCTGGACTAAAAAATTGCAGCCCCCTACATGCTGCCCACCATTTTTACCCTCTGTCAACTATGCTCCCATGGCAACAACCAAGGTTTATTTAGTGTGGCCTTGCAACAACCAATCAAATCCTATCTTCGCAAAAGTTAGTCGTTATTTGTCTTTGGTCAGATGTTTTGTTTAAAAAAATATCCTCCAGAATGAACGTTTATGTGTGGTATTTGATGGTAAGTGTAAGACGGCTGAAATAACTTTCTTTGTTACCTTGAGTTTGAAAATGAATCGACAATATCATTGTAGTCTAAATGTTGTTAGGGTCATCTCAAATTCGATTGTTGTTGCAACATTTCTCAGCCGTGTGCCTTGGTCATTATTGTTATTGTGAAAAAAAAATTTAAGCTATGCGAATGTACGGGTAAACATAGAAGTCTGTGAGTTGGACGTAGTCGTAGTGGCCTGATGTAGTTCGTGGCTTGCCGCCCTTTCTCTGTAGCGTAAGCGTCTTGTCGCTAGTATGGATGAATGACAAATGCATTATGACTGTTTTGAGGAACTGTAGTGTGAGGAACAGCAAGCGTAATACATTAGTCTCTGATTACTACCTTTACCTTTAAAAGGGCGGCACACCGTCATTGTCATCAGTTTTCATCAAAATGTTCCCCGTTTCAACATTTATTTTGTAAACCACTTATTAATTTTCTGTAAATTTGCCGCCCTGGGCTACAGCCGCTATAGCCCTCCCCTAAATCCGCCACTGCATAGAAAGCTATTTAAGATATTCAGTGGTGCTTTGGGGTTCTTCAAGCAAAATCAATTTGAACAGAATTTTTGCTATCCGGAAAAAAGCGATCAGGTCTATCTGCAGGCTACAACTAATAGATTATTGCAGAGAAAAGTTTAAAGAATTGCAAATCATGACACTCCCTTCACTTTTTATGTTTGAAGTAATCACATATGTGAAAGAAAATAATTTGATACAGGCTCATAATCACACTTATTTTACTAGAAATCATAATCTAACATCTGTACAGCATAACTAAGGCTTTTTGAAACAAAACCCAGTTACATAGGTGCTAAATACTACGCACAGCTTCCATCTGTTATCAAAGAAATTTAAGATGTAAACTTTTTTAAGAAGAAACTCAAGCACTACCTCATCGACAGTTGCTTCTATGAGTTGCCACCTTTTATGCAATTTTGGCAGTTTTCTCTTGATTTTTCTTCATTAGCTACCGGTTTCTTGGCCTTTTGCAACCATTACCCTTAACCTTAACCTGATTGGACAACGTCGACTGCTACTAGTGTTTAAGAATGGACGGGTCCCATGCCGAAACGGTCCACACGGGACAAACGGAGGAGGTAACAGGTAACAGGAAGTCATCTGAAATGGTCAGACGCTGATGGTCTGATGGGCTGATGGTGGATCTGATGGTAAGGACGCTTCGTCCTTAAAACTAATTATATATATTTTGATAAAAAAGTAATTTATTACAAATAAGATAGTGTGTTTCTGATTAAGTTAGCTAACATCTACTAGGTTTTACGCTAAGTGTACCGTTTCGATACACATTACTCAATAATTTCTATTTGTATTTAAAGTATTATTTCAGGGAAACTGATAATTCTAAATTTTAAATAAGAACGTGTTGTTAAAACTCATTGATGAAATGAGGGTGAAGATATTGAAGAAAATGAAGAACCAAGAACGGCTCCGAAATATGACAACTCTGAGCAACGAACGGGAGAAGGAGAGTACGAGATATGGCGATAAAACACAGAATATTGCAAATCGATTTTAGAAGTATGGAGTATCCGTAGCCTTCAAGACCCAAAACACCATGATTAAAATTCTGCATTCGAACATAGAAGATTGTGATAATTTTTGTAAGCCCGGTGTATATAAAATCAGTTGCAATGATAGTAATAATTTTTATGTTGGTCAAGCTGTTAGTTTTGTAAAAAGATACAAGAATTATGTTTCAGCATGGAAGAACCGAAAACCGGAAAGATCGATTATCGCAAAATACTTCCTAAAAAATAGTCACTCCTTGGGAACAATTGAAGATAATTTGAATATTCTCCATATTTGTAACAAAGGAAATGTAATGAATGCACGGGAAGAATTGTTTATTTTTAAGGATAGGGATAAATTGATCAATGAACAGGTCAAATTTGAATTTTGAATTTTGAATTTTTGGTGGTACTTATCGCAACTTGTTTCTGGAACTTCCGGTAGCCAATAGTATGTAAGCTGTTCGCCATCTTGTTTCTGTAATCCTCTGATTGGGCCTGATGATGACCGGAGTAACTGGTTGAAATCGATCGCCTTTTACTATCTGTTATGTATATTTTACCGTCTTGTATTTAAGTACAGTATAAGTGTAAATATACTTTGTAGTGTTGTAAGACGTATTTTATTTTTAGCATCAGTACGCCTATAATCCTTCTAGTGTTTCAACTATTCTTAGCAATAGACGAATAAAATTGTCTCGTAACTAATCAAATATTAGAATAAATTCAACAGTTCACTTGCTAGCATAAAAGTACAACACTTCTCTATAATACTTTGGAAATCATCTTGCTACACGTCGTTGAAATTTTTTGTCGGAGCCTCTTCAAACCTTTTTTCCAAATTCCAGAAACTAAATAATTCAACTAGTTTTTCTATATCACTCTTTTTAAATACAGTCACTTTAAAAGTTAAAAGTATCAAGTATCTCACTATGATTACAAACATACCGTTTGTCAGTGTAAAACTAATTCGATGGAAGTTTACATTTTCGTTTACTTCTTATTCCCTTAAATGTTACTATAGTTTATTACTTCTAACATAAATATAAAAATTGTAAACGTTTTTAGAAAATTATTAGTGTTGTCATATAAATGCAAATTTGTAAATATTTACTCTTAACACAACAGAATGTCAACTACTGGCCATTTTACTGTTCATAATAAAAAGTAAAACTTATATTTGACTATACTTAAACATTCTTGTGCCAGTCAAAGTCAAAGCCAAAGTCAAAATTCTTTATTGTCGTAAGCAAAATTAAACCGGTAAGGTTGAGAACAAATAAATACCCTGTTCTATAACCCTAAACGCTCAGGTAAAATTAAATTTTCTTTTGATTTCAAGTCCCTTCCTCAGGTTAATTAACTTCACTGCAAATTAGACACTATAATTGGATACTTAGTAATCACAATGTGGCGGGTACAAATACATTAGCTAAGCCTTAACCTCCATTAGGTTCCAGTTAAACAGTTTTACAAGGCACTAGATTATAGAAATGCGAATAACAAGAATCTCTTGGCCACAAATTTACGACCAGGTATAAGCAAAGTGACTAGTGAACATTTTATTTTCGCTAACGTTTGTCCCGGTTGTACAACTGATACGGAGTTACGGTATACGGTTCGCCTGATTATCGACAGATTCACACTGGCGCATGGTGTCGGTAACGTTTAAAGAAAAATACAAACCCGTAGCGGAAAACCTGCGTACTCAGCGAATTTCCAATGCATATATATGTATCTTAATACCACATAAAGCCACATACCAAGTTTCATCAATATACATTCATAAATAAACTATTTATGACATTCTAATTACTCTCCATAAGAATAACATGGGGCTGAGTACGCAGGTTTGCTGCTAAGGTAAACATTGGCCAAACATTTTTTTAGTGCAAATATCAATAGACCACAACGATATAGAGCAATATACCAAGTTTCATCAGGATAAGTTGATAAATATGCAAGATATTCAATTTTTCTTATTCTCCATAAGAATAACATTAGACAACATAATGTGTTTAGCACTTTCAATATCTCTGTAACCATTTGACGTAGAGCAATGATTAAAACAACAAATTGTGCGTATTTTTAAGCTGATTCCAATGGGGAAAACTAAAATTTAAATTAAAAAAATTAAATGTAAAAAATTCATAAAACCCATTTTTGGGGTACAAAACCCCCCCAAAATTCCCTTTCGGATAGGTCGGTCTGTCTGGTTTTCGAACTTAAAGTCATAAATGCTGCTTTACACGTTTATACCAAATTTCGTCATAAATTGGATTATATTTACGAGAGTTATCGTGCTCATGGACACGTAAAAATTATACAGTTTTGAAATAATGGTGTTTTTGGCATCTGGGGACCTCAAAACGAAACGTTATCATGGTCCCGGGCCTAGGTCTTACCATGACGACTACGGTAATAGCTTCTTCCCTATAGGGGAAATTCGCTAACAACGATCAACTTTTGTTTTAGTCTGAATAAGGAAAACCCTTTTCTAAACCATATTCTAAATTGATTATTTCACTTTTACCTTGCTGCTGAAAAAGTTTAATTTCATTGTCCTTTTCATTCCTCAGAGAGCCAGATTGTTTTAAAAAAGTCCCTCGTTTGGAATTTATAACAAAAACTCGTTTGGTTATTTCCAATAAACGAAACTGACTAAATGAAAACGCAGCTTATATTTATAAGGGTATCGAGTGATTCTTATCGAGATAAAACCCAAAAAGTTTAATAAAATTCATGGTGAAAAAGTCATTATGTTTACTGTAAATTTGTTGTTTCGATTTCGATTAAAATAATTGATTGAGTTTAACTTACATAGCCAAAATATGAAACGCAGAGATGAAATGAATTGTAATCAAATATTGCTAACATACAGGGTGTCTGTGAAGAAGTGTGTAGTCAGATTCAAAACCTAAACATACGGTGTGATGGGTCAACATAAGTAATGTTCCTAAAAACCTACATCCTATAATGGTCCTAAAGGTCGTAAAATGTTCGTAAATGCCTAGGTCTAAAAATGCGTCGTTTCCGTCTGTTGGTCCTTTACAACAAATACGTCGTATTTTAGATACAACTTCATGTTTTGACTTTCAACTAGGTATATGTCCTTCTTTTAAAATTTTAAAATGGCGTCCAGTGCAAATTCTAAAACAAACTATTTTGAAAATTAAAAATAATATATTATGACACAAAAATGCACAATTTTAAACCGTAAAAGATTACTTAAAGATTTTAATGATTTGCATAACTTATAGCTGAGTTATTATAATCTTTTGGAGAAATACGTGCATATTTTATTTAAAAATAAAAAAAATAGCATTATACCATAAGAGCAACAACCGAGCTATTGGTCCAGATTGCTATTTTAAATAGTCATATCTATTGTTTCAGGGACTCGATTAAGTGGTTATTTAGTTTTTGGAAATCTCAGCTATAGATCCAAGAGATTTAGGGACTTTTTATTGTAATAACGTCATGTAACTCAAATCCTCTAAAGTGCAACAAATTGGATGTATTGGAGTTTATCGCTTTTGCTATTTTCTAGTTTAATACTTTAGTAAGTAGTTGTAACTTTTAAACTCTTATGTATAACAGTGAATAAATACCATTACAACATTTGAAATGGATATATTGTCATACTTTAATACACTTTTTTTAGCCATACGTTTAATTTATGTTTAATGGGTACTTAACAAATGCAAATAAAATAATATTTTGCATTATAATTTGTTTTTCTTGGTTGTATAAATGTCTGTCTTTTATAAGCTTCCTTCGATATAAAAGTGGAAATGGCAAAAAACAATTATTGATTTTATAATCAGCCAATAAAAAAACAGGAACTGGCCAATTTTAGATCTTACAAATAGTAAAATGTATACATTTTCAGTAGACGCAAAACAGTAATACCTTGTCCTCTATGGTAGATATAAAGCATTCACAGGCAGAACAATTATTTTTCTTCGAGGTTAAAAAATGTGTTGGAGTGAAGACATCTGAGAAATGTCCTTCTTGCAGATCTTACTTCAGAGCAACTTTTAATACTTTAACTGAGTTAAAATTAAACTGAGTTTTTGTTTAGTTGTTTTTTCTTCCTTATATTATTGTAAATACTTCATGTAGAAGTCTGGAAAATTCTTATTTATTAAATTAAATGTATGGATCTTGCAGGATCTAAACTATAATTGGCTCACTGGTTTAAAACTGCATACACCGGTACTAAATTATAATACTTGAAAAAATCAAAATACGAGCCAAATTTATTTAAAATCATGATACAAATATTTAAGAGACCAATATAGATTGAAAAAAATGGAAGGGGTTGATAACATTATAAGTAAAAACTGAAGTTTACAAGTTTTTTAGATATTTGATGTCGCTATACATTAGAGATCCTCAAATTCGGATCGAATGAATGCAAAAATGTTGACTCAAGATTGATTGAAATAAACCACTACTACCCAATCCGTTCATGTCTTACCAAACAGTTCGGATAGTACCAAGGCTATTATTTTACCACACAGTTAATTAAACTATATAAAAAAACATTCTTTGGATACAAAGTGTTATGCTACGTAGGTTAGATGTTACGTAGATCGTTTTATACAAATTAGCATTGATCTCAGCGTATGCAAGTGTGTTTTTATAATGTTCAGAAAATACTTATTTTGCTGACAAAATCGTATACTTAGCTGACCTTAAACAGATATTAAAGATTTTTGGATTGCGTGTATGCACATTTTAAGAATTGGTAAATAATAATTTTCTTTTACAACATGTAAATTCTAATCTAATTTGAATCAATTTATTAGTTATATCTCATTAAGAATATACTATTTATTTATATTTATGCTTATTTTTTAAAATTTCATAATCAAGTTATTATTTTTGTTATAAAAAGCAACATATAAAAATGTGATTAGCAATGAAAACGTAGGAAATAAGTTTTATGAAACAAATGGGTTTTTGGTATAAATAAAACTGTCCTAGTTGATTGCAAGTTAGTCTCTGTGAGATGAATATAACTACAAAGGGAATTAAACCAAATTGGCTTTTTGCAAACTAAAAGCTATAAAACAACATAAGCTGTCCATTTTTATATCTCACCACCAATTGATACCTCATGAATTTAAAACTTAGAAAGGCAACGGATTTTTTAAAACTTTTTTCACCCAATAAAGTATAATTTTTCTAAAGATCTGAACTTATTAAACTCATACAATAAACAAAATTGCATGAAAGTTCTGTTATTTCATAGCGATCAAAACAGTCTTTAATTGTAATCTATTTATTAGTTATTAATTGTTATTTTAAAACAATACTGAGATTTTTCGTCGTCACTGATTGAGAAAAGAGGTTTTAACGACGTTTTGAAGTTTATAATCTGATCTCGTCTTTGGGTGAAAGGAGTACCTGCCCATCACAAAACTAGTGGCAAAATCTAGACAAAAATCGATATAAATCGCAAAAATATATAAAACAGAGAACTGTAACAACATTCATATCAAAATGAGAAACTGAACCAACAATACATTTATAACAAAACATAGTGTACGTTATGTATAGACAACTACATAACAAGAAATAAATTATTTTATTACATCCATCCTTAGCATGGCAACCAGGTAATATATATAATCTGGCATCTCACTGCTTTGCAAACTATCATATTTGTAACCAAGTTGTGAAATAACAAGTCATATAAGTTGTAACAAGTTGTGTATCTGCTACATTCAAATTCTAGTATCTAAGACTACTTAAACATATAATGACTTTTTGTTTACCCCAGCTAATTTGATAACTTCCGTTTTAAAATATGAAAAATATAACTAAACTAAAATTTGTTTCATCTGTCTTCAATTTAATAGTGAAATAAATATAAGTTAATTAAGGGAAGGAATAAGTAATATGAAAAGCTAAGCTTATATTATGAGGTAAATCACATAAATTCACAAATATTTCCAAGCAAAAAAGATATTTTGTGTTTATCCAAATATTCAATTAATTTAAAAATACGTAAAGTATCTTTAAAATATCCCAAATATTACTCAACTGTTTTTAACTAATACCCGTTTCAGTATCCTATTATTAAGGATTTTATTCATACTGTACTAGGTGTCTATCTATTTCCAAGGATGCCCCGTAATAACGCAAAACCTCCAACCGATAGAGTTGAAATTTCGCATGAAAACGGTCCTCTGTTTACGTGTTTGAAAAAAAACCTTAATGCTTCATCACAAAGGGTTTTAAAATTCGAATGTTATTCTTATGGAAATTGATTTGTTTTTTCAATACTAAGGTTATAGTAAGTAACATTTTCCTAAAATCTGGATGTTTGTGTATCGATAAAAAAAGAACATGACTTCAGTCCACTTAAAACAAAAGGGCAATTTTGATAAAAATATAGCAACATTAAGTTTTATCAGAAATAGTAAAACTTTAGTCTTTGGTGTTATCTTGGTTTTCTTGATCTTATAGTCGTTGTCCTTCAAGAGAGTAACATAAAATAAAGATATCACGAGAACACAACGTCATTAGAAGCAGCAAATGAGACTCCAGATTGGCCCATCCATCACGACGGGCGATATCCACTCTGCAAACCGATTGGCCTACTTTACGGATCATACTCGCCCGCTTGGCATTCACCGGATGTGATGCTAATCCCTGGAGTGGAACTGATTTCTAATCTACATCTTTGGGACGGAGGAATTCGTAAACTGTTTTATATAAACGCATTTGCTATTTGCATTTTGAAACATGATGATAAACCACTGAATTTATATCCAGTATCAGGTTTTGTTTTGAAGTGTCTCGAAGAGTTACGTGAACATTTCAGTTCACCAACAATAATTGCTAATACGTATAATGAAGTACGTTGTGTATAAATTAGTGTGACAAATTCAGTCAGTTATGTACTTGAGTAGTAAAACAAGTTAATGTACACCTACTACAAAGTAATTGTGACTGAAAAATAAAGACAACTTTATCTCCAAGGTATAATATAATGAGTAATACTGAACACATTCATAAAAATAAAAATATCATATAACCTACGAAAGCTTATATAACTTTAACCACAATAGTACCCTGGGTTCATGGCTAATAAAAACCAAAAGCGGCACTTTCTGATTGAGGTATGACACTTTCTGTGGTCATAGTTGATGTTAAAACGTGACTTTTAAAATAGGGAGCCACTTGAAAATCCGTGCAGGACACCAAAATGGTGGCCATTAAAGATGGCTGCCAGTGATATGATAAAATCAACTTGATTAATAGATATCTGATTTAATTGATGTTGGTTTTGTTTAAAAGGCCTTTAAACAGATATTAATTATCCAGATATTTAAAGATAATTAATTAACTGACCAAATTTGCATATTATGAAATATACTAGCTGCTATTAGTCCGTCAAAAGTGATGGGCTTAAACAAACTAAAGAAGTATTGTTCACTGGTTTTAAAATAAATTTAATGGCTTAACAATTTATATTTATAAATCTAATGTTTAACTATCCATGTAACAAAATGGGAATCCCCGTGCAAAATTTAAAGTTATTATTGTAATAAAGCCCCAAAATAATGCATATTAAAATATCATTTGAAAGTGTATAAATTCCAAAAGTGTCTTTTTACGAAATACATTTTACGCCTGTATGCAATAGCCCAAAAGGATTTAGTTTAAACTTTGTGGTTAGTTTAGTTTTGGATGTTGAAGCAAACCGATTTTGGTGTCACTTCCAGCCAAATTTTGTTTTTTAAAAACTGCAGTTAAATGTTATTAAGTGTTTAAGGTTTGTTCATCGGGTTCAAATTTGTAATACAAATTAACCTAATTAAATAATAATAAAAATTACATTTTACATATTTTCCAACATTTAATTGTATTTCATCTGCTAACATACAAACTATCTAAAGGCAGACCAACAAAAAGACATAATTTATCTATCTATCTATCTTTCTATATTATTAATACGCTCTTGCAAACTATGTAAACAATAAGACTTTTTTATGATTTACCCCCACATAGTTTACACTAAACAGCGCGTCTAGGTGTTCAGATGTACAAACTAGCTTTAGATTTTCGATTCAGGCCTCAGGGCTCTGCCCCATGAGACTTTCAAGCCCCCATGTTATTCATATGGATGAGTGTTTTATTTAGTTCATGTCACATGTGTTTTTCCTGAATTAAATTAAATTAAATAAACAGCTGTTATAAGGATTACATTTAATGACGGACTGTCATTGTTTTGTTTACTATTTAACTATTTTCACTTCACAAAACGGGCCGCACAAGCTGCGCACAGGAAATTCTAGTTAGCTATAAACTGTATGGACAAATAAATATTTCACATTGTATTCAATGCTAATTAATAGGATAGTTGCATTAAATTTCTTACCAAAGTTTCATCCAGTTTCACCCAATTTAATCCAATACAGCACATGAAATCGAAATCGAACTAAATTTTGAATAAAAAAATTGAATCGGAATTTGAAACTTGAACTATGTAACTGATATATAATTTACTGGATTATATCAATCGTCTAAACCTTCAAAAACCTTACCTGGTTAATTTTACCTTCGCATTTTTACCTACCAGTTTATCTGTATATGTGTCTTATTTGTTTATATACTCATACACAAATCGCTGCTACTTTAGGGAGTATAATGACCATCACCGATGTTTTAAAAAAGCTTTTGATTCTGTTTTACACAACTCTTTAAAAACTACCTAAAAAAACTACAATTCCATCAGTGAACCGTTAGAATGCCACCCTGTTGTCATATTTTCTGAGACCCAGGATTTATCAAAGGAAAATCATCTACTCCTGGTTCCATTAACAGTGATAAAACCCAATTTCGCCGCAAGAGTAAAAGTAAACAAAAACCGATATATAAATAGTAAATATAGAGCACATAAATCTGAATTGGACTTTGCTGACACTTTTATACAGTACTATAAACTCTATTCCCATTGAGCATGGACTTTGTGTTCCTTACTGCTTGTAAATTTTAACCCAAAAACCTAAATTTAGTTAGAAATAGTTGTCTGCTTTGTTTACAAAAACAACATTAACTTTACTCACCTTTTGTATTGAATTTGGATGCAAAGTAGGGCTCGGTAAACAAGGTGGTTGCAAATAAAATATGGCAAAATAAAACAGTGTGTTTTGCCAATTACAAAATTATAACTAAATAAATGTAGGATATCGTATTTTTTTCATCCTGGCCCTAAGGGAAATCTTTTGACACCAACCTGGCCTCTTTACGTTTAGTAGTTTACCTAGAGACACCAACCTGGCCTCTTTACGTTTAGTAGTTTACCTAGAGACACCAACCTGGCCTCTTTACGTTTAGTAGTTTACCTAGAGACACCAACCTGGCCTCTTTACGTTTAGTAGTTTACCTAGAGATACCAACCTGGCCTCTTTACGTTTAGTAGTTTACCTAGAGACACCAACCTGGCCTCTTTACGTTTAGTAGTTTACCTAGAGACACCAACCTGACCTCTTTACGTTTAGTAGTTTACCTAGAGACACCAACCTGGCCTCTTTACGTTTAGTAGTTTACCTAGAGACACCAACCTGGCCTCTCTACGTTTAGTAGTTTACCTAGAGACACCAACCTGGCCTCTTTACGTTTAGTAGTTTACCTAGAGACACCAACCTGGCCTCTTTACGTTTAGTAGTTTACCTAGAGACACCAACCTGGCCTCTTTACGTTTAGTAGTTTACCTAGAGACACCAACCTGGCCTCTTTACGTTTAGTAGATTACCTAGAGACACCAACCTGGCCTCTCTACGTTTAGTAGTTTACCTAGAGACACCAACCTGGCCTCTCTACGTTTAGTAGTTTACCTAGAGACACCAACCTGGCCTCTTTACGTTTAGTAGTTTACCTAGAGACACCAACCTGGCCTCTTTACGTTTAGTAGTTTACCTAGAGACACCAACCTGGCCTCTTTAAGTTTAGTAGTTTACCTAGAGACACCAACCTGGCCTCTTTACGTTTAGTAGTTTACCTAGAGACACCAACCTGGCCTCTCTACGTTTAGTAGTTTACCTAGAGACACCAACCTGGCCTCTTTACGTTTAGTAGTTTACCTAGAGACACCAACCTGGCCTCTTTACGTTTAGTAGTTTACCTAGAGACACCAACCTGACCTCTCTACGTTTAGTAGTTTACCTAGAGACACCAACCTGGCCTCTCTACGCTTAGTAGTTTACCTAGAGACACCAACCTGGCCTCTTTACGTTTAGTAGTTTACCTAGAGACACCAACCTGGCCACTTTACGTTTAGTAGTTTACCTAGAGACACCAACCTGGCCTCTCTACGTTTAGTAGTTTACTTAAAATAGGTGGTTACACGTTGCCTTGTACACGCTATTATTATACAATTTTTAAATACCACCGTTGCAGCAAACCTGCACACTCATAGAATTACAAATGGTACTTTACTACGCCAAGCCATGAAGCCACTAAACAACTTTCATCCACGCATAATCATAAACAAGCGATTTATGTCATTCTATTTATTCTCAATAAGAAAAACATTAGGACTGAGTACGCATAGATTTGCCGTAACAAGGACCAAAAAATGGATTTTGTATGCATATATCAATAAACCCTAACCATATGCAGCCACATACCAAGTTTCATTAATATAGTTTAGTTAGTAAGCGAGATATAAAATTTTACTTACCCTCCAATAGATTAACATTGGACATTTTTACTGTGTTCAGCACTTTCAATATCTCAGTTTTGTTTTTTTCTATCTACGCCAGTGGCATTTTTTAACGTTTTGGTAGGGAGCGGTCCAAACCCTCAGTAAACGCTCTTGTCCTTGGCCGACCACACATGGGAAATAATGTGTTTAATTATTGTGAATTTTTAAATGTTTAATATGCTTCTTTGTGTCAGTACAAGTTAATGTTTGGTGTTGAAATGTTTTTCAAATCAAGACGACAGTATTTTCTTTTGTGAGACATCAAGATTTGATAATGGGACAAAACTAGCCCCAAAACTATTAGTATTTTAAACTAGTGGTTTGATGGTGACAAGGTATGTAACCTTATTTTTTACTATATTATACTACGTGAAAGATAAATATTGTACTAAAAGCCCACGGATGTTTATACAACACTTATTGGATATTCTATGTCTAATTTTCATAAGAGTTTAGGCTTTTGTAAGTTATCATGTTAGAACTCAAACCATGCACATTTGAAATATATTTGCGCAATAACAAGCTAATGCAAATTACTTTCGTAACTTATGCAAATTCACTGCAAAGTTGCTCAGTCTGACGCTAGAGTGCTTGATTTAACCTGCCTGCTGAAGTAGTACGGACCTCAACACGCCCGAAGGCTCTTCACAATCTACATTAATTTAACTAATTGCGGCATATTTTCTACTGTAAGACTAACTGGTGAAATCTAAAATAGTATATTTCTTCACTAGGACCAAAAGTGACGCTTTTCGATCCGAGTGGTTTAACGGTCGAGGCGGAACCGAGGCTGGAAAATGAGCGAGGATAGAAAAGCCACATATGGTCCTAGTGAAGAACTATATTTTTCTCATACTGCAAACAATTTTAATATAACAATCTCTCAAAAACAAAATTTTGTTTCCTTTTTTCCCATACACGATTTGCTTCCACATTGATCTTATTGCTACTCTAAACAAACTGCTGTTACAAGAGATGTCATTACACAAGTTACAGTAGTTGAATAATTTGTTCAATCATATTAACAGCTGATGACATCGACCGAAAAGTGTCATCCAATGATGTTTTTAGTCCTAGGACGAAAAACTTCATCAAAATGATACTTTTTATTCTAGGAGTAAAAAGAACAACTTAAACATCTCAACGTATATGCTGAAAACAGCCGTTTTTGAAGCAGTATGACGAAAACCTTTTTTTAGATGATCTTTAATCAGCTGGTTTGTAATGTGTTCAGAATCTCATCAGATCACGTTCAATATATTTTAAATAAGGAAAAATATGTTATTACAATAATTAAAAGAATTTATAAATCATAAGAGGGTGAATGGAACTGTTAGGGTCTTTGCTTTTATTTACTGGCAAAAAAACCTTAACACTTACAGTGGATACTTCACTCAAAGATCCTTTATCCGTTTCTAAGTGAGTGTCTGAATGTTCAAATCCCCATAGAACTCAAAGAGGACTAGTTAATCGCGTCATGCGGCTCTGCCTGAGCGACATGGACTTCAGGAGTTATCTACTGTTAAATCATGTCCAGCTTCTGAACGGTCTTAACCAGGGTAATTGGGCAGCGATGATGATTGCCACTGAAATGTCTTCGCATAACTGCTACAATTATTCCCAACTGCGAGGTAGTACGCTTCTCCGGAAGTATTACGCGAGGAGCATTGCAAATAAAGTTAGAAAATAAGCCGAACTGAAGGGAATCTAGAAAAAAAAACTTAGCAAGTCAGAGAAAGGAGGTGCTATAACATACATTGAGTTACAAGTTGGCTAGTTTAGAAGATAACAACCGCTTTGCAATTAATCAGGCGTTCGGCCGTTCCCTACCAAAACTTAAAAAAAGCCACTGGCGTAGATACAAAAATAGTAAGAAAGTAAATAAATGTTCTTACAATGAATAAGTAAATATCAAAAGTCATTCCCTCATCGATATAGATAAAGTTTGCAAGTGATAATGTAGCTGTTAGCTTTGACTATATGTCTGGAGCAGGCAGCGACAAAATATCACTTTGTGTTTCAACATTTCACATTGTGAAATGTTTATCGTGGGTTTTTTATTAATGTATTTCCTATGGAAAAGTGAACTATTAGCATCCCGGAACCACAAAAATAGTTCCTAACGTGACCCTCTGAACTCGTTTTGAGGGGTCTCTAAAAACGTTATATATATATATATATGTATCTATTTATATATATATCTTTATATATATATATCTTTTTCTATATATATATATATATATATATATATATATATATATATGTGTTCGCACTCTAGCGGTCACAATTTTTGTCCGATTTACTTCAAATTTGGTAGAGACTTTCCTTTTCATAATATTTTTATTTCCTGATTATGAGAAGGGTTTTCCTTTTTATGAGGGGGGACTACTCTAACCCCCTTTTTTGGGGATTTTAAGTTTTCAAATTTTGAGTTTTTGGGCCCAAAAATGGTCAGAAAAGCCCCGAAGCATCATTTATAGCACATTAAAGTATTGTACGTAAAAATTCAAAGATTTTAAGCCCTCCCTTATCATTTTAGCATAAGTACTTACTGAGTTATTAAAGAAAATGTTAATTGTCAAAATACAGTACGTTGTCTTATGGGGATTTTACACTGGAAAAGGCTGTTTTTCATACCTTAATATTGTTTTTTCATCCCCAATACCCCTACACCAACTTGTTAACCCGACTATACCCCCGTATAACTTTATAATGTACAACATTGGCATTCTATTAGTGAATTTAAATATAACCGGGAGCATCAGAGCAGTTAAAAAATAAAATTTTTCAATAACAAAAAAATGTATCCAGTTTTAGTTTAAACCCTTCATTTGATCTTTTTAAGGTTTTAATGCTGAAATTCACTTCCCTCACGTCAGCGTGCTGCGTGCGATCACGTTATAAATTAAGTAAGCATTAAGAATTACTGTAAACTAGTGGCTTGATGGGGCCCAATCCCCTGACCATGACCCAATACTCTTCCTCATCTGATTTGTTTTACTCTTTTCATGCTGAGGAAATTGAAACAATATAAGTAAAAGAATACATGTCAATTCGTAAGAAAAGTAGAATCTTAATCACATGTAATAATGTAAACAAAGCCGATGTTTTAAATTTGCATGCTTTTCTTATGGGGGATGTTTTACGTTTTTTCTCGTGTGCTGGCAACCTTTTGGAAATACTGCTGTTTTCCCCGAGTCTCTGAGATCAGACATTTAATTTGAGCCGTCTCCCATCACCCTGCGATTTGCCAGACTCCCACAATTTTGACTTAAACATTTAGCTCACAGAATTATATACACAGATTATTTTAGCTACATTGACATAAAAAAGGCTTAAAACGTTTAGGAAATGGCATATTAAAGTCGTACTATCGGGTTATATTCAAATCCGCATACGTATTTGTAGCATAATTTTGCTACTTCGAAGCAGATTATTTACTAATCTTCTTTAACGGCCCGCGTTTCGCATATTTCCAGCTGTTTTGAGACTTACTTTTACACTTTTACAAATATATGCATGTATATTGTTATCTCATACTGATAAAAATATAATTACTAATCTTTGTATTATTTATGTACTGCATCAAATATCGTAGTTTTAAATTTCACTAGTTTTTAGTTAGAAATTCTTTAGTTTTTATCAAACTACTTAACTTTGTAAGTAATTAATTAATCTGTTAGTATATGCCATGTTATTTCATTGAAATATTCATGCATAATTCCTGTTGTATGTTTACTAATTGTGTTAAGTTGTTTAAGGTAGGGGTTTAGTTTTACTTACCCATGATGTTCGATTTTTAAAATATAACTTATTTAACAAAATTCAGATCAATTTACTAAATGAAGTAAAGGAGGAAAAGATTTCTGGTACAACAGAGTTATTAGTCACTGAGTATTAATTAGTTTTACTTAGTATTAATGTACAATCTTTAGTGTTGGTATACACTAGGGAACGGGTGTTCTAACAACCTCATGCCCTGGTAGCCCTTTTCAGAGTGAATCGGTAGGATGAATATAAGCAGAGGAACCCTGTAGATAGGCGTGGGTTTGAGATCTTTAAAGACAAGTTATGATAAACGGTACCTGGCTCATACTTTAGCCCTCTAATCCCTATTTTAATCAATAAATTCCTATATGTTTACTAAATACATATACAGTATTTTAGTTTGTGTAGACATTCTTCCAGTAAAATGTTTTATTTCAGAAATGTCAACCTGAATGCGTTTATTGGAGATACTATAGAGTCATTTTGTTATTGGTTTTTAAAGGGAAAGCCACTCCCAGGACTAGGTACCAACATATTCCGAATAGAAACAATTGGTTAACTGAACGTCATATGAATTTGTAACTAAATGAATGAGTAACTAAGAGAAACATTACATTTTTGGTTATTTTACCCAACAAGAATATATTTTACCCAATTTTACCAAAAATAATAACAATTACCATTGTACTTTGTTTACCGCTAAATGAAAATCTAAGCTTTCTCCGGAATCATCAGTGTGACCTAGTGCCCTAGTTGAAGGGGGGGAAGACAATAATTATAGATACAAATTGATTTATAGCTTTTTCAGAATATTTTATTTTAATTTGTGGTATTATAAAAAAACGAGTTCGCACGCAGCACGCTGACGTGAGGGAAGTGAATTTCCATATTAAAACTTTTAAAACTCAAAATCAGTGTAAAAACATACATTTTTCTAATTTTTATTAAAATCTGAAAACATAGATTTTTTGGCTGTTCTGATATTCCTGGTTTCATTTACTTGCAAAGCTGGGAATACAATTATGCGCATTATAAGGTTAGGAGAAGGTCCAGACAGGCTTGAAGGTAGGCGTGAGGTTGCTGGGGATAATAAAAGTACTCTAACAAAGGAATAACAGGCTTTTCTAGTGTAAAACCCCCATAAGACAACGTACTGTGTTTAGCCGATACACATTTTCTTTAATAACTCGGTAAATATTTATGCTAGAATGACGAGAGAGGGCTTAAAACTTTCGCCTTCCTAATTCCCATCTTTGTAAATGCATCAACTTTACATCTGGGGCTTTTATGACCCTTTTTGGGCCCAAAAACTCGAAATTTTAAATATTAATCCCCAAAAAATGTGTTTAGAGTTTTCCGATTGTTTTGCCCAACGAGCTTCTCCAACAAATTATATAAAGGAACGTCCCTACCAAATTTGAAGTAAATCGGACAAAAAATGAGACCACTAGAGTGCATACACACACACACACATATATATATACACACACACACACACATATATATATATATATATACAATTTTGAACGACCCCCCCCAAAACGTGTTCAGGGGGTTACGTTAGGAACTTCTATGGTGGTCCCGGGCTTAAGTTTCACCGTGCGGGTCATGCTAATAGTTCAATTTCCAAAGGAAATTCACTAATGAATATTGGATCATGTTAAATCCTATAAACTCTGAACAAAGAATTTTTCAGAATTGCAGGAGGCGTAATTTTGATGGAGAACTAAAGCACTATATACTACAACATTGAGGGTTGTTTTTTTAGTTTTATTTAGCGAGTTTAGGGGTAAAATTACCCTTCGGAAAAAACAATTAGAAAAAGATAAAAAGCCTGGATATCGTGGATCAGTAACTACTTACAAAACTTTGAGATAAAGAAAATACAGAAATTTGGGCCATTAGTGAGGTTTGTACTGAACCATGCTGAAAAACATATAGAAAGATATCACACACACAGTTGCAATTAAACCAACACTCAAGAAATAATAGCAAATACTTGTTACAGTGTAAAGTGTAAAATTGAAGTGATAACTAATGTAATAAAGCTTGACAGTTTTGTTGACGTTAATTAAGCTTAATACATGTTGTTCACGTGTTCCTCGTAAATATTTTCCACGTGAATATCTTTCTGTTTGAAAATTACGTAACGGGTTATGATTCCTCCAATCCAATTATTCTGTTGTCTACATGAAAGGAAACAAATTTATTTAATGACTGGAAAACCAAACCTTTGCCCAATTTTTGCTGGAGACCAAACCTGAAAAATACTCATCACGCGTTTATGTTCATGTAACAAGTTTGTTACATGTCGTATTACAAGTACAATACTCAGGGCTCTTCAATATTGTATTTAACTCAAATAAAATGCAATATCAATGAACATTCTTTATAGATATTTTGAATTACAGGTTAAAGTTATTTAGCATATAACAGGCATACGTCCGATTTGCTTTGGTCAACCTAACAAACGTTATGTTTTAAAAGCAACTTGTTATTGAGTATCGATTGAATCAGGGCATGGCAAAAATATAACTGTAAATATCTGCATCGTAAATATAAATAAGTAATCTAATTCAATATAAATGCAATTAGTAAATTACCAAAAATAATGTAACTTTTTTATTACAAAAAATATATTTTGTTGGTAGTAATTTATAATTGCATTACAAAATAAACGGTATCAGGAAACTGACACATACTTTCTCCCTTTTAGCCCAACTTTAATAAATAAATTACTTTTTATTTACTAAATATAGAATACAAAGCACGGTCGAATGTACAGAAAATCTTGTAAACAAGTTGTTTTAAAAAACATCCACCCAAATCCCTGCTTTGGAGGCACTACGGAATCCATTGCTACACTCGTAGTTTTAAGAGGGGAAATGCCCCAAATTCCCCCCCAAGGGTTATTAAGGGCCAACATATTTTGAATTTCCTCTGTTGGTCAATGATAACTTGACAAGCATATCAAGTTTGAATGAAATTGATCAGTAAATAAGAGAGAAACAACAATTTTTTATTACCCATAAGAATAACATTGGACAACGGACTGCGTTTACCACAAAATGAAAATTTCAATTTTCTCCTAAACCAGCAATCGTAGAATAGTAATTCAAAATACTAAATTATTTAGTTTTTTGAGCTCTTTTTAATGGTGAATAGTAATTTTGTTTATATTTATATCTTTTTATGAGAAATCAAAAAACTGAATTTTTGATGTTTTAAGTCCTGTAATTTCTGAACCCGAATTTTCACAGGAATGCGGGTGGTGTCATTTTATTGGAAAACTAAAGTTCTACAAACGACTAAAGTTTAATTAAAATCGTTAAAGCCATTTTTGAGAAATTCGGATTTTCATGTTTTTTGGCGGTTTTGGGGGGATCACCCTTAAAAATCAAAAATTCAAAAAATGAAAAAAATCCTGGAGATATCGTGGATTAGTACCTACATATCATAAAAATCGGTCCATTGGTTAAGGCTCTAGCTCTGTACACATCCACACACACACACACACACACACACACACACACACACACACACACACACACACACACACACACACACACACACGCAATGAATATTTCCACTAACAACTCAAATTCGAAAATTTTGACGAAAATAATACTTTCTTTATAGACTGTGTATAGAGGGAGAAAGTAAAAATTATAAACTAGAATAATTTTCTTCTGAAAAGTACTCAAGAGTAGTACTAATAGAAAATAATACTTCAAATATAACCCTGGAGTCTCTTACGTGAATGTATAACATATAACAGACAAATTACTTGACTGCAATTCACAGTTGCAATTAAACCAACACCCAAGAAATAATATCAAATACTTGTTATAGTGTTAAGTTCAGGAGTTTGAAATACTAAGGGTCACTTATAAGAATTTTAGAATGTTAATATGTAAACATTCACCACGTTGCACTTTCCAAAGTATTTTACTAAGATTTTTATATATCCAAAATGCAGGTAAATTATACCGAAGTTTTTTTTAACTCCGAAATAGAAGGTAGCTGTGTAAGCTATATAATATATGCAGTATTAAAATTTTGAAATTTCAATAATAATGAAACCGTCACTAATCCTTATTAATTCCAAAGTGGTGGCAATTTTTGTCGAAACTATTTTAACTTACAGTGATGAAAATATTATTCAAATCATTATTTTACATATGATTTAAACTATTGTGTCTTAGTTAATACATTAAACGGGGAATTACATTTTTTTACTCATTTGTATTTTAAATAGTTAACTTGCAATTTCAGATTCACCTGGAAATTTCTTAGTACAATGGAAAGATAATTCGTTATTTAACAAACATTTATTACTTACTCCATCTCAAACTGTCAATGATTGCTAAAATAAAAACAGGATACCGAAATTAAGATTTTATTTAGTTTAGTGCTTTAACTCGTAGTTCATATGGCATATGGTTGCTAAAATGATAAATCTTGTTACAAATTTGCAATCGAAAAAACACAACCGCAAAAAGATTATCTGCAGAAATTAACCCTAAATTAAATTTTGTTTATCCAAAAAAAGGTGAGGGGGTTTAAAAGACGGCTCGAGTCAATGTCATGGTGATGGATGCTGCAATCCGAACAGCCGGGGCCTTGATTCCGTCTACTAATAAACGTCGATCTCGTTATTTATTAAGAGCTCTCTGACCTTAATGACTTCCTTTCGCCTACACTTTTTATTTTAAGGCCAAAAAACATTCTGACATGTTTTAACTACAAGATTTCTAAACATGTATAATTAAATATTTTCAACCCACGTTGCCTTATTGCATCAGTCAATTTTCAAACTTGAAAGACATATTAAACAATAATTAAATTTAATACTTTTCTCATATTCAAAATTATCTTTAAAATATTAAAATACATCTACTACTATACTGATTATAACGAAGTTTTAAAACAATGTTCATTTGCTAACACGAACTTTCCTCCATTAATACATTAGTGACTGAACAGGATACAAAAATAACTGCGTCTTACAACATTACAAAATATGTTTACACTTACACTGTACTTACATACAAGCCGGTATATATACTAAAAAGTGAACACAAGGGGATTGGTTTCAACCAGTCACACCAGTCATCATTAGGCCCAATCAAATCAAATTATCTGGTTGAAATCAATTGGCCTTGTTCCATATTTTGTGTGTGCTTGCCATATCGTATGTAAGTACAGTATATACTTTGTAGGGCTGTGAGACGTAGTTTATTTTTATCCTGTTTAATTGTAATGACACGCATCATGCTAATCAAGAAATTATTAGTAATCACAAAACAATGAAGGATATAACCTGTTTTAAAAAGCAATTAAAAGTATATTAACCCTAATTAAAATTTTGTAAAAAATAGTATAGACAAATATTTTATAAACTAAAAACAATCGTATTATTTATGGAAACCAATCAAAATAGTAAGGTTAACTTTAACTATTCACACTTTCTTTTTAGAATCAAGTTTAATAAGTTATTTATATTTAGTTTACTACTTACACAATTTAAGTACAATATTAAAGGTCATAATGATACAGAGATAAAACAGGTTAAGGGATTGAACAAGTGGTGATATTTGATATTGGTAGCGTTACAGTACAAAAGGGATTGACCAGGGTGTTAAAACAATCTGGAATTAAACCCAAGCCCCAAGGCTGGGACTTAAGAGTGAAACTATAATCCTCATGCAGAACGGCTCATACTACGTGCTTTGTTTGGAATATGCGCTCCTGTTGGACATATATAAATGGTATCAATATCAATAAATAATTTTGTTCCCTCAGTAATCCGCAGGTTTATCGTTCCAACCGTATTTCAAAATAGTTTTAAAATATACCTAAAGCTTATATGGTTTGTTAGTTGTTTTTTTTGAATCCTGGTTAAAACTTAAATGTTAATTTCTTGACCAGGTTTTTTATTCATCCAGCTTCCATCTGCTCTGCTACAGAGCCGTTTGGGCAATTGTATAAATAAGTAAAAAAACCTATGCTTCTTTATCTAAATAAATAATACCTATCTAAATAAATGCAGGTATAAACATGACATTGTTTAGCAGCCTTAAAGCCGTTGTGAAAAAGGTTTTCCAATGTTGCGTCTCGACGGAAAACAGAGCATTACCCTTAAAACCAAAGTATTATTGTTTTACATCGAAACATGTCACTACCAACGTTTTATCCACCAGTAAAATTTTGCATAGAAGTTAACCTTTGAAATAATATTTTTTGAGCTTTCCATCATCACCAAAGGAATTATGACAATTTTACATTCGTGATGAAGTTCATTAAGTATTGAAACAATCCTTGAAATTAAAGTTAGTGCTTAATACATAAAACGGTGTTTTTACTCTGACTATACCAGACCGCAGGCTAGGCTTGAAAACAGCAGTGCGTTTTACGCAGAATGATGTCGGATAAGATAGAACAATGAGAAGTGGTAAAATTTGCGAATGTACTAAAGAAAACCTTTGACGTATGTTTTTGAAGCTATTTGTGTACTGTCTACAGTATAAACGAATTTTTAACATTTTCATAATGTTTTTTGTTTAAGGGGAAACGGAGTTTGAAATCCATTATTTAGGAATAGATTAAAAAACTGTTACTTTAATAAAATTTAGTCGGTATTTGCTTAGTTGCATTTCAAACGCTTCTTTCGCGTACACTTCCTGCACTTATTTATCAAAATATATTGTGGACAGTTAAAATGATACTCTTGGTGGTCACGTTTGGAAACTGCAAATTGGCCAGGGTGACCCACAGAGTATTAAAAATAATTAATTGCAAAATATTCAAAGGTTGTTTATTTGAGAATGTAAGTGATAAAATAAACTAATTTTCAAATTATTTTGGAGTATGCGAATTACTATATAAACTATTTTTGGTTTTGATTTCTTTGAAGCAGCCTTTTGAGTTCAAAAGGATAGCTCTTAAACACGAAATCTGCTCACAGTGAGGTTTATTTAAATTAAATAAATTGGTTTAGTCCGAAACATTCATCATTACCAACTCCAACGGCCTAACGTTAAACTACTGTAGTGCACTCTACCGTCTCACCACCGTATCACGCTGCGACCTATTCTGAACTTAAAATCCTATCAAAATCCCTCGTCCCATTTGGTGGAGTAGCACTCTGCTTAAGTCACCTCTAAGTATCTCGCTCCAAAGAAAATTAAAACCAATACACTGATTCCGGCCAATTTGATGTCACAAGCTGTAGTCAGTATTATGGGGGTTGCAGACAGATTTCTGGTCCAGGTTAGTTGAGTCACGCTATTGGCTCACTTGCAACATCATTTTCAATATGAGCTCATTCGCTACGCCCACTCGCCTATCGAAAAATCAGTTTGAGTTGCCGTTCAAGTAGTTTTTTATTTATATTATGAGAGTTGCCATTCAAGTAGGTTTTTATTTACATAATGAACATATATTTATGCCTTTCAAGTATGTTTAGATATACTCATAGAAAACTATGACAGTGTAATTTTTTATATGCAATGTTTGGACAAATACAATGTTTACAA
Organism: Allygus modestus; assembly: GCA_963675035.1. NCBI lineage: Eukaryota > Metazoa > Arthropoda > Insecta > Hemiptera > Cicadellidae > Allygus > Allygus modestus. The sequence continues at coordinate 391,303,267 of OY776112.1, read as the reverse complement.
TAAAAAACTGTGTTATCGAAACATTATCTGTTTATTAATTAAAAGCAGAAAATGATAAACAATGTTCCCATAACGAATAACATGCAAACTTTAAAAGCCAAAGGGGCAGAGCCCTTCACATTTTCCGGGGTAAAAAGTATTCTATTTGTTAATCCAGGTAATAAACTATCCGTGTGCAAAATGTCATTTAAATCCGTTCAGCCGTTCTTGAGTTATAAAATTCGTAACTAATACCACTTTGTTAGAGAATTTCCTTTGGAAAGTGAACTATTAGCATGACCCACCCGCACGGTGAAACTTAAGCCCGGGACCATCATATAAGTTCCTAACGTGACCCCCTAAACACGTTTTGGCGGTTCGTTCAATTTTATATATATATATATATATATATATATATATATATATATATATATATATATAGACATATATATACATATATATATACAGGGTGTCCAAAAAGTCCCGGGTCAGTTGAATATTTTTCGAAATATTTAAAATAGAGCTACAAAACTTTGCACAAAGTTACTGGACATAAAAATCTATTTTAACACATATTCAGTGATCCGCTACTTCCTCAGGGGGACGGCCCGCTAGGAGTCAGAAGAAAATCTTAAATGTAAGCATAGGTTGATATGCAGATCAAATAAAAGGTCTTTATTAGTAGAGTACAGAGCCGCAAACCCGCCCTCAAACGGGTAACCGAGTAAAAAATTACAGCCCTTCAAAGATGGCTTGAGTTTGCAACTTAGGTAAATGTAATCAAGTTCATTGAACACGATTAAGTAACTATCAGTCACAAATAACTTTCTCTTTTAGGTTTATCATGGCTCATTCATTTTCCTTGTTTGTTTTATTTTCGATGCCTCTCAGAAATAATGAAACTTATTATTCTACAACAGTATTAATTGTAAACAGTTTTGGGTTAGTAATGTTAAAATCAAAAAGCTCGTCAGTTTATTTTCTACATTAACCTAAGTTGCAAACTCAAGCCATCTTTGAACGGCTGTCATTTTTGACTCGTTTTTCCGTTTGAGGTCGTGTTTGCGGCTCTGTACTCTACTAATAAAGACCTTTTATTTGATATGCATATCAACCTATGCTTACATTTAAGATTTTCTTCTGACTCCTAGCGGGCCGTCCCCCTGAGGAAGTAGCGGATCACTGAATATGTGTTAAAAATAGATTTTTATGTCCAGTAACTTTGTGCACAGTTTTGTAGCTTTATTTTAAATAATTCGAAAAATATTTAACCGACCCGGGACTTTTTGGACACCCTGTATATATATAGGCCTATGTGTGTGTGTGTGTGTGTGTGTGTGTGTGTGTGTGTGTGTGTGTGTGTGTGTGTGTGTGTGTGTTTGCACTCTAGCGGTCGCATTTTTTGTCCGATTTACTTCAAATTTGGTAGGGACGTTCCTTTCTGTAATCAGTTGGACAAGTTCGTTGGGCAAAACAATCGGAAAACTTTAAACCCATTTTTTGGGGTATTAATGTTTAAAATTTCGAGTTGTTGGGCCCAAAAAGGGTCAGAAAAGCCCCAGAAGTAAAATAAGAGCATGGAAAAAGATGGGAATTAGAGAGGCGAAAGTTTTAAGCCCTCTCTCGTCATTCTAGCATAAATATTTACCGAGTTATTAAAGAAAATGTGTATCGACTAAACACAGTACCTTGTCTTATGGGGGTTTTACATTAGAAAAGCCTGTTATTCCTTTGTTAGAGTACTTTTACCATCCCCAGCAACCTCACGTCTACTTTCAAGCCTGTCTGGAACTTCTCCTAACCTTATAATGCACAAAATTGTATTCCCAGCTTTGCAGGTAAATGAAACCAGGAGCATCAGAATAGCAAAAAAATCAGTGTTTTCAGATTTCAATAAAAATTGGACAAATGTAAGTTTTAATATTGATTTTGAGTTTTAAAAGTTTTTATGTGGAAATTCACTTCCCTCACGTCAGCGTGCTGCGTGGAACTCGTTTTATATATTAAGATTGTACGAGTATAATCACTGATTACTGTAATTCAAGATACGACCATTATGAGTCAAAATTTAATCTTCCAATACTTACATTTTAAGGTGCAATCAACTGTCACTGGGTGTCAGGGTATAAACTATGATTCATGGAATTCTAAATACAAAAGCTTTAGTATAAAGAAAAGAAGCATTGGCTACAAAATAGGAATATCCACACCTTGGCGTCAGAGTATAAACTCTGGTTCTCGGCCCACTTAATAATGAGCTGACTATACGAACGAAAAATACACCATTAACCTAGGTTTTTAAAATAAAAGAAGAAGAACCAACTACCCTAAACCACATGGGGTATCACACCACCTAAAAACGAACGAATATGTAACAGAATCTATATTAATAATAGGCAAGCATGATTTTTGTTGTACGTTTTTCTCAGCTCTTGCGCATCATAGGAAAAATCTAAGCACACCGTTAGAAATGTATTTTTCTGTAGATGTGCACAATGCTATCGTAATTTACATTAGTTTCTGAAAAAATGGAGAAAATTTAATTTGAAATTAAAAAAAAATAATATTGGCCTTATGGGTTGCCCCGTTGGTTACGGAATAACAACTTAAAATAAATATGTAGCACAGCAGCAAGAACAGATGATTCATAAACCAAACATTTTACTGACCACTGGAATCGTAACACCATTCTCTAATCAGTTTAAACCCCACATTAAAACAAATTAAACCTGTTTATGAGGAGGAGGATGAGGGTATGGGAGAGGATGAGGTGGAGAGGTTTCAAATATAAATAAAAAGGCTACTGGAATGGTAACGCCCTTCTGTTACCGGTTTAACTCCACATTAAACGGGGAATGGATGAGGTGGAGATGTTTCATCAATAAATAAAAAAAAAATACTGAATTGTTATAGCCCTTCTTTTAGCCTTTTTAACTTCATATTACAATAAATTAAACCTGTTTGCAAGGGGAGGGAGATAAGGGATGGGGAGAGGTGTCAGACATAATTAAAAAGGCTACCGATTATTGAAGTGCTAACATCCTTCTCTTATTCGTTTTAACTCAAATTTCAAATAAATTAAACTTGTTTGTGAGGGGGTGAGTATGAGGGACGGAGAGAGGATGAGGTGAAGAGATTTCAGGCATAAATAAAAAGGCTACTGGCTACTGGAATGGTAACGCTCTTCTGCTATCGTCATAACTCCACATTAAACGGGGAGCGGATGAGGTGGGGAGGTTTCAGTCCTAAATAAAAATATTAATGAGTACTGGAATGGTAACACCCTTCAATTATCCATTTTAACTCCACATTAAAATAAATTAAACCTGTTTGTGAGGGATTGAGGTTGAGGGATCGGGAGAGCATGAGGTGGAGAGGTTTCAGGCATAAATAAAACAACTAATGATTACTGGAATAATATCACCCTTCCCTTATCCAATTTAAATCAATATTGAAATAAATCAAATCTGTTTTTGAGAGAGGAGAATGAGGGATGGAAAGAGGATTAAGGTTGGAGAGAGGATGAGGGACGTGGAGATGATGAGGTGGAGAGGTTTGAGGGATAAATAAAAAGGCTACTGAATACTGGAATATTAACGCTCTTCTGCTATCTGTTTTAACTCAACATTAAAAAAAGTTACCTGCGGGTTCGGTTGGGGAAGGGGGAGGGACAGAGAGAGGGAGAGAGATATATATGAGTGCCACAGAGCCCACTAGATATTAAACTATTTTTGTTTTTCAAATATTTGGTCGAATTTCGACCACTGAGCTGTCTATAGTATTTATCAATCCAAGTAAATGATAAACCCAATGCCCCAATTTGGGGTAGACCTAGTGTTTTTCTCTAACATGCATTTGTAGGACTTTAGCTTGGTTAGAGTAATTGAAGGGGGGTGTATCGATACACCCCCCTTCGATGATTATGCGACCAAAGGGGTAGAGTAAACGAATATACGAGGGGAAAAGAATACTTACTTAACAAACCTAGGGTAGTTATGAAACGTTCAGTTACTACCGGAGGTTTGATGTTGAGTCGGTGGTGCGGCAGAGAGACTGGCTGACTTCCAGTTGGCTGGTTATGTATCAAAATACCGACAGAAAAATGCAACCGCAATGGGTAAACTTTCACGGCTGAAACTTGTGTTCTGTTAGACACCGTGATTATACGACTTCACCCTTATTTTGTAGATGAATCAAGCTTTATTGCGATATAATTTTCAAAAGGATTGGTAGCTGAACTATTTATAAAATAATTTAGTAATAAATAGAGGTTTGTATTAAGTTAAATGGAATCACTTATCAGTTAGTTTTTTATCAATATGTAAAATAAAACTTAAATACTATGATCAGAAGAATGATTTTGATCAATTTAAAAATAAAGGGAGATAGTTTAAGTCACATTATGTTTTTACAACAAAAACAAAAAGCCTCCTTTAGCGGCAGCGGAGTCATGCGATAATTTAAGAAACAACTTTGCTAAAGATAAATAAAGCGCTTAGATAATGAAAAATAAACACTCACCTGTTATAGTTTATTTTATATTTATATAGATACAGATCATACTCATTATAAAGTATTTCTAAATGTTAACATACAACTATTTACAAATTAATTTGATTTTCCACTCTCTTATGCAACAGCCAGATTTCACTGAAAACAGCAAACCTGCTTACTCCACGAATTTCTAATGCAAATATAGGAACTTCACCAACAAATAAACTATATTATCTAGTTTAATCATAATATATTGCTAAATTAGCGAGATATTAAGTTTTAGACTAATTGATTACACAGGTTTGCTGTAATGAGGTCGACTAGAAATAGGGTTTAATGCAAATATAAATAGACCACAACCGGAACTTTTTTACTGTAAATTATGTCACAAAGAAGCCATAATTATGTCACATTTACTTTGAATAAATTATATATTTAATATGAATTTAATTCCAAGAAAAATAAGTCCCCATAACACAAAGTTGTAATATAAATATAACAAGAGTTTTTGTATTATATCCCATTAAAAATAAAATTAAGATTACATTTTACTGAATTACTGTAGAAATTAACTTTGTGAAAAATAAAATATGCTTATCCTTATTCAAATCCATGCAAGAAACTACCTATGTTAATTAAAGAAGATTGTCACAGTACTAGCCGGCTGACGAGTACATGATTCAGTGAGGATATCGGCATAAGATGTTTCATTTTTGTTTGGATTCAAGAAGCGCATTTTATATGATAATAATGAATCATATTACATACTTATTTACATATTTTATACTTTCTTCACCTATACATAGTGTAATACAGAGAAAGAGTTGCTTTCGTCCTAATGTTGGCATTTGAGTTATCGGAGGAAATATTCGTTGTAGAGCTCCATGAACCCAGAAAGTGTTTTTGAAGTGCTATATGTCTGTATGGATGTACAGACCCTATGAAGCCATATCAATCGGCCGATGTTGGTCACATTTGATACATAGGCACTCATCCACAATAAGACCAGGCATTTATTTAAACAAGATGCATTTTGTTTTTTTATTTTAAAGGGTAACTAATCCTGCCAAATAAGTTATAGAAAGTTTATGTCAGCTTCCGATACCGTTTAATTTAACTATCATTTACTAGTTATAATTTGAGCAAATTCACAAGGACATGTATATTTGTAAACTATAATTTTGAGTGTAGACAAGAATCCTCTGATGTGGTAAACGCAATACCGTATCAAAATGGATCAACAATGGATGCTAACAATAACACTTTTTACACTTTATAAACTTTCCTCAAAGTTTATATTGTTTTGCATATTATTAAAAAATTAATTAATTAAAATAAATTACAATTTAAGGGTTAAATGTACTCTGTAAATACACCTGTACCGTGTCGCGGCCCAGGAACACTCGTGAGTGCGCGTGCGGGCGTCAGGTATTTTGAGACTCGTTGAGTGTATAATTTTAGTAAGCCATGTAATTAGGGTACTTTTGGAATTTGGGGTTTTAGAGACTTGGGGATTTTGAGACGACACGGTTTGGCTCGTGGAGACATTGCGTTGTGAAGTTCTAGCGGGCGGGAAGTTCCCTGTCCCACTGAGACTGATATAGGCCTCTTGGAACCTCTTCAGCCGTCAGATAGGGTTTTGGGTTAGGGTTTGGCACCACGACAATACTTGTTTTGTTTCGTCTGCTTTCGTGCCGGAAATGGTAGTTTGTGGAGGTGTGTTTCGCACTACGGCAGGACATTATTATTTATTCTTTGCACCTGCTTTTGCGCAAAACGGAAAGTAAGGGGAATGAGTCGCTGCGGCAGGACTTTTTTGCCTGCTTTCATGCTCGTAGGGGTGCAGGGGGGGGTGGTGGGATACACTGCAACAGGAATTTTTTAATTTCGTGCCAACTTAAATTACTCCATCTATCTATTACAATAGATAACGTTTTCACTGTAACATAATCTACATCTCATACGGATTGAATGCACAATTGAGTGCCCGGTTACCCGTCATTTTTATTCCTTACTTGGCCCTACCACATTATTATTTAATTTAGAAGATTGAAGCCAATACTGCCTTTTACCTTATATCTGAGGTGTATTTAGCAATAAGTACAATGTAAATAAATAAACTACTACATTTATTGTAGTTATAAAAATTGTTGCCAAGACACGGAAACCCATTTTACAATAGCAAGAATAATAAATGTATTTAGCATGCAGAATGCATCTCAATCACACATTCAAATCAGCTTTCTTCGATATACCGGGTGACCCTCGAAGCGGTCGCTATTTTTGAAACTTGAAACTCTACAGGTATAATAAATACATATGTAAAAAATACTCCCGAGTCTCATTTGATTCTGATTAATCCGAACAAAATGGCGGAACTTCAAAATAATGGGGCGTTTTCGTTAAAGTAATTTTATTTGCAAAAGCATTTCAAATTAATTCTTGAGTTTTTACAATGTTATTAAGTACTAAATAAAATTAAAGAGATAGGAAAGTGGTAAATCGTAAATTAAATTACTTAGATTCATAACCCTTCATTCACACTGATGTCCATCAATCGCTATGCACTGATGGCAACGAAACAAAAATGAGTCATAAGTGTATTTGAAAAATTGCCGAGGTATCAACGACAGTTCCGCTTTAATCAACCTCATTAAATCAACGTCTGTCGCAATGTCCTATGGGGCTTATTGAAGGAAAAGGTTTATTCTCATAAAATTTCGACAGATGATGAATTAATGAAGTTGACTGAAGAAGAACTGTTGTTGATACCTCGACAATTTTTCAAATACACTTATGACTCATTTTTGTTTCGTTGCCAACAGTGCATAGCGATTGATGGACATCAGTTAGAATGAAGGGTTATGAATCATATTAATTTCATTTGTGATTTACCATTTTCCTATCTTTTAATTTCTTTAATTTTATTTAGTATTTAATAACATTGTAAAAAATCAAGAATTAATTTGAAATGGTTTTGCAAATAAAACTACTTTAACGAAAACGCACCATTATTTTGATGTTCCGCCATTTTGTTCTGTTTAATCAGAATCAAATGAGACTCGGGGGTATTTTTTACATATGTATTTATTATACCTGTAGAGTTTCAACTTTGTAGCGTGTTCGATACGTCTGGTATATTAATTCAAAAATAGCTACCTCTTCGTGGGACACCCGCTACCATATGATATGCTGTGTTCTTAGGCTTAGGAATGGGCTGAGGTTTTTTGAACGGTTAAATTATTTGTTTACGGGTTTTGTTAAGTATTTAATTATACCCTTAGAAGACTTCATACTTTTTAAAACTGTTTTTCACATTCACTAAATAGCAAATTATTGCCCTCAAATTATACTAAACAAATTTAATTTAATTCAGGGTTATTTGTTATGAGGTTGAATTTTTTAAAGATTTATATATTTATGCCTTAAATTTGTATGCATGATTATTATGCCATTATTTTGACGTTATAGCAAATATAAAATTTTGAGTGTATTTTTAAAGACAATTATAAGACTAAAATACTACCACTGCAACTTTTTCTTGATTTGAACAAAATATAAATTTCTTACTGAGTATATGGTATTAAGTTTACCACACTTCATCATTCTATATTTTAATACAAGGTTCAAGAAATAATTATGTTAATTTATTTTGCAACAGCTAAGACAAAAAGTTTTATTAACAAAAAAACATCACAACAGCAAGAAAATGTGCTACACACATCGAATCTGCAACAAACTGACGTACAGCACCAATGAACAAATTATTATTTTATTTTAAGGAGATTCTCATAGTTTGAACGAAATTTGTAGTTTGAAATAATAAGTAACAAATACCCCCATAGCAGCAAACCTGCCTACTCAGCGATTTTCCAATGTATATATATATGAATCTTAATGGCTTAAAGCCACATACCAAGTTTCATCAATATACATTCATAAATAAAATACATTTTAATTATTCTCCATAAGAATAACATGGCGTCTGAGGGTGCAGGTTTGCTGAAACAAGGTACACAAAAAATCTGTTTTTATGAATTTTGTTATAATTCATGTAGTTAAAGACACATAGCAATTTTATTAATTTATGTTCATAATTAAGGGAGATAAAATTTTACTTATTCTCCATTAGAATAACATGGGGCTGAGTACGCAGGTTTGCTGCTATGGGAACAATCGGGACAAAATTTTTTCGTGCAAATATCAGTAGACCACAAAGGTATAAAGCAATCTACCAAGTTTTGTCAAGATAAGTTGATAAATAAGCAAGATATACAATTTGTCTGGGCAACGTACTGTGTTGAGCACTTTCAATATCTTGGTAACCGATTGACGTAGAGCAATGATCAAAACACCAAATTATTTGTTTTTTAAAGCTGATTTAAATTGGATTTAATAAAATATTATATGTAAAAAACTAAAAAAAAAACATTCATGGGGTACAAAACCCCCCAAAAATACCCCTTTGGATGAAGGGATTTGGCCGGTTTTCGAACTTAAAGCCATAAATGTTGTTTTTCATGTTTGGACAAAATTTCATAAAAATTGGACCATATTTATGCGAGAGTTATCGCACCCACGGACACTTATATACAGTTTTGAACTAATGGTGTCTTTGGAATCTGGGGACCTCAAAACGAAAAGTTATCACGGCCCCGGGCCTAGGTCTTATCATGACGACTACGTTAATGGATTCTTCCCTATAGGGGAAATTCGCTAAAGCAAATTTTAAGGTATAAAATATCTTCCCTTTAGGGTAGATCGATCATTCTGGGATTTTTAATAACTTGATTGTAAAAATCATGAAGTTCGAATCGTAATTTTGAATGTTATCGGGTTAACGGACACACAGGAAAATTGAACTTTGCTATCAGGGAATTAATGGGCAACTTAACAAATTGTGGAAGCATTTTGATTTAGTTCTAAGTAGGCGACTAAGACAGTTAATTTAGATATCCGATAACATCTAAGTGGTCCGGTATAATGGTCAATCACTCACCACCACAATTGTTTACACTTTCGCAATTGCCTTACATTGTTGAGTTAGCATTGTTTCGAAGAGCTAAGCCAAGAAGCCCCAATCACACTAAGTGGAAGGCAATGTTCATCTTAACCGGTCAAACGTTGTTTTGCCAACATCAATTCATTCCTTAATGCCAATTATCTACTCAGTTAGACCAATTTGATTCCGCTCTTTTAATTTTTATCTAAATCTAATTTTATCATTTAGTATATCACTTGATCACTTATCTTTATACATAATTCTGTAAGTAAAGTTTTTAAGTCAAAGTTTTGCGAGTTTGGCAAATCGCAGGATGATGGGAGGGGTTTAAAATTAAAGATCTTGATCCCAGGGACTCGGAAAAAGTTGCAGAACTTCTAAAAAATTACCAGCAAAGGAGAAATAACGCAAAACACCCCCCCATAAGAAAAGCATCGGGATTTTAAAACGTCTGTTTTGTGTACATTAAAACATGTGATTAAGTGTCTTCTTTGTTAACGAACTGACATGAGTTAATACGTAAACTATTTTATTGTCCTCGGCAGGTAAAGCGAGAAAAAATCGGTTGAGGCAGAGGATTGGATCAAGGTTAAGGGGCTATGGCTCTTTCAATCTACTACTACAAACTATTGAATTGATTAGTATATTACGTGTTAGCAAAATTAAATAAGATTAAATCAAATACCTTTGCATCGCCTTGTAGTGTTGTTAGACTTTTTAATATATAATATCTACTTAATGATTGAAATATATAATAACTCTTTCTTTGTTATGGCACAGTTGTAAAATTAAGAAAAACTTTAAAAGTGGCCTAGTTATTAATACTTTTTAGAACATAGATCTTAGACTTTTGATTTGCGGTATTTATTATATATTATTTATTCCATTTTTGAACTCAGATAAAATGTGATTTTAAGGAGGATCAACCAAACTACAGCTAACAACATTAAGTTATTAAAACTACTAAAGAATGATCTATAAAAAATTGAAGGCCAGACTACTAAGGTGTTTAGATTAAATTACATGCACATTATTAATAAAATTAATTAGACGGAAGTATCTATTGGAGCGTTATTAAATCCGAGACTAAAAGTAAATAGGACACCATTCGACCGGGACCTTAACTTGTACAGGAACTGTAATCCCAACACGTGTATAAATTACTGTGTATTACAACTTAAAGTTCAATTGGTGTATTATCTGTGGCGATGGGTATCTGAAGAATTGATTTTTATGAATAAATAAACCACGTATACAAAACATTGACTGTTTAATTTCAAAACAATTGAGTTCCTTTTGCATTTATCTCAGTAATAAACTATTTCGATTGACTGGCCACATATTTAATCGAACATTTTACCCTCCATATTAATTTATATTCCTAATTATAATTTAATTCCCATTATTTAATTAATAATGGTGAAAAAACGTGTTATAAAACATTTTGACGATAACTTGATATGTTAATACCTGAACGATCCAAATATTTTTTTAGATCCTCTAACCTTTAATCACATTTAATCGAGTCAAAAGATATTTAAAACATATATTGTTCGGGGCATACGTATTTCTGCAATGCGCGCTTGTTAAACTAAGAATCAAAGTTACTTTGTATTTGGTAGGTTTTATGAGTATTCATTGTTTATATTAAGGCTGATACAAATATAATGTATTATTCAGATGATAAAATTAGATAGCAAAACTAAATAAAATAAAAAAAAAATTCATTCGACAAACTTTGCTGATAGTTCCTTAGATTGCCACACGGTAAAATTTACCAGCATGCAAAAGTTCGTAAAATATTTGCTTAAAAACTACAAATATAACATCTTAATGTGTTCAAGAAACAAAATGTTGTTTAGTTAAAACTTGCATAATGAAGTACAACACGGTACGTCAGAGCTTGAAAGCTGTTTTAAGACAGATGAGCCTTATATTAAAACAATTCAAAACCAAAATCAATGTAAAATAACGTTGAGCGAAGCCGGAACTTCAAATGCTGCAGCCATATTTCAAACTTGTTAATTTAAATAATTATTTGTTATTAAAAAACACATAAATAAATTAAATTAATTAAAATAAATCGCAATAATTTTGAAAATTTGTAATAAATAAATAGGAATATGCGATGTAGGAACGAAGACGTATTACAACGATTTTCACAAACGCATATTCATTATAAACATTCATTACCGATATGAAATTAATCCACACCACTGCGAAGTTAATTAATGTATTAATATGCTATGTAGTTAAAGCAGTGATAGACTCACATCATGATAGTCCTAATCTTTAACGATATTAATAAAAACATTTAAACTTTTTACCGATATATTGTATTTTTCCCTAGCAAGGTTTAGACCAAAGTACAAATTGTTTGCGTTACTAAAACTAAAAATCTAGAATTTATCAACGTTATTTGATACTAGTAATTAAAATCGTATCACAAGTTTAACACTGACATACGTTTTATAAGTAAATTGAATCACTTAAAAAGTTAAATTGTTGTGAAAATGTCTCTAAGTATTAACTTATCTTTCGTTGTATACAGTTTTTACTTGTGTTTAACGCTGTTACTTTACCTATAATTTGTTTTCCCTTTCATACGACTTTTGTATCATATCTCAAAGTCAAAAACTTGTTGATGTACTTATTTCAAAAGCTTATGTATATTTTGTTAACCTGAAGTAAAAACAATTAGAAATAACTTCAGTCTCTTATACTGAATATAAATCGGTGCTATTTTCCTTGAGTTTAAACAAGTTTTCATTTAGTTTCCTGTCATTTAATTTTAAATGGATCACTTCATAATCAATACCAATGGTATGGTTCAAGTGTTTTGATGGTAAACAATTGAATTTTGGAACCTTAAAAAAATAAGAGTGGTAACGGATAAAAAGTCAATTTCCAAATGGCAAATTACCAATTACAAATTACGTTTTCAACTACCATCAATTGCGGTTTGGTGACCGTGATGAATTGAACCTATAGAACAGAACCAAAGCCACTTCGCGTTCTGTACCTATTACGTTTATTTTGCTTGCAACGTTATTTAATTTTTAAATTGGTTCCAATTTATATCCGTTACCCGTCACTTATCATCTATTAAACATGTCTAAACACAATATGATGGTGAATAAGACTCTTTTGTTAAGGACTAATCTTTGTCATTACTAATCTTTGTAATCATTAAGAGATTACCGCGTTCTTTAACAAGGGTGTGGTTTGTGCTCTAAAGAACTTTGAAAGTCGACGGAATACTAAAAGCTCAGAAAGAATTTATTGCTCCAAGACAAATACTTCAATCGATATCTGGTTTGTTCAAAAACACTTCCCGGTGGACTAATAATACTAATATTTGTAGCGGAATCTACAAAAGAATTATGGGAAAACCTTAAAACCAGGTAAGTTTCCCTTTCTTAGCTTTATACTATCCAAGAAGTTGTATGCAAGTTTTGGAGGCAACAGAGGTCACGAATGTAATCATTGTTAACACAGCTTTGTTAAAATCGGCTAGTTTTAATGTCATTGTTATTAACAGTGAGGATGTAGACGTGCTCGTTGAGATTACAGGGCTTCCTAATCCAAACATAAACGATGTGTATAATCTTAAACCAGAAAGAAGTGTCAAATGTGGTACATACCTCGCTACATATAAGTATCGGTACGACCCTTCACGCTAGAGGCTTTCAAATAACGCATCAACCATGTTTTAAGGCCTAATCGTTTCGCCGCGGCGGCGCAGCGCAGGTAGCCTGCTCACAAAAGTTGGCTTATTCTTATCACATAGATAGTTAACCACACTTTTCTTCGGTTGGACGGGCAAATTTGAGGATCTTCATCTCTTGGGAATCTTTCAGTTTCCACTTCGTCTTCATATTCTTCCTCTTCCAGTCCTTCTTCGTCAATCGAAATTAATTGTAAGATGATAAATTAACGTCGTCCTTGTCTATTTCCTTTGATCAAATCTGATATCAACTGAAGTCTTTGTCTTGGAGCATTCTTGGAGCATCGAACCCTTTCTGAGCTATTAGTATTCCGTCAACTTAAAATGTTCTTTAGAACACAAACTACACCCTATAATAATACATTTTAATTATATAGACAATTTTGTTTACTTCAAATTTGAAGAGTATAAATCTTTGAGTATGAGGCGTCGTTTAGGGGTTCCAAGCGAAAACCTCACAAAAGTTCGGCAAATTTAAGGTCTATCAGCAAATCTTTTCGAATTTCAAAGTTACGTAGAATAAAACCAAATAATTAAATAATAAATCAAATAATAATATAATTGACTATTGCATTATATAGTGTTTGTTGTCTACTTTATATTTTGCAAGTGTAATATTATCTGTATGTATCGTCGTTTAGAAGCTACAAGCATAAAAATTAAAGAAATGCAAAATATTTGAGTTTTTTGCCTACCAAAAGTTATCCCCATGGCTTTCTAGGTCACAAACGTAGTTTTACAACCCCCGTACTATACCAAACAATCCTACAAAAGAATATTTTTTACCGAATTTAATGTAAGCTGGCCACCTCTCAGGATACCTATGTAGGCTATTAAGTTTCCATAGATTAATATTAGTTTTAATCCTAAAATACTACTGTCCTAGAATACTAAAATAATTTTTCAGCCGAACATATACGAACTTACAAATCACAAAAGCAATAAAGATAACATTGTGGAATAGCCTCTGGATCACTTAATATTATCTAAAAGGTTTAAATTACCTGGATTTCTGCCAAGTGATCCTGTTATTTGGTTAAACTACCAATGGTTTCGAGCCTCAAAAGGGCTCATTATCAAGTTAAACACCAAGCTTGTGATCCTGTTCACGGTAGTGTGAAGCAGTCGTCATAGTTCGATAAAAAACACTGACACGAAAAACACATACATGAAAACATTAATTTTAAAAAAACTGGCCAGTTAGACAAACTCGAGTACGGCACATGCAAATCGTCGCCGGCGGGTCTAACTGGCCAGTTTTTTAAAATTAATGTTTTCATGTATGTGTTTTTCGTGTCAGGGTTTTTTATCGAACTATGACGACTGCTTCACACTACCGTGAACAGGATCACAAGCTTGGTGTTTAACTTGATAATGAGCCCTTTTGAGGCTCGAAACCATTGGTAGTTTAACCAAATAACAGGATCACTTGGCAGAAATCCAGGTAATTTAAACCTTTTAGATAATAAAGATAAGTGATACGATACGAGATTCCATCGTATAGGAATGAGTTAGAATTTTTGTGATAAAAAAATCAATACTTTTAAACAGCCTTCCAGAAACCCATAACTCATAAACCATATATTTTTTGCTTAAAAGTTGTTTTTAAACCTTATATTACACCCATTTTAATTATGTGTATAATTGACATTTCAAATTTTGATGTAGCAGGATGTCAATTCACAGTTTCACACTCGCACTTCTTAGCTCTAAAACGCCTCTGACACGCTTGTCAGTTGCAGCTGCTATTGGCTCATATATCTAGAGAAGAGGAAATCTCTGAAGCGTGTTTCATTACTCTTCAGAATCATTAAATTTTCAGTAGACTCGTTCCGATAGGGAACCAATCGAAATTGCAAAAGTTATTTTATCTTGATTAAGTTCGGCCTGTTTGGAAAGGGTATATTACTTTTTATTTAGAAAGTTGTGATTTTATGTGGACCTTTTATTTAGTTGTATTAAGCGTGTGAATTAAAATAAGTACGATGTTGCTTAAACATTATAATTATATTTGGAATTCTACAAGTTATTTGACCTTTTATGTGCTTAAGATCTACTCTTTGAATCGAAAAATAATCTTGTATACAGTTTTAGTAAAATATTGAAATGTCAGGTAACATTTAGTTTAAATTAAATAATTCCTTTATTAGCATGATACGTGTTGTTACAACTAAATAGGATAAATAAAATAGTCTTACAACACTACAAAGTATATTGACACTTATACTGTACTTACATAAAAGACGGTAAAATATACACAAAAGATGGTACAAGGCCATTAAAAAAGAGTGGAGGGTGGAGTGGGTGGAGGGCCCTGTACCAACCTTTGTGTATATTTTACCGTCTTGTATGTAAGTACAGTATACGTGTTAATATAATTTGTAGTGTTGTGAGACGTATTTTATTCATCCTTTTTAAATTAAACAAATATGAATATCCTTTATAAAATTAAAATATTCTATTACAATTTTAAAAGATGTTTATAAGGGCAAAAACTAATTGTTTACCAGCTGTCTTTGTTCTATGCAGGTTGCTGAAAAAGACTGATATTATCTATGAATTTTGTTTAAATAGAATAATGGTCAATGTGGTTTTAGCTCGCAATTTACCACCGATTAAATATTTGTATGAGACATAGTTCGGAAACGTCAAACGTTCATTGGAATTATTATTACGTTATTTTAAAAATAAATACATAAACCTTGTTTAATGGAAAAAAGAGAAACAATATTTCTTACTTTTGACAATGGATGAAAATCCCTTACTGAAACATAGACAATATTGCAAACAACCGAGAACTTTATTTAATTGATGCGCATTTTTAAGGGACTTTTTCGAAATAGGAGCTTCTGACGACCCAAAAATGATAATTCAAAGATTAATGTATTAAACCATTGAAATAATGTTAACCTTTAAAAGTTTGAGAGTTATCTATTGGGCTATTTTAATGTATACTAAAACATATAGTACATCAGAGATCAATGAGAGAGAAAAAAGAGGGAAACGAAAAGCGTTAAAAACAAATAAATAACAATTGTATAGGTGTAGGAAAAATCATTACTGTGTGTAGAAATAAAAAAATATGACATGAGACATCGTCAAGGGATGATAAATCTTCCATGTATAATACTTAGAGCTAATCGTTATATTATATATAGTCATATGAATTACGTATGCTATTTTGAACGTTTAAAATTATATAAATACCTCATGTCACAGACTGAAAGTGTTTTTTGTGGTGCACACTTATAATTAATTTGAACATGAGTTATCACTACACTCTGCAGCGTTCAGTTAATTATTGTAACATGCGCAATGCTGGTTATTGATGGAAACGTTAGTTAAGCAATTTAACACAATAACAAATGGTCAATTAAGTCAGAACACGCATTTGGTATATGACTGTAGTTTTACACAACTTTCACTACACGAGTAACTTACGCCACTGATAAAGTAGTTATTGTTCACTTAATTACAAGATTAAACGAGTTCGCACGCAGCACGCTGATGTGAGGGAAGTGAATTTCCACATAA
The DNA here is from genome assembly GCA_963675035.1 of Allygus modestus. NCBI lineage: Eukaryota > Metazoa > Arthropoda > Insecta > Hemiptera > Cicadellidae > Allygus > Allygus modestus. Next base: position 391,286,531 of record OY776112.1, on the reverse strand, counting down.
CAACTTTTAAAACTCAAAATCAGTGTAAAAACGTACATTTGTCCAATTTTGATTAAAATCGGAAAACATTGATTTTTTGGCTGTTCTGATACTCCTGGTTTCATTTACTTGCAAAGCTATGAATCCAATTTTACGCATTACAAGGTCAGGAGAAGGGTACAAACAGGCTTGAAAGTAGGCGTGAGGTTGCTGGTGATGATAAAAGTACTCTAACAAAGGAATAACAGGCTTTTCTAATGTAAAACCCCATAAGACAACGTACTGTGTATGGTCAATACACATTTTCTTTAATAACTCGGTAAATATATATGCTAGAATGACGAGAGAGGGCTTAAAAGTTTCGCTACACTAATTCCCACAGTTTTTCATTCGTTAATTTTACACCCGGGGCTTTTCTGACCCTTTTTGGGCCCAAAAACCAAAATTTCTAAATTTAAAATCCCCAAAAGAGGGGGTTAGAGTTTTCCGATTGTTTTGCCCAACGAACTTGTCCAACTGATTACAAAAAGGAATGTCCCTACCAAATTTGAAGTAAATCGGACAAAAAATGCGACCGCTAGAGTGCATACATATATATATATATATAATTTTGAGCGAACCCCCAAAACGTGTTCAGGGGGTCACATTAGGAACTTATATGGTGGTCCCGGGCTTAAGTTTCACCGTGCGGGTCATGCTAATAGTTCACTTTCCATAGGAAATTCACATTTTTTAGTTTTTTAGCTCTTTTTAATGGTAATAAGTAATATTTTTTTAACGTTTATGGTTTTTTATGAAAAATAAAAATAACTTAATTTCGTGTGTTTTAAGTCCTGTGATTTCTGAACCAGAATTTTTACAGGAATGCGGGTGGTGTGATTTTGTTGGAAACGTAAAGCTCTACAAACCACTAAAGTTTAATCCAAATCGTTAGAGCCTATTTAGAGAAATTCGGATTTTTCGTATTTTTTAGCGGTTTTTGGGGGATAATTACCCTTTAAAAAAATCCAAAAAATAGAAAACACCTGGAGATATCGTGGTTTAGTACCTAAATACCAAATTTCATAAAAATCCGCCAATTTTGTGGGCTCTAACTCTGTACACATCCAGACAGAAAGACAGAATTCACGTAACACTCACTTTTTTGGGTTCAGGGAACACCAAAAATAATATTTCCACCAACAACCCAAATTCGAAAATTTTGACAAAAACAATACTTTCTCCATATACTATGTATAAGGGGAGAAAGTAAATAAACAGTATCAGGAAACTGACACATACTTTCTCCCTTTTAGCCCAACTTCAATGAATAAATTACTTTTTATTTACTAAATATAGAATATAAACTTCAGATGAATGTACAGAAATTTGTCTAAAATAGTTGTTTTCAAAAATATCCACCCACATCCCTCTTTGGGAGGTACTACAGAATCCGTTGCTAAACACATGGTTTTGAGAGAGAAAATGCCCCCTTATCCCCCCCCCAGGGTTAAAACCAAGTTTACTTTACAAGAGTAAATGTTGAACATTAAGTTTAACAAACACGATATGAAAATTAAAACATATTTTGTATTGAACCTTCTACCTTACTTGTCTATGTTCGTGGATAGTAATATAAAGCTATTTCGTTATTGCAATTGATAAAGTATTGGTATTTAATTTAATAATAATTTTAATAAACTCTGTAATTTTATTACAGTCCCACTAGCTAACGGGTTGAATTGGAATGTTTGTGGCTAATGGGATAAGTTAATTGATTCTTCAATAAAGGTTATGGGAAAATCTATGTAGAAAAGTCCATAGTATATTTTTGCACTTTACTAATCCCTGCAATTCGCACTTTCATTAAGTTGGATTAAAGAATCATTACTTTGATTGGCATTTACACATAACTTGCTTTATTTAATATTAAAATTAGATTGTATTATATTGCAGTTCTAAAATATATATACTCAAACAACCTATGTTAAAGCCATTATATTAATCATGATTTGTATTCAAAATGAAACAAGTTGAAAATTTAAAACTCATTCAAAATCTGCGATCTAAAATTTATGGACACTTACTAATATTTACCCTCATACATAAGTCAACTTAGAGGGTGTTATAAAAAAACTGTTAATTTAGCAGAATGATTATATTTTGAGCCCCAAAGCTGAGTTTTCACTCCCAATAAATGGGAAAGTACCACCTTTTGATGAGTATGAAATTACCAAGTGAATTTTATATCTTTACCCAAAATGAGTTTAAAGACATCGGGTAGCACATCCTTTCAGGGCTGCTTGTAAGTATTCTTGGAGCCTTTGACTGAGGAGACGGATTTGGGTAGATAAAGAGATGTATTCTGGGGGTTGTTGATCATGCAATACTCATGTATTATTTATTACATAGATCGTTATTTATTAATGTCTTTAATATTGAGTTTAAATTAATAACTGATATGTGGCATGTGCATGATGGAAAATTGTACAAAATTCATAGATTCTCATAGTTTGTTTAATGTTATTAAACATGTAATGAATTTAACTCCCTAAATCATTTTGGCAGATAATGGTGTTATTATGAAATAAGCTTAAATGAATAATGCATTTTTCAATCATATGGTTTATGCCTGAAACCTGGGTATGTAGTTGAGATTTATATATAAAGGATGTGGGGGAAAAACTTGTATTGTTGAATTTTAAAACTGAAATGGGTGAACCATTATTCAGTTGAGTGACGTCTCCAATTTCACTCTTAAAATACTACCTAAAACGTATTTGGTGGCGGCTGAACTTCATAAACCACGACCATACCTAATACGTACGAAATTACTACATTTTTTTGGAAGGATAAAAAAGTCATCCTTCCATGCTGATTTTTGTCTGGTTTAAAGGATGAAAATAAAGCACCAAAACAATAAATGTTTTAGAGAATATCTAAAATAAAAGCATCGATTAAAGGTTGATTTGTACACTGATTTAAATACTTTTATTCTGTTAAAACACGATTCTACTAAACCTACTTTGAACGAACAACTTGGCCCGAAACTTTAGTTGGTCCAAATGATTTTACCAACAAAATTAGCAAAACTGTAACCTCGGACAAATTTTTGAATAAATAATATTAAAGGGAAATTTTTATTTGAAAACAAGTAACAACGAAGTGTTCAATTTGCTATTGGTAGATTTATAAGGAGATGGGATCCACTGGAGCTCTATTGAAATATGGATCAAACTTGGCCATTGTCCGGGAATTAATTTAAATCATAAATCCCAATACCTGTTATCTGCTCTATTGCGGTCTTATGTAGTAAATATTTAAAGCGTTTAATTGCTAATCAAACTTTAAATTCTGCTAAGACCGCGTTTTCCTTTTGCCAAAAAACAACAGCTTCCTTGCACAAATTACGTGTTAACACCTAAAGTCCCACCACTTAATACTATAAGAATCACCAATTATGCCATTTAATACAATTTATGCGTGTTGTTGGTTTATTGGAATGGTTGTGTGTTCCACTATAATAAAAATGTTCTATTCTTTATCAATCTCCAATTAAAAATTCGAAACTAAGCCTATATATGAAATATCTAGTTATGTAGAACAAGTAAATGCAGTATGAATTATATATTGATACAATAAACCCATGTTTTGCACCACCCAGCTTATAATCTTATTGACGTTTTCGTAGGGACATTAATGGCCTAACGTCCTAACGTCTTCGTTAGGGTCATGAACGTTATAAACAAATTTTAAAAATTTGTTTTAGTATACATTTATATTTTAGTCTCCTTAAAACTAGTTCTAATAGTCTTATTACACCAATATTTTTATCGTTCTGTTTTCCCTTTATTATAAAACCAAATAAAAAAGACCACTTGATTTTTAAAGTTCTAAAATTTAATAATTATTTTGTTCCAGTTTCTAAGAAATTACAACTAATAAATTTACGTAGATTTTTTTAAATACAGTTCCTCAAACCAGAATAAACTGTGGTCTACTAGAGGGTCATATTTATTTTAGATAGTTGGACTAACAGATAATGGGACCGTGGGTTTAGCTGAAAGTCATACGAACCCGGGACTTAACGAGACTTAACAAAAATAAGCAACGAATTCTCACCACTACACGAGAACCCTCACCACTATTACACTTCTGAGGCAAATTCTAGACGATTATTAAAATAGCACGATGCAGTGAAATACATATTTTCAAATAAACTTGGCACCACATAAACTAATGGCGAAAACCTGCCGCATGAAAATACATTATTAAGTGCCATAGTTACTTAACTTTTGTCATCATTGCGCCAAACTTTATACGTAAACGCCCTGATCGGAGTAGAAATAGATTAAGCTAACTTATAGACATAGACAAATTTTATTTACTTAAAATATGTCAAGGCTGAATGACTTATTTATGACTTATGTCATAAACTATATATCAAGTTATGACTTATGAACTCTTACTGACTACAATTTTAACTCAAGCTTTAATAATACATAAATATGTTAATTACAAATATATTGACTATTAAATCAAGCGTTTCCCAACTAATATTTTATTGGCAATATTATTTATAAGTCTCAATTAGTAACTTTACAGGGTTTAATTTCTATGAAATTTTAAATGAAACATAACACGTTTTAAATAATATTGTACTGATAAAAACCGTTTCTTAGCATCGGTCGATGTTTTTTAATACAAAATATATATAAAATACCCCCGTAGCAGCAAACCTGCATACTCAGCGAATTTCAAATGCACATTAATTTATCTTAATACCACATAAAGCCACATACCAAGTTTCATCAATATACATTCATAAATAAACGATTTATGACATTTTAATTATTCTACATAAGAATAACATGGCGGCTGAGTATGCAGGTTTGCTGAAATAAGGAACACTAAAAATGGGCTTTTATACAAATATCAATATTACTCAACTAGGTAAAGCCACATACCAAGTTCTATTAATTTATGTTCAAAATTAAAGGAGATAATACGTTAATTATTCCCCATAAGAATAACATGGGGCTGAGTATGCAGGTTTGCTGCTACGGGAACTATCGGGCAAAAAATGGGTTTTTGTGCAAATACCAATAGACCACAGTGAAATGAAGCAATATACCAAGTTTCGTCAGGATAAGTTGATAAATTAGCGAGATACACAATTTTTCTTATCCTCCATAAGAATAACATTGGACAACGTACTGTGTTTAGCACTTTCAATATCTCAGTATCCAATTGACGTAGAGCAATGATTAAAACATAAAATTGTGCGTCTTTTTAAGCTGATTCCAATGGAAAGAATAAAATTTTACTTTTTCAAACATTGTATGTAAAAAACTCAAAAAAAACCATTTTTGGTGTACAAAACCCCCCCAAAATACCCATTCGGATGGGTCGATCAGTCTGGTTTTCAAACTTAAAGTCATAAATGCTGCTTTACACGTTTGTACCAAATTTCATCAAAATCGGACCTTTTTTACGAGAGTTATCGCACCCACGGACACACATATATATATATATATATATATATATATATATATATATATATATATATATATATAAACAGTTTCGAACGAATGGTGTTTTTGGGGTCTGGGGACCTCAAAACGAAAAGTTATCATGGTCCCGGGCCTAGGTCTTACCATGCCGACTACGGTAATAGCTTCTTCCCTATAGGGGAAATTCGCTAAAAACAAAAAAAAATTGGAAATATGTGGGAGATGTAACTTTCTAGGTTTCGAAGACCGAGTATCATTATGTGCTCCATTAAAAAACGTTTACTGTCCCGCACAATTGTATCAATGTAACACGAGTGTAAATATTTAGAGAAAAATTGTTTGCTGATTTTATATTACATAAAAAAAATATTCTGTCAACGCTAAATTAAAAGTTTTTATTGTTTTATGTGCTGGGTTCGGTAAAATACCATCAGTAAACAAAATCAGCCTCGAGTGGTTATTGGGTCGTCTATCTTAGTGGTGCGGGGCGGCAGTGGCAGCCCACTGTCTGGTTGCAGTCAAGTTACACAGCTCTTGGTGGAGGCATACGAATAAATAACGGACTAGAGTAGGGGGCATTGGTTCCTTCAAAACCAGCAAAGGCGAGGGAGGAGGAATGAGGAATCCCCCCCCCCGACCTGCCCCATAGCCAAGCTCGCCCCCCCGACCTACCCCATAGCCAAGCTCGCCCCCCTGACCTACCCCATAGCCAAGCTTGCCCCCCCCCCGGTGACGTCAGCCCCCCCCGTCACGTGACCTGGCGGAAACCTAACATAGGCTGGCGATCGAGATGAGGAAGAGGTCGCCAGCCCTCTGTGCAATTCCTCACCCTTGTATTACCGGACTCAAACTGGCGATCGAGATGAGGAAGAGGTCGCCAGCCCTCTGTGCAATTCCTCACTCTTGTATTACCGGGCTCAAACTGGCAATCGACATGAGGAAGAGGTCGCCAGCCCTCTGTGCAATTCCTCACTCATGCATTACCGGGCTCAAACTGGCGATCGAGATGAGGAAGAGGTCGCCAGCCCTCTGTGCAATTCCTCACCCTTGTATTACCGGACTCAAACTGGCGATCGAGATGAGGAAGAGGTCGCCAGCCCTCTGTGCAATTCCTCACTCTTGTATTACCGGGCTCAAACTGGCAATCGACATGAGGAAGAGGTCGCCAGCCCTCTGTGCAATTCCTCACTCTTGCATTACCGGGCTCAAACTGGCGATCGAGATGAGGAAGAGGTCGCCAGCCCTCTGTGCAATTCCTCACCCTTGTATTACCGGACTCAAACTGGCGATCGAGATGAGGAAGAGGTCGCCAGCCCTCTGTGCAATTCCTCACTCTTGCATTACCGGGCTCAAACTGGCGATCGAGATGAGGAAGAGGTCGCCAGCCCTCTGTGCAATTCCTCACCCTTGTATTACCGGACTCAAACTGGCGATCGAGATGAGGAAGAGGTCGCCAGCCCTCTGTGCAATTCCTCACTCTTGCATTACCGGGCTCAAACTGGCGATCGAGATGAGGAAGAGGTCGCCAGCCCTCTGTGCAATTCCTCACCCTTCTTTACGATCAAGCGCCAGGCACGGTTTTATGTTAAACAAGAAACCGCCAGTACTAATGACCTGTTTTCGAGAGAGAGTAAACGGCTTTAGCCGAGTAAACAGATTCAAGTAGTAAACAAGGGGCTGCCAGCCTCTGTGCAGTTCCTCACCCTTGTACTACCGGGCTCGAACTGGCGATTGAGATGAGGAAGAGGTCGCCAGCCCTCTGTGCAATTCCTCACTCTTGCATTACCGGGCTCAAACTGGCGATCGAAATGAGGAAGAGGTTGCCAGCCCTCTGTGCAATTCCTCACTCTTGCATTACCGGGCTCAAACTGGCAATCGAGATGAGGAAGAGGTCGCCAGTTCCTCACCCCTCGTGCTTATCGGGCGAAGTGACTGGTGACTGGTACAGCCAAGCACGACCCCCAAGCAGAGGTGTCAACAACGGCGGGTGAAAGCGGCATTGGAAAGTGACAATACCCAGACTCCAGAGGTGTCAACAACCCTCCCGGGCGAAAGCGCACATTCGAGTCAGTCTTGACCAGAGCCGCTTCCATAATGAACGCCCTTACTGTGGAAGTCTTTGTCAACGTCCCCAACATCAGCCGGTACCTCCTGCTCGGACCGGAGTACCTTACTCCCACAAGGACTCGGGTCGAGGAGGCGATGAGGAGAGGCGTCCACGTCTTCCTCAGGCCGGGGCGGTGGGGTCCAGCCAGTCCCGTGATGGCCTCCCGTCGTTACGACCCGGGGGACCCGGCGCAGTGGGACGAGGTTCTGCAAGGGCTGCAGTTAACTCTGGACCAAGGCGGCATGGCGGTGCCGGACGTCCAGGAAAACTATAGAAGCCCTGGACAGTAACCGGTTAAACCCCAAACCGGTTACTGTTACCCCAACCCAAAGACCCAAGACCCTCTGTCCTACCACATAACCCTCTGTCCTACCCCAACCCATAACCCTATCCCATCCCCACCCCAATAAAACTAGCAAGGGTGGAGTGAGGAGCCCCCCGGCCGGCGGCACTTTCCGTGATGACCTTGAACATGAGGAAAAAACTTTCGAAAATTAATAACTAGCCTATTTACCCACCGATTCCCACGGGACTTTTTCCAGAGTGTAGGCCTACCCCGGAGGAAGCGAACGACGAAAGAACCCCATAGACCCGCCATCGAACAAGACCGCTATTAATTTATAACCGCGTTTTCCTTATGGAATCTCGGCTGTTTACCGCTCAACCGCGATGAGGTCATAGTTTTCCTGGAACCAGTAGTGATGACGTATTCCGAGAACTGTTTACCACTCGGACCTGTTCACTCATTAGCGAGCTTCTAGAAGCTTCTCCCGGATATGGAAAATCCCCAGCTTATTGCGCAATAGGCAATCTCCCGCGCTTCTAGAAGCTTCTAGAAGGTTCGCTGGAGTGCGCGCGTGACACAGGTATAAAACCGAGGCTCGGCCGCACGCACGCGACCTCAGTGTTGTTCGAGACGTCACCATGAACGGAAGCGGTACTGACGTAGTAAACGTGGACCAAACGATCCGCTCTTTCCTGGAGGAGCTGGACGCAATGGACGAGAACGCTAACATACCGTCAGTACAGCAACAGCAGGGATGCGCGTCAAAGAAGAAGCCCGATGGGTGGACTGTAAAGAGGAAGGAAGTGCCTATCGATTCCCCATCACTGTGCTGGTCTGCTGGTGGATGTCAGTATACTGTGAAGAACCCCAGCAACAGCGGTAACGTACTGTTGAAGATGAACGTTTTCCAAGGAGGTCGCTCGACTTGGACCTGCGGCCTGTATTTGGACGAGCGGCGGGACGACGAGATCTGCATGATTCTGACGGATCTGCTGACTAGGCTGCAGAACCTATGGTTGGTCAACAGCGAGACGGGAGAGCCTAGATTCAACGGAATCGTCAGGACCGTCAGTCCGCTGCCCGCCTGGAGGAAGATCGTGGATCGTTGCGTTTCCACCACCGCTGTCGCCATGCCTGAAAGGCGGAAAAAGACGAAAAAATAAATGAAATAAACGAAGTAATTCGATCCTTCCCTTTCCTACTTTTCCTTAATGTACACTATTGTAAAAAAAAAATTATAACTAACGTAATAATACGAATGAGCGTGTTCCTCGAGGTACAGTTCCAGCCTCACCACCCCTCCACTCCTCCTCCACTCCGCTGTCCCTCCACTCCTCCTCCACTCCGCTGTCCCTCCACTCCTCCTCCACTCCTCCACTCCTAGTAATTAAATCAACAGAGCACCAGTTGTCAAACACCCACGGGCTCATTCTTGTTCAGGAGTTTGAAGTTTGTGTTTGTGTAATAGTGTTGCTGTGTGACGTTCTGTCAGAGTGTTCACCCGACGTTTTGATCTAACCTATAAAATGAACCACTTAACCGCCTATGTGTTTAATGATCAGCCTTTGTCTGTACTGTTTGACAGCAGCGATAATCCATGGTTCAAAGCTAAGGATGTAGCTACAATATTGGGCTACGCTAACCCTAAAGAAGCAATCAGAGTACATGTTAGAGAAAAATATCGCAAAACAATTCCTGAAGTATGGGGGAGCGAAAATCTCCCCCCTAACCTATAATGAGAAACATTCAATCTTTCTTAACGAGCCGGGATTATATTCGTTACTTATGAAATCTAAAATGCACATTGCCGAGAAGTTTCAAGATTGGATCTTTGAAGAAGTTTTGCCATCCATTAGAAAAAATGGTCAGTACAGACTTATAAACGAGAACCAACGGCTGCTGCAATCACTTACAAAGTCGCTAACAAATAACCGAAAGCTAGATCAAACAAATTCCGAGTTTAAAACTACAAATGAAATATTGTGTATGGAAAACCAATCCATGAATCAAACGCTGATCGAACAGACACCTAAAGTGGCAGTGTTGCCTGAAGATGTAAATCTGAAGCATATATTTTGTGTGATGATTAGGGAAACCCTTCTAGAGCAGTACGGAGTTTGTGAATACAAGTGCATTCGAACACAGAAGAGGAATTTCAAACAAGCCTTGAAAAAAGCAAAGGAAGAAGGATTTACAATGTGCTACTGTAGAGAAAATGTCCCCAACGGCATAAACATAGTGAATAAGGCTAGAGAAGTTATGAAGAGTTACGGCATGAACATTGACTGCAGATACAACAACATCCTAACCTCGCACAATTTCATTAATATAGTTGAACATATCTTTGACAATGTATAGGTCTGCGCTTGTGGACACGTTCCAGAACCTTCGAAGCTAGTCAGGTAGTAACAGTCGATACGTGCTCCAAAGATGACCAGTGCGGATGACGCAAGAAAAGTAATCACCATATCAATGAACAAAATACGTTATAAACGTAACAACATCCAAGAAAGGCTCGCAATCAAGTTAGTGTTGGATAGAGCGAGAGATGTGTTTGAGAGAAAATATCATATGAAACAGCATACTTATGAAGAAAACAAAAATATTGAATATCATGTAAAAGAATATAACTATGAAGAAAACAAAACAGACTGTTAAATTTAACGAGGAGCTAAATACACAGTACACTTACGAGCCCTGTGAGGATGTACAACAATTAACGTGGACTCAAATCGCAATAGATGAAATGAGATTTCGCAGACCGTTGGAACTGATGTTGGGATGAAAAATCAAACATCTAACCTATTGTAACAACATGTGTCACAGCGAGTGCATACAGTTTACTTCAAGGGTGAGCAGACGCACCACCAGTCCGTAGTACGGTTGAAGTCACACGGTAAGGACGTGAACATGGACGCTTACGCTTCTGCGGACGACTATATCAAATCGTTTATTCAGGAGATTGAGGTTATGAGCAATAATGCTAGTGATCAGACATTGACATCACCTCAGACGTCATCTGTAAAACCGATCACTGCCTGCAAGAGACGAAGGAGGCCAACTCCCATCGAAGTGGAAACCAAGAAACCAGGATGGGTGCCAAAACCAACAGATCATTGTCCCGTAGTGTCATGGATGGAGGATGGGAATACTTTTGCTGTTCAAAACCCGGGAAACAAAGGACAAATTTTATTGAAAATGGAAATGTACGATGGTACAGATATGGTGTTCATGTGCGGTTTATTTTTGGACAAAGATGGTGAAATGCACCAAAGTGTTAAACAAGTAGTTGATAAAGTGGAAAACATGTGGATCGATAAATCAACAGGAGTATCGAAAATTACAGGCTTAACTCAAACTGTTACACAACGCAGTGCAGTTTCGCAACCAACGTCGAAGAAGCGAGCTGTGAGGAAGAAACAACGAGTGTCACCAGCAGTCAATTAGAGCATCCGCATTCCCAGACAGGAGGGCGACGCGTCGGTTTTTTTGTGTGTGAACACCTGCGCCCGGCCAACTACTACTAGAGGTGTCGAGCAGAAGCACTTTCATGCCAGAGATTCCGAGCTTGAATGGCACTGTAGCAACCGCGGACCTGAGAGCTACCCTCAACAACTGCAAGTCCGACTCTCCACTCTCACCAGGATAGCCGGTCTCCGAGAGGAATGCGGCTATCTCATCACTGCGATGGAGCGAGCCACCACCACACCCTTTGGCGAGACGATCATCGTGATCCTGGAGGGGCAGGTCGAGGACAACTTCTTTCTACGAGTCTACCTGCCTATGCGCTTCAACGAGGTCCTGAGCAACACCGACATCGAGCGCTACAACGGCCGGTTTGGAGAACGCCTTCGCTTGGTGAAGCGCAGCCCTAGGGGTTCCAATATCAGATTCACACCTTTGGAGTTTATGTAAAGCAAGACTTGAAGATTATGTAAATACCTTTGTAAATTAGTTTTCGTAGTCAATACTTATAGTCACGTTCAGAACATAACCACTGTGTTATTTATTTCACGTAACCCCAACAATGTCCTTTAGTAGTAAGTTTAAGAGCGTGAGTATGGTAACTGTGAGGTGTTTAGCTCATAAGCGTCATCATCAGAATCATCGATATTTGTACATAGATGTAACCAACAGCGTAATGCGATACAATTGGTTAGAGCGCATCGTGTGTGAGCTGTCTTGTGATGGCGACATCGCACTGTGTTTGTTAATAGTAGACTGTTGATTGACGATAGTGATCCGCAACCAATATCGCTGATATCAATGACATTAGTAGTACAGTGATCCGTGATGAAATTGCATCGTACAAACTCTATTTTCTCAGTACCTTTGACATAGACAATCGGTCGTTTGACGATACATGCACGTAACTTTTCCTCTAGCTCATGATACCAGATATCACCTTGAGCCCATTCCAATCCGTGACAGTGTTTTGTGAACCAATAGCGTTCACGTAGTTTCTCTTGTGGAGCCTTTATCGTATTTTAGTTCGTTAACAAAATAACTTGTACATTAACACGACGATCACTTTTCTTGCTTAAGTCACGATGTGCATTATGGCGTATGGGACGATTGGTAATAACAGCGTTTAAAGTAAACTGTGCACATTCGTTGTGATACGTCTTGTCACAGCAGGTTAGATTTCACATTCTCACATTCAACATCAATTAAAATTGTAGACGTAATCTCATTTCATCTGTTGTGATTTAAGTACACGTAACCCGTTGTACATCCTCGAGTGGCTCGTAAGTGTAACGAGTATTTAGTATGACAATAAACTTCTCGAATGTTAATAAGTTAAATCGTAGCTTGTTCATTGACGCATCGATCCCTATTCTTGTTTCAGTCTCAATATGCATTATGGCGTACGTGCCAGATGGTACTAACAACGCTTGAAATAAACTGCACACATGTGTTGTGATACATCTAAACACAACAAGTTAGATGCATCATTCTAACATTCAGCATCAATTGAAATGTTATGCGTGGTATCATTTCATCTGTTGTAATTTGAGGGAATAACTCGACTACGAACCTTTATCCTATGTTAGTTCGTTAACAACTTAACTTGTACATTGACGCATCGATCACTTTTCATGCTTAAGTCATAATGTGCATTATGATGTATGTGACGACTGGTAATAGCAATGCTTGAAGTAAACTGAGCACATGTGTTGCGATACGTCTTATCACAGCAGGTTATATTGCTCATTTCCCCATTCAACATCAATTACAATTGTATGCGTAATCTCATTTCATCGGTTGTAATTCAAGTCCGCGTTAACTGTTGTACATCCTCACGCGGTTCGTAAGTGTAACGAGTATTTAGTATGACAATAAACTTCTCGAATGTTAATAAGTTAAATCGTAGCTTGTTCATTGACGCATCGATCCCTATTCTTGTTTCAGTCTCAATATGCATTATGGCGTACGTGCCAGATGGTACTAACAACGCTTGAAATAAACTGCACACATGTGTTGTGATACATCTAAACACAACAAGTTAGATGCATCATTCTAACATTCAGCATCAATTGAAATGTTATGCGTGGTATCATTTCATCTGGTGTAATTTGAGGGAATAACTCGACTACGAACCTTTATCGTATGTTAGTTCGTTAACAACGTAACTTGTACGTTGACGCATCGATCACTTTTCATGCTTAAGTCACAATGTGCATTATGATGTATGTGACGACTGGTAATAGCAATGCTTGAAGTAAACTGAGCACATGTGTTGCGATACGTCTTATCACAGCAGGTTATATTGCTCATTTCCCCATTCAACATCAATTACAATTGTATGCGTAATCTCATTTCATCGGTTGTAATTCAAGTCCGCGTTAACTGTTGTACATCCTCACGTGGTTCGTGAGTGTAACGAGTATTTAGTATGACAATAAACTTCTCGAATGTTAATAAGTTAAATCGTAGCTTGTTCATTGACGCATCGATCCCTATTCTTGTTTCAGTCTCAATATGCATTATGGCGTACGTGCCAGATGGTACTAACAACGCTTGAAATAAACTGCACACATGTGTTGTGATACATCTAAACACAACAAGTTAGATGCATCATTCTAACATTCAGCATCAATTGAAATGTTATGCGTGGTATCATTTCATCTGTTGTAATTTGAGGGAATAACTCGACTATGAACCTTTATCCTATGTTAGTTCGTTAACAACTTAACTTGTACATTGACGCATCGATCACTTTTCATGCTTAAGTCATAATGTGCATTATGATGTATGTGACGACTGGTAATAGCAATGCTTGAAGTAAACTGAGCACATGTGTTGCGATACGTCTTATCACAGCAGGTTATATTGCTCATTTCCCCATTCAACATCAATTACAATGTTATGCGTAATCTCATTTCATCGGTTGTAATTCAAGTCCGTGTTAACTGTTGTACATCCTCACGCGGTTCGTAAGTGTACCGAGTATTTAGTTTTACATTAAACTTCTCGTATGACAATCCCAAGTAATCGGTGTTTGAAGAAGTTTGCCTTTCCCTCAAGAATTGTCACTAGCATTATAACGTGGTTGTGTTAAGTTATGATAGGTATAGTTAGGTTTATTAAGACTGTTTCCAGTTAGAAAGGGGAAACATGGAGGGACTTATCTCATCGTTAGGTTATGATATCCAGTGTAAAGTTAGGTCCCTGCATAGAAATAGGAAACGTAGGCAGTTGTATCTCATCCTTAGGTTATGTTATGCTCTGTTAAGTTAGGTAGTTGTGTTAAGTTATGATAGGTATAGTTAGGTTTATTAAGACTGTTTCCAGTTAGAAAGGGGATACATGGAGGGACTTATCTCATCGTTAGGTTATGATATCCAGTGTAAAGTTAGGTCCCTGCATAGAAATAGGAAACGTAGGCAGTTGTATCTCATCCTTAGTTTATGTTATGCTCTGTTAAGTTAGGTTTGTGCTTATAGATAGGAAATATTGCCAGTAGTATCTCGTCGTTAGGTTAAGTCATGCTCTGTTAAGTTAGGTTTGTTGTTGATTATAAAAAAAATCTGTACCTTAATGTCGGCGCGCGCAATTTAAAAAGGGTATAATCATAATGCACGCGCCGACATTAAGGTACAGATTTTTTTTATAATCAACAACAAACCTAACTTAACAGAGCATGACTTAACCTAACGACGAGATACTACTGGCAATATTTCCTATCTATAAGCACAAACCTAACTTAACAGAGCATAACATAAACTAAGGATGAGATACAACTGCCTACGTTTCCTATTTCTATGCAGGGACCTAACTTTACACTGGATATCATAACCTAACGATGAGATAAGTCCCTCCATGTTTCCCCTTTCTAACTGGAAACAGTCTTAATAAACCTAACTATACCTATCGTAACTTATTACAACTACCTAACTTAACAGAGCATAACATAACCTAAGGATGAGATACAACTGCCTACGTTTCCTATTTCTATTCAGGGACCTAACTTTACACTGGATATCATAACCTAACGATGAGATAAGTCCCTCCATGTTTCCCCTTTCTAACTGGAAACAGTCTTAATAAACCTAACTATACCTATCATAACTTAACACAACCACGTTATAATGCTAGTGACAATTCTTGAGGGAAAGGCAAACTTCTTCAAACACCGATTACTTGGGATTTTCATACGAGAAGTTTAATGTAAAACTAAATACTCGGTACACTTACGAACCGCGTGATGATGTACAACAGTTAACGCGGACTTGAATTACAACCGATGAAATGAGATTACGCATACAATTGTAATTGATGTTGAATGGGGAAATGAGCAATATAACCTGCTGTGATAAGACGTATCGCAACACATGTGCTCAGTTTACTTCAAGCATTGCTATTACCAGTCGTCACATACATCATAATGCACATTGTGACTTAAGCATGAAAAGTGATCGATGCGTCAATGTACAAGTTACGTTGTTAACGAAGTAACATAGGATAAAGGTTCGTAGTCGAGTTATTCCCTCAAATTACACCAGATGAAATGATACCACGCATAACATTTCAATTGATGCTGAATGTTAGAATGATGCATCTAACTTGTTGTGTTTAGATGTATCACAACACATGTGTGCAGTTTATTTCAAGCGTTGTTAGTACCATCTGGCACGTACGCCATAATGCATATTGAGACTGAAACAAGAATAGGGATCGATGCGTCAATGAACAAGCTACGATTTAACTTATTAACATTCGAGAAGTTTATTGTCATACTAAATACTCGTTACACTTACGAACCGCGTGAGGATGTACAACAGTTAACGCGGACTTGAATTACAACCGATGAAATGAGATTACGCATACAATTGTAATTGATGTTGAATGGGGAAATGAGCAATATAACCTGCTGTGATAAGACGTATCGCAACACATGTGCTCAGTTTACTTCAAGCATTGCTATTACCAGTCGTCACATACATCATAATGCACATTGTGACTTAAGCATGAAAAGTGATCGATGCGTCAATGTACAAGTTACGTTGTTAACGAACTAACATACGATAAAGGTTCGTAGTCGAGTTATTCCCTCAAATTACACCAGATGAAATGATACCACGCATAACATTTCAATTGATGCTGAATGTTAGAATGATGCATCTAACTTGTTGTGTTTAGATGTATCACAACACATGTGTGCAGTTTATTTCAAGCGTTGTTAGTACCATCTGGCACGTACGCCATAATGCATATTGAGACTGAAACAAGAATAGGGATCGATGCGTCAATGAACAAGCTACGATTTAACTTACTAACATTCGAGAAGTTTATTGTCATACTAAATACTCGTTACACTTACGAGCCGCGTGAGGATGTACAACGGTTTACGTGTACTTAAATCACAACAGATGAAATGAGATTACGTCTACAATTTTAATTGATGTTGAATGTGAGAATGTGAAATCTAACCTGCTGTGACAAGACGTATCACAACGAATGTGCACAGTTTACTTTAAACGCTGTTATTACCAATCGTCCCGTACGCCATAATGCACTTTTTTTTTAAGCAAGAAAAGTGATCGTCGTGTTAATGTACAAGTTATTTTGTTAACGAACTAACATACGATAAAGGCTCCACAAGAGAAACTACGTGAAAGCTATTGGTTCAAAAAACACTGTCACGGATTGGAATGGGCTCAAGGTGATATCTGGTATCATGAGCTAGAGGAAAAGTTACGTGCATGTATCGTCAAACGACCGATTGTCTATGTCAAAGGTACTGAGAAAATAGAGTTTGTACGATGCAATTTCATCACGGATCACTGTACTACTAATGTCATTGATATCAGCGATATTGGTTGCGGATCACTATCGTCAATCAACAGTCTACTATTAACAAACGCAGTGCGATGTCGCCATCACAAGACAGCTCACACACGATGCGCTCTAACCAATTGTATCGCATTACGCGGTTGGTTACATCTATGTACAAATATCGATGATTCTGATGATGACGCTTATGAGGTAAACACCTCACAGTTACCATACTCACGCTCTTAAACTTACTACTAAAGGACATTTTTGGGGTTACGTGAAATAAATAACACAGTGGTTATGTTCTGAACGTGACTATAAGTATTGACTACGAAAACTAATTTACAAGGTATTTACATAATCTTCAAGTCTTGCTTTACATAAACTCCAAAGGTGTGAATCTGATATTGGAACCCCTCGGGCTGCGCTTCACCAAGCGAAGGCGTTCTCCAAACCCACCGTTGTAGCGCTCGATGTCGGTGTTGCTCAGGACCTCGTTGAAGCGCATAGGCAGGTAGACTCGTAGAAAGAAGTTGTCCCTGACCTGCCCCTCCAGGATCACGATGATCGTCTCGCCAAATGGTGTGGTGGTGGCTCGCTCCATCGCAGTGATGAGATAGCCGCATTCCTCTCGGAGATCGGCTATCCTGGTGTAGAGCGGAGAGTCGGACTTGCAGTTGTTGAGGGTAGCTCTCAGGTCCGCGGTTGCTACAGTGCCATTCAAGCTCGGAATCTCTGGCATGAAAGTGCTTCTGCTCGACACCTCTAGTAGTAGTTGGCCGGGCGCAGGTGTTCACACACAAAAAAACCGACGCGTTGCCCTCCTGTCTGGGAATGCGGATGCTCTAATTGACTGCTGGCGACACACGTTGTTTCTTCCTCACAGCTCGCTTCTTCGACGGTGGTTGCGAAACTGCACTGCGTTGTGTAACAGTTTGAGTTAAGCCTGTAATTTTCGATACTCCTGTTGATTTATCGATCCACATGTTTTCCACTTTATCAACTACTTGTTTAACACTTTGGTGCATTTCACCATCTTTGTCCAAAAATAAACCGCACATGAACACCATATCTGTACCATCGTACATTTCCATTTTCAATAAAATTTGTCCTTTGTTTCCCGGGTTTTGAACAGCAAAAGTATTCCCATCCTCCATCCATGACACTACGGGACAATGATCTGTTGGTTTTGGCACCCATCCTGGTTTCTTGGTTTCCACTTCGATGGGAGTTGGCCTCCTTCGTCTCTTGCAGGCAGTGATCGGTTTTACAGATGACGTCTGAGGTGATGTCAATGTCTGATCACTAGCATTATTGCTCATAACCTCAATCTCCTGAATAAACGATTTGATATAGTCGTCCGCAGAAGCGTAAGCGTCCATGTTCACGTCCTTACCGTGTGACTTCAACCGTACTACGGACTGGTGGTGCGTCTGCTCACCCTTGAAGTAAACTGTATGCACTCGCTGTGACACATGTTGTTACAATAGGTTAGATGTTTGATTTTTCATCCCAACATCAGTTCCAACGGTCTGCGGAATCTCATTTCATCTATTGCGATTTGAGTCCACGTTAATTGTTGTACATCCTCACAGGGCTCGTAAGTGTACTGTGTATTTAGCTCCTCGTTAAATTTAACAGTCTGTTTTGTTTTCTTCATAGTTATATTCTTTTACATGATATTCAATATTTTTGTTTTCTTCATAAGTATGCTGTTTCATATGATATTTTCTCTCAAACACATCTCTCGCTCTATCCAACACTAACTTGATTGCGAGCCTTTCTTGGATGTTGTTACGTTTATAACGTATTTTGTTCATTGACATGGTGATTACTTTTCTTGCGTCATCCGCACTGGTCATCTTTGGAGCACGTATCGACTGTTACTACCTGACTAGCTTCGAAGGTTCTGGAACGTGTCCACAAGCGCAGACCTATACATTGTCAAAGATATGTTCAATTATATTAATGAAATTGTGCGAGGTTAGGATGTTGTTGTATCTGCAGTCAATGTGCATGCCGTAACTCTTCATAACTTCTTTAGCCTTATTCACTATGTTTATGCCGTTGGGGACATTTTCTCTACAGTAGCACATTGTAAATCCTTCTTCCTTTGCTTTTTTCAAGGCTTGTTTGAAATTCCTCTTCTGTGTTCGAATGCAATTGTATTCACAAACTCCGTACTGCTCTAGAAGGGTTTCCCTAATCATCACACAAAATATATGCTTCAGATTTACATCTTCAGGCAACACTGCCACTTTAGGTGTCTGTTCGATCAGCGTTTGATTCATGGATTGGTTTTCCATACACAATATATCATTTGTAGTTTTAAACTCGGAATTTGTTTGATCTAGCTTTCGGTTATTTGTTAGCGACTTTGTAAGTGATTGCAGCAGCCGTTGGTTCTCGTTTATAAGTCTGTACTGACCATTTTTTCTAATGGATGGCAAAACTTCTTCAAAGATCCAATCTTGAAACTTCTCGGCAATGTGCATTTTAGATTTCATAAGTAACGAATATAATCCCGGCTCGTTAAGAAAGATTGAATGTTTCTCATTATAGGTTAGGGGGGAGATTTTCGCTCCCCCATACTTCAGGAATTGTTTTGCGATATTTTTCTCTAACATGTACTCTGATTGCTTCTTTAGGGTTAGCGTAGCCCAATATTGTAGCTACATCCTTAGCTTTGAACCATGGATTATCGCTGCTGTCAAACAGTACAGACAAAGGCTGATCATTAAACACATAGGCGGTTAAGTGGTTCATTTTATAGGTTAGATCAAAACGTCGGGTGAACACTCTGACAGAACGTCACACAGCAACACTATTACACAAACACACACTTCAAACTCCTGAACAAGAATGAGCCCGTGGGTGTTTGACAACTGGTGCTCTGTTGATTTAATTACTAGGAGTGGAGGAGTGGAGGAGGAGTGGAGGGACAGCGGAGTGGAGGAGGAGTGGAGGGACAGCGGAGTGGAGGAGGAGTGGAGGGGTGGTGAGGCTGGAAATGTACCTCGAGGAACACGCTCATTCGTATTATTACGTTAGTTATAATTTTTTTTTACAATAGTGTACATTAAGGAAAAGTAGGAAAGGGAAGGATCGAATTACTTCGTTTATTTCATTTATTTTTTCGTCTTTTTCCGCTTTTCAGGGATGGCGACAGCGGTGGTGGAAACGCAACGATCCACGATCTTCCTCCAGGCGGGCAGCGGACTGACGGTCCTGACGATTCCGTTGAATCTAGGCTCTCCCGTCTCGCTGTTGACCAACCATAGGTTCTGCAGCCTAGTCAGCAGATCCGTCAGAATCATGCAGATCTCGTCGTCCCGCCGCTCGTCCAAATACAGGCCGCAGGTCCAAGTCGAGCGACCTCCTTGGAAAACGTTCATATTCAACAGTACGTTACCGCTGTTGCTGGGGTTCTTCACAGTATACTAACATCCACCAGCAGACCAGCACAGTGATGGGGAATCGATAGGCACTTCCTTCCTCTTTACAGTCCACCCATCGGGCTTCTTCTTTGACGCGCATCCCTGCTGTTGCTGTACTGACGGTATGTTAGCGTTCTCGTCCATTGCGTCCAGCTCCTCTAGGAAAGAGCGGATCATTTGATCCACGTTTACTACGTCAGTACCACTTCCGTTCATGGTGACGTCTCGAACAACACTGAGGTCGCGTGCGTGCGGCCGAGCCTCGGTTTTATACCTGTGTCACGCGCGCACTCCAGCGAACCTTCTAGAAGCTTCTAGAAGCGCGGGAGATTGCCTATTGCGCAATAAGCTGGGGATTTTCCATATCCGGGAGAAGCTTCTAGAAGCTCGCTAATGAGTGAACAGGTCCGAGTGGTAAACAGTTCTCGGAATACGTCATCACTACTGGTTCCAGGAAAACTATGACGTCATCGCGGTTGTGCGGTAAACAGCCGAGATCCCATAAGGAAAACGCGGTTATAAATTAATAGCGGTCTTGTTCGATGGCGGGTCTATGGGGTTCTTTCGTCGTTCGCTTCCTCCGGGGTAGGCCTACACTCTGGAAAAAGTCCCGTGGGAATTGGTGGGTAAATAGGCTAGTTATTAATTTTCGAAAGTTTTTTCCTCATGTTCAAGGTCATCACGGAAAGTGCCGCCGGCCGGGGGGCTCCTCACTCCACCCTTGCTAGTTTTATTGGGGTGGGGATGGGATAGGGTTATGGGTTGGGGTAGGACAGAGGGTTATGTGGTAGGACAGAGGGTTATGTGGTAGGACAGAGGGTCTTGGGTCTTTGGGTTGGGGTAACAGTGTCCGGTTTGGGGTTTAACCGGTTACTGTCCAGGCCTTCTATAGTTTTCCTGGACGTCCGGCACCGCCATGCCGCCTTGGTCCAGAGTTAACTGCAGCCCTTGCAGAACCTCGTCCCACTGCGCCGGGTCCCCCGGGTCGTAACGACGGGAGGCCATCACGGGACTGGCTGGACTCCACCGCCCCGGCCTGAGGAAGACGTGGACGCCTCTCCTTCTTCGCCTCCTCGACCCGAGTTCTTGTGGGAGTAAGGTACTCCGGTCCGAGCAGGAGGTACCGGCTGATGTTGGGGACGTTGACAAAGACTTCCACAGTAAGGGCGTTCATTATGGAAGCGGCTCTGGTCAAGACTGACTCGAATGTGCGCTTTCGCCCGGGAGGGTTGTTGACACCTCTGGAGTCTGGGTATTGTCACTTTCCAATGCCGCTTTCACCCGCCGTTGTTGACACCTCTGCTTGGGGGTCGTACTTGGCTGTACCAGTCACCAGTCACTTCGCCCGATAAGCACGAGGGGTGAGGAGCTGGCGACCTCTTCCTCATCTCGATCGCCAGTTTGAGCCCGGTAATGCAAGAGTGAGGAATTGCACAGAGGGCTGGTGACCTCTTCCTCATCTCAATCGCCAGTTCGAGCCCGGTAGTACAAGGGTGAGGAACTGCACAGAGGCTGGCAGCCCCTTGTTTACTACTTGAATCTGTTTACTCGGCTAAAGCCGTTTACTCTCTCTCGAAAACAGGTCATTAGTACTGGCGGTTTCTTGTTTAACATAAAAACCGTGCCTGGCGCTTGATCGTAAAGAAGGGTGAGGAATTGCACAGAGGGCTGGCGACCTCTTCCTCATCTCGATCGCCAGTTTGAGCCCGGTAATGCAAGAGTGAGGAATAGCACAGAGGGCTGGCGACCTCTTCCTCATGTCGATTGCCAGTTTGAGCCCGGTAATACAAGAGTGAGGAATTGCACAGAGGGCTGGCGACCTCTTCCTCATATTGATCGCCAGTTTGAGTCCGGTAATACAAGGGTGAGGAATTGCACAGAGGGCTGGCGACCTCTTCCTCATCTCGATCGCCAGTTTGAGCCCGGTAATGCAAGAGTGAGGAATTGCACAGAGGGCTGGCGACCTCTTCCTCATGGCGATTGCCAGTTTGAGCCCGGTAATACAAGAATGAGGAATTGCACAGAGGGCTGGCGACCTCTTCCTCATCTCGATCGCCAGTTTGAGCCCGGTAATGCAAGAGTGAGGAATTGCACAGAGGGCTGGGGACCTCTTCCTCATGTCGATTGCCAGTTTGAGCCCGGTAATACAAGAGTGAGGAATTGCACAGAGGGCTGGCGACCTCTTCCTCATCTCGATCGCCAGTTTGAGTCCGGTAATACAAGGGTGAGGAATCGCAAAGAGGGCTGGCGACCTCTTCCTCATCTCGATCGCCAGTTTGAGCCCGGTAATGCAAGAGTGAGGAATTGCACAGAGGGCTGGCGACCTCTTCCTCATGTCGATTGCCAGTTTGAGCCCGGTAATACAAGTATGAGGAATTGCACAGAGGGATGGCGACCTCTTCCTCATCTCGATCGCCAGTTTGAGCCCGGTAATGCAAGAGTGAGGAATTGCACAGAGGGCTGGCGACCTCTTCCTCATGTCGATTGCCAGTTTGAGCCCGGTAATACAAGTATGAGGAATTGCACAGAGGGCTGGCGACCTCTTCCTCATCTCGATCGCCAGTTTGAGCCCGGTAATGCAAGAGTGAGGAATTGCACAGAGGGCTGGCGACCTCTTCCTCATGTCGATTGCCAGTTTGAGCCCGGTAATACAAGAGTGAGGAATTGCACAGAGGGCTGGCGACCTCTTCCTCATCTCGATCGCCAGTTTGAGTCCGGTAATACAAGGGTGAGGAATCGCACAGAGGGCTGGCGACCTCTTCCTCATCTCGATCGCCAGTTTGAGCCTGGTAATGCAAGAGTGAGGAATTGCACAGAGGGCTGGCGACCTCTTCCTCATGTCGATTGCCAGTTTGAGCCCGGTAATACAAGAGTGAGGAATTGCACAGAGGGCTGGCGACCTCTTCCTCATCTCGATCGCCAGTTTGAGTCCGGTAATACAAGGGTGAGGAATTGCACAGAGGGCTGGCGACCTCTTCCTCATCTCGATCGCCAGCCTATGTTAGGTTTCCGCCAGGTCACGTGACGGGGGGGGGGCTGACGTCACCGGGGGGGGTGCTTGGCTATGGGGTAGGTCGGGGGGGCGAGCTTGGCTATGGGGCAGGTCGGGGGGGCGAGCTTGGCTATGGGGCAGGTCGGGGGGGTGATTCCTCATTCCTCCTCCCTCGCCTTTGCTGGTTTTGAAGGAACCAATGCCCCCTACTGACAGGTTAAATCTTTTCACGAGTTTTGCTGATTGCCTTACGTTTATTGCAGAAATTTAATAACCCCCCAAAAAAACTATATTGTTTTTAACGTACATTGTAGTCAATACATATGGTATAAATGTTTAAAAGCAGACATGTTTTATTGCAATTAAGAACGTATAATCCATCAGCCTTAGCAAACTAGGATGGACAGATAAATGAACAATTCAGTCTATTCAGTCACATGAACATTGATATATAATTATCATTTCACTTTATGAGGAGAAGATCTTAAACTATATTTAAGCATAGAGTAATTAGTCTACTCAAAAATCAAAATTCTCCGCTGAGTTACGCAACCCATTATATCAAGAGTGAGTTACGGTAAGAGGAGGAGCACAAAAGTACACAAGCAAGTTCGCACGTATACACGTGTGCAGTTAAGCACGTAAGCTCATGTGTAGATATGTAGGTAAGCACATAAGCACGTATACAGGTAAGCAGGTGAGCATGTATGCACTTATACTTGTATGCAGGTAATTACGTAAGAAAATATGCAGGTATACAGGTAAGCACATAAGCACGTATGTAGGTATGCTCGTATGCAGGCAAGTACAGAACCATCGCCCCGCACCCGCACCCAGGCGAACTATCCACTGGAACACGTGCTTCCATGGAGACGGGGCGAGGGGCGACTCACAGCCCTACCTTACGTCAAGGAAGGCCGAGGAGGAAAGGTTCAAGAAAAAAAACCTCACTGCTGAGAAGCACCAAACTGTAATTCAATCAACACAATAGACATATAAATGCTCCAACATCATTTCTAAAACTGCATTAGTGGTTACACCCCACCTTTCCTCTAGTTTACAAATTTTAGATTACAGTGCACCAATTCTAATAAAAGATTAAATGAATTTTCAAAATAGGAAAATTACTAAAATGTCAGAAGATTATAAATTCATCCAAAAGTTTAATAGTTGAAAAAACTAACTACATGTGGCGTTTTTCAATATAAATTACCAATTAAATAAATAAATAACAAAATACAACCATGAAATACAGTTGATATTACAATAGACAACGATAATAAAGTGACATTTAGCTTGGATACATTTTGTTTTTGATAGGGGCCTCCAAATAAATAACGAAGAAAACTCTGTGATTAAAATTAAATAACGGATATATAAACTTTATAAACTCAACAAGTCATAGAGTCCATACATCTTCTGTTCATCACATTTAATTAATAATAAAAACAATCAATAAACATCTAAATCGTTTCAACTTGCGGCTGGGGGCATTTCTGGGCGGGTCAGTGAAAGATGGCGACCACCGGAGGGCGATGTGGCGGGCTGGAGAGGTGCCAGGTCCAAATAGGCAGCCATGGGGGACCAACCCCTGGATGTCCTCTCTGCCGAGACCACGATGGAGAAGGTGGCTCTGCTTGGGACCCCATTTGACCTTTAAGGATCGTTTAGCTTCCCATAATCACAGAATCAACATACAAAAGGAACAATCAACACAAACACAGAAATTAAAAAAATCAACAAGGAAGATTGCGTTACAAAATTTGCAGTATGACAATCGCGGCCCTTATGCTCACACTACCACATTTCGAGCCAAACCCAAACAGTGAGCCACAACCGGGACGCCCAAGACAAGTGAAACGTGTTTTCACCGTTCTCGTATGGTGTCAGAACCAAGCATACACAAAATACTAAACACTACTATACGAAATTCAACAAAATGAGTCGGGACTTCGCGCGGTGAGACTATGTAACGGCTCAGCACGTAAGCAAGTAAGCAAATGTACAGGTATATAGGTAAGCACGTATGCACGTAAGCAAATGTGTAAGTATATAGGTAAGCACGTATGCACTTAAGAAAATGCGCAGGTGTATAGGTAAGCACGTATGCACGTAAGCACGTGTGCAGGTATATAGGTAAGCACATAAGCACGTATGTAGTTAGGTAAACTCGTGAGCCCGTGTTCAGGTGGTGGTGAGCGACTGACGGTTGTTGGAGACCGGTCCTAACCAAGGGGTGATCCTCTTATCATCAATACACATTTCCCATTGCAATATGGGCATATGAGCATAATGACTTAAACTGCTGCAAAAATAATTACTGACAGATATGGTTCCTTTCAATCATTTTACTTTGACTTATTATTTCTTATGGTTATTGTTTTTTAATTAGAAAATTGAAAATAAACAAGTATATACGTATTTTAGACGAATTAATATTTATAGAATAGTTTAGGATTTCTTATATTTTTTTGTACACACACACACAATCAACTGTGTTAATTAATTTAAGAATATTTTTATATTTTTCATGGTTTTCTTTTGTATCTTAAAGAGATTTTTTTTTAATTTGGCACAGTATACCAACCTTATGGCCTGTGCGACAACTAATTTACATTATTTTAAGTTACTCATACAAAAACTTGAATCAAACGAAACCATTTATCACAAGTCCTGACAGTGTTCAAAGACTCAAGGTGAACCTCTGCCTTCAGAAATACTCACAGAACTACATTAACTTTACAAAAATACTTTAAAAACGCTCATTGTAAATGTCTAAATTTTTCCATATATATTTTGAACACCCCTTAAAATAACAGGTCAGAGTTGAGACTAAGCGACCAACTAGCCGAACGCTTCAACATTTGACTTGTTGTGCCAAAGGCTACGTTTGCCTTAGCCAGGTGAGTGTTTGTTGGCCTTACTCTTAGCGTAATTGCAGCTCCTATGCCTGGGACTGAAACATCCCTTAAGTTCAATGCTCGTTACGTTGAAGCATCTCTGAACTTTGTTTAACTGAGTAAGTTTAAATACTTCTCATGTAAATGAAGATGAGTATAATTATAACCTATTATAATATTAACAATTTTGTAAATACATTTTATTATTGTTTTAAAATATGAAGTAGGATAATTTGATTAAACTATCGTCGGCAAGGTTATAAGCATTTGAATTCACTATACCGCAAATACATGGATGATTTTAATTTACTATTTAACATTACATATTTCAATGTTACATAATTAAAATAAATTTGTACACATGTGTAAATCAATGTACTCGTACAATTGTCCTAGTGAGTGTTTAAAGGACATACTATGCGACTTAAAGTACCTTCAAAATTCGAGTAAACTGCTTGAAAAATATATTGAACCAAGAGATTCAAGAAAAGTAGTATAAAAAATGCTTATACAAACAAGGAATGAGAACAAATCTCCCCCTTAAGATAAGCATGTGGCCGTAAAGAGGCACATTTGTTTATATTACATGTGTTTCCTGCGTCTGCTTTCTTAAAATTGTATGAGTACACTTGTCTATAGAAAGGAAAAAATATAGAAAATACCTTTTCTGTCTAATATTATTTAATGATGTTCTACATATAGTAACGAAACAGTAATGAAACGGGAATTTCTTTTTAAGTGATACATTGAATACATATTTGTTCTTGGACTTCTTAAAATATTCGTCGTCAAGGTTTGGTATTGCTGTGGATGTTGAATTCTAGAATAAAATATGAACATGATGATATATCTTTTCAGGCTTTGTTACAATTATAACGGACTTCATAAACATTATATAAATCTTGAAATGAACACAAATAAATACTCCTTTAACAGTTTTTTTTTTAATATACGTATTTTTTTACATACCGGTATATACTTTTGAGAACTCAATTTTGGTAATATCGAATGATTACTGACTGGGGAATATTTTAAGTTTACGGCATATTGTAGTACCAGGAACAGTTCTTAGTACTTTTTTGTTTTGTCTTCGTCAGTATAATTGCGTATGCAAGACAATTTGTGATAAAGTAATTATTGTTATTAATGCTTAGATGTAGTAGGCAATTAGTAAAGCGAATTAATTGCCCATAAAGTCAATACTCTGCTAATAATTAGAGAACCAATCATCATATCATCATACTAATATAATAAATGTGAAAGTATGGATGTTTGTGCGTAACTCTGAAGTTCCATCACGTGAAAACTACTGGACCGATTGAGCTCAAATTTTGCAGGAATAGAACCAATATACCAGAGATGGACAAGGGCCTATTTTCATTTTGAAACTCAACTAGGGCTATGACCCACGGGAGTTCAAATTTCCCATGAATTCCTTATGGACATTCATATTTGTTTGAGCTGATGAAAATACAAACAGCTGATCTTGATTCGTAGTAGTTCCACAGGGTAACCACAGAATGCAGCACACAAAACAATCATAGTTTTTATAAATAATTCGTGGGGCGAAGCCTGCGGGTAACAGCTAGTACACCATATAATACAAATGTATCACAGGCAATAGGTTTGTACATATTGCAATGTAGTCATAATTACAATATAACTGAAATGCACATATCATTGCTATTAGGTATATATTTGTATATAATATTAGTTTATTTTACTTTTATTATTAGCCTACATCTTTCAAACTGGTAGCGTTACCTGTGTTTTAGGTTTTAAAATTATTACTATTAAAAAAACAACTCATAAGGAAATGAATACGCGATTGCAATCCATCAGACACGGTCAGACAATAAAATCAATAACATAAAAAAGGTGAGGAAAATATTTATTTAAAATCTTAACAAAAACACATCCTGTAGCAAGGATAATGGTGCCTTGTATCTGCAAGTGAAGTAGTATTTAATAAGTATGGTAATGAATTGTATTAATTAATAAATTGCAATCAGTAAAAGTGTTCTTGTGGTTGAAATTGCATGCAATCAACCATTCTACTCGAAGCATATTCATTAGATGGTAAAACTTATGAAAATAACAGCTGCACATCTGTAAGATTATTTTAACTGGAGTTTTAAAATACATTACAACTTTTCCTTTATGTTTCTTGTATTCTTATGCAAAAATATAAACTATAATGTTATACATGTACCAACCATATGTATAGCCTATTTTAGGAGGTTGAGAGGAGATTGACCCCCATTTAGAAACTTACCCAAGTTGTCCTATAATTCTCAGTATTCTTAAGCAATCTGTTGTAGTGGGTAAAGCGCGTGCATTTGGTTAGCAGTGTCCCGGCTCATCACCACCAACCACTAGGGGCCATAGCCCGGTAGTGGCTCATAACCCAAATAACGCTGGTCCACCTATCTAGACATGAAAAAGGTGACTATGGAAATAATAACTATTGTTTTATTTGAGGTCTCCCTTTATAAAAATCATTTCGATATGCTAAATAAAATGCAGTATTCCAACTAAAGATATTTCTTGAATTAGTTCAAAAAGTCAGATATGCAAAACCCTGTATAACATATATTTATCTTTATCTGCTTTCAGAAATGGCCCTTATTACATAATTAAAAGGTCAAATATTCCGAAACATAAAGGGAAAACAACGACGGAAAATAACCTTAATGGCCCTTGCAAATTTTATTCCTGAATGACATGTTCGTGGGTGAGGTGTACTCCATTGTGGATATAATATTGGGTATCACCTTCCTAGTTTTTGTTGTTCTGGAACTCGTCAAAACTTGCACAAAACACGGACACAACACGGACACTAATAGCAATTTATATAAATGCATTTTATTCTCGAACGATTGTTTTATTTTTATTGGTGTTCGTGTTGGATCCGTGTTTTGTGCATTTTGACGAGTTCCAGAACAACAAAAAATAGGCGAGTGGATCCCATTGATATTTCGAACAACCTTCACTAACTCTATCAAATAAATGAATTCACATAAACAAATGTAGATTGTGAAAAATACCTCTTTAATGATCCTAAAAAATGCAAATGTACCAGCCTACCTGGATCTTACTGATCAGTAAAAATCTCAGTTAGTAAACACGAGTGACTATCTACGACAATTCTCCAAATATACATGTATATCAATACTCAATTAACCAGAAAAGGTTCCACCTACCAAAAAAATATAATTTTTCATCTTTTTTACGTATAAATATTTAGTAAACTGTTTGCACTAAGAATCCAAATATTATATCTAAAGTTGTCAGCAAAATCCTTTAAGGAGGTTTAATTGTGATTTCAAGTGATAATTTGAACAATATGCAAATGTTTTTTATAAGAGAACTTGTAACTTTATCTCCACTACTCTTTCACTAAACAACCCGTGTAGGTGTTGGTCAACTAGTTATAAACCAAAGGTAACATTGAAAGTTTGTCGGTCAAGTCCTGTCCAGTTTAATCGCTAAAGTTTTGAGAGAATCAGTTGATGTTCTGAATGTGGCTTGTTGGTTTTGCATTCCTGAAAAATGGTTTCGGTGTTCGTTTGTAAAGTTGAAAACGTATCCAGAGTTGTGGTTACTTCACCATTAAAAACTCTCAATTGTTTGAAAAAAGAGTATAGTTAAAGAGGAAAAATATGTATTTACAAAGGTTTTAGTATGTGGCAAGGAATAAGTTTTAACTTAGCAGCTTGGAAAACATGTACCGTTTAGTTTAAATTCAAAATTACTGTTATTACCCTTGGACTTTCGTCGTCACAAAAAAGAAAAATGTTTTATATATATCTATAAAAATATTGTCTTAATATATATCTATTTGCACTGTAAAACATTTAGTTTTTATTAAATAATAAAAATAAAATTGTGTTTATAACCTCTTAACAGATGTAAACGTGAACTTGAAATCTGAGTTTATAACACTGAATATAAAAATGCTATTAGAATAGAGCATTTTCAGAGTAAAATTAACGGTATCATGACAATCAGTACTGGCGTGAAACATGTCCGACCGTTTACATCTTAAATTCCTTGATGTGTTTTACTTTATTTTATTTATTTAACCTGAATTTATTTAGTTTTATCGTCGATCTGGAAATTAGAGATTACGAATTTACTACCTTACTCACATTATCACATAAACACGTTAGTTAAAACAAATATGTAAGTGACCTTTAAAAAAGTAATTAATTCTTTCCCACAGTCAGGAACAAATTGAATATTTTAAAACACTCCTTGTCAATGAATAATGTTACATTGTATTAGTTTATAAGTAATATTTTTCCTAATTTTCTGCGTTCCTTGTATATATTTTTTATTTTCTTTAGTTAATGTTAATTGTACATAACATACTCAAATAATATTTATCGATTTTTCTAATCTAAATGATTTTCTGAACGAGCAAATATTATTTACTTGTTTAATCAGTGGATTGCAATACGTTTATTTAGACACTTGTTAATACTGTTATTGAACTAATATATTTCTGTTCTATAATATGTTTTGTGTTTTCCCATACCTTTTTTATAGATAATTATTAGTAGGGGGCATTAGAGCGTTCAAAACCAGCACAGGCGAAGTGAGGATGCGAGGATGCTCCCCCCCCCGGATGACCTTGACCTTGACCCCAAGGTCACCCCCGAGGGCACCCCCGAGGGCACCCCCCCCGTCACGTGACCCATTAACCTAACTTAAACCTGGCACCTGGCGTGAGGATGCGAGGAATCACCCCCCCCCCGGTCACGTGACCCATTAACCTAACTTAAACCTGGCACCTGGCGTGAGGATGCGAGGAATCACCCCCCCCGGTCACGTGACCCATTAACCTAACTTAAACCTGGCACCTGGCGTGAGGATGCGAGGAAGCCCCCCCCCGGTCACGTGACCCAATAACCTAACTTAAACCTGGCACCTGGCGTGAGGATGCGAGGATGCAACCCCCCCCCCCCCCCGACATCACCTGGAGTGAGGATATACCTGCCCCGCGACATAGCCTGGCGTGAGGATTCAACTGACCCCCCCCCGTCACGTGACCCATTAACCTAACTTAAACCTGGCACCTGGCGTGAGGATGTGAGGAAGCCCCCCCCCGTCACGTGACCCATTAACCTAACTTAAACCTGGCACCTGGCGTGAGGATGCGAGGATGCAACCCCCCCCCATCACGTGACCCATTAACCTAACTTAAACCTGGCACCTGGCGTGAGGATGCGAGGAATCACCCCCCCCGGTCACGTGACCCATTAACCTAACTTAAACCTGGCACCTGGCGTGAGGATGCGAGGAATCACCCCCCCCCGGTCACGTGACCCATTAACCTAACTTAAACCTGGCACCTGGCGTGAGGATGCGAGGAAGCCCCCCCCCCCGGTCACGTGACCCAATAACCTAACTTAAACCTGGCACCTGGCGTGAGGATGCGAGGATGCAACCCCCCCCCCGACATCACCTGGAGTGAGGATATACCTGCCCCGCGACATAGCCTGGCGTGAGGATTCAACTGACCCCCCCCCCGTCACGTGACCCATTAACCTAACTTAAACCTGGCACCTGGCGTGAGGATGCGAGGAAGCACCCCCCCCCTCGTTCGTCTGCAGCACTTTTCGTGATGAGGAAAAAACTTTCGAAAATTAATAACTAGCCTATTTACTCACCGATTCCCACGGGACTTTTTCCAGAGTGTAGGCCTATCCCAGAGGAAGCGAATGACGAAAGAACCCCATAGATCCGCCATCAAACAAGGCCGCTATTAATTTATAACCGCGTTTTCCTTATGGGATCTCAGCTGTTTACCGACCGATTTTGATGAAATTTCACCACATGTCGGGCGACGGCCTAAGTAAATCATCCCTTAAAGAAAATTGAAAATCAACCGTTAAACGGGCCCGCTATTAATTTTTAAACGCGTTTTCCTTATGGGATCTCAGCTGTTTACCGACCGATTTTGATGAAATTTCACCACATGTCGGGCGACGGCCTAAGTAAACCATCCCTTAAAGAAAATTGAGAATCCACCGTTAAACGGGCTCGCTATTAATTTTTAAACGCGTTTTCCTTATGGGATCTCAGCTGTTTACCGACCGATTTTGACGAAACCTCACCACATGTCGGGCGACGGCCTAAGTAAACCATCCCTTAAAGAAAATTGAAAATCAACCGTTAAACGGGCCCGCTATTAATTTTTAAACGCGTTTTCCTTATGGGATCTCAGCTGTTTACCGACCGATTTTGATGAAATTTCACCACATGTCAGGCGGCAGCCTAAGTAAACCATCCCTTAAAGAAAATTGAGAATCCACCGTTAAACGGGCTCGCTATTAATTTTTAAACGCGTTTTCCTCATGGGATCTCGACTGTTTGCCGACTGAATTTGATGTGACTTCACTACACGTTGTATGCCGGCTTGACTAAGCCAAACTGCGAGCGGCTCCACGGAGTCACGTGTCGAGGCGCGTGCTAGGGCCTACGTGACCGCCTGGGGCTGTTTACTCATCAGCGACCTCCTAGAAGCTTCCAGAGTGTCGTGGACGTTATCCATCATTTTCTTTTTTTATTCTTTAATATATTTATTTTATTCATAAAAGTTATGCTTAACCTACCCTCCATTTACTACAACCCTCGCATATATCGGGGGATTAGCTTCTCGAAGGAGCCAAACTATGACGTTGCGACATGAGACGTGTGTCGCTATTGAACTCACGTCTCCCAGGTCAGCCCTAAGCTGCCGACATTTGTGTGGGGCTAACGGTCTATCCAACCAGAAGTCAATATATAATCTACCGAAGAAGCATCTCGTGTAATAATACACCGTTTGTAGAAACACCTCAGCGTCTATTGAATCTACTTCTGTTATTGTGGAATTGATGTGAAATGGCTTTGTTACGAGGTAGGGCCCGACTGGCTCTGTAACTATCGCAAACAAGTGGAACATGGTGTACCGCTTGTCAGTAATGCTAGAAGGAGACTGGTGAGTAGGACCGAAGCTGTAAACAACTCGGTAGAAACCTCCATGACGTCATCCCTATGCCTACGTGACCCCCCCCCCCGTTGACGGAGAGTATAGATACCCGATGTTGCAGATGGCTGTTCCTCGTATGTGTGAGGTCTGTGGACGCGTCTTCGCGAACGTTGGAAACCTGGCTCGTCACGCTGCATTCCTCACGATCAAGCGCCAGGCATGGTTTTTATGTTAAAAAAAGAAACCACCAGTACTAATGACCTGTTTTCGAGAGAGAGTAAACGGCTTTAGCCGAGTAAACAGATTCAAGTAGTAAACAAGGGGCTGCCAGCCTCTGTACAGTTCCTCACCCTTGTATTACTGGGCTCAAACTGGCGATCGAGATGAGGAAGAGGTCGCCAGGCCTCTGTACAATTCCTCACTCCTATATTACCGGGCTCAAACTGGTGATCGAGATGAGGAAGAGGTTGCCAGCCCTCTGTGTAATTCCTCACCCTTGTATTACCGGGTTCAAACTGGCGATCGAGATGAGGAAGAAGTCGCCAGCCCTCTGTGCAATTCCTCACCCTTGTATTTACTGGGCTCTGGTAAACTGGCGATCAAGATGAGGAAAAGGTCGCCAGGCCTCTGTACAATTCCTCACTCCTATATTACCGGGCTCAAACTGGTGATCGAGATGAGGAAGAGGTCGCCAGCCCTCTGTGCAATTCCTCACCCTTGTATTTACTGGGCTCTGGTAAACTGGCGATCAAGATGAGGAAGAGGTCGCCAGGCCTCTGTACAACTCCTCACTCCTATATTACCGGGCTCAAACTGGCGATCGAGATGAGGAAGAGGTCGCCAGTTCCTCACCCTCGTGTTTATCGAGGTAACTAATAGGACTTGTTTTCCTGTTCACAGGCGGTGCATCCTCCCCGACGGCATCCACACTCTACCGTGAGGCATAAGGACAGGGCCAGCGACATACTGACTCGACCATGTCGGAATTTCCATATAAGAATATGTAACTATCTAGTTTCAAGAACCCACTGTGCCTTCACTGGTTTTGAATTGGCTACTGGCAAAATGCATATAAAACCCAGTTAACCATTTAATACCTCCAATAAAAAAAAAATCAGTACCTCGTCTGGAACGGAGGTAGTTGCATTCAATGAGTAACTAGACATTTTCGTGCTCTGGACAAGTACGGTTCACTTTTACCTAGTTAACAAAGCCGAGGATAGATGATATTTATTTTCATCATGAACTTTAAACGTGTTTCATAACAGGCAACATTTTAATTTAAATTTAATATTTTGTTTGAAAACATTGAGAACAGTGTTTAATCCATGTACTAGAGAAATATAAACACCGCTGAAATTAAAATAACAACTCGAGGCGTGAACGAAAACAATTAACGAGTGGAAAGTGACTTTGCCCTAGAGGAATGGAATGTCTATTCTCCACCTACAGAAAGTTTCACTTGCCTCAAGGCATTGTCATTACCGTCACTATGTATAACCCGCAGTCCTTTAGTAGACGGTACATTAACCTTTAACGGTTTAAAATTGTTAAAAACAAAACATAACCACCTCAAAATGAAATAAATAAAATGCTTTATTCCTTTATCCTAATCAATACAAAATAAATGAAGCATCTTAAATTCTCTGAGTATGTAGGTTTGCTACAACGTTAAAAACAAAACATAGCTTCGACCTCCTCTTCCTCCGCTGCGACGCCACCTGCCAGAGACCTGCGGCCCGGGTGGACCTACCTCCGTATACGCGACCTGGAGATCCGCGTCAACCTCTACACCCCGTTGGGAGAAGGCGGAGCCCGGTTCATCCAACTTCCCAGGGCCATCTGCGCGAGGCGCGCTGTCATCAACGTGCACAATGACATGTGTTTCATGTACGCTATCCTGGCCAGCTTCGTCCCGATGAACCCGCAGAGACCCGCATCTTATACCTTGGACATCATCGCCCGTTACGACTGGACCGGCCTGCGCTTCCCCGTGGCGCTGAAGGACATCGAGTCCTTTGAGCGCAAGAACGCCATCAGCGTAAACGTTTACGGGATCGAGTAGGTGATGGTGGGGAGACGCCCCGACGGGACGCCAGAGTTCAAGGACAAGGTCTACCCGTTGAAGATCTACAAGCGGGAGTTGGAGGATCACCGGGACCTGTTGTACGTGACTGCCGGTGGGGAACAGTCACTACACCTACATCGTAAACATGAGTAGGCTAGTGCGTTCTCAGCTGACGTCCCACGCCAACGCTATCCACGTGTGTAAGCGATGCTTCGCTTACTTCCATAATCGACCCAACAAACTGAAACTGTCCGGTGCCAAGCGTCTGGAGGAGCACAAGCGATACTGTACCGCCAAGGCCCTCCCTCCGCTTGGACATGTCCGGGAAGCAGCAGATCCGCTTCGCCCATCCCGAGTACACTCGGCGCGAGCGTTTTTGCGTTTACGCCGTTAAGCTGGTGTGTACCCCGGAGAAGTTCACCAAGTACGTGGCCAAGTCCAACTTCCTTGACCGCACGTACTACACGGAGGACGTGGCCCTGGTGCATCTGTCCAAAGTCAACATCGTGTTGGACAAGCCCGTCTACGTAGGCATGACAGTCCTGGAGCTGAGCAAGTGGTTCATGTACGAGTTCCTGCGGAAGATGAAGGAGCACCTGGAAGACTTTGACACCAGCGGCTACCCGAGGTCCCACCCCTGCTACAGCCCCGTCAACGCCAAGGTCATCGGAAAGTTTAAGGACGAGTGTAACGGCCTATCCTTATTCGAGTACCTCGGCCTGCGGTCCAAGCTCTATTTCATGGGCATCGAGGACGCAGCGACAGGCGGCAGTAAGGCTCTCAAGCGAGCCAAGGGGGGTGGCGAAGGGCGTTGTCAAGAACGTCCTCACCCCCGACGACTACAGAGAGTGTCTGTTTGACGGGGTCCAGAAACACACCACCAACGTCCGGTTCCAGTCCCACTTGCACCGGGTGTACACCGTGCAGGTGGACAAGCTGAGCCTCAGTCCAGCTGACGACAAGCGGTGCGTCCTCCCCGACGGCATCCACACTCTGCCGTGGGGACACAAGGACGTCCCGCCGCTACCGCCAGCCAGGAGGAGAGGAGAACATCCGCAGCGGATGGAAGTGGACGGTGAGGAGGAGGAGGAGGGACAGCGCCAGGACGAAGACGAGGAAGAAGAGGAATTCCCCGTCTGGTTGTATATATTAGTTATAAGAGAAAACAAATTGTAAATAGTATTTGTAAGAAAATAAATAGCTTTATGTACAGCATGAACCCGAGTTGTTTATTTCCTCCCTTTGCTCACTCAAAAGTCACAAGCCGTTAGGCTCGGAAAGGCGTTATGGGCCGTTTGGCCCGAGCCGTGCAGCTTAAAAAGCCCCCGCCAACCGGGAGCGGTTGGCGGCGCGTGTCGGGGACGACCCTGAAGGAGTTGCCCAGGAAGGAGTTGCTAAGTGGTTTGCTGATGTCCGAGGGGTCACCCTCGAATTACTCAGCGGTTTGCTGATGTCCGAGGGGTCTCGTGGCGCGCCCTCTTTGGCGGCCTTCACTGCCGCTTGGCGGGGGCTCAGCCAGTGACACGCGCCGCTGGTATATAAACCTGAGGTCCAGTCCCGCTGCCTCAGTTTTATCATAATGAGACATGTATTGTACAGTAAAAAGGTTACATACACACACTACAAAAACCTTACAAACTAGTTTTAAGCGAATATGGAGAAGCAGTCAGCACCGGTTGTGTGATACCTTCATTACCACCAGTTGCACACTTTATCACCACCGGCTTCACTGTGTGTGTCAAACCAGTGACTCTGGGGACTCCTGAATAACGGTCCACCCACAGGTTTTCCAATCGCGTTATGATGTCCATAATCATAATGTAGATTTCACAGTCTTTATTTTCATCCAAATATAAGTTGCAACCATGTGTATGCTGACCTCTATGATGTAACTGGATGTCCAAGAACACATTACCCTGATTGGCGGGATTTTGCACCGTATGTTGATAACCGGAATCGACCCAACTGACAGTGGGTGGTGAATCGTTCGAATCTTTTTCCACAAGCTCCAAGTCTCCAGGTAGTTTCGGGGGATTGACACTTCTACTGTTGTCATTCATGCAACTGCTATCGACACATATGCTGACGTTCTTGGAACCTCCTCCTTCGGATATTTGGTTGGATGATGGTGATGCAAAGTCTTCAGATATCTCCGGAGCACTGCCACTTTCAATGTCGTTTATGCAACTGCTATCAATACATGTGTTGACTTTCTGCGGACCTCTTCCTGCTGAGGTTTGTATGAACGATCTCGGTTGTGAGGAACGATTGTTTCTTCGCTTCCTTCTAACACAGAGGTGGTGCTGACGATGATGGAGACGAAGTCCATCTCGCGACGTGAACGACTCCTCGCAGTATGGACATTTCCAGGTCGCCAGCTTCGATGGTGTGGCGACTGACCGTTTCAGTGATGGTGCTGGCGGTGGTTGTTCAGGACTTCGTGGAGAAAAGTACATGGTGCTATAGCCATCCATCGCTTCCAACTTCTTCAACAACGTCTGGACTGATTCATCCACTTCGATTGCACTAGCCATGTTTGTGTTTACTCTGCAACATCACTAGACAAACTGAAGGTGATGACGTCACCGCGGTCCACGACTACACTATTTAAGGTAGGTCAATGCGTGCAAGGGCGCAGGTTTTAGTTAGGTTTACAGACGCAGGTTTAAGTTAGGTTTGAATATGTATAAACGTCGCGCGCGCGCGACGTTTATGCATCCTCAAACCTAACTTAAACCTGCGTCTGTAAACCTAACCTAAACCTGCGTCTGTAAACCTAACCAAAACCTGCGTTTGTAAACCTAACCTAAACCTGCGTCTGTAAACCTAAGCGAAGAAACAATCGTTCCTCACAACCGAGATCGTTCATACAAACCTCAGCAGGAAGAAGTCCGCAGAAAGTCAACACATGTATTGATAGCAGTTGCATAAACGACATTGAAAGTGGCAGTGCTCCGGAGATATCTGAAGACTTTGCATCACCATCATCCAACCAAATATCCGAAGGAGGAGGTTCCAAGAACGTCAGCATATGTGTCGATAGCAGTTGCATGAATGACAACAGTAGAAGTGTCAATCCCCCGAAACTACCTGGAGACTTGGAGCTTGTGGAAAAAGATTCGAACGATTCACCACCCACTGTCAGTTGGGTCGATTCCGGTTATCAACATACGGTGCAAAATCCCGCCAATCAGGGTAATGTGTTCTTGGACATCCAGTTACATCATAGAGGTCAGCATACACATGGTTGCAACTTATATTTGGATGAAAATAAAGACTGTGAAATCTACATTATGATTATGGACATCATAACGCGATTGGAAAACCTTTGGGTGGACTGTTATTCAGGAGTCCCCAGAGTCACTGGTTTGACACACACAGTGAAGCCGGTGGTGATAAAGTGTGCAACTGGTGGTAATGAAGGTATCACACAACCGGTGCTGACTGCTTCTCCATATTCGCTTAAAACTAGTTTGTAAGGTTTTTGTAGTGTGTGTATGTAACCTTTTTACTGTACAATACATGTCTCATTATGATAAAACTGAGGCAGCGGGGCTGGACCTCAGGTTTATATACCAGCGGCGCGTGTCACTGGCTGAGCCCCCGCCAAGCGGTAGTGAAGGCCGCCAAAGAGGGCGCGCCACGAGACCCCTCGGACATCAGCAAACCGCTGAGTAATTCGAGGGTGACCCCTCAGACATCAGCAAACCACTTAGCAACTCCTTCCTGGGCAACTCCTTCAGGGTCGTCCCCGACACGCGCCGCCAACCGCTCCCGGTTGGCGGGGGCTTTTTAAGCTGCACGGCTCGGGCCAAACGGCCCATAACGCCTTTCCGAGCCTAACGGCTTGTGACTTTTGAGTGAGCAAAGGGAGGAAATAAACAACTCGGGTTCATGCTGTACATAAAGCTATTTATTTTCTTACAAATACTATTTACAATTTTATTTCTCTTATAACTAATATATACAACCAGACGGGGAATTCCTCTTCTTCCTCGTCTTCGTCCTGGCGCTGTCCCTCCTCCTCCTCCTCACCGTCCACTTCCATCCGCTGCGGATGTTCTCCTCTCCTCCTGGCTGGCGGTAGCGGCGGGACGTCCTTGTGTCCCCACGGCAGAGTGTGGATGCCGTCGGGGAGGACGCACCGCTTGTCGTCAGCTGGACTGAGGCTCAGCTTGTCCACCTGCACGGTGTACACCCGGTGCAAGTGGGACTGGAACCGGACGTTGGTGGTGTGTTTCTGGACCCCGTCAAACAGACACTCTCTGTAGTCGTCGGGGGTGAGGACGTTCTTGACAACGCCCTTCGCCACCCCCCTTGGCTCGCTTGAGAGCCTTACTGCCGCCTGTCGCTGCGTCCTCCGTGTAGTACGTGCGGTCAAGGAAGTTGGACTTGGCCACGTACTTGGTGAACTTCTCCGGGGTACACACCAGCTTAACGGCGTAAACGCAAAAACGCTCGCGCCGAGTGTACTCGGGATGGGCGAAGCGGATCTGCTGCTTCCCGGACATGTCCAAGCGGAGGGAGGGCCTTGGCGGTACAGTATCGCTTGTGCTCCTCCAGACGCTTGGCACCGGACAGTTTCAGTTTGTTGGGTCGATTATGGAAGTAAGCGAAGCATCGCTTACACACGTGGATAGCGTTGGCGTGGGACGTCAGCTGAGAACGCACTAGCCTACTTATGTTTACGATGTAGGTGTAGTGACTGTTCCCCACCGGCAGTCACGTACAACAGGTCCCGGTGATCCTCCAACTCCCGCTTGTAGATCTTCAACGGGTAGACCTTGTCCTTGAACTCTGGCGTCCCGTCGGGGCGTCTCCCCACCATCACCCACTCGATCCCGTAAACGTTTACGCTGATGGCGTTCTTGCGCTCAAAGGACTCGATGTCCTTCAGCGCCACGGGGAAGCGCAGGCCGGTCCAGTCGTAACGGGCGATGATGTCCAAGGTATAAGATGCGGGTCTCTGCGGGTTCATCGGGACGAAGCTGGCCAGGATAGCGTACATGAAACACATGTCATTGTGCACGTTGATGACAGCGCGCCTCGCGCAGATGGCCCTGGGAAGTTGGATGAACCGGGCTCCGCCTTCTCCCAACGGGGTGTAGAGGTTGACGCGGATCTCCAGGTCGCGTATACGGAGGTAGGTCCACCCGGGCCGCAGGTCTCTGGCAGGTGGCGTCGCAGCGGAGGAAGAGGAGGTCGAAGCTATGTTTTGTTTTTAACGTTGTAGCAAACCTACATACTCAGAGAATTTAAGATGCTTCATTTATTTTGTATTGATTAGGATAAAGGAATAAAGCATTTTATTTATTTCATTTTGAGGTGGTTATGTTTTGTTTTTAACGTTTTTAAACCGTTAAAGGTTAATGTACCGTCTACTAAAGGACTGCGGGTTATACATAGTGACGGTAATGACAATGCCTTGAGGCAAGTGAAACTTTCTGTAGGTGGAGAATAGACATTCCATTCCTCTAGGACAAAGTCACTTTCCACTCGTTAATTGTTTTCGTTCACGCCTCGAGTTGTTATTTTAATTTCAGCGGTGTTTATATTTCTCTAGTACATGGATTAAACACTGTTCTCAATGTTTTCAAACAAAATATTAAATTTAAATTAAAATGTTGCCTGTTATGAAACACGTTTAAAGTTCATGATGAAAATAAATATCATCTATCCTCGGCTTTGTTAACTAGGTAAAAGTGAACCGTACTTGTCCAGAGCACGAAAATGTCTAGATACTCATTGAATGCAACTACCTCCGTTCCAGACGAGGTACTGATTTTTTTTTGTATTGGAGGTATTAAATGGTTAACTGGGTTTTATATGCATTTTGCCAGTAGCCAATTCAAAACCAGTGAAGGCACAGTGGGTTCTTGAAACTAGATAGTTACATATTCTTATATGGAAATTCCGACATGGTCGAGTCAGTATGTCGCTGGCCCTGTCCTTATGCCTCACGGTAGAGTGTGGATGCCGTCGGGGAGGATGCACCGCCTGTGAACAGGAAAACAAGTCCTATTAGTTACCTCGATAAACACGAGGGTGAGGAACTGGCGACCTCTTCCTCATCTCGATCGCCAGTTTGAGCCCGGTAATGTAGGAGTGAGGAGTTGTACAGAGGCCTGGCGACCTCTTCCTCATCTTGATCGCCAGTTTACCAGAGCCCAGTAAATACAAGGGTGAGGAATTGCACAGAGGGCTGGCGACCTCTTCCTCATCTCGATCGCCAGTTTGAGCCCGGTAATATAGGAGTGAGGAATTGTACAGAGGCCTGGCGACCTCTTCCTCATCTTGATCGCCAGTTTACCAGAGCACAGTAAATACAAGGGTGAGGAATTGCACAGAGGGCTGGCGACTTCTTCCTCATCTCGATCGCCAGTTTGAACCTGGTAATACAAGGGTGAGGAATTACACAGAGGGCTGGCAACCTCTTCCTCATCTCGATCACCAGTTTGAGCCCGGTAATATAGGAGTGAGGAATTGTACAGAGGCCTGGCGACCTCTTCCTCATCTCGATCGCCAGTTTGAGCCCAGTAATACAAGGGTGAGGAACTGTACAGAGGCTGGCAGCCCCTTGTTTACTACTTGAATCTGTTTACTCGGCTAAAGCCGTTTACTCTCTCTCGAAAACAGGTCATTAGTACTGGTGGTTTCTTTTTTTAACATAAAAACCATGCCTGGCGCTTGATCGTGAGGAATGCAGCGTGACGAGCCAGGTTTCCAACGTTCGCGAAGACGCGTCCACAGACCTCACACATACGAGGAACAGCCATCTGCAACATCGGGTATCTATACTCTCCGTCAACGGGGGGGGGGGGGTCACGTAGGCATAGGGATGACGTCATGGAGGTTTCTACCGAGTTGTTTACAGCTTCGGTCCTACTCACCAGTCTCCTTCTAGCATTACTGACAAGCGGTACACCATGTTCCACTTGTTTGCGATAGTTACAGAGCCAGTCGGGCCCTACCTCGTAACAAAGCCATTTCACATCAATTCCACAATAATAGAAGTAGATTCAATAGACGCTGAGGTGTTTCTACAAACGGTGTATTATTACACGAGATGCTTCTTCGGTAGATTATATATTGACTTCTGGTTGGATAGACCGTTAGCCCCACACAAATGTCGGCAGCTTAGGGCTGACCTGGGAGACGTGAGTTCAATAGCGACACACGTCTCATGTCGCAACGTCATAGTTTGGCTCCTTCGAGAAGCTAATCCCCCGATATATGCGAGGGTTGTAGTAAATGGAGGGTAGGTTAAGCATAACTTTTATGAATAAAATAAATATATTAAAGAATAAAAAAAGAAAAATGATGGATAACGTCCACGACACTCTGGAAGCTTCTAGGAGGTCGCTGATGAGTAAACAGCCCCAGGCGGTCACGTAGGCCCTAGCACGCGCCTCGACACGTGACTCCGTGGAGCCGCTCGCAGTTTGGCTTAGTCAAGCCGGCATACAACGTGTAGTGAAGTCACATCAAATTCAGTCGGCAAACAGTCGAGATCCCATGAGGAAAACGCGTTTAAAAATTAATAGCGAGCCCGTTTAACGGTGGATTCTCAATTTTCTTTAAGGGATGGTTTACTTAGGCTGCCGCCTGACATGTGGTGAAATTTCATCAAAATCGGTCGGTAAACAGCTGAGATCCCATAAGGAAAACGCGTTTAAAAATTAATAGCGGGCCCGTTTAACGGTTGATTTTCAATTTTCTTTAAGGGATGGTTTACTTAGGCCGTCGCCCGACATGTGGTGAGGTTTCGTCAAAATCGGTCGGTAAACAGCTGAGATCCCATAAGGAAAACGCGTTTAAAAATTAATAGCGAGCCCGTTTAACGGTGGATTCTCAATTTTCTTTAAGGTATGGTTTACTTAGGCCGTCGCCCGACATGTGGTGAAATTTCATCAAAATCGGTCGGTAAACAGCTGAGATCCCATAAGGAAAACGCGTTTAAAAATTAATAGCGGGCCCGTTTAACGGTTGATTTTCAATTTTCTTTAAGGGATGATTTACTTAGGCCGTCGCCCGACATGTGGTGAAGTTTCATCAAAATCGGTCGGTAAACAGCTGAGATCCCATAAGGAAAACGCGGTTATAAATTAATAGCGGCCTTGTTTGATGGCGGATCTATGGGGTTCTTTCGTCATTCGCTTCCTCTGGGATAGGCCTACACTCTGGAAAAAGTCCCGTGGGA
Source organism: Allygus modestus (assembly GCA_963675035.1). Lineage (NCBI taxonomy): Eukaryota > Metazoa > Arthropoda > Insecta > Hemiptera > Cicadellidae > Allygus > Allygus modestus. Next base: position 391,242,812 of record OY776112.1, on the reverse strand, counting down.
ATCGGTGAGTAAATAGGCTAGTTATTAATTTTCGAAAGTTTTTTCCTCATCACGAAAAGTGCTGCAGACGAACGAGGGGGGGGTGCTTCCTCGCATCCTCACGCCAGGTGCCAGGTTTAAGTTAGGTTAATGGGTCACGTGACGGGGGGGGGTGATTCCTCACATCCTCACGCCAGATGCCAGGTTTAAGTTAGGTTAATGGGTCACGTGACGGGGGGGGGGCTTCCTCGCATCCTCACGCCAGGTGCCAGGTTTAAGTTAGGTTAATGGGTCACGTGACGGGGGGGGATCAGTTGAATCCTCACGCCAGGCTATGTCGCGGGGCAGGTATATCCTCACTCCAGGTGATGTCGGGGGGGGGGGGTTGCATCCTCGCATCCTCACGCCAGGTGCCAGGTTTAAGTTAGGTTATTGGGTCACGTGACCGGGGGGGGGCTTCCTCGCATCCTCACGCCAGGTGCCAGGTTTAAGTTAGGTTAATGGGTCACGTGACCGGGGGGGGTGATTCCTCGCATCCTCACGCCTTGTGCCAGGTTTAAGTTAGGTTAATGGGTCACGTGACCGGGGGGGGGGGTGATTCCTCGCATCCTCACGCCAGGTGCCAGGTTTAAGTTAGGTTAATGGGTCACGTGACGGGGGGGGGTGCCCTCGGGGGTGCCCTCGGGGGTGACCTTGGGGTCAAGGTCAAGGTCATCCGGGGGGGGGGGAGCATCCTCGCATCCTCACTTCGCCTGTGCTGGTTTTGAACGCTCTAATGCCCCCTACTATTATTTTCCAACCCTATAGGAAAAACAATAATAAATATTGTGTGATAGGTAAATTATAAGAATCGCTATAAAAGACTTAAAATCCATGCACTAAAAAGATTCCAATAATTAATACATTTTAAAATAAAGCCGCAGTAGCTGAGTTACTTTAATAAAATCAGGAGGGATAGCAAAACAAGCATGTAGTATGTTTGTGTGTAAATTAATGAGGTTGTTGTGAAAAGTCATTTGTAGTCGGTCTTTATTTAGCTTTCTAAAACTCTAATTAATTTTAGTTTCTAGTTTTATTCTGTAGTACTGAGGGCCAAGCTTTGCCTTGTGAAAAGTCACTTTTAATACTTTACCACATGTGCATTACTTTGTCAGTTCAATGATTACTTTTGATTAACCGTTTATATTAATTTTTTTTATTTGAAATATAAATAAGCCTAAAATTTAAATTTTTCAATTATTTTCCAGAAGATAATGAGTTTTCTGGGATTAAGAATTTGTAAGGTGATATCTGAGGTTTCAAAGCGTTCAATTATTAAAGTTTAGTAAAAATTCTTTCACGGGATTCCAAGATCAATCTTGCACACACTGCTTTAGTAGTGTTTAGTAATTTCAAAACATAATTTATACGCATTTAGTGTTCAAAATCAGCCAAAATGTGTTTATTTGCAGAGTAATGATTATTTTAATAAATAATTTGTCATAAAACGTAAAAACTATCGGATCTCAAGAATAGAAAGAAACAACATGAAATCTGCACAATTTCGAAAATCGGTTAGTTAGCTTTACCAGGAAAGCATTTAAAACTACTATAGATTTTATGTATTGATCTACAACGACTGAAAACGTGAGATAATAATTTATATAACACAGTTTAAGTTACATTCCAGAGCTCATAAACGGAGCCGATAAACACTTTGTCTCAAACATAAAATTGTATTTAATTTATACTTTGGATTGTATTTAATTCATTCCCTTTGAATTCAATTAACATGAATAATCAACATTAACAGTTAAGTATAACAAATATACACTGAAATAGTTCGTTGATAATCCCTAAATAAATCTTTTATACCGACTTTTAGTTAGCTTAGTAACCTAATTTAACTCTATAAACGGAGATATAAAAAAACATAAATATTAAACTACATTAAAACACAGTGTAACATTGTATATAATCATATAAGGAAATATCAGTTACCTTTTTTATTTTGTACAAAACACTTAGGTTGTTCGTGGTAAAGTGCCGATATTTGCAATAACTCAATGTTGGTTAACCACTACATGTTCCAGTTTTGACTATCGTCAGTTGCGCTTTCACTGTCGAACTAGAACATTGTTCAGCAAATATAACTTAGAATCCAATAATGTATTCCTGTTAACTTTTTCGTCCCACCCACTTCACCTCGAGAAGTTAAACACCCATCATCGGGCTTTAACAAAAAGGTTTTTACTTATAGTAGGTAGTTCAAATACACAAGTTGCATGATAATGAGGATTTATCACCTAAAAACTAGTCTCCTAAATATAAATATAAAGGATTACTGACCGAAATAAAGGTAACATAATATACCTGTTTCCATGTAAGGATTATCCAGGGCCTCAACTTAAACAATAAAAAAATATTACGTTGATTTTCATTGTTATTTTCTTGCTTAAGACCCTTAATTGGCTCTTTTGCCAATTTTATAAAACTCTAGTGAACATATTTTGGATCAAACACTGATATTTTTGTTCGAGAAGTAGTCAATTTGTCAACATAGAATATAAGTTATAGTTATAATTAAAAATTAAAGAAATATTTTTAATGGTATTTTTCCCTATACCTTTTCCCGTTCACTTGGGCTTAGGGCCTGTATCTGGAACGTATAAAGAAAAGCAAGGAGCGAGCCGCTACAGTACCAGCAAGGCAGTACTGTTAAAATTCACTAGAAAACACTGGGATTCGATCCCATGCTAGGGCCGCTGCCATGGTTCTGAATTCCCTCGCCTTGACCACTACACCAGCGACTCGCACAAATATTATTATCCATTCACTCAGTGGATGGAAAAGTATTTCTGAGAGGAGACATTATAAACCAAAATACACTGTTGAGTGTTCTATTTATGATGATTTACCATCGATTTCACTCCAATCAGAGTAGTAATATTACTAATTGAATTTCATCAGTAAAACAACTTATAATTACGTCCCTCTCAACATACATTTAATTGAATTAGTTACACGACTCACAATTATGGTTTAATTAGAATAAAATTTACAGAAAACCAATTACATAAATAAACTCTTACCTCGTAAATGTCTTTTACCAAATATTGAAATGTGTATGTACAAGTGAAATATTTATTCAGTTTCAAGTAAAACGACTAGAACATTGTGGACGGAATTAAATTCATCAAGTTGATTGGTATTTTTCATTTGTAAATTGTAACGTTAAAGGTATTTTTAAAGGCATACAACATTAACGTGCTATAAAAACATTCCCATTCGTAAAACATAGTCCTTTGCTTCGGTACCTTTACTGACACAGCTTGTAGTAATTTTACAGTGGGGTGCAGGGTGTGGATCCCTCCTGTGGCGTCCTTGTCCGCACCCTGGGCAACGAGGCGTCACAAGCCAGTGGCGTCACGGCTAGCGCGGGTAAAATCCACTTGGTCTTTTTCATTTTCATATTTTACATTCCGAGTTAAACACAATAGTCATGTTATTTTATATATTACTCCGGTTGACTTATTGGTGTGGTTCCGTGACTTCTTGCCTGCACTTCATTGGACGTCCTGATTGGGTAGAGGGTACAGCTTAAAACTGGGTTCTCTTGCACTACCAAGGCTGCCGGATAGTACAGGGGCCTGGGTCAGCTTAGGCAGCAATGGCCTGACTGTCCTATCAACCGTCGAAGATATCCTTGGCTGTAGTAGTTCTGGTTGGGGACCGGATAGGGCCTTGCTATGGTCAGGGGGGCTCTGCCGAGGCCACTACTATGGGGGACGGTCTTTGTTCTGTGGAATGGAGGACATGGATCACAGCAGCACTAGAGGGAGATCGGAGTGACTTTAACGAGGGTACTGCTTAGGTGGGGAAACAAAAACAAAAACCATGGAAAGTACAGCACAAAATAATGGTTCAATTGTGCAAGGAAACAACTCGGGTTCCCTAACCCCAACAACTGAAAGACTGCAGGGAGGCTTTCCGTCACTGCCGCCTCCTTCCTCTGCTTCCCCGTTTCGGAGGAGCAGCCTGGTGAGCAGTTCGCCACCGCGGGTATCTCCACTGACCACCAAGACACCAGAACAGGAGGAAAACTGAGTCTGAGAACGCTAGAAGCTAAGAAAACCTATAACCGAGGTATCCCCATGTGATAAGAAAGTTCAGATGGCAAGGAAAACGGTGGACGCGGTGGTAAAAATAATGAGGGAAGCCCTTCTCGACATGCGTGTAGCTACCATAAGGCAGCGAAATGTCTCAATGGACCTGAAGAATGACCTGAGAAAAATGGAAGCCTCGCTGGATGTCATTGACTACATGAGGAAATTCTGGAAGGTGTCCCTTATGCGCCTTAACGAGGGTGTGGCCAAACAAACTCAGGACCCCTCACCGTCTATGGAATTTACTGCTCCAACTGCTGCTGAAACGGTTGGCAAGTGAGCAGCAAGTAACCCTCCTACTTAGGAAAGGGAAAATAAGCGACTGAAGGATGCGAAGGACAAACCTTCAACAGTCTCGGAAGACGGGGGCTATACCATCGTCAGGTCTAAGGCCGAGAAGAGGAAAGCAAAAGCCAAGGCCAAGAGAGAGAGGGCGCGCGAGACACCTGAAAAAGCACCTCCTTCCGCACCGCCAGAAATGACGAAGAGGAAGAATAAGCGATCACGCTCAAAGCTAAGGAGTCAAGTGGTTCTTATTAACTCCAGAGCTGGTGGGACCTATGCTGATATCCTTGGAGCAATGAGAAAGGACGTGATACTGGAGGACTCTGGCACCGAAGTCCGCCATATAAGGAAAACAAGCCACTGGAGGGGTGCTCCTTGAACTTGCCAAGTGCAGCTGTTCAATCTCAAACAATAGCTGTTTACAGTTAATCTAAAGACAGACTCAATACCATATGATTTAATGCCAGTTAATTATTACAGTGTAAATAAAAACAATAACAGACAGTTTTGATGATGTATGATGGAAGTCACTTGAATAGTTTTTCAATACACATTTCATTTATGTTTTTACATGCATTGATTTATTCTAGTAGCTGACAAAAATATTTTACATCACAACAAAAACTCAATCAATGCTGGACACACTGGCATTGAACAGCGGCGATAGGGCCAAACTCCAGGAGGCGATCAATAATAATAATAATCAATAATAATCAACGTTTATTGTCAGACAGCACTACAATCATGCAAATGACATGGTCAAGCAATATACATGCAATTGTTCAGAAATTAGTTATACTATAAAACAAGAAATAACAAAAAGCAATAAAAACAAGCAGTAGGCCAAGGTAATAGAATAATAACCTAAATACATGCATAACAATCCGTAAGTCCAAATGAGCAATTACAGTCAACAGTCAGCATTACAATTTCAAAAAAGAGTAGACAAGCACTCTACGATTAGAAACAAAATTGTGAAATTCAAACTTAGGTCAAACATACGTAATAAAAAAAAAAATTAAAATACAGGTACATTAACAATAACAATAAATGGTACATGCAAAATCCTTAAGCGTAAGTACTGAACAATGAAAACATCTGATTTGGCAACGTTTCTAAAATTGGCCAAGCTCTAATACTTATTTTTCCTTATACTGTATCAGACTCAAAAAACTCTCTTATATCATAAAATGGATTCTGAGTTAGCCAATCATAGATCTTATTTTTAAAAGAACGAAAAGGTAGCAGCTTTGTGTCAACATGCAGCTTGTTAAATAATTTAATACATTTAATAGGGTAACTATTGGCACAAACACTTAATCTACTATATGACACATCAATGAAAGACTGTTTTCTTGTATTATATGCATGAACATCCATTCTAAGGGGGAAGTCAGCAGAGTTTTTCTTTACATGCAATAAACATACAAAGATATACAGATTGACAACCGTCAGAACCTTAGTTCTAGCAAAAAGTGGTTTACAGTGCTCAAAGAAAGAAGATTTAGTAACAATCCTGATTGCCTTTTTTTGCAGCAAGAGTACATTTTTAATGTGACAACTGTTTCCCCAGAGGATCAAGCCATAACTTAAGATTGAGTGAAAGAAAGCATAATATGCAGGCAGAACATATGTTTCAGGAACTAACTTAACAAGGTTACTTAATAAATAAATTACTCGAGCAAGTCTGTTAGATACAAATTCAACATGCGGATACCAAGTCAAATTCCTATCAATAAACAAACCTAAAATTTTGATATCATGCAAATTTTTCTCTGACTCATTACCTATATGTCTGTTCCTTGGCATGCAAATTAAATTCTGGGTTTTATCCTGATTCAAAACCAGACCATTGGCACTAAACCACAAACTAGCTTCATTGAGAACCTGATGAGAAATCAACTTTAATTCATTGACGTCCCAATAGGAACTCAAAAAAGAGGTATCATCAGCAAACATAACTGTAACTGAATTTGCCACACTACAAGGAAGGTCATTAACACCTATTAGAAAAAGTAGGGGCCCCAGGACAGAGCCCTGGGGAACTCCAGATTTGACCAAAATGCTTTCGGACCTCTCGCCACCTACATCAACAAACTGAACCCGATCAGACAGGTATGACGCAAAAAATTATGAGGTGCACCACGGATGCCAAAGTACTCAAGCTTTAACAACAGAATATTGTGATCGATACAATCAAACGCCTTGCTCAGATCACATGCAGTGATCTGAGCAATTTGCCTGTCCTCAAAAGAATTTAGAATCATGGACACCAGGGACCCCATGGCATCCGTGGTGGACCTACCACTCCGAAAACCAAACTGAGATTTAGAAAAAATTTCAAAAGATTCAAAGTATTTACATACCTGTGACTTGATGGCCAGCTCAAGAATTTTGCCAATTGTTGGGACAAGCGAAATAGGCCGATAGTTTTCAACTTTTGACCTGTCACCTTTTTTGAGGACTGGAATTACCCGAGAAACCTTCTGAGAATTAGGAAAAATTCCCTCAGACAAACACATGTTGATGCAGAAGACAAGAGGTAACAAGATCACATCAATTATCTTCTTGATCACAAAGCTAGATAAACCTAGATAAGCTAGATAAGCTTGATCAAGAAAGCAGTCGGTGATAAGGAAGAGATCCGCACCATTGACCCCAAGTTGAGGTTACAGGTCCTGGATCTTGGATTTCGATGCTTTGACAACCAACGAAGATGTCACAGAAGCCATCCAACGGGATCATCCGAATCTGAGTGGTTACCCTGTTCATGCCCAATAAACGTGAACAGAAGAAAACCGTTGTTTAGATGAACAAAAGGGAAGCCCTTCCAATCCTACAGAAGAGCAAATAAAGATTGGATGGGTGAATTGCTGGGTCCGATAGCGTTTAGAGGTGGAGCGCTGTTATCGCTGCCTCAGCTACGGCCATGTCAGGAGAAACTGCTCAAGCCCTGACCAAGGCAGCAAATGCTGGAAGTGCGGTGGTGGCGACCATCGAGTGGCTACCTGCAAGGAGACACCGTCCTGTGTCTCGTGCTCTGAAACTCCTAGAGCCTCCAAGGACCACGCTCCAGGATCAGGGGCATGCGGGATATTCCAGAAATCACTGGAAGCAAAGAAATCACGCACCTCTGCAAAATGACCCAGTTCATTCAGGGAAATTTGCAGAGGAGCCGGGCTGCCGATGCTACTCTTGAGCAGCTTGAGTGTCTGAGACCAGGGCCCAGATAGGGATAATCGGTAACTACGAGTTCATCTCCTTCCGATTGCATGAAAACGGGCTAGCTCGACGAACGAGTACCTGAAACCTAGCGGGTTGGAATGTATCCAAGCTGGATATGGAAAGAGTAGTGGAGCAGCTGACCAAAAGCTCGAGGCTTGTCCAAGAGCACGTCCAGAGTCCACAGCCAGAGCGGAGGTAGAATCGCTTGTTGATTCTACAATGCAGCTGATTAAGCGAGCATGTGACTCGTAAATGCCTCAGAAGAAACCGTGCTGGGGCCGTCGCCAAACGTACTGGTGGACAGACGAGATCGTGGAGATAAGGCGGACTAAGCTTATCCTCAGAAGAAGAGCGCAGTGGGCTCGAAACCTGTCGGACGCTGAGGCTAGGTCGGCAGAGCACAAAGCTGCACTCAGCATCGCGATCCGCCTGAGCAAAGAGCGTTTCTGGAAGGAGCTGTGCAATGATGTGGATTCTGATCCCTGGGGGAAAGGCTACAATCTTGTGACCAGGATGCTGGGAGGAATGGTGACCAACAGTATTACGATGCCGGTCGGAACAGTCACGGCAATCATGGATGCTCTCTTTCAAAATCACCCTGTGAGGAGGGAGGAGGGAGGAGGGAGTAGTGAGGCCGATTTCGGATGTTCCGGAGTTTTTGGAAGAGGAGCTCGTGGCGGCAACGTACACCATGAGAAATAACAAAGCTCCAGGGCCTGAAGGCATACCAGCTGAGGTTCTGAAGGTCGTGGTGGGAAGTCACCCTCTATTGTTGTTGCACATGTTCAACGCTTGCATAGTAGCCGGAGTGTTGCCACCACGCTGAAAGACAGCTAGGCTGGCGCCGTTTAGCAAGGGCAAAGGCGATCTGGACTCTCCGTCAGCGTACAGGCCGCTTTGCATGCTTGACACGGCGGGGAAGCTCTTCGAGAAATTGCTGAAGCCAAGGATGCAGTTGGCCATCGAAGCCCCGGGCGATTGTCTCCCCAGCAGCAGGGCTTTCGGAAAGGTCACTCAACCTTGAATGTCATCACAGAAACCGTCAGCACCATCCAGCAAGCCGACACAGCTTGTCATCAGGCAAGGCCCAATAGTGCTGTTGGTTTTCTAGACGTAAAGAACGCCTTCAACTCTGCTCGTTGGGTGGAAGCTTTGCAGCGGAACTTCAGAGTGCCCGACTATCTCCTGGTTGTTGTGCAGGATTACCTGAAGGGCCGTCGACTGTCGTACAAACCGAAGAAGGCAGTAGACACAAGGTAGTCACCGCCGGTGCGGCGTAGGGGTCAATCCTTAGCCTCGACCTTTGGAATGTTTCGTATGACGGCCTGCTTCATCTCGAGATGCCCCATGATGTGTTCCTGGTGGCCTACGCCGATGACGTGGCCGCGGTCATCACGGCTAGGACTCCGGAGTTGGCCCAACTTTGCCTTAATCAGTTGAATATCCGGGTCGGCTCTTGGATGACCAGCCACGGACTCGAGCTGATGATCGCCAAGACCAAGATCGTCATGCTCACCGACGGAGAATCCCAACACTGGTGACTGTTGGAACAGTTGAGGTCCAAACTGCGGCCAGGTACTTGGGTGTGATGCTCGATTGCCGTGTCAGGCACTGGGAGCACATCCAAATGGTGTCTGAAAAAACGGTGAGGGTAGTTGGGACTCTCAGCAGTTGATGGGGAACGTGGGCGGTCCGAGAACCAGAAAAAGTTTACTCCTCATGAACGCCATCCTTCTGTACGCGCAGAAGTATGGGCGGGTGTCATGAGCATGAAGAAAAGCAGCAAGCGCCTGCTGTCAGTTCAGCGCACAGCAGCTCTCAGGGCCGACTGCTCCTACCGCACGGTTTCCGGTGCGGCGGTTATGGCAGTGGCTCGAGTGATCCCCCTCGACCTGCTCGCCGTTGAGCCTTAGGCATCGGTAATACAGAAGTGTGATCCGTCAGCGATGCAAGACACGCGGCATGAAGTCATCCGGAAGGGTTCTGGCCTGGATCCCCGCGGCCCGTGGGGGGTTTAGTGGGTATTCCCTGCCTAAGCAGGGCGAGGCCTACACACCGTGCGTACATGCATTCCCCTTACTTAAAAAAGTACTTTTTCAGTACAAAATAATAATCACATTGATATGATAACATATGTGTTTCCCCATTTTTATAACATTATAAAATTTAAAAGTTTATTATATAAAATTACTTTTGTAATATTCATACGTATGAAATACCTCTGTCTCCTACTGCACCCCTTTTGTTATGTGGACAGTGGATGTTTAGACTTGGTCCCTCACAACTTCACAATAGGGTAAGAATAAACGGCTTACTCCTTTCAAACACATTGTCCCGTGGTAAAAAATACCCCCGTCGCAGCAAACCTGCGTACTCGAATTTACAATGCATATATATGTGACTCACTACTACATAGAGCTATTTACCAACTTTCACAAAAATACATTCATAAATAAAGCATTTTATTTATTCTCCATACGAATAACATTAGGGTTGAGGACGCAGGTTTGCTGCAACGAGGAAGATAAGTAATGTGTTTTTTTGCAATTATCAATACAACTGAACCAGGTGAAGCTATATACCAAGTTCTCTTAATGTAGGTTCATAATTAAGGGAGATATACAACTTTACTTATTCTCCATATGAATAACATGGGGACCGAGTATGCAGGTTTGCTGCTACGGGGACTATCAACAAAAAACTTGTTTTTTGTGCTAATATCAATATACCACAACTAGTTGAAGCCACATACCAAGTTTCATCAATATACATTCATAAACAATCGAGATATAGAATTTTATTTATTCTCCATAAGGATAACATTGGACAACGTATTGTGTTTAGCACTTTGAATATCTCTGCAACGGTTAGACGTAGGACAACGATTAAAATACCAAAATTTTTTTTGTTGAGCTAAACACATTAATAAACAGAAATGTGAAGTTTTTAGTAAAACTATCTGAGAAAAATCTAAAAACCTTTTTCCCATAAGATTAATGGGACAGGTTTTTTGGGTTTTCTCCGCAACCACTTAACCTAGGTTAATGATTCAAAATATTAAATTATTTTTTTTTTAAGCTCTATAAAATGGCTAGAACCAAAATTGAGTGTTTTTAACATTTTGGGGTCAAATTTGCAAAAAACCGTTTTTTGGAAAATATTAAACCACCATAAAACCCCCTTCCCATAGTGGATCGATCTGGTTTTCTAACTTAAAGTCATAAATGCTACTCTCCACATTTGTGCCAAATTCAATCAAAATCGGGTGTTTCTTTCAAAAGTTATCGCAGTAACGGACACACACACACACACACACACACACACACATATATATATATATATATATATATAAATTAGAACGAATAGTGTTTTTAGCATCTGGGGACCTCAAAACGAAAAGTTGTCATGGTCTCGGGCTTAAGTCTTACCATGCCACCTACGGTAATAGCTTCTTCCCTATAGGGGAAACTCGCTAAAACAACTCCCTCCCCTACTCTCAAGTAGTGTCCACGGGAAAAAAAAACTCAGTAGTAAAGGCACGCACGATGATGCAAAAGTGCTTAACGAAGCTTATGGTGTTAGGGGTTACCGCGATAAAAGTTGTAAGAATTGACTAACAAGTAAAGCACTGGGGGCGTAATGACTTTCTGGTAATAATAAATTAATACTTAATAACTGTAATTTTGCAATCAATATATTGTTTGCAAATTTTAAATATACGATTACAAAATAAATAATTGTTATACAGAACAAAATATTGATAACGATATGGACACGTTTAGATTGTTATTCCCCTGATTCTGGTGATCATTCAGAATTTGAAATACTCATACAAAATAATTTCCTAGTTCAAATAAATTTTAATTTTTGAAGTATATACTCCTTTTTCATATACAAAGTCTGCGTTATTTTGTTGTTTATATTTTATATTCATACATAATAGTTGATACATAAGGCATCGGCTTTCTCTAAAAACTAGTTGTTTTTTGTTTAACGGTTTTTGAAAAGGGTTATTACTAAGAAACTGATTAATTAACACCCTGCTTGTTCCTAGCAATGAAATTCTTGAAATAAACAAATTTATTCCAAAGGACCTAGCGGAGGTCATAAGCGTCTCGTCTGTTTAGTAGTCATGACGTGATGTACACCTAGTATCTTTACATAGTTATCAACGGTAAGCTAATTCTCAAGGTAATTTGTATCATTCCTAAAGTAGGACTTAATTTAATAATATTTACACATTTAGAACGAGTCACAAAAGGTTAAGGTTAACTCATACATTACAAAAATATAATTATACAAATTGTATTATAATTTATAAGGGATATTTTTAAAGCAGTTTATACAAATTTATACCTTCAAAGAATAAAGGATGACGAATTCAAAGTTGATTGAACGAAGGATATTCTGTATTGTTTGATCACTGATGGATGAAACTTCAATATACACAGTACTCAAACTAATTGACAAATCTTTAGTATTCACAGAGAATAATACTCCTCTGCAATCCCTGGAATTGATTATTCTATCCTAATAATGACAACTGTTGGATTGTAACTAAAGTTTTAACTAGTATTTGAACAAACCCGTTAGATTATCGTGTAACGTGTCAACCTATAACCCTAATTTACGTTGAGTCGTTCTTTCTCTTAGTATTAGAGGGTAAAATATTAGTTGTAATTGTGTCCAGCTAATAGTGGCGTTTATTTTAACTAGTTTTATTTTATCCCAACGGATATATTTGATGAAATTTTATTATAATTATATCAATATATTATGAAAGATTATCTAGCAATGAGTGGTAGCACATGTCATATTGTCTTGGTTGTTAGGTTTTATATTGAACCATAGTCTACGTGAAACTAAGTTGAAAATAATAAATAATTGAACTAAATACGTAAATAAAACAACAAATTGCATAGCAATCTGATCTACAAGGCACTAGGTGATAGAGTTACGTTTGGCATTGATACAGAGCCAACGAAGATATATTTTATAAAATTGCAAAAATAAATTAAAATTATACAAAAAAGTATATAATGAAATGAAATGAAAAAGTACTTTATTAAACTCAAACTCACAGCATACAATTACTTTGTTACTCGCAGGGAACTAATTTTTATAACACTTCAAACAGCGATGGCTAAGCAGCTGTCTGCTTGGTTAGCACCTGAACAAAATGAAAAATAGCTTTAAAAAATGAAATTAAATAAAGTATTATACATATTCCACCTTCGAATTACCAATTTACAGTCACACAACAAATATAAAACAATTTGATTCAAAAACTATTTCATATTTTTATGAAAAATTTAGATTCTAAAATGGATCTTGCATATATTAAAAGGACCCAACAATAAAAAAACAACAAATACCTGAAATTATATTTATATAAAAATTAAAATCCTGGATTAGAGACTATCTATAGGCCCATGCCTCCTTCATATAGTTAGCTAATCCTCGCCAATCCCTACCATTCAATAGATTTGTAAACTCGTCCTTCCTCAGAACAGCTTTACTAAACCAGGTCAATCTAAAATTAATAAATATGGGCCAAGTAAGTACATAACTAATACACCCGTCGCAGCAAACCTGCATACTCAGCGAATTTCCAATGAATATATAACATAACACTTAACAGGATTCATAAGAAATGTATTCACAAACAAGCGATATTTAAAATATTAATTATTCTCCATAAGAATAACATTGGGGATGAGTACGCAGGTTTGCTGCAAAAAGGCACGCAAAATAATGGGTTTTTATGCAAATATCAATATCAACTCATCTTAGTGAAGTCACATACCAAGTTTCATCCATATACATTCATAAATAAGCGATATATAACATTTTAAGTATTTTCCATAAGAATAACATGGGGACCAAGTACCTAGGTTTGCTGCTACAGGAACCATAGGCGAAAATTTTTTTTTGTGCAAACAACAATAAACCATAACCAGATCAAGCCATATACCAAGTTTTGCCAGTTTATGTTCATAAATAAGCGAGATATACAATTTTTATTTTTCTCCATAAGAATAACATTAGACAACGTACTGTGTTTAGCACTTTCAATATCTCAGTAACCAATTGACGTTGAGCAATGATCAAAATACCAAATTGTTTGTTTTTTTAAGCTAAATTCAATGGTATAAATTAAAATTTGATTCAAATTAAAATTACATGTGAAAACCCCAAAAAACACATTTTTGGGGTACAAAACCCCCCAAAAACCCCCCTTCGGATGGTGCGATTCATCTGGTTTTCGAACTTGTTCAAATAAATGGTACTTTACACATTTGTACCAAATTTCATTAAGATCGGACCTTTTTTACGAGAGTTATCGTGCTTACGGACACACATATATATATATATATATATAAATATATATATATATATACACATATATAAAAATTTGAACGAATGGTGTTTTTGGCATCTGGGGACCTCAAAATGAAAAGTTATCATGGTCTCGGGCTTAAGTCTTACCATGAGACCTACGGTAATAGCTTCTTCCCTATAGGGGAAATTCGCTAAAAAAGTAAATGTAAATGTACTATTGCGTGTTTAATCAATTCAAAATGTAGAGCAGTTTAAACACACCGCAAAAACATTATATTCTATTTAAGTACTTTTATATTGTAGTTTAATGTGCGTATAAATTAGGTTTTTTGAAACAAAGAGACAAACTAAAGATGAGGATACCTGTCTAAAAAAATTAATGTAGTACTTTAATATTGAAAACGATTGCCACTTTAGGGAAATGAGAATGAAATATTAAACTTCCCCTTCACGGGCCAGTAGAGCTTTTTGAGTTTAAACTTAAATTTTACATTCCACCTCTTTAATCTTGATAAATATTTTTCTGGCGCATAGTGAGTTGTTTATAAATAAGACTACAATATTCAAAAAAATCTCATTAATATATTAGACAAGAATTTATAGAATTCATCATTACAAATTTACTAACATTTTTATTTGTTTTGGCATGAATACCTTGGTAAAATTCCTACGACATTATTCCGAAAATAAATCTAATTAAATTAGCTTTCACTCTGATATTTCTTTATTTAACTAACTCTTTACACCGATTTACAGTTGATATCTAAGATATATATGACTACATAATACATAAGTACTTTTAAAAAAGATGTTATAATATAAGACATCAAAATAACAGTATGTTGAATATACAAGTACAGATAATACGTAAAGTATCGTATGCTAAAAAGATTGTCATATTCAATAAACAACTGGTATTAGTTCACAGTTCGGTACAACATAGATAGGAAGAAAACCATAATAGAAAATTGAAATTTGTTTGATGGCACGAAAACCAGATCTTTGAACTCTTACTCTTTGCATGCTTTACGTGGCGTTAAAATATCTCCATGATGTTCTACAAAGTTCGATTTCAAGAACGTTCCTACTCCAATCTGTCAGGGGTGATGCAAGGTCACTGTCCCGTATTGGCAATGTTCCAGCGTACATTTTACATACTAGTGATTCTTTTGAAATTCAGTCACTTCGAGAAAATTGATCTGATTATTACAAAAGTGATGCAAAATTAATGTTAAAAAGTAATTAACGCCGATATAATTATTGTTAGCAAATCAAATAAACTCATATATTCACATATTACTATATAAATATATCATAGTTTGCTACTGTTTTGTAACAATATAATATCTTAAAGTCAAAAGGAATTATATTATTATATTAAAATAATAATAAATATATTATTATTATATTATTATTTTTTATAGTAATAAATTAATTCGTTCATGTAAAACGGTATTTTAATATTTTATGAGGAGCACTTTCAGCTCAGAAAGTTTAGTGAGTCGGCGTAGTGGTCAAGGTCTGCGGAAAAATGGTAGCGGCCCTATCGGAGGTTCGAATCCCAGTTCTGGCACGCAAGTTTTATCAGTACTGCACAACTCGTACTGGAGTGGGTTATCACATGCTTCGCTGGATAAGTTCCACGCACATATTGTACAGCCTATGTGGACGGGCAAAGTAAGACCAAAAGTGGCTGCCAAACTCGTTTAAAAAATCTAATAACAATTCTTTAGTTGTTAATTTGACATTTGATCCCATTTAAGGTGTGCGGGAAGGGTTTTAACAGATTAATTAATAAGAATCTGTTTGATTTTAATACAAAATTGTGTTGTGTGGTGGATTATAATGAAACGATTGTTTTCAAAGTTTTACTATATATGATTCTTGAAGTTAAATAAACGGTATCAGGAAACTGACACATACTTTCTCCCTTTTAGCCCAAATTTAATGAATAAATTACTTTTTATTTACTACATATAGAATACAAAGCACGGTCGAATGTACAGAAAATCTTGTAAACAAGTTGTTTTAAAAAACATCCACCCGAATCCCTGCTTTGGAGGCACTACAGAATCCATTGCTACACTCGTGGTTTTAAGAGGGGAAATGCCCCCTATCCCCCCCAGGTTATTAAGGGGCAACATATTTCGAATTTCCTCTGTTGGTCAATGCTAACTTGACAAGCATATCAAGTTTGAATGAAATTTATCCGTAAATAAGAGAGAAACAACAATTTTTTATTACCCATAAGAATAACATTGGACAACGGACTGCGTTTACCACAAAATGAAAATTCCAATTTTCTCCGCAACCAGCAATCGTAGAATAGTAATTCAAAATACTAAATTATTTATTTTTTGAGCTCTTTTAAATGGTGAATAGTGATATTTTTATGTTTAAATTTTTTATGAAAAATCCAAAAAACTAAATTTTTGATGTTTTAGGTCCTGTAATTTCTGAACCCGAATTTTTACAGACATACGGGTCGTGTCATTTTGTTGGAAACTTAAAGTTCTACAAACGACCAAAGTTTAATCAAAATCGTTAGAGCCGTTTTCGAGAAAGTTTTATTTTTCATGATTTTTGGCGGTTTTGGGGGGATAATCACCCTTAAAAATAAAAAAATTCAAAAAATTCAAAAAATACCTGGAGAAAACGTGGATTAGTACTTACATACCAAATTTAATAAAAATCGGCCCATTGGTTAGGGCTCTAGCTCTGTACACATCCACACAGACACACACACACACACACACACACACACACACACACACACACACACACACACACACACACACAGACACACACACACACACACACACACACACACACACACACACACACACACACACACACACAACACAGACACACACACACACACACACACACACACACACACACACACACACACACACACACACACACACACAACACACACACACACACACACACACACACACACACACACACACACACACACACACACACACACACACAGACAGACATCTCGTAAAAAACACTTTTTTGGTTTCAGGGAGCACCAAAACTAATATTTCCACTAACAACTCAAATTCGAAAATTCTGACGAAAACAATACTTTCTTCATATACTATGTATAGGGGGAGAAAGTAAAAACTGATTGTTTGCAAACAAACTTCAAATATTCCAATTTGTTTAAACAGGATATCATCAGAATATTGCAAGAAAACCTGCATCAACTTGACTACTTAACCTCAAAAATAAACCTTTAGTGTTTTCTTCCACCAATAAATCTTGATAGTTGCAAAATCCAAATTTGCAACGCCATAGGTTATATCAGAAAAAAAACACCCGTAATAGCCTGACATTATAACTTTCCTAAAAACAATAAACTTGCCTAAGAGGATCAAGTAGCTACTTAGTTTCTAGCATACCCTGTTAATGTGTAGTGAAAAATAGAGCCGGGTATCTATAATGAGCCAAAATAAATGTGTTTATTGACTAGACTTAATTTTAGTGTTGCCAATAACCAAGATGTATTTAGTAAATATTAAATTGGCTTTATTCAAGCCTACATCCCTGCATAAAATGTCGCAATAAATGATTAATTTTACAATAAATACACACAATTTTATCCAACCTAAATCATGACTATGTTATTTCATATTGCCAAGCTATTAACAGATAATCAACAATAAGAGATATTTTAACAATAAGAGTGTCAAAAAATATCCTCGTTAGAAAGTATTTGAGATTTTGAAACTATTTAGTAAGTGCACGTATGTATTACACGATAAAACGTAAAACTTACAGTTCCAAACAAATCTGATGCACCGGTAACCCTGAAAGGCGCTGATTAGTCACAGTTTGAGATTACAGTTCCAGTTTCAGATGAAGGTAGACTATTAAGTAATCAGCCAAATTTATCTTAGCAGTTTGACGGTTGAGGGACTGATCCGGGTTAACCGCCAAAGTTGTGAGTGCCACAACTTGTCTGAGGGCAACTAAACGATTCTGATTTACTTACGCTGATTGTCCCTAGAGTTTTTACTTTGAGAATGAAAGGTAAGTTGGATCGTAACTGTTTTAACGTTAAAGTTACCACTAACATTATTCTCTAAATATCCCAATTACCTCTAGTCCACAATAACAAACAACATTATTAGTGAATTTCCTTTGGAAAGTGAACTATTAGCATGACCCGCCCGGGACCACCATAGAAGTTCCTAACATGACCCCCTGAACACGTTTTGGGGGGGTCGTTCAATATTATATATATATATATATATATATAGACATATATATATGTGTGTTTGCACTCTAGCGGTCGCAATTTTTGTCCGATTTACTTTAAATTTGGTAGGGACGTTCCTTTCTGTAATCAGTTGGACAAGTTCGTTGGGCAAAAGAATCGGAAAACTCTAAACCCCTTTTTTGGGGATTAATCTTTCAAATTTTGGGTTTTTGGGCCGAAAAATGGTCATAAAAGCCCCAGATGTAAAATAAATGCATGTAAAAAGATGGAAATTAGAGAGGCGAACGTTTTAAGCCCTCTATCGTCATTGTAGCATAAATATTTACCGAATTATTAAAGAAAATGTGTATCGACTTAACACAGTACGTTGTCTTATGGGGTTTTACACGAGAAAAGCCTGTTATTCCTTTGTTAGAGTACTTTTACTACCCCCAGCAACCTCACGCCTACTTTCAAGCCTGTCTGGACCTTCTCCTAACCTTATAATGCGCAAAATTGTATTCCCAGCTTTGCAAGTAAATGAAACCAGGAGTATCAGAACAGCCAAAAAATCAATGTTTTCAGATTTCGATAAAAATTGGACAAATGTTTTTTTACACTGATTTTCAGTTTTAAAAGTTTTTATGTGGAAATTCACTTCCCTCACGTCAGCGTGCTGCGTGCAAACTCGTTTTAGAAAATGCGGTAGATACTTGCGATCCCTGCTATAATCCTCACATCTATATTGGGGGAGATAGAACTGGGGGACGCTGGGTTGGAGTTCTCATAATACTCTCCATCTAATAAAGCGGAATTAACTTTGCCCATCTTCCTGGATCCGATGCATGAACGCTGTATAAAGATAAGTTTGGAAGTCTACGCTATATTTATTTTATTTATAAAATATATTAATCTAATCGGACTTTATGAGTTTTGATTAACATTTATGGTTTCCTGTGAATATGATTAATGTAAAATTTGTGTTAAAAATACTGATAACAATAAGTCTGATTGGGCGAAGTGAGATGTCTGATGTACTATTTAAAACTGATTGCCTTGTACCATCTATAATATGTACTTATCGCATTCTATATAAGTAAAATACCATTTGAAATATATTGAGCGTTATAAAACGTATCTTATTGAAGGTCGAGAGCAATTTCAATTACTGACAAAAAATTACATTTCAGATATAACAATGAACACTCAACTGACCTTCAAAGGGTGTTTTGGTATGGTATTCAAATTCTGAATACTCTTGTTTATAAAATTATTTCAATTCAGGATTCCATTTGCACAATTTCCAAATTCATATTTATCTTTAAACATAGAAAGCACACGTTTTGAAAAAATTGCAAAAGCCTGATACGCAAAACCCGTTCATAAAACAATTTCTTAATACCTGACATACTGTTAGTATTTTTGCATAAAAAATACTAAAGACAACCTAATTCCTTTTACTTTGTATGACTTTTTTCTTTCTTTAATTCATAATTTTGTTATATATCTAACAAGATATAATTGTGTTCTTTTTGGGAAAGTAGTCTATAGTTCAAAATAAAAGGTCCAGTCATGTCAAACAAATACTAGACTATAATCTTATTTATAAAACGTTTTACAATTCCGGATTATATTTATAAAATTTTCAGATTTATACTTATGTTTGCTAAGCCGCACTCCCCCGCCTTGCACGTCCTCCCATACTATAAAACTGTTCTCAGAAACGTGACTGAGGACGTGGGCGAGGGAGGCTCACAAATAGGAAGACAAATAGGAGTCCAAGAAAACAAAAATACATGAACAAGCGTTTATTCAGCTAAACACAGGGCTTTTGACACACACAGAAATGTACATACTAACATCACAATTTCCTTCCAATGGGAGCTAACTAAGAACAGATATATTTATACGATAACAAAATTCATGTTGAACATCTTTTACAATTGCAAGATCGGACACCAGTATAAAACAATCCATGCACATAACCTCTAAAATACTCATTGATATGTCGTAATCAATATATAACTGACAATAATAAATATAAGTTTGATCATTTGTATGAATGGGGGAACGTGATATTTACTAATGGAATTATATAAATTATTTGAAAGTAAGTTTTGCTAATTTTTACCCTTTAAACAATATATTTGAGCTACAATTAACGTAGTGTGAACTCAATATATAGAGAAGAACTTAAATATAATGAGCATAAGACATTCTATAAAATTACAAAATCTAAGACATATAAATGAACACCTGAAAGGATGCTTTCTTGTGTGTGTTAACACGTGTCTATATAAACCCTAATTGTAACCCCTTATTTCCTGGAGCTTACTTAAGCTTTAACTTTGAACTTACTAAAAGACAAATAGTATTTCAACAATATATATTATTAAATATAACTTAAAGATTCATAAGAATAATACACAGCATCAATATAAGAACAGCTATCACGTGAAGACAATACAAGACATTATACCTCCAAAAAAATAAATAAATTTGACTTTTAACACCTAAATAAGTTGAATGGAGATAAAACAGTTCCTAGTTACTGCTCAAGGTAGAAATTCTTTAAAAACAAAATATATTCATCACCCAGTTCATCGAGGCTTAAATTTTTAAGTTATAATTTATTATATTTTCTGAAGAAAAATTAGCATGCAAAATTTAATTTACGTAGATGATTCTTGTTGTAACACACGTATGCACTTTTATAAGTTGCAAGGAAAGATCTCACCATGATGTAGAGGGATTCAGAAGTAGTCGTAAGCTAGTTATCAGGAAGATTTGCTACACCGTGTACCATCTTGCTACATCCTTGTAAGTTAGTCGCAAGGTATTCATGCATATAACGCTATTCTGACTGCACCAACTTTGCTTTTATTTGGTAAGCTCAACGTAACTATCCATGCTATATTAAACTGAAAAGGATTGTATCGGTGTTTTACTTCATTTGTCTTCATGCAACATCAATAATAACTGCTGCCCATGACTTATGCAATATAATCTTCCATCCTGGGCCCTATCCAAAATACTTAGTGTAACTGACTGATTTAGTATAACAGAATGAAAATTGAAAGTTGTTCTTGGCATGACAAAAGCAATTCAGTTTACTGATACAGTTTCAACCAATTTCGTCTATAAGTACAAAAGCTAATACAACCACTGAGATGATTTTATGAGAAAGGTTAACGTTTTGGCAGCTATGGAAAGTTGGCTGAAACTGGCTCTAACTTGGTTAAACTTGACAATAGGTTATCTTTATTATAAAATGTTCAACAAACGCTGATAAATTCGCAAATAGAATTTATAGCTAA
This sequence comes from Allygus modestus, assembly GCA_963675035.1. Lineage (NCBI taxonomy): Eukaryota > Metazoa > Arthropoda > Insecta > Hemiptera > Cicadellidae > Allygus > Allygus modestus. The sequence goes on along the minus strand of OY776112.1, from coordinate 391,221,306 downwards.
AACAAAATTATAATCAACAACATAGACTTTGCTAATTAATTACTGTTTACAAATTAGCTTCAGAAGAGTGTGGTTAAAGAATATTTTTGTCCGGCACATTAAAAATAATTAAACATAAATTAAAATTGCAAACAAACAATTATAATGAGTTGTGAGAGTATGAGAGGGACACAAACAATGAAAATACACCCGTCGCAGCAAACCTGCATACTCAGCGAATTTCCAATGAATATATAACATAACACTTAACAGGATTCATAAGAAATGTATTCACAAACAAGCGATATTTAAAATATTAATTATTCTCCATAAGAATGACATTGGGGATGAGTACGCAGGTTTGCTGCAACAAGGCACGCAAAATAATGGGTTTTTATGCAAATATCAATAGAACTCATCTTAGTGAAGTCACATACCAAGTTTCATCCATATACATTCATAAATAAGCGATATATAACATTTTAAGTATTTTCCATAAGAATAACATGGGGACCAAGTACCTAGGTTTGCTGCTACAGGAACCATATGCGAAAAATTGTTTTTTTGTGCAAACAACAATAAACCATAACCAGATCAAGCCATATACCAAATTTTGCCAGTTTATGTTCATAAATAAGCGAGATATACAATTTTTCTTTTTCTCCATAAGAATAACATTAGACAACGTACTGTGTTTAACACTTTCAATATCTCAGTAACCAATTGACGTAGAGCAATGATCAAAATACCAAATTGTTTTTTTTAAGCTAAATTCAATGGTATAAATTAAAATTACATGTGAAAACCCCAAAAAACACATTTTTGGGGTACAAAACCCCCCCAAAAACCCCCCTTCGAATGGTGCGATTCATCTGGTTTTCGAACTTGTTCAAATAAATGATACTTTACACATTTGTACCAAATTTCATTAAGATCGGACCTTTTTTACGAGAGTTATCGTGCTTACGGACACATATATATATATATATATATATATTTATTATTTTTAAAAGAAAATTACCAGAGTACCCTTCAAAATTCATTTTTAATTCACTGACACGTGTTTCGAGGTTTACCTCATGATCACAGTGCAGCTAATAACCTTAAACTTAAAATTAAATAACCTGTAAATAAACAAAACAGTATGATAATTTTGTTAACATATGCTAAATTATCTATCTATATATGATTAATTACTTTTGATTTTATTCATTGATACATAGGCTTTTAAATATACCGATGACAGAAAAACATTTTGAGGAAGAAAGAAGTACAATCAAATCGATAGTTATAAGAAATGGATACAAATCTAAAATAATTGATACTATCATAAGAAAAATTAAAAATAAAACTTCACAAAATTTTGATGGACAAAACAAGATAGAGTTTATCTGTATGCCTTATAGTTCTGTGTTGAACAAAGCTATGAGAAAAACCTTCGTAAATACAAACTTAAAAGTCAGCTATAAAACCAGGAATAATAAATTTCATTTGATAACAAAATTTTCAAACGGCTCACATAATCAAAACGCCGACATTTTTGACCGATCAGGAATATATAAATTGACATGCAAGGAATGCCCAAAATATTACGTTGGGCAAACTGGACGTAATTTTAAATGTAGATATAAAGAGCATATTCAAGCTATAAAATCAAATAACCAAACCACACAAAAATCAAAATTTGCCGAACATATTTTAACTACAGATCACAATTTTGGTACACTGCAAGAAAGTTTAGAAGTTTTGTCTATTGAAAAGAAAGGTGACAAAATGAATGCAAAAGAAGAGCTTTACATTTACATGAATTATTCAGAAGACAAAACTAATATACTAAATATAATGCAGGCGCAACAAAAAAATCCAATCTTTGAAACAATCAAAAAAATCAAAAGTAATTAATCATATATAGATAGATAATTTAGCATATGTTAACAAAATTATCATACTGTTTTGTTTATTTACAGGTTATTTAATTTTAAGTTTAAGGTTATTAGCTGCACTGTGATCATGAGGTAAACCTCGAAACACGTGTCAGTGAATTAAAAATGAATTTTGAAGGGTACTCTGGTAATTTTCTTTTAAAAATAATAATTATAATAGTAGCCCTATGCAGTGAACTTAATAATATAATATATATATATATATAAATAAATAAATATATATATATATATACATATATAAAAATTTGAACGAATGGTGTTTTTGGCATCTGGGGACCTCAAAATGAAAAGTTATCATGGTCTCGGGCTTAAGTCTTACCATGAGACCTACGGTAATAGCTTCTTCCCTATAGGGGAAATTCGCTAAAAGAGAAAACTGGCCGGTAAATTTACCTTACCTAGATTTGAGATCGGGCATATTCTTTTTCCCGAATTTCTCATCAAACAACCAAACAATGCCGGTTAACCATACAGAAGGCAAACTGCATTTAATAACTAGGTAGCATATAGCAAAGTTAAATCTGAGAAAAATCCCTTTTATCGAAATTGTAGTATTTTGATAACATCAGACAACAGTGTTACTCAGGTTAATAACACGTTTATGGAATAAATAATCTAACAAGAGCTACAGCATGTTCGGGTATGTACCCGTTAGCTAGGTAGGGGAAACTTAAAGCTGCATAGAAAAACAAATGAGCCAGCCAGATCCCAAAAAACTACCCAGGTGGTATTTTTGAATGACGATAAGTAAAACCCATCAGCTAAGAATTTCTTATTTCCAGTCATGTTAGCAGTTTTACGTAAAATCATTACTAACTACACAAAAAGATACATCCACTTTTGGATGAAGTTAATTTATCCTTATTAAATTATTTATATTTTAATAAATCTGTAAAATATTGTACATTAGTTTTGTAAATAGACAGATTAAAGGAACAAGTAAGAACAATTTAAAAAATACATTCTATAGAATACAAGGTACAATGACTCTAAAGATCCAACAGGATTCAAACAGGTGTAATAATAGATTATTCACTAATTCCTTGCCAGCTACTTGTTAGCTCTCAACTGTGCAACACTAATTAAGAGACAGTAATTGAATACACTAGTTCATTATGTGTCTCCTTTTTACTTAGAGATCAAACAATCTTTTTCATTTTAATTTTAATTTTCTAAAACCAGATAACGTTTGAAGAAAGTTAAAAGGAAAGTATTATTACATTTATTACGAAACAATTCTAAATTAAATTAATTTAAAAAGGTTTTTAAAAATATATGTCCAGATTTTATTTTAATTACAACCATTTAACTATGTTGTATGTTTATTGTATTGTGTATTATTATGCAAACGTTTTGAGGGAGTTTTATTAGAATGAATAAATATCGTTTGCAAGTGAAGGTATGAAAAATAACTACACATAAACTGCAAAACTATAAGCTAGGTTTAAGCTTTGGATGTATGTATTGCATACATTCTGTGAACTGTGTATTAGTGTTTATCAAACGGTATTTGGATTAAAAGGTGAAACGAGTTAAGCTATTGCTATATGTGGTCTAGGTTAGTGGAAATGACTCGTTATTGCATATTTTCCAGTTTATATTTTTCTAAACCTGCAGACGCCATTATTTTATTCTAGTTAGAATTTAGCTTTCTTTTAACCTAGTGTATATAACTTAAATGCAATAATGTGTTAGTATATACTAATTTTAAGATTTATATTAAAACACTTTAAAAGAGGTTTTTAAATTTTGTAGCTCACGAGATACTATTGTCGATATTTTAAATAACTAACTTTTAACACCTTAATTTCGGGAAGGTTATCATGTAATGCGACGGTTACAAGTCTAATACACTTAATTTAATACAACAAACTGTTTGCGAGATGTACAATTAGGTTTTTGACACACATTAAGATTGCTTCAATGGTAGCAAAAATCTATTTATAAACAAATCTACTTAAACATTTAAAATTCCACATTTATTCCCAAATCCTTTGATATTCCTCTTATATTATCAATTTATTATTTTATGTACTATATCATAATTTTTTTGCATTTACTTTGTTGGTAAAAATACATACAAACCAAATAATTTCAAACAGTTTCGCACAACATCCTTTAAGTCAGTTATTTGTCTTGTTAGTTTTTTTGGGTAATCCGTTTGAAAAAATGGTTACCTTCAATGGTTATAGTTGTGAATTATATGTTTCCCTTTAGGCAAGGATACAATATTCCAGGACCCATTTTTGGGAAAAAATCACCTAGCCTTTTATAATGCGCGGTCGGAAAATACCCCCTCACCCATCTCTTAAGACGCGGGACACATTTGCGACGTCCCGCAAAATATCGAGATTCCTAGAGACTGTGTTATAAGTGTTTTGTCATCGTGTATCTGTTTCATTGTGTAAATAACCTTTGATAAAGTTTGAAATCCATCTGTAAATTTGATCCATACGTATCCACATGATCAAAAATCACGGTGAGTGTTGCCCACAAATTGGACCTGGAACTTCGGTGGTTAGTGAAGATAACATTCTATAATTTCAGATTTACTGTCTTCTGAGACTCCTAATAATAAAGAAGGGAAATTGTTGGTGTAATTTTCACAAAAGTAACCTTCACGATTTTAGTTATTCAAATTAATATCCACACTAAAGTCGTAACGGTATAACCATTTACTATAAATATAACATAGTCAATGGCATAACTTACATGGTATTTATATATAAAAAATATATTTTCTTAAATTTCGTTTTATACAGGAAGACAATTTATTAACAAACAAAAATGTTGGTCATTCCGGTTTTATATTTACGTTAGACTGGATTTTAAGAAACATTCTAAGAAACACTCACATCAAATATATATTGGACAAATAAAGTAAATTGATACATGCTTTGAACTTATAAGAAGATCTTGACATTTTAGGATTTTCCAGTGATCTCGATATGCTTACCGTCCTGAGGGATCACGATAAGGAGAAACTAAAGTGCACTAGTACTTAATAATTTGTAAAATTACTTGTCCAAATGTATTTATAAAAGATAAAATACATTTTTATTTAAATCATTATTTGAATTAAAGTCATACGGTATTTTAATTAGATAGTTTAAACATATTACATTAGTATATATATTCATGGTGATAGCGTCGCAAGACTGATGAGACAAACTAAATACAAAATTGAAGATGATATGAAATTGAAATTGAAGATGGTATGTGTTGTATATATATATATATATACAATAAACTAAAAGAAAATAAACTAGAGTACCCTGGTAAAATCAATTTAATTACACTAATTTGAATTATTTAACCAGGGTACTCTATTTCCTTTACTTTTGTTTATTGTATTTATAAGTAGCCATAATCTGTGAATTGAATGTTCTAATATATATATATATATATTAAATTATATTAAATATTAATTTTAGCTACAGTTGTAAAAGGACACTTATATAAAAATATAGCAGCGTATGTAAAAAATAGAAAGAATATAGTTGTTGTAAAATAGTCACTTAGTGACAAGTAGTAAAGCAGATCTGAACTAGTGATCGCATATTACAAAAGTGTTCGGCTCGTTTTAAAATAAATATTTGTTTGTTAGGTATTCATATTGAAAAAACGTACAAAATATTGGGATCTGTATTCGCTGTATTATAAAAGTAATATAAATAAAGACATAATGTGAATAATACAAGTCGTACGATTAATTGTATTTTTTAATTGTGGTTTTCTTTATGTAAAACTATTATAATAATACGCTTTCTTAGAAATTGAAAGAATAAAAGTCGCCAAAGTTTACATAAATACTTCCCTTTAGTTGAAGTGAGTTCAGTTGCAAGAATAAATGTTTCCAACAACCCTCAGTTGGGCAAATCCTTTACAAGAGGATCGATGTATTTTATCTCTTAGAGCCGTTCTTTGCAAGTTTATATACTACGAAGAACTATTTATTTACTTTAAGTCGTTACATAATAATACGATTTTGGGATTTGAGTAACATGCATGAAACCATAACGCAATCAATTCAAACTAAAAGTAATACTTTTTCGAGTTTGAAAAAAGGACTTGGTATATTACTAAACAATATCACTACTGTTTGGAATGTATGCACTAAAAAAACTGTATTACAATTTGTTTGGAAAGAGTTTTAAGTGTAAACTTCGATAATTTCCAACCTATTTTTGTGATAGTAAATTACCTTTATGGAACATGTTGGTCTGTATAAAAACAAAACGTATTTCCCTCTACACACTTTGCTTAGACTTGCAGACCTTTAAAAAGTGCATTAAAAGGTTAGTTTGTAAGTAAACGAGTTCGCACGCAGCACGCTGACGTGAGAGAAGTGAATTTTCACATAAAAACTTTTAAAACTCAAAATCAGTGTAAAAACATACATTTGTCCAATTTTTATTGAAATCTGAAAACATTGATTTTTTGGCTGTTCTGATACTCCTGGTTTCATTTACTTGCAAAGCTGGGAATACAATTTTGCCCAATATAAGGTTAGGAGAAGGTCCAGACAGGCTTGAAATTAGGCGTGAGGTTGCTGGGGATGATAAAAGTACTCTAACAAAGGAATAACAGGCTTTTCTCGTGTAAAACCCCCATAAGACAACGTACTGTGTTTAGTCGAGACACATTTTCTTTAATAACTCGGTAAATATTTATGCGAGGATGACGAGAAGGCTTAAAACTTTCGCCTCTCTAATTCCCGTCTTTTTACCTGCATTTATTTTATATCTGGGGCTTTTATGACCATTTTTGGGTCTAAAAACTCGAAATTTGAAAGATTAATCCCCGAAAAAAGGGGTTTAGAGATTTCCGATTGTTTTGCCCAACGAACTTGTCCAACTGATTACAGAAAGGAACGTCCCTACCAAATTTGAATTAAATCGGACGTAAATTGCGACCGCTAGAGTGCAAACACACACATATATATATATGTCTCTCTCTCTCTCTCTCTCTCTCTCTCTCTCTCTACATATATATATATATATATATATATATATATATATATATATATACAATTTTGAACGACCCCCCAAAACGTGATAAGGGGGTCACGTTAGGAACTTCTATGGTGGTCCCGGGCTTAAGTTTTACCGTGCGGGTCATGCTAATAGTTCACTTTCCAAAGGAAATTCACTAAAAAGAGAATGTAAAAACTAGCCTTTTACCCAACAACAACATAAGCTATTTCATCGAAGTTGCATTCTAGGTGTACGTTTAAGTGTTAGGAAAATACGCTTGAAAATTTAGCAAAGTAGTTATTTAACAAAAGGTACAGTAAACCGGTTTTCACTAAGATTTTGGTTCTACAGTTGCGTAATGTTAGTCCGTAAAGCTCTCAAAAAACTGCTAGCTTTTATTTAACGAACAAATGCAAGAAACACAAATACCCCCGTCGCAGCAAACCTGCGTACTCAGCGAATTTCCAATGCATAATATTTGTCTGAGTTCTACATAAAGCCGCATACCAAGTTTCATAAAAATATATTCACATATAAGCGATTTTAATTATTCTCCATAAGAATAACATTGGTTATGAGTACGTAGGTTTGCTGAAACAAGGAACACAAACAATTGTTATTTATGCTAATATAAATATAATTTAACTAGGCGAAGCCACATACCAAGTTTTATCAATATTCAATCATAAATAAGCGCTATATAACATTTTAGTTATTCTCCATAAGAATACCATGGGGGCTGAGTAAGCAGGTTTGCTGCAACAAGGAACAAAAAAATGGGTTTTTATGCAATTATGAATATAACTCAACCAAGTGAAGCTACATCCCAAGTTTTATTAATATATGTTCAAAATTAAGGGAGGCATTACTTTTTACTTATTCTCCATAACAATAATATGGGGCTGAGTACGCAGGTATGCTGGTACGGGAATAACCAACAAAAAATCAATTTTTTGTGCAAATATCAATATAGCAGTACTATGTGAAGCCACATACCAAGTTTCATCAACATACATTCATAAATAATCGAAATATCAAATTTTATTTATTCTCCATAAGGATAACATTGGACAACGTACTGTGTTTAGCTCTTTGAATATCTCAGCAACGGTTGGGCGTAGAATCACAATTTAAACACCAAAATGATTGTTTTGTGGAACTGAACAGATTTTTAAAAGCAAATGTGATGTTTAAATTAAAATAAACTGAGTAAATGCCAAAAACCTTTTTCCCATAAGATTAACATGGGAGATTTTATGAGTAGGTTTTTTTGGATTTTATCCGCAACCACTTAACCTAGGTTAATAATTCAAAATACGATATTATTTGTTTTTTTAAGCTCTATAACATGGTCATAACCAAAATTAAGTTTTTAAACAATTGTAGGGTAAAAAATGCAAAAAACAGATTTTTGGATAATTTAAACCCCCCTAAAACCCCCCTTCCCATGGTCCGATTTTTCTGGTTTTCGAACTTAAAGTCATGAATGTCATTTTACACATTTGAGCCATATTTCATCGAAATCAGACCTTTTTTACTCAAGTTATCGCATTCACGGACACATATATATATATACAAATTTATAAATTTGAACGAATAGTGTTTTTGTCATCTGGGGACCTCAAAACAAAAAAATTATCATGGTCTCGGACTTAAGTCTTACCATGAGACCTACGGTAATAGCTTCTTCCCTATGGGGGGAATTCGCTAAAACGTATTATGCCTCTCAAAACCATGTTTTTTTTTAAGATCATGTTTTGCACAACAATTTTCCAGAACATAAATATTTATAGCATTTCGCATTTAAGTCGGATATACTGAAAGAATGGCTGAGAAACCCCTTAACACTGTTAATACTTGTTAAAAACGATGTGGGTTGAAGACTGAATTTATGTTAACATAAAACACCACCATAACTGTAATTTATATACAAAACTTTAATTTAATACACTTTAACTTTTTAACTACGGCTAATTGCAATATTCGTACAAGACTTGAGGCAACAAAATATTCATAGAGTATAAAAGATTTAACATCAAAATGGAATAAGAAAAAGTATGCAAATGATGGAATTTCATAAAACTAAAATAGATCCTCAGCTGAAGTATTTCTTCACGCCGGCGCCGGGAGGGTATTTCAATTACGCCTCTCCTCAAGGCTCTTCTATTTACCCCAGATGTTTATTACAAAGACATTCAGCCGTTATAGTGGCTCTCAGAGCATATTTTACAGGAGCATAATTCATTCAAAGTATTCATTAATTAGGGAAATTATTGAATGGGTTGTAGTGCGGGAGTGTGCGTGCGTGGGTGGAAGGGGTGGTCGGTGGGAGGGCGGGCGGTTGGGTGCTGCACCCTAGCGGCTGGCCACCGAAGTTCAGTGCGTCCGTGATATCGGGGTAGTCAGTGTGGCGGGCGTTACGCGCTGAACACGTAGTGAGATTTGTTATCACTGGGACTCTGGAGGAAACGAATAAATTAAACAAATGTAAAACAAACTACTTTGTGTCATGGTTTATGTTCTGAAGTGATTAACAATATTTAGATTCACAATGTAAAGTTGTAAATATGTGTTTATAGTGTTCGGATTGTCATTACTTAGTTACAGATTGATAAACTACAGATTGATAGGTGTTATTGACTACATGTTACGGTAGTATTTTCCAGTTGGTGACAAGTTTGTAAAAGTGTGTGCTGACGGGGCGCAGAGAAGGGGGCGCGGCGCGGCGATCCGCGTAACTGATAAGGCACGAAGCACTGACGGAGCAGTTCTCTAGTGGAGAGAGCTAATTCTCCGCGATAGTGTTGTGTAGTATAATCTTGGTTCGGAATCAGGAACTTGGGAGTAGAATGAACCGGGGAATAATTCGTAGTAAAGATTCTCTAGGATGACTTAGTCGAAGCGATGAGTCCTCCAGGAGTAATTTTCTTCCCCCTGTTGCTATGGGGTGTATTGGCACACGGGGAGGTGGTGAACATTCGACACATTCGATCTAGGAGTCACTTGACACGACCGAACCATCTAGCCGTGGGTCTGGGGCATCAGGAGTTCGAGACCCAAGGAACGACTTGGGAGCCCCCGGACGCGACCGAGGGGGTCCTCCTGGGCCTGCAGGTGGGGGAGGACTCCAGGCACCATCCCAAGGACGACGCTGAGGACCTCCTGGAACCCAGTGTCCCCCCGGAGTCAACGGGCCCCATGGTGGACGTGGTCACGAGGTTCCTGAGGATCGTGGAGTCCCAGCAACAGCTCGGGGAGAACTGCACGGCCGGCACTGGACTAAACCTGGGAGAAGGAGTTGTCGACCGATATGCACAGGTAGGTTGTGTCGATATTATATGTGCATATAAAAGGTTTAAAGGTGTTAAACGTTCAATATAATGTTATATTATCACTTGAACATATTACTATTGAACGCGAACCAACAAACCCCTTAACGTTTCATACACATAATAATACTTTTAACATTATACGGTAGAACTCAAACCATCAAAACTTGCTTTTACAATATATCGGTTTTAACTTGTAAATTAATTTTAATTGTTCACTATTGACTAGTTTGAAGAATAATAAAGGATAAAATTTTAAAACGACCACATAGTTAAATTAAACTAATAGGATCTATAACAAAATGTAATAGGGTATTACTATATATTAAATATCTATTAGTAACGTGTTAAATTGTATATTAGGCATCCTTACGTTATTCTTACCCAGGAATATTTTATTTATGCAGAACACTAAATGTTTAATGCAAATAGTAAAAGGAATATAACAATTTAACATTTTTGATCAGGTTGGACAGGAATTTTACAGCGTACGGTTAAGGTATCGTCATATTAATATCAATTACAACCTTGAAAACACTCAGAAAAAATAATTCCAGTTCAAAAAAAGTAAAACACAAATACTGTAAAGACAAATTCATACGGAAATGATTGATTGAAAGCTATAGAAAATGACATTGTTTGATTTTACGTTGTCAAACTAACTCATCATTGTTTATCTCATGTTAAAAACATTTGACAGATTAATTTTGACTGATCTTTGTTATACTAATATCGCATACTACATTATGACTGAGAAAATATTAATAATCCTACCTTAATACAATAATTAAACTAAATACTCATAGGTTTTGGTTTAAGGGTCACAGAAAACCAAGAACTCAGTACATTCAACTGAAGTGAATTCTGTTTTTCAGTGAAGAAATTATTACGTGACTATTTAGATTTGCATTGTACAATCATTTAAATAATACCAAATTTGTTGTTGATAAATTTAAATACTTAAGTGTACTGGTGCTATTCTTCTGTTAGTTTGTATATAAGTAGCTAAGATTCTGGTGTAACATTTAATCTATATTAGTTAGTTTAACGAAGTTTTTTAATCATCACAAATGTTATAACTTAATGTTTAACATTAGCACTTAGCAAAAAGTTTGTTTAAACTATTACGATAAACCTAAAATTTTAAAATTAAATATAAATAAAACAATACAAAATATAATTTCTACTAGGTTTTGGATTTTCATTTACTTTTGTTTAAAAAATATTTTATATCAGTACAAGTTGATTTTTATGTTGTTTTATTTAAAAAGTGTACAGAATTTAAAACAATTATAGTGGAAAACAAAAGGTGAAACAAACACAGTGATTACATATTGGAAAATTGTCTAAATTGTTTTCAATTCAAACAAATAAACCTAATTTTATTGTTTATAAGGGATTAGCTATGACCCTTGCTATGGTAATTGTACGATTTTTACCGTCGTAATGACTAGCTCAGGAATAATTAACCCAAAACCAGCCTACAAGAACTTATTTACTACCCTAATACTTTTTATAACTTTTTTCAAAATAAATTTACCAGAAATAATAAGGGGATTTTTAGTCTGAAACAATCTCAACAAAAACCATGATTGAACGTCAGAGTCAGTAATTCTTCATAAAACTGTCAAAAGTTGGTCAATGCTATTGACAGGGCGTCGAAACCTCTATCAGCACTTCTTGTTGATTTTAGCGGCTAGCCTAGCTAAAAGTATAACAGATCCGTAAGCTAAAATCAATGGTCAAAGTAAAATATTTCTTGAAATAATAATTATCTTTATATACTAATTTTGAACAAATCCTATTAAAAACCAAGTCAAAGTGGGGTATTTATAATACAAGAATAACAAAAGTACAATGATATTATTTAGGTTCAGTAGCATAGATCAGTGTACTAGCAATGCTTTTTTTACGAGTATAAAAACTTCATCCAAACTACTATATCATAAGAGTGATAATGAAATAAGTGCTTGTTCTTAACCTAATTGTTCTTAGAATATCACATGCATAATAGTATGGTGAATTTGTAAACCATATTTTTTTGGAACTATAGTTGTATATACATCATCAGTAATAAAAACTAAGTAACCAAATAAAAATTCTTGTTCAAATGAGGCGAACATATATTGGCTTATTACTCTTTATCACTTAACCAATAATAATAAATACTAATTACAATGTTTAATTTAAAACAAATATTAAATTTAATCTCAAAAGCGTCTTAGAATAAAAAAATCTAAATTTAAATATTGTAAGCACAAAGAGAAAACATTCATTTTTAATAGTTAACAAGTAACTGTCGTTTCATGAACGTCAAGCTTCTAAAGTACCGGTTACACCAGTGTGGTAAACCGGTATAACAGTTATACCGGTTAAACACTCATTGGCACCACCCAGTGACAATACGGTGATTGTACATTCATTTGTTTGCGGTAGGGAAGAGAATTTTAAAGTCGAGAAGTGGAATCAAAATTTGTTTGTAGTTTGATGAATACGGATAGAACAACAAATCCTTTCCTGATAATAGCATACATAAATGTGGAATTGTCAGTAAGATGCTTGGTACATTATAATTGACAATATAGTGTTACAAACTCACTAGTGAATGCACAATGCGTATGGAATTAACGTGAGCATAAATTAAAAATAAAATAGTTAAAGTAGAATGAAAAATGGTCGCAGTGCAAACAAAACATAAACTGAATGTAATCTATTTGGGCATGCTGAAGCCTGTTTGAAATACCTAAAATCCTATCGTAAAACACTACATAAAAATTACTGAAATGAGTCAAAATAAGCGTTGACTCAACGAGTGATTTGTAGTTAACTGAAACAACACACCCTAGCAACCTTCGTTGGTTTGACACTACAAATACGTTTCATATATTTTTTCTTTTTCGTTATTTTTTTCAATGCCAACGGAATTTGTTTTATCAGATCACTCAAACGCTTTTAGGGAAAGAGGTCCAAACCCCTAAAATGTTTTTGGACACTCCGGGATTTTAACCCGTGACCCCTTGAACCTAAGTCCAAGACGCTAACTGTTAGCCTAGCGAGATTCCTACCTTGAGAGATGCAGCTTGAAATATTGTGAATAACAGCGAAAATAATGTTACATGTTGGCCAGTTTTACTTTGGCCAGTCTACCTCAAATGTTAGTGTACATCCAGGTTTGACTTGCCACAGAATTTAAAACCTTTCTCAATTCTTGGTATAATGCCGATAGAATATAAAATATGGCCTATTTTCTCTGTTTAACGCTAAAATGTGCCTCTAATTTGTTTCCATTGAGTTTGAAGCCATACACATTTCACCAATGAGTGATTACTTGAATATGAGTAAATAGGGTTTGACCCAGATAACAAACAAATCGTGTTCAGCTTGAAGAGAAGAAAATGAAATACAAAATAATGTTGTTGCAGTAAAACTGTTGTTAAAACTTGTCGTTAGGTCATATAGGGGTGTACAACATGTAAAGATAGATTTAAATATTTGGATTAAAGTTTGTAACTAAATTTTTAAAAAATGTTTTGAAAACTAAATTTCTGTATAAAAACTTCACCCATTAGTTTCAATCAGATATCTAGATCCCGTAGATAAGAACACTGATTGCAGCTATGGAGTAAATTAGTTGTGATGGCTGAATCAATAACACTCCGCAAATTCATTCCTAAGTCTGACTTCTCGTGTTTGACTTGCCATTGAATTGATATATTATTTAATGTAATTGAAGCAACTAGTAAGAACTGTACCATAATATAATTCTTTATTTACTTATTTATAATGTAATTAGTATTAAAAAGAAAAAGAAATTATATAACTGTTGTACTTTGAGTAGTTGAAGGTGAACATTTCGTTAACATTTGAACGAAAAGTACTTAAAAATGTGAATTTTACATTTAAAGATGTTTACTTTGCATAGATTTAGTCACAACGTAACTTTTCTAAGCACAGCTTGTAAAAACCATATTAAATGTTGTCAGAAATTAAACAAAGGAAAAATTACTGAAATGTAGGGGTAGTTTTCGATGGACTAAAGTTGACCTAAAATTATGTATTTACTAAGTAAATATACACTTAGTATATATTTTAGTTTCCTTTTACTTTTGAATTACATTTATGTAGACTATTATTATTACCCAAACTATGCAATTATTGGAATTCTTTCTATTTGTAATATATTTAAAAATAACAAAGAAACTTTCAAGAACCAACCACAGCACGAGCTTAACCCTCTATTGTGTTTAACATTCCGTAATGAATAGAAAATTCAAAGTAAAAATCTAGCGTCCAACTATGATTGTTCATTCATTACAATATGAGAGAGTACAAATAGTACATTATTGCCCGATGGGTGGTAAAAGGGCGAGACCCCGATGGCAGACGACAATACATCGCTTCACTAAAACTGACATTTAAATCCCAACAACTGATATAACTATTATAACTTGACTTGGAATTTTATAAATTGAAATCGTGAATTGAACAGCATTATAATTAAAAAATTTGCGAAAATAATGTTAATAATTTAAGAAAAAAACAGATCGTGTATATTCCGGATGTGAATAAGGTGAAAAACGTAGTTAGTAAGGTATTATTTTATTTTTCGGGGCAAATACTGTCATCAGGAAGGTTGTCAGCAGGATAAAATTCTAAATAATATATTAAAAAAAAATTTGTTGGAAGACTAACTCTTATCGGTACAGCTTATTTTGAAGAGCGGATTTCGCGGAAGCTTTCAACAAACTGAATTCAAGGAGCAGAAGTTCTTGTAAAACACCGAACGATCTATACTGTGGGATACTATCAATTTAAATTTTATTATTGGCCTTTTTTTAGTAAAAATACATAATTTGTAATACAAAAATGTGGTAAGTAATTACCAAGAACCAGTGTCAAAACTATAGCAACATGGTTGATTACAATTGTATCACGTAAACAGTTCAGTGTTATTTAAATCACGGATACTAGACAATTATCCGTAATCCACTTTTTCTATATTATCTGGGGTTGTACACTTGGAAAGTTGTTGCCAATAAATAAATAGCAACACCACCTTAATGAAACGAATACATTTATACTAGAATTTACTTGTTACGTTAAAAAAACGGTTGTTTTTATGAAAAAGTTTAAACAATTTAAAATAAAAACCAATAAAAATTTTGGGATATTTTTTCCTATTAAAAACATTTGTAATCAATCTTAGTGCTAGAAGTTGGCCAGAACTGTTTTCAAGAGAGTAAAGTTGCGGCTTCCCGAGCCGAATCATAACTATGTCCCGAGCAAACTCAAAATGTTTTAAAAGATAAAACATGGTTTTGACTTTATTTCAGAAAGGAAATCATAAATATGGATTTATTAAGAACTTAATCTTTTTAGTAGTATAAGTTTTAACCAGCTTAAATATGAACAGTAGCTCACAGCGAGTCATAATTAATAAATCATAAATAAAACCAATACCATTAGTTTCTGTTGAATTTAATATTTCTACTCATATAAATTGTAATCTACTAGAGTGTCAGTAAATGATCACAGTAAGTTGTAATAGATGTTAATTTTACACCTTGTGGCGGCCGGCTTGGGCCTTTGTAGCCACCCAATGGCCTCGGGGGTCGATTTTCCCACTGAGAGCGCGATCCAGTTATACTTCATCCGAGGAATAATCAAATAGACTTTATTACAATATATTAAAATGAAAACAAAGTTTTGCCGGTCTAACATGCCGGAAAAATGTAATAGGCAGTAATTTGTTTCTTCTAATGTTTGGATATCATATACATATTTAACAAGTATAGTCTGTTAAATCTTAAATATTTAAAACAGATTTTTATGTTATACATTCAATTTAACACAAACAATCATAGGATTTCCTGATCCTAAAATAGTTGATATTCAAACTACTACCACTTTAACTTTAAAATTCCAAATTCAAAGAAGTGAGTAATCAATTCCATTCTGTTAAAGTTTTTTTTTTTTTAGTTTCGTTCGATGTTCCATTAAAAGTTTGGAAACATATGTTGAAAATGTAAATGAAAACCCTATAGCATTATAATTACAGCGTTTATTCTCAGACATATCTTTATTCTATTTAATTATTAGAGAATATTGATTATCACTAGGCAAACGGAAAATTCATTAAACCACGCAACTTTGTTAGTACAGTATTTAAATGTTAATTTACCCTTACATTTTCTATTTAGTTTGCTCTCTATTGTTTTTTTAAATTTTAATTATTTAATTCTTATACAAAATCTTTAATTTTAAATGAGTTTGAAAGTAATATTTAATTTATGGTAAAATATTTTCAGAAAAGGTGTTACACAGATGATATTTTATCAATAATCTCATTTTAGCGAATTTCCCCTATAGGGAAGAAGCTATTACCGTAGTCGGCATGGTAAGACCTAGGCCCGGGACCATGATAACTTTTCGTTTTGAGGTCCCCAGACCCCAAAAACACCATTCGTTCGAAACTGTATATATATATATATATATATATATATATATATATATATATATATATATATATATATATATATATGTGTCCGTGAGCACGATAACTCTCGTAGAAATTATCCGATTTTGATGAAATTTGGTATAAACGTGTAAAGCAACATTTATGACTTTAAGTTCGAAAACCAGCCCGATCGCTCTATCCAAAGGGGTATTTTGGGGGGGTTTTGTACCCCAAAAATGGGTTTTTCGAATTTTTTACATATAATTTTGGAAATAGTCAAATTTTATTTTTCCCCATTTGATTCAGCTTAAAAAAACAAACAATTTGGTATTTTGATCATTTCTCTACGTCAATTGGTTACCGAGATATTGAAAGTGCTAAACACAGTACGTTGTCTAATGTTATTCTTATGGAGGAAAATACAAATTTTATATCTCGCTTATTTATGAACGTATACTGACGAAACTTGGTATACGGCTTCATCTAGTTGTGGACCATTGATATTTGCTCAAAAAAACAATTTTTTACCCAAGGCTCCCGTAGCAGCAAACCTGCATACTCAGCCCCATGTTATTCTTATGGAGAATAAGTAACGTGTTATCTGCCTTCATTATGAAAATAAATTAATTAAATTTGGTATGTGGCTTTACCTACATGAGTTATATTGATATTTGTATAAAACCCAATTTGTTGTCTTCCTTGCTTCAGCAAACCTGCATACTCAGCCGCCATGTTATTCTTATGGTGAATAATTAAAATGTCATAAATCGTTTATTTATGAATGTATACTGATGAAACTTGGTATGTGCCTTTATGTGGTATTAAGATACATATATATGCATTGGAAATTCGCTGAGTACGCAGGTTTGCTGCTACGGGGGTATATATATATATATATATGTGTGTCCGTGAGCACGATAACTCTCGTAAAAATTATCCGATTTTGATGAAATTTAGTATAAACGTGTAAAGCAACATTTATGACTTTAAGTTCGAAAACCAGCCATATCGACCTATCCGAAGGGGTATTTTGGGGGGGTTTTGTACCCCAAAAATGGGTTTTTCAAATTTTTTACATATAATTTTGGAAAAAGTCAAATTTTATTTTTCCCCATTAGATTCAGCTTAAAAAAACACACAATTTGGTATTTTGATCATTTCTCTACGTCAATTGGTTACCGATATATTGAAAGTGCTAAACACAGTACGTTGTCTAATGTTATTCTTATGGAGGAAAAGAAAAATTTTATATCTCGCTTATTCATGACCATATACTGACAAAACTTGGTATACGGCTTCATCTGGTTGTGGACCATTGATATTTGCTAAAAAAAACAATTTTTTGCCAAAGGCTCCCGTAGCAGCAAACCTGCGTACTCAGCCCCATGTTATTCTTATGGAGAATAAGTAACGTGTTATCTCCCTTAATTATGAAAATAAATTAATGAAATTTGGTATGTGGCTTTACCTAAATGAGTTATATTGATATTTGTATAAAACCCCATTTTTTGTTTTCCTTCCTTCAGCAAACCTGCATACTCATCCGCCATGTTATTCTTATGGAGAATAATTAAAAAGTCACAAATCGTTTATTTATGAATGTATATTGATAAAACTTGGTATGTGGCTTTATGTGGTATTAAGATACTTATATATGCATTGGAAATTCGCTGAGTACGCAGGTTTGCTGCTACGGGGGTATTAATCATTGCTCTACGTTAATTGGTTACTGAGATATTGAAAGTGCTAAACACAGTACGTTGTCCAATGTTATTCTTATGGAGGATAAGAAAAATTGTATATCTCGCTTATTTATCAACTTATCCTGACGAAACTTGGTATTGCTTCATTTCATTGTGGTATATTGATATTTGCACAAAAACCCATTTTTTGGCCGATAGTCCCCGTAGAAGCAAACCTGCATACTCAACCCCGTGTTATTCTTATGGAGAATAATTAACGTGTTATCCCCTTTAATTATGAACACAAATTAATAGAACTTGGTATGTGGCTTTACCTAGTTGAGTTATATTGATATTTGTATAAAAGTCCATGTTTAGTGTTCCTTATTTCAGCAAAACTGCATACTCATCCCCCATGTTATTCTTATGGAGAATAATTAAAATGTCATAAATCGTTTATTTATGAATGTATATTGATAAAACTTGGAATATTGCTTTATGGTGTATTAAGATAAATTAATATGCATTGGAAATTCGCTGAGAATGCAGGTTTGCTGCTACGGGGGTATTAATGCTTTTATACTATGTTCTCCACGTAGAGACGATACATATAACCTGTATAACATATATATGAACGCTTTTACCATATCGAATGACAAGTGTTTCCTTTCAACAAAAATATGTTTGTCGCATTTTTTAAGCCCTTACAGAAGTGTCATTGTTCTTAACTATTGATTTCTCATGTAATCAATGACTATATATTTGTTAAAAACTCTTTCATTTCGGTTTATTACACTACTCAATATATATGTTTAACGTTTATTTTTCAATCAATTATGGATATTTATGTTCCATTAAATAAAGTGTGACAGAGGTAAACTGTTACACGATCCAACGATTGGATACCAAGTAATACATTACCATTGACTTCAAATCAATACTGTGTCTCATAATACACTAAATTGACGGCTCTATAGCATAAATTAAAAGCACTTAGTTAAAGTTAAAACAAATTAGATATGTACAACTTTCTTTAATAGTAATTTGATGTAACAACACATATTGTGTATGTTTAATATGTATAAGTACAATTTTAAAATTACACATCACTATACTAGTATACGTGTATTATTCCTTTAAAGAAGGACCAACTACAATAATTGAGTAGTTTGTAGGTAAATGTGTCTTAACAGCGTTTGACAGCACATAACAGTTTATTCATATTTGATCAGCGTTCGAAACGATAAATTCCCAACTCAATCTTATTCCATCTATTATGTACACATTTTGTATGGAAATACATCATAAGCATAATGCATTATTATTATTAACCTCTAAATTTATCTTCTTGTTAATTATACATTTTAAATTAAAGATAATCCAACAATAAATACTACATTTTGTGTCCATCTTTTCAATTTTACTTATTTATTATCAGGTTTATGAGTAAGTATATTTTTGATTGAGAATTTGATGTGAACAAAACACACGTATTTATTAATGTAAAAGGGATGTAAATGATCACAGCTGATTTAAATTGCGAAAACAGTATATTAAATTTAGTTTAGTTATAAATTTAATTAATAATATGTATATTTTAAAATTTACGTTTAAATAAGCATAGGGTTTTTTGAATACAATTATAAAATATATTATTATAGGCAGAATGAACTAATGGTTCTTTTAAAACTAGGTTCAAAGTGCATGAAACCGATTGTAGACACAACAAATCTGATAGTTCTTCTGTGGAGACCTTACGGATCTTAAGAGTTGCTGAAAGTATACACTAAAAAAAATATTATAGTAATCCAAACAATATTTCAGAGTAACCACAATTGTGGTAGTTTTTACAAGATTTATCTTAATTTACACAACAGTTATGGTAATGTTCTACCATCACGTCTGCCAAAACTACAATAATATTATTGGTAAATTATTTACAATGACGCTGGTAATTGAATCAACATATTATTGTAGCTGATACATTATAACGATAGTAGTGTAGAAAGTAGAAATGCTTAGCGAGAATATTCTGATATATTATATCAGATTCTGCTATTGATTACAGGACAATGTCTCAAAGTGTAAATGAGTCGTCGTCAAGTATGGGGGAACTCTGAAAAAATAGTGCGACGTTTTTATTGTAAGAGGTTGGCATCCTGGTTTTCCTACACTTTGCCGGTCCACAAGGACAAAGCAAGTGCGTGGAACGTATAAGGAAAGCGTGGGGTGAGCCGTTGTGTAACATGCTCAACATACTGACACAATCGTCTAGGCAGAACTGGGATTCGAACCTACGACAAGGCCGCTACCATGGTTTCGAAGTCCTTTACCTAGTGAAGAAGACGGCGCTAGTGACGCAAAAATGGTTCTTGTATAAGAGTTAAAGTGCTTAAGATTTTATAGTACTAAAGTAGTGAGTGGAAAAGGGAAAACGTGACTCTATTTAATTTTTTTTCAGTAAACTTCGTCTAGTAGTTTAAGTACATAAAATAAGGAAACTAACTTAAAGCCTGTAACTTAGTAGTTATAGAATCTACCAAACGAAATTAATTGTATCCGATATTTTTTGTGCAAAAATAAAATGTAATTACTACACGTGTAATTCAATTTAAACTTAACATTTTTATAATGCTTTTAATTACGTTCTCTTATTATAACAACATGTTCAATGTTAATTTGCAAACGAAAACTTGCACACTTTTTCTAAGAACATTATAAACGTATGATGGACTTAATGTTGGCAATTATATTTAAAATAAATATCCATTAGGCTGTATAACAGACAGACATTTAAATTAACTATACCTTAAAGAGGATATACTATAATGAATACAATAAAACATATACTACTTAATTAACATTAAGGTTTTTCATGAAAAATTGTAGTTTTGAATGATTTAGTTTGGCAAATTCTCAAAGGACCTCAAACATCTCTTATGTTTTGCTTTGAACTTTCTTACTTATTAAAAACATAAAAATCAACCAAAAGATTTGTCATTTCCTAGGCCCTTTCGATCAATAAGTAAAATTTAAACTATTGGGTTTTCTCAATTACACATTAAAGTTTAGGGATACATAATTTAAAATATATTAAATAAAATATCAAACATCGTATTACATTACTACGGAACTCTTAGCACAAATGATGGCGTGCTAATAAAAATACCCGCTATAACTTTGGTTTGACAAAATGCTAAACAGCCCTGACTGCTGCAGTCTCAGATAAAATATGAAACTTACGCGACATGCAAGGTCATGAGTTTTATAGTTAATTAATTCAAATTTAACTCAGCCCCGCAAACATAAAAAGTTAGTAAAATAACATCAATATCAGTTGTTAGTGGTTAAGTTAGTGCAATGAATTTGAACAGTTACTGCTTGTAAAGCAGTTGTTTATTGAAGTATTCAACAAAATATTTGTACAACACGTTTTTAATGGACAAATTAAAGGTCACGAAGTTTGAGGTGTTTTATAGAATATTATTATAGGCGAAGGGTGCATATTAGTAAAACAATAACGACCAATTTAAGCACGTATGTTTTTTCATAAAATCCATTATTCTACGTTATAACAAACATATTTTAAATAGTTTTAAATAGTTTTAAACTTTTCACTGAATATTAAACTAGTTAAATGTATTTAATTAAACAATTTATAGTAGCTAATAAGACATATAATTTGTTAACCATTTAAATAAATCTCCATCACTTATTTGGTTACAATTTAATATTTATTTAGATTATATGCAATATTATGAATGCATGGATTATATTATAAAAGTTATAAAGGAGTTATAATTGTTAATTTTATTAAAGGACATTCATTTAGTTATGTACGTTATAAAGGATTCATTATTTCATTTTTTAAATATGTTAATTTTAACATTGGCCGAACAGGGTCCATGCATCCGGTCGGTGGGGCTGTGTGTCTCACCATTTTCTACATAAAAATATACAAGGAGCATGTTCAACTGAAAATAAGTTTTATAAAAGAAGGATGTGTTGTGGGGTACATTTAAATGGATTAATGTAGCATGATATACCTACTAAAATACAATTATATCCTCGGGCTTTGCGAAGTGAGGTTTCTTTCAAATGAAGTGTTACTAGTATTACTTCATGGGAGTATAACTAGTATTATTGGTTAACTACAAACGAATTGTTAATTTATCGCGACTACGGACGGATAGTTTTCCTACAAGAATTAGTTTGTACAAATTTATTTACTTAAATAGATAAACCTACTTAGGTGTAGTAAATGATACAATGATTTATAAACCTCCATAACCAAAGGAAACCAATAAATAAGGCGCTTGAGTTTTTACTCTAAACTCCCAGGTCAGTGCACGAGTTGACTGTCCCAATAAAATCGTCGTATACTTCACAAAACGAAATATGATATTTAATATTTACACATGAAAACTTTTAAAGTGATTTTTATAGTAATTAATAGAACTATTACTCTTTTCAACAGCAATTGTTTTATATGTTTTTCTGATTCCCTCTGTGCTTGTATAAGGTGTGGTTTATAACTTTATGTAATTTCTACATCTTGTTCAATAATAATGTGTTTTCACAGCTTCTAATTCGAACTTGCGCCTCGTGTTGCCAATAGTTTGACATATTGTGTAACTTTATGAGGTAGTTAGAAGTTCCCAAACGTCAAGGTGTGCCTCAAATTGACAAGGGCGTTTTGTACGATATGCCAGTACCCAACTTACTAAGCCATAATCGCTAGCTTTTATTTAAAAAGGAGGTCCCAATAGATACACCTCCATAAGTAATATAGCATTATTTCCGTCGGAAATTTAAAATCAAATTTAACCAATTAAATAACGTTCAGACCGGCTACGATATGTGATTTAATATTTGCTTCACTAAAACGGTATACAGTAAAAAATACATATGTAGAAAATATTTATTTCTAAGTTAATTTACAATTAAATTCATTTTTCAATTATTTAATCACTCGAATACAAGAAAAATAACATTCAAGCCTACCACTCTACTAATTTTTAGTTTTTTTATTCGATAAAAATCTAGATGACGTGGGCATAAAATCGCAAATACATGACAGACTTATCTGTTTTTATTGGTATTGAATAGTTCTGTGTCCTAAAATATATCCCTAACTCTCCATTTTGATCACGTTTTCCAATAGACAGTACACAGCACCTGATGATACTTATGATTTATATTTCTTTTTCTTTTTACATCCACCGCCGCAAATACAATCTGGATTTTAATCTAAGTATCTTTTTATTATTTAACAAAAGAATGTCACGAAAACTATATTACATTTCCCACTGTATTAAATAAACCCTGTATATATATGTAAATATGATTGGTATTAAATTCCGGGTATTTTTTCTTATTTCAACCACAACAAACATTTTAAAACGATTGGCTGTTTATATAATTATTTATTTATTTAAATTTATAATTTTAAGGCATGTGGTTTAAAAATTTCACTAATTAAACTAAAAATCCCATCCAGTTGTTTATGTTTTTTTTGCCAGAATACATCATGGCTACAAACATACATAATGCTCTAACATGGTATACCTTTATAACATCCTAAACAAGTGTATTATTCTACTTGTTTAGGATGTTATAAAGGTATACCATGTTAGAGCATTATGTATGTTTGTAGCCATGATGTATTCTGGCAAAAAAAACATAAACAACTGGATGGGATTTTTAGTTTAATTAGTGAAATTTTTAAACCACATGCCTTAAAATTATAAATTTAAATAAATAAATAATTATATAAACAGCCAATCGTTTTAAAATGTTTGTTGTGGTTGAAATAAGAAAAAATACCCGGAATTTAATACCAATCATATTTACATATATATACAGGGTTTATTTAATACAGTGGGAAATGTAATATAGTTTTCGTGACATTCTTTTGTTAAATAATAAAAAGATACTTAGATTAAAATCCAGATTCTATTTGCGGCGGTGGATGTAAAAAGAAAAAGAAATATAAATCATAAGTATCATCAGGTGCTGTGTACTGTCTATTGGAAAACGTGATCAAAATGGAGAGTTAGGGATATATTTTAGGACACAGAACTATTCAATACCAATAAAAACAGATAAGTCTGTCATGTATTTGCGATTTTATGCCCACGTCATCTAGATTTTTATCGAATAAAAAAACTAAAAATTAGTAGAGTGGTAGGCTTGAATGTTATTTTTCTTGTATTCGAGTGATTAAATAATTGAAAAATGAATTTAATTGTAAATTAACTTAGAAATAAATATTTTCTACATATGTATTTTTTACTGTATACCGTTTTAGTGAAGCAAATATTAAATCACATATCGTAGCCGGTCTGAACGTTATTTAATTGGTTAAATTTGATTTTAAATTTCCGACGGAAATAATGCTATATTACTTATGGAGGTGTATCTATTGGGACCTCCTTTTTAAATAAAAGCTAGCGATTATGGCTTAGTAAGTTGGGTACTGGCATATCGTACAAAACGCCCTTGTCAATTTGAGGCACACCTTGACGTTTGGGAACTTCTAACTACCTCATAAAGTTACACAATATGTCAAACTATTGGCAACACGAGGCGCAAGTTCGAATTAGAAGCTGTGAAAACACATTATTATTGAACAAGATGTAGAAATTACATAAAGTTATAAACCACACCTTATACAAGCACAGAGGGAATCAGAAAAACATATAAAACAATTGCTGTTGAAAAGAGTAATAGTTCTATTAATTACTATAAAAATCACTTTAAAAGTTTTCATGTGTAAATATTAAATATCATATTTCGTTTTGTGAAGTATACGACGATTTTATTGGGACAGTCAACTCGTGCACTGACCTGGGAGTTTAGAGTAAAAACTCAAGCGCCTTATTTATTGGTTTCCTTTGGTTATGGAGGTTTATAAATCATTGTATCATTTACTACACCTAAGTAGGTTTATCTATTTAAGTAAATAAATTTGTACAAACTAATTCTTGTAGGAAAACTATCCGTCCGTAGTCGCGATAAATTAACAATTCGTTTGTAGTTAACCAATAATACTAGTTATGTTAGAGAAATAACTGTATACAAAACATACATAAACTTTAATTCTTATAAAATAAAACGGATAGAATCAGTAAATTATTTAATTATTTTAAGTATAACAAGTTTATTTATTACGTTGTACATAACTATTACTCTTACATAATGATTGTATTATGACAAAGCATAATTTAACGGTTTTGTATTCACTTGAATTAACATATTTACAAAATGATACCACTCCGCCAGCTGTCCAAACACTGTGTGCTCAGACACTGAAGTTCTATTGTCGAACACAAACACAAGGCAGAACTTGAGTTTACTTCACACCATGCGGCCTCCACGACAACCCATCCATCATGCTGAGTTATGATTACTTTATTCCGTATTTCGTTCCTGCAGTGGGTAAGATTCTAGACATATTTGCATTTCCGAATGTTTATTGTGTGGTGGGTATTTTATGTAAAATGGGATGCTTCTTAATATGCTTCGAGTTAATAGTAGTTTTTATGCAAAGTTGTACAAAAATCCTTGTCGACTTAGTGATAATTGTTACACATTGACTTATTAAAAATGTATTAATTTTACCAGGTTTTCCGTCAGTAGTCATTCCTATTTCTGCACAAGCAACTGTTTTCGAATGTTAGATCCTTATTGTCAGAATGCTTTCATTCATAGTAGGTAGTAAAGATTCAAAAAAACAAATCTTACATTGATCACGGCACAACAAAGATGTTCAGTTTGAAAGAAAATTTCGCAGAACACGTTTAAAAAAAAAGATAGTTCCTCAGATTAGTGGTCTGATCAGGAATGACAAAGGCTACTGACTAGAACCTGATAATTGTTACACATTGACTTATTAAAATTTATTAATTGTACCAAGTTTTCCGTCAGTAATCATTCCTATTTCTGCACAAGCAACTGGTTTCGAATGTTAGATCCTTATTATCAGAATGCTTTCATTCATAGTAGGTAGTAAAGATTAAAAAAAAACAAATCTTACATTGATCACGGCACAACAAAGATGTTCAGTTTGAAAGAAAATTTCGCAGAACACGTTTAAAAAAAAAAATAGTTCCTCAGATTAGTGGCCTGATCAGGAATGACAAAGGCTACTGACTAGAACCTGATAATTGTTACACATTGACTTATTAAAATTTATTAATTGTACCAAGTTTTCCGTCAGTAACCATTCCTATTTCTGCACAAGCAACTGGTTTCGAATGTTAGATCCTTATTATCAGAATGCTTTCATTCATAGTAGGTAGTAAAGGTTCAAAAAACAAATCTTACATTGATCACGGCACAACAAAGATGTTCAGTTTGAAAGAAAATTTCACAGAACACGTTTAAAAAAAAGATAATTCCTCAGATTAGTGGCCTGATCAGGAATGGCAAAGGCTACTGACTAGAACCAAGTTATCATAAACCATTTGAGTACTCAGAAGTATCCAGGGCCTTAACGCGTAAAATGACACTACCTTAGAAACTGGTATAGAACCATGTAAGGTTAAAAAAATAAGCGAGTGTGAAATTGTGGAACAAGCAATTTGGCAACGGGAGATTATAAACACCAATCAATATTTTTATAAAAATGGTACATGTTGTTATAATTACGGGATGTAAATAAAAGAAACTTAAATACTTTAAAATATATTTACTCATACACTGTACTTACATACAAGACGGCAAAAGTATACAAGATGGTATAAGGCAATATATTTTGAAGTGTTGTGAGGCATTTTTATTTCAATCTCGTAATTATAAATAGATACTTCACCTTCTTTCCCCACACTATTTTCTTCTTTATATGCTACTAGCTGTTACCCGGCAGACGTTGTCATGCTTTTGACTATTACCAACTAAAACCGATATCACCAAGATCACATATTCAAGTAAACATGTCAATAGCTTTTATGTAAACAACAATATCTTTCCATAAGGTTTATATGGGAACCCTTTTGGACCTTTTGAGAGGAACCCAATTGAGTTAGGGCGAAATGGATGGCTTAAAAGGTTTCTCCGTGAAACTTTACACATACCAAGTTGGTATATATACCAAGTTTCATGGAAAACAGTCCAACGGTGTCCGAGTCCATAAACATCAAATATATATACAAACAAACAAACCAACATCCTTTTTATAAATATAGTTTTGGGAAATATTATCCATAATTTCCTGTGATAGGGTAATCCAAATTAAAAACCGTCAGTGGTGATGGAGTAATTTTTAATAATGCAACTCACTAAGTTTTGTATGTATTAAGTCCGATACTTTAAATACAAATTAAATATTATTATATTATTTTTAACTTGTAAAAAATAATTAAAGACATCAAATAAGCTATTCAAAATATCTATTGAAAATATACTGTTACAATATCGCAAAGATCATAAACAGTTATTATATTAGCGACTATTGAAACACAAATTTGTGTACACGAAAAACTTCTCATAACACAATTTAAAGTAATTGTGATTTTTTCCTAGCATCCAACCGTTAATGAACTTTATATTATGAAAAATTATAATTTCATAGTAGTAAATAAATAATTAGGGGGAAAACATTGGTTGTCCTTCAGTACTCAAAACTAGTTTTATTCCAAAACTATTCAAAATAAGTAACTAATGATTTAGAACTATATTATTACCCACCAGTATTTTTAAAATGCATGACAAATGCAAAAGCTTGATAGGAAATTGCATGACAAAAAATAATCAGAAATATCAGAAAAACGCGAACCTTGATCGTAGCGTGTTTGACCCGACAAAGCAAGTGGCACTTGCAACAAATTACTTTTGTTGGTGAGAGAAAGGTTTTATTTATGGAACTTAAGCAGATCCAGCTGTAGAAATATTACTCGTATTACGTTATACATGAATCATTTATATAACCTACCGAAATTGAGGTAGATTATACATGTCTAGTTAGTTTCAATGTAAATTTTTGGTTTATAAAATTTACATAAATTGTTTGGCTGACGTTTGGAAACTCGTAACTGGCTTAGTACTTTACAAAGCTCGTCAAACTATGAGTAATATGGGAAGACGAGACACATAACGAAATAAAATATCTGAGAACACATAATCATTTAACAAGATTTAGAAATTACATAAAGGAAACACTAAACTTTACACGAACTCAGACGTTATCAGAAAAACGTATAAAATTGCTCAGTTGGAAAGGTTATTTGGTCTATTAATTTCTTTAAACCTCTAAAATTTTCTCTGTGCTATAAATATTATATTATATTTTGTGAAATCTAAGATGATTTTATTGGGAAAATCTACTCGTGCACTGACCTGGGAGTTTAGCGGTAAAAGCTCTAGCGAAATAAGTGTTTTTTTCCTCATAATAAATAATAAACTTTTTACTTCTTATTAATAAATTCAGGACTTTCCAGACAGTTGCTAGATGAGTAGTTTTAAGTTCTAATATTCACGATTATTATTTCATTCAAATTAAAGTAACAGTACATGTCTTCGTTGCCTACAGCGTTTTTAATAAATTACATTTTAAATCAATAATCGTTCATAAATGAAAAACTATTCATAAAATTAGCTCAGTGGTTATGTTTGCCCTTGACCATCAGGAGGTCCTGGGTTTAAATGTCGGACAGACCTTTATAAGTATAGTTTGTACGGTTTCTCATTCCACCTAGGCAAATGCCGCAATGGACGCACTTAACCAGGAAAAGTGGTAGTGTCACTCTATTGTCCAAATATCTCCTGGTAAAACACCTCAAAAAAGAAAACATAATTGCTGTTATAAAGCAATATGAACGAGTAGAGTAAGGCAACGAGCCAAAGATCAAGATTCATAATTTTGAATAAACTCCTAATAGCGTTAAGTTGAGAACTGAATTAATAATAATTAAATAGGTTTCCCTACGCATGCAGTCTCACGTTTGAAAGTTCAAAATAATATACCATACAATATATGTATATTTGTTTTATTTAGAACAGAAATACAATTAATAAGTTAATAAAGCACGACAATTTGTAACTGCAATAAGCTATTGCGTATTCCACTGTAACTAGTTATACATGCTTTACGAGTCTTCACAGTAATTAACAGAAGTTTCAAAGATAGTAAATCTTCAAACTGACTGTTTTATCTTAACTTCCACACTTGTGGGAAAATTAAGTACAATGCAAATAAACCACTCGTAGGAACAAATTAGAGATTTTATTTTAGTTAGTATTAAGTGTTTTTGCTATTTCCTTTTCATTGTTTACCGGCATAACATCCAATTATTATTATAGGCAGAGGGATAGCGAGACAAACTGTAAAAATCATGTTAGGAAAGTATTTACAATATTTTTAATCCATAGTACGGTTGTTTAGGTTATAGGTCTTTAAAATAAATATTAAAGTTAGCTATGATTGCTATAAACGTTGTCATTATTATTCGTAGATTATAGTAATTAGCTTTCTTAAAGCCTATTCATGCATTATTAGTAAGCCTTATTTATTTTTAGATTAAATTACTGTAATGCGCTGGGGGATTTATTGGTGTATTTTATGTTAATTTCTTTAGATATTCTAACACTTACGGAATAAAATCACTTGTGGAACAACAAACTAATATTAATACAACTTAAGACACTGTCAATTGGGCAACATACATCCAACATTGTTTTGTGATCCCAAATTTCTTTTATTTTTAAATATAACATTTTAAATCCATTTTAATTACTTTAAAACAAAAATAATCAAAATAACAAACATGCTTTGTTTTAGCGAATTTCCCCTATAGGGAAGAAGCTATTAACGTAGGTCTCCGTCTCATGGTAAGACTTAAGCTCGAGACCATGATAACTTTTTTTTGAGGTCCCCAGATGCCAAAAACACTATTCGTTCAAATTATATATATATATATATATATATATATATATATATATATATATATATATATATAGAAATTTGAACGAATAGTGTTTTTGGCATCTGGGGACCTCAAAAAAAAGTTATCATGGTCTCGAGCTTAAGTCTTACCATGAGACGGAGACCTACGTTAATAGCTTCTTCCCTATAGGGGAAATTCGCTAAAACAAAGCATGTTTGTTATTTTGATTATTTTTGTTTTAAAGTAATTAAAATGGATTTAAAATGTTATATTTAAAAATAAAAGAAATTTGGGATCACAAAACAATGTTGGATGTATGTTGCCCAATTGACAGTGTCTTAAGTTGTATTAATATTAGTTTGTTGTTCCACAAGTGATTTTATTCCGTAAGTGTTTTATGTGAAATTCCGTAAATTTTTACGGAAAAATAATATATATATATATATATATATATATATATATATATATATATATATATATGTGTGTCCGTTAACACGATAACTTCAGTAGAAAACGTCTGATGTTGATTAAATTTGGCTCAAACGTGTAAAATGACATTCATGACTTTAAGTTCGAAAACCAGAAAAATCGGACCATGGGAAGGGGGGTTTATGGGGGTTTTAAATTCTCCTAAAATCAGTTTTTTGCATTTTTCACATAAAAATTTTTAAAAAACTTAATTTTGGTTTTGACCATGTTATAGAGCTTAAAAAACAAATAATATGGTATTTTGAATCATTAAGCTAGGTTATATGGTTGCGGAGAAAATCCAAAAAACGTGTTCATAAAATCTCCCATGGGAGGGTGTTCATTTAATCTTATGGGAAAATAGGTTTTAGCTTTTCCCCAATTAATTTTACTATAAACTTCAAATTTGCTTATACCATTCAGTTTAGCTCTACAAATCAATCATTTTGGTGTTTAAATTGTGATTCTACGTCCAACCGTTGCCGAGATATTCAAAGTGCTAATCACAGTATGTTGTCCAATGTTATCCTTATGGAGGATAAATAAAATTTGATATCTCGATTATTTATGAATGTATGTTGATGAAATTTGGTATGTGGCTTCACGTAGTGCTGGTATATTGATATTTGTACAAAAAATTGATTTTTCGTTGATTATTCCTGTAGCAGCAAACCTGCGTACTCAGCCCCCATGTTATTCTTATGGAGAATAAGTAAAATGTAATGACTCCCTTAATTATGAACATAAATTCTTAAAACTTGGTATGTAGCTTCAATTGGTTGAGTTAATTAATAATTATATAAAAACCCTTTTTTTTGTTCCTCGTTGCAGCAAACCTGCTTTCTCAACTCCATGTTATTCTTATAGAGAATAATTAGAATGTTATAAAGCGCTTATTTATGACTGAATATTGATGGAACTTGGTATGTGGCTTCTCCTAGTTAAATTCTATTTATATTTGCATAAAAACAAATTGTTTGTGTTCCTTGTTTCAGCAAACCTACGTACTCATTACTAATGTTATTCTTATGGAGAATAATTAAAATCGCTTATATGTGAATATATTTGTATGAAACTTGGTATGCGGCTTTATGTGGTATTAAGACATAAATATGCATTGGAAATTCGCTGAGTACGCAGGTTTGCTGCGACGGGGGTATTTTAGTTTTATGCTTGGTCAGAACTAGAGATACATTGTTTAAACAAACTAAGTAAAAACCCGGGAAATACCTAAAATTAATTAAGGAACCTTTGGCTTGCCGATGTTAAAGTAACAGTTTTAATTACGCTCGTTATGAATGACCTGGAATATTCTCCGAGAATTGCTTCAGAAAATATTTTTATATGATGGTTACACTCCTTGTAGCTAATCCGCGCACAATACAGAAGCTATTTTGAAAGAAAATAATTCTTAGTATAGACACGTTAAATAATAAAGTACCTGTTCTATTCAACAATGATTTTGGCTTTTAACATCGAGGAGTACATTTTCCACTAAAACTGTAACTGATACACAAACACAATAAGCAGCAGTCTTCCTATTAATATTTTATCGTATCAAGTGATTTTGCCAGTATTAAAGATAATATTCGTATTTCATTCTATAATCATAGCGCAGTATCACATGACTCACACAACATTAAACTTGGTTTATCGCATGCAGTTTGTTAGGTATAATGCGTTATCATTACTGTGTTTATTGCACTTTCAACTGTCACAAATAAAAATTGTTTAGGACGTATTTACAAATATTAATACTTTTAATGTTCTTGAATACTTCATGTTGTACTTTATATATGTTACATTAGATAAATCAATCAATAATGAAATTTTATTTGTTTTCTTATTATATTACAATTTTAGTTGAACTATATGTTTTTTGAAGTTTAACCATTGTTAGAACATAAATTTGTAAAGATAAATTTAGTATTACGCTATAAATAATTAAAAAGTAACACAAACAACCAAAGCGGTTTTATTTGAATTGGGAGATCATCTAAGAACTATTTTGTGTTACTGCCTGCTTTAAAAAAATACCAATATTTAAACTCTCTTCAATGAATATTGTAAGTAACTGAATTATGGATATTTTAAAGAAAACATATATATAACAAGGATAAAATATAATGTACAGTTCTGATATAATGATCAAAACAACAGTTTTTTTACAAAATAAAATAAACTACATTGTGGGATTATGTATATCACATGAGAGACCCATCATAAATAGTATCATGGTTCAATAGATTTTGAAATGTCGTACAATTTTATCTATGCCTTTAGGAAGTACGTGATTGCAAAATAAATATTCAGCCAACTAATATTATGAAAAATTCATTTTCTAAATAGATTTTAAACCATTATGGTATTCTACCCTTATAAAACCCGACTAGGAATTATTTGTCAGTAAAAATGAAACTACATGGTTGAAATTAATCTTTGTATGTACATAAACACAAATAATCCATACAACACATATTTTTCAAGTGTTTTGCTGTTTTTTAGTCTTTCTAAAAGTTGACGAGAAAGGCAATGAGTACTGTGAAAAAGGAAAAAAGCCTTGCAGGTATTACGAACAAAAACTTGAACCGGATTGGTCAAGTAAATGCATGTAGGGGTTTGCTGACATTCTCATTCACAGTATCAAACGTTTTTCCTGGTAACTTCTACTGAAGTATTAGGTAATGCTGACAAAGACTCATGTTTTGACTCACTTCACTACTGTCATGTCGAGATCAAGAACATGTACATCGAGCTATCTAATATACTTCAGCGTGCTCAGGTATATTACATCAAGTTCAATTTTAGTTTGAGACGTAGTGATCATATTACTCTATAATTCAATTTACTGTCATGTTAAATTTATAGAACTATTTAGATTTAATTTACTTACTCTATTGCTAATTACATTATATAATAAATAATAAAGTTCCCGAATACCTTTATAATATTTGTAGGAGTCATACTCTTCTAATAGAGTAGAACAACAGCGTTCAACAGATAGTTTATTGTGTTTGCTAGTAAATTTTGGAAGTATCTTTCTAAAAAAGTAAGATGGACTGTTTTGGTTTGTTGATAAAGTAAATACTCTCTATTGGGTGGTGGGGATGATGTTCTGTAGTGTTGGTGTAAGGTTCTTGAGAGACTTGTATGCAAGTGTTGCATAGTAAGAAATATTTTAAATGCATGATTTTGTTCGGATTATTTAATTTACTTAAGAACAATCTATTTCAATTTCACCTAATCATGATTTACCTAATGTATGATTTAGTTGTTTTGATAGAGGTTAAGCAGATTGAGGAATTTTAAGT
The DNA here is from genome assembly GCA_963675035.1 of Allygus modestus. Lineage (NCBI taxonomy): Eukaryota > Metazoa > Arthropoda > Insecta > Hemiptera > Cicadellidae > Allygus > Allygus modestus. The sequence goes on along the minus strand of OY776112.1, from coordinate 391,187,276 downwards.
CATAAATTCATTTTATAATAAAGTAATTATTTCATTAAGCTTCATTATAATATATTTTACATTTAGGTATCTTTTGTAGGTTCAAAATTAAATTAAAAGGATGATATTGTTTTACACACAAGTATACTCTGAACTACCATTTTGATTTCCTTTGAAAATTTTCTCCTCGGGCTAAATGTGCGAGGACGATTTGGCAACTATCTCCACATCTCTTTGTACTCCTTCATTCTTCACAAAGCTTCTCTCCTGCTACACAACATACAACCTAATATCTAAACGAACCAGTTTGTTAAACTTGCGTTGAAAATTAAGTTTTTAATTTGGTAGCAGAAAGTACGGACTAGATTCAAAAGATAAATAGAATTGCTGCTTCAGAAACACACACAAAATATAACACATTACCAAGGATGTTGGTATGAAAAAAATAAATTAATAGGTGGTTAACGTTAATGGTAAAATCGAGGATGCAGTGCTTGTATATTGAAATTATACTGTTAAAAAGGGAGTTTGAGACCAATGATAGATAGCATAATCATACAAATATATGAAACTAATTAATACACAAATTAGTGTACACCGTTGTTCGTGTTATAAAAGATAATTTAATTTTTCAAAACATTGTTAACGCTGTAGGGTTTCAAGAGTAGTCTTGTTTAGCTACTTATTACGATTAATGGTAATTTACCCGCAACTATTACATTGTAGATTCATTACAAAATCCTTCTAATTAAAGTAACGCTTTCTTTTTATACAAGCAATAATAACCAAAATAAATATTATAAACGATACAATTAAGTGTCGTTAATAAGTATTTTAAAAAACCTAACTGCATAAATATCAAAACCCAGGAATAAGGAATCTGCTATTTCCGTTGTTAATAATTCTTTGTTATTTTTAGCGAATTTCCCCTATAGGGAAGAAGCTATTACCGTAGGTCTCATGGTAAGACTTAAGCCCGAGACCATGACAAATTTTTTTTTTAAGGTCCCAAGATGACTAAAACACTATTCGTTCAAATTTATATATATGTATATATATATCTATATATATATATATATCTATATATATATATATATCTATATATATATATATATATATCTATATATGTGTCCGTGAATGCGATAACTTGAGTAAAAAACGTCCGATTTTGATGAAATTTGGCTCAAATGTGTAAAGTGACATTTATGACTTTAAGTTCGAAAACCAGAAAAATCGGACTATGGGAAGGAGGGTTTATGGGGGTTTTAAATTTTCCAAAAATCAGTTTTTTGCATTTTTCACCCTAAAATTTTTGAAACAGTTAATTTTGGTTTTGACCATGTTATAGAGCTTAAAAAAACAAATAATATGGTATTTTGAATTATTAACCTAGGTTAAGTGGTTGCGGAAAAAATCCAAAAAAACATGCTCATAAAATCTCCCATGTTAATCTTATGGGAAAAAGGTTTTTGGCTTTTCCTCAGTTAGTTTTACTTTAAACTTCACATTTGCTTTTACCAATCACTTCAGCTCCACAAAACAATCATTTTGGTGTTTAAATTGTGATTCTACGTCCAACCGTTGCAGAGATATTCAAAGTACTAAACACAGTACGTTGTCCAATGTTATCCTTATGGAGAATAAATAAAATTTGATATCTTGATTATTTATGAATGTATATTGATGAAACTTGGTATGTGGCTTCATGTTGTACTGGTATATTGATATTTGAACAAAAAACAAATATTTTGTTGGTTGTCCCCGTAGCAGCTAACCTGCATACTCAGCCCTAATGTTATTCTTATGGAGAATAAGTAAAGTTTTATATCTCCCTTAATTATTAACATAAATTAATAAAACTTAGTATGTAGCTTCACCTGGTTGAGTTAAATTGATAATTGCATAAAAACACATATTTTGTGCTCCTTGTTGCAGCAAACCTGCATACTCAGTCCTATGTTATTCTTATGGAGAATAAATCAAATGCTATAGATCATTTAGTTATTAATTTATTTTTATAAAACTTGGTAAGTGCCTTTATGTGGTAGTGAAAAACATATATATTCATTGGAAATTCGCTGAGTACGCAGGTTTGCTGCGACGGGGGTATATATCTATATATCTATATATATATATATATATATATATATATATATATATATATATCTATATATGTGTCCGTGAATGCGATAACTTGAGTAAAAAACGTCCGATTTCGATGAAATTTGGCTCAAATGTGTAAAGTGACATTTATGACTTTAAGTTCGAAAACCAGAAAAATCGGGCCATGGGAAGGGGGGTTTATGGGGGTTTTAAATTGTCCAAAAATCAGTTTTTTGCATTTTTTACCCTAAAATTTTTAAAACACTTAATTTTGGTTTAGACCATGTTATAGAGCTTAAAAAAACAAATAATATGGTATTTTTAATTATTAATCTAGGTTAAGTGGGTGCGGAGAAAATCCAAAAAAACTTGCTCATAAAATCCCCTATGTTAATCTTATAGGAAAAAGGTTTTTGGCTTTTCCTAAGTTAATTTTAATGTAAACTTCACATTTGCTTTTACCAATCAACTCAGCTCCACAAAACAATCGTTTTGGTGTTTAAATTGTGATTCTACGTCCAACCGTTGCAGAGATATTCAAAGAGCTAAAAACAGTACGTTGTCCAATGTTATCCTTATGGAGAATAAATAAAATTTGATATCTCCATTATTAATGAATGTATATTGATGAAACTTGGCACGTGGGGTCACGTAGTACTGGTATATTGATATTTTCTCAACAAATTGATTTTTTGTTGATTATCCCCGTAGCAGCGAACCTGTGTACTCAGCCCCCATGTTATTCTTATGGAGAATAAGTAAAATGTAATGACTCCCTAATTATGACCATAAATTAATAAAACTTGGTATGTGGCTTCCCCTTGTTTAGTTATATTTATATTTGCATAAAAACCATTTTTTTAGTTTCTTGTTGCAGCAAACCTGCTTACTCATCTCCCATGTTATTCTTATGGAGAATAATTAAAATGTTATATAGTGCTTACTTATGACTGAATATTGATTAAACTTGGTATGTGGCTTCACCTAGTTAAATTATATTTATATTTGCATAAAAACCAATTGTTTGTGTTCCTTGTTTCAGCAAACCTATGTACTCATCACCAATGCTATTCTTATGGAGAATAATTAAAATTGTATATATCGCTTATATATGAATATATTTTTATGAAACTTGGTATGCGGCTTTATATGGTATTAAGACATATATTGTGCATTGGAAATTCGCTGAGTACGCAGGTTTGCTGCGACGGGGGTATTTTACAATTCCGACATAATACTAAACAAGCAACTTGATTAGTAAAAACAGTTCTAAATCTACACCATCCCCAGTGTCTGATACAGATAATACCGGTTTATTTGAGATGCATTACTGAACTCTTGGTGAAGCTACGTGGAAGATAATTATATAAACTTATTAATATACTGATACCGTAATATAAAAAACCGTAGTTTCACTCTTCAAACTAAGTATTGTGCATCGAATATTTCTCACCTATCATATTTGACAGCAATATTTAGTGTTATTAGAAGTTACGTAAATAGTTTAGCTTTTTACGTAGGAATTATTATTTTTTACTTCAAACTGGTTACTTCTTGGAACAGATATGCATGTTACATGTTTAGTGGCTAAAGCAAGTTTGGTAGGTAACATCACTCCGCTTGCCCAAGGTTAGTTAGCGTACTGTCGCTATTAGCGAAGAGTAAGAAACCGGTGCACCCACGAAAATGCAAGTGGTTCGGACCGATAATCCCTATATTGTCAGTGCCAGCGAAATAGTATATTTCATCACTAGGGCCGAAAGTGACGCTTTCCAATACGAACTCAAGTTCAACTAAATGAGCGAGGATCGAAAAGCTACTTTTGGCCCGTGTGATGAACTATATTTTTCGTCATACTGCACAGTATATTAAGCTAACTACTTCACAAAACTAAAATTGTACAACTTGTTTACCTTTGAAAGTTGTCTCTCAAAATTACTTGCATCTTGTTCTCGCTATTTAAAACACACAGCTGTTACAGATGTATTCAACTACCGTCTGTTTCGTTTGTGTTGGTGTTAGGTTAGGTTAGTCTAACTATAACGATTGATATATCTAACGCTGTGGACTACCATTAATTCTAAAACAATGCAATAATGAATTACAATCGATAAAATAATCGATTACTACTCTCGATTCAATCGACGTACACACGTTTTCGGTTTTACTACAAACGATATAAACGGAACAGCTGATGACCTCGACACCAGCTGCTGCTGATTCTTTTCCGTCCTAGGACTGAAAATAACTACTTTCGCCCCGCAACGCATGTATTTAAAACAGCCGTTTTCCAAGCAGTATGACGAAATAGTATATTTCGTTACTAGTCCGGAAAAGCGCTCTTTGCCAGTGCGAGATCAAGCACTGTCAAAGAGCTTTCCGGAACAGTATTGAACGATACTTTTCGTTATACTACAAAAAAGTCATATAATTACAAACCAAGAATCAAATTTTATTCTAGAATCAAGGTTTATGTAACATCAATGAGAGGTTAACTGTGGCCAATGATTTGACTACAATGAAAGTCAGCTGTTGCGTCGCGTTTGTAACTTCTAAAACTGATCGGAAAAGAACTGTCCGGCAAAAATAGGCTTTCACCATAAGATTAACATGTAGCTAATTTTAGTGATCGGAAAATAAGTGATCGGAAAAGACAACAAAGGAACATATGTTATTTTAAATGAAAACAGCAAGTGTCCAGCCGCATTTTAGTATTGAAAGTCATATGTTCCCGCGTAGTGTGACGAAAAAGCTATTGCCATAGACAATCAAAATAATTAGCTAATTAATTAAACATAGGGACTTTTTATTTTCATGTCTTTAGTTTGGATTGAGTTTTTTAGTGATTTAGTTTTTTTTAAGTTCTTTATAGTTTTATGTTTACTGTTTTAAATAAAATAGTGAATGGAACATTCAGACAATAATAGGTCAGCTTTGTCGTTGAAGCTTTGTAAGCCAATTAACTACTCCTGGTAGGAAATAAACGGAAATTGCTATCCAAAACATAACTGCGACAATCACACAGCGAATGGGATGATCAAACCGTGTATTCAATCCCATTTTGTACTAAAAAAATATCATAGTGTATTTTCCCTTTCCTTTTAGAACTAATAAACTGAATTGTTTATTTCAGTAATATTGGTAATGGCCATTTATTATGTATACTTAATAATTTCTTGATTTTACAACGATTGAATAACTGGTTGTAATTAGTGGGGTACGTCCATATAGAGATAACTAACATGTACATGACAATTTTTATGTAGTCAGTATGTTTGCAGTAATGTTTTTGTGGCATAAAAAGTACGTTATGAATTTGACAGGCCTAAAGTAACAATCTAGATCCCAAACTTTGAAAGACAATTTAGATTGTTAATGCATTTTATAGATGAATATTAAAGTTAATAGAGTAAAATAAACGGTATCAGAGAACTGACACATACTTTCTCCATTTTAGCCCAACTTTAATGAATAAATTACTTTTTATTTACTAAATATACTAAGCACGGTCGAATGTACAGAAAATCTTGTAAACAAGTTTTTTTTCCAAAATATCAACCCAAATCCCTGTTTAGGAGGCACTACAGAATCCATCGCTACACACTTGGTTTTAAGAGGGGAAATGCCCCCTATTCCCCCCAGGGTTATTAAGGGGCAACATATTGCGAATTGTCCATTTTGGTCAATGCTAACTTGACAAGCACATCAAGTTTGAATGAAATTGATCAATAAATAAGAGAGAAATAGTAATTTTTGTATTCCCCATAAGAATAACATTGGCCAACGTACTGCGTTTACCGCAAAATGAAAATTTAAATTTTCTCCGCAACCAGTAATCGTAGAATAGTAATTAATAGTACAAAATTATTTAGTTTTTTGAGGTCTTTTTAATGGTGAATAGTAATATTTTTTATATTTATGTTCTAATTATGAAAAATCCAAAAAACTGATTTTTTGATGTTTTAAGTCTTGTAATTTATGAACCCGAATTTTTACAGGAATGCGGGTGAAATTATTTTGTTGGAAAACTAAAGTTCTACAAACGACGAAAATTTAATTAAAATTACTAGAGCCGTTTTTGAGAAATCTTGATTTTCATGTTTTTTTGGTGGTTTTTGGGGGATAATCAACCTTAAAATAAAATATTCCAAAAAATGAAAAAAAAACCTGGAGATATCGTGGATTAGTACCAATATACCAAATTTCATAAAAATCAGCCCATTGGTTTGGGCTCCAGCTCTGTACACATCCATAGAGATAGACAGACACCCAGACATCACGTAATCACTTTTTTTGGGTTCAGGGAGCATCGAAACGAATATTTCCACTAACAACTCAAATCCGAAAATATTGACAAAAACAATACTTTCTCCATATACTATGTATAAGGGGGAGAAAGTAAAAATGTATACCACAGACAAATGATTACGTTGTATTAAAACATAAAATAAAAAATAAATAAACTGATATAGTGAATTTTCTTAGTGTCATTCATTCAGTCTTTGCAAAATAAAATTAAGGCTTATTTTAAATAACATGTAGGTTTAGATATTCTTCATATTGTAAAACGTTCTTGGAAACCATTACTTTATTTTAAAATGTTTCCTAATAAAACTTGATCAGCAGGTCAAACGCTGTATATGTTAAATGTTGATTGAAACTAAGTCACAATATTATTATGGGAATAGATCTCATTCTCACAATTCTTACTGGTTGTAATGTGTTATTAGCTATAAACTATACATCAGAATGAAATCCTTTTGATGGATAATCAGTTATATTTCAGCATGGTTGACCCGTACAGTCCTAACTGATGGTGGTCTAACGGGAACCGAAATCCGGATTTTAAGAACTAACTGAACTGATTATTATACTAACTGATTAACTAAGGTAAAATTTCTCGTAATATATAAAATATTGATTTTTTTTTACTTTTGTAATACCTTTTACAAACGTAACAACCTTTGACCATCAATGTTATATTATTATTTCAAATAACTGCAATAACAAGTTAAATGCTTATTAGTAATAATAAAAGTAATAACGTATTAATTTACTATCCTTAAATAAATATGTATAACTAACCTAAATACGGATAATAGTACTAGTGTAGTAACAAGTGTCTCAATCCCAGTTTATGTAACATTTAATAAACTCTACAAAGCAAAGGACGTGAATCAGAAATGCCATTTCCTGTCAGCGACATTCTAATATGACAGGAGACATTAGCAATCCGATATTGGCCCCCGGATAAGCCCAGTTCAACAGTTACCGGAAAGTCTTCTTATAATTAAATTATATTTAATTTATAACTAGTTATCTGCAAACAAATTTAATTATGGTACAGTGTTTTATCATGTTCAAATGGTAGGTGGCCTACCTTTATAGCTAAACACGAGTTCGCACGCAGCACGCTGACGTGAAATAAGTGAATTTCCATATTAAAACTTTTAAAACTCAAAATCAATGTAAAAACATACATGTATTCCAATTTTTATTGAAATCTGAAAACATTGATTTTTTGGCTGTTCTGATGCTTCTGGTTTAATTTACCTGCAAAGCTGGGAATACAATTTTGCGCATTATAATGTTAGGACAAGGTCCAGTCAGGCTTTAAAGTAGGCGTGAGGTTGCTGGGGATGCCAAAAGTACTCTTAACAAATGAGTAGCAGACTTTTCTAGTGTAAACCCCCCATAAGACAACGTACTGTGTTAGTCGAAACACATTTTCTTTAATAACTCGGTAATTATTTATGCTAGAGTGACGAGAGAGGGCTTAAAACTTTCGCCTCACTAATTTAAATCTTATTACATGCATTAATTTTACATACGGGAGAGAATTAATGACTAAAAAGGTCATGAGAGTTCTCTCAGTGGCCTGATGATGACTGGTGTGACTGGTCAAAATCGATAGCCTAGTACCATCTTTTATATATGTTTACCGTCTGTATGTGAATCAGTATAATTGTAAATATATCTTAAGTGTTGTAAGACGTCTTTTATTACATCCCGTAAATAATAACAACACGTAATATGCTAATAAAAAAGTTGTTTATATATATATACAATTTTGAACGACCACCCAAAACGTGTTCAGGGGGTCATGTTAGGAACTTCTATGGTGGTCCCGGGCTTAAGTTTCACGGTGCGGGTCATGCTAATAGTTCACTTTCCATAGAAAATTCACCAAAAATCCAATAAGGATTATTTATTATGAGAGACTTGACTTGCTCTGTTACATAGCGTTGACTGTTTTATATGACAATGGTCAACATGATAAAAGTTAGTTAGTATCAACATTAGAAGTGACAAAGTTTACACATAAATACATTAAATTAAAAAAAATAAAGCCACTATGTACAAACTGTCATATCATAAAAAGGTTTCAAATGTGAGAAAATAAATTTCGAACCCATTTATTATTAAAACTGTGACATGATTACTGTATAAACTTTTTCAAAATAATTTATTCATTTATAAAATTGATTTTGCCAAGCAGAATAGCATTTTGAGAAAAACGTTTGTAGTATTATCACAACAAACCTACATACATTTATATCATAAAGATAAATTAAACAACTTTTCGTTTCAATACACTTCATAAAACATGAATATAACCCCATAATGAGTCAGTTCAAGAATATTGTCTAACGTTCAAGTTGGCGTGTATTACTCCATTTTAAAACCAGTACTGGGACTATAGGAACATGTAGTGTTTATTAATAGTCATTCTATTTATGGTGCTTTTAAAATTACATTTGTTTAAATTCTATGTATTTTATCCTAATACGAAATTTACTTTATTCAAGCAGAAGGAAAAATAAATATATGTAATTTCGCACTATGTCACGTTATTATAGGTAAATGATAAATAATTGAAATTTTTTGTGATGTATGTGTGCTGTATACGAGCTACACCATGAAAATCTCTTGATTTTTTACAAATGTTATTTTATTTTCACCAAGGGAATAAAAGTCAGCTACCGCTGTCACCTGCATTCCCAATTCATGGCACATGCAATGTTAACGTCCCCTAATTGTGACTAATTTTGCCACCTCACGCCATGGCTTTCTTCGGTTTTGCACCAGTAATTGTTACAACGACCTGTAGAATTTAAAAATGTCTCAATACAGTGCACTAAAATATCGTTAATGCGATTCCACTTGTATTACACTTATGTTGGTATCCAGAAGTAAAATAGTAATAACTGTTTCTATCAAGAAACTGTAAGTGGAATTGGGGGAGTGCGAACGAACCATTTTAAAAGAAGTTGAATGACTTTACTTAATAAAACATAAGTAATACAGTTTACTTATATCAAGTTCATATCTAATGTAATTGTAAGGTAATGTAAGGGGGAGATAATGTAAGGATAATATAACATTATTCTACGACGAAACTTTTAGCAACCAAAAAAGTTTGATTTTGTTTAGTTACATATTTGTAAAATGTAAAAAATAAAAACAATAAGGAGAGTGTATTATAATTGTTATTTTGCCGGTAATTTTGCTTTTGATAAGAGTAGAAAAAGGATACATAAGTCATTTTTACCATAGCTTCTATTCTGCGATAATAGTGAAAATATTTAGTCCTTTTGAAGCCTAAACATAAATTGTCTTGTAATGAAAACAAATATTTCCATTCAAGTATTTTACATTATATGATTTTTCCATCCAGACTCGATATATTTCCTAAAACTGACTATTAGACCGTGTTACTAATGTCTGTAGGTATGAAATATTAAAATTGTATTTTCCTGGTAGTTTAAAGTGAAAGCTTAATACATCCAGACATGACGCAAGTAATACATGAAGGACTATTTCACAATATGAAACAAAAATACAGTTTGAACATTACGAAATATCAATCGACAAACTATTGTGAAGTAGTTCTGAAAATGTACTGGGTCATATCGTAAACATGAGTATAAAGATAGGAGGGGAACATTACCAGAAGACAGACGAGTTTTGGATGAGTATCACGTCTTGTATTGTATACAGTGGGGAAATAACAAAAATGACTCGCCTCAACTGAGTTTAATAAGTTGGAAAATAAAGCTAACAATGATTATAATTGTTGATGATAAAAAGATCAACTATGTTTATATTTGTTTGGTGTTTATTATTTACGTCGGTTATGTTATTCAAAGATAACTTGAAACATTACATCTCGAGAACTTAAAACATTGAAAATAACTAATACATATAATTATTTAATACACAATTAAAACATGTTATATATTAGGGCACAAAGTGCTTCGTTCACAATGGATGATTAGTTATTTAAAAATTAAAAAAAATACCAACAAAAAGGAAAATTACGGTGCAAAATCAATATTACGAGAAATATAAATAATTAAAAAAATGTTTAGGAGGCAAAAAACAATTCTTTTTACTTATTTTATGAATTTATAGTACCACTTCAATGTAATTGTACATTTATATTTCAAAATTACCTATATCAAGGGCATTTCTTTCAGATTTAAGCTCTCTCTAAAATCTTAGCCTGAAAAAACCTTAAAACCTGAAAAACCTGAAAAAAATCTTAAAACCTTCTAGCGAGATTTTAAACTCAATAAAACGAATCCTTTGAAAACAGATATTTCCTCTTCAGATCTCAAATGTCCAATCAAATAAGCTTTAGGCCACTTTACCAGTGTATTGGTTCCATCAGTGTTAACCACGATTTATCAAAGGTAAATTATGATTGATTGTGAAAATCTAAGAAAATAAATAATTGTAAGCCTTATCTAGCTGTAATTGTTGAGACAAATCCTAAAAAAAAATAACTAAACCTATTAAAAATTTACATTTTACGTGTAGGTTATAAAACCAAATACATGTTATTGACTGCAAATGTTGTTTTCAAACATATATTTTTTATGGCTTATAAACTTAATTTTGTTCCATTGTGTTTATCTGCTGCGATTACACTTCAACGTACAGTGTATCAGTTTAATTCTAAAGTTTTGTATACGAAGGTTTTATTTGGTTTTGACCGGGTAAGTTATCCGGAACCCTACTGTGAAAATATTACGCTTATAGTTTTGTTGGTTTGAATGAAAGGATCTAAACACTCCATATTTAATTTAATACACATGACACCCAATCATAACACCATATTGAAGCTATTAGGATTGTTTATTTTTCAAACAGATGCATATTAATATGATAAAGTGATGTGAATAAAACTCACTCAAAGGTTTAAGATAGTCAAATCATTTGAAGTGAGGACAATCCTATATTATATTAAACGATCCAAACTGTTTTTTTTTCACTGCCGCATAAAATATCTCAATATCTCTTTAACACGCCGACGCAACTATGGCTTATTTTAAGGAGAAAATTAATGAATGATGAGTTTAGAATGAGTGAGATGCCTTGCGTAGCCTTGTATAGCCTTGTTACCGACTGATTCTTTAAAACCAGAAAGCTGAATCAAGTATTGCTCATTTACAACATTTTCTCAGGATTTTGCTCAGGATCGATCTGGCGAACTTCAGGTTATGCAGCAAGCACGCTTACCATTGTCCTACCCAGCCAATTATAAACCGTTGAGCTTTTTATTGTTTGTATACGTTGCCTGGGGCGTAACTCGATTGGTAAAACGGTCAAGTCGAAGCAGGCCCGGTCTGGCTCCATTGGTGGCCCTCGGCTGGATACTGATTTGAGGCCCCCCCGGGAAATAAAACGATGACTAAGGGGTCCTCTCACTGAAAAATTGTTATATTTGCTGTATGCAGCTGAATTTCTTAGCACAGTGTTAATAATTTACTTTAACAACCATCCTATCAGGTTTTTGGTAGGTTCGTCACTACTCCTGACCATGAAATTAATTACCTCATCTTTATCCAAGTCAGAAAACAAATCTCTTTCTATATTCATAAAAATAAGGCTAGACAAAATATCTTGGCCTAAACTAGACCTAAAACGATTCTTGATCATTTTTAGCAAGATTACGTCATTTTAAAACAGTAAAATAAACAAATCTTGATAAATTCGTAACTTATTTTTTTTACAATTTGTTTACTTTATTTATTTTTTATTTGCTTTTGAGGTCCGTTTGAGCCCGAGGCCCTCAGCGATCGCCGACCAGCCACCCTGGCCAGACCGGGTCTGAGTCGAAGTGCAATTAGCGTAAGGGGGTACAGTCAGCTTCATAACCAACGACAACTCGATTGGTAACGGCTAGGCCTGCTACGTCTACCGTCGTCGGTTTACCTCCCCCGTACCTATTGCGTGGTACAGTCAGCTTCAGCACCAACGACAACTCGATTGGTAACGGCTAGGCCTGCTACGTCTACCGTCGTCGATTTACCTCCCCCGTACCTATTGCGTGGTACAGTCAGCTTCAGCACCAACGACAACTCGATTGGTAACGGCTAGGCCTGCTACGTCTGCCGTCGTCGATTTACCTCACCCGTACCTATTGCGTGGTACAGTCAGCTTCATAACCAACGACAACTCGATTGGTAACGGCTAGGCCTGCTACGTCTGCCGTCGTCGATTTACCTCCCCCGTACCTATTGCGTGGTACAGTCAGCTTCATAACCGACGACAACTCGATTGGTAATGGCTAGGCCTGCTACGTCTACCGTCGTCGGTTTACCTCCCCCGTACCTATTGCGTGGTACAGTCAGCTTCAGCACCAACGACAACTCGATTGGTAACGGCTAGGCCTGCTACGTCTACCGTCGTCGATTTACCTCACCCGTACCTATTGCGTGAAGACTATTGTGGACATTTCTTCTCAGGGACCACCATGAAATGTTATAATTTTATAATGCTTTTAACAAGTGTGTAGTACTTGTGTCCATTTTCACCTTAAATAATCACATAATCATTTATGTTTGTGCCCCTTTTCATAGTGTAATTATCAAAATAAAGTGACTGGCGGCGATCAAGTTTATGTACAAATATTCTATTTTATAACTTCATAGAAACGTAAAAACATCGTGAGATATTTCCAATAAACGTTTTAAAATTTTCAGCAAAACTTTATTTGTAAATTAAAAAAATTGCGAACAAGGGTGAAAATCAGGTTTGAAAGCTGCTGTACATTCTGCTACTATTCACAAGTACTGAAGAATTCATGGCTGTATAAGGTTTATATTTAATTGGTAAGCTTTGATGTTTTACAAATAAATGCATTACAGTGTATGTTCCCTCGGCTTGTCAGTGAGCCGCGATACATTTTCATTAGGTTTTGGAGTGGTCCTGAACGAGACTTTACTTAAGCCTAATTTTGATCCTTTCGCATGGGTGATCACCGCGTTACCAATCGAGTTGTCCCCGTTGCCTGTTTGGAATGTCGACTTTATTAACACTTTACAGTTAGAGGAAACTCGAACAGGCAGTTACGGTTATTGAGGTTAAATGCGAACTGAGAATTTTGATAAAAGGTCTTAAGATCCTATCTAAAAATGCCATTTACATTTGTTATTTAGGTGAATATGTCGTCCATGAACTGCTTTACATTTCTAAGGGTTACGTAGAACCTTCATGCGTCTAAGTACAGTTAATTTATTAATCTAAATTCATTATGAAAACATGTTATTTGGTCAATGTTTTCAATTTATTGTCTTTATATTTAATTCCGTAAGCGAATCTGTCCCCACGAAATATATCGAGCTAGGAAGAAGTTAAGTTAGGTTATGACGATTCATTTTAAAGCTTGAGGGCCAAGAACGGTGGAAAAAAGATCAGAAATGTCAAAGATTACGTGGGCTACGCCCTACTGGACTTCAAAGATCCAATGATTTTCGTATGGAAATATTACTACAGTTTTTGTATTAATAAGCAAAATGAACTAATGATCAGCTGTGATTACCCACTTATACAAAAACCATATGTTAGGGGCTATAGCCCCTGTAAGCCACTAGTTATATTTAATTTTCTGCATACGATTGGTGGAGGTGACTTATGGTAGGGATACCCACCACGTCCCTCCTACTACCTCCTATACACGCCAGTACTGTGGAAAGATCTATTTTGCAATTATTATTACTGGGAATTTTAATGTATTGTAAATTATGTTACTATCATGTATAGCCTTTTCCGTTTTCCATTTTAATGTATAATGTATTAATGAACGAAACATTTGATATGTATTGAGTATATAAACCTATATGAATTTTAAATAATTAAAAACAGTTTTTGGACGAAGTAATAATTAATTACAGTAAATATAAGCAACCTACCGATGGTGAATGTTCGTCGCGGGACTAGAATATTTTTCAATTAACCTGGCTGGAAACAGACCTATAATTACGTTTAAAATTGTAGATATAATTGACGGTTTACTACTAACGCTTCGTGAGCCAGCACGATTTACTTGTCTTTCTACAATTGACCAATTTAATTGTTAAATTAAACTTGAATAGTTGATGTCCTAAAAAAGTGCAGACTATAAAAGACATTCAATTGAATTTGGAGAGTAAAAATCAAGAGGTGAAAGTTAAAAGGAAATTACATTACTATAACGAACCATTTTAACAAAGTGTAATTTGATTTTGTTTTATTTGTTGCTTTCAACTGTTTTGCCGTATACGTTGTTTAATTAAATGATTTGTTTTTAATTAATAGTATGTTTACTCAAGAAAACCTACCGCCTACCAATATTTCAGCGACATGTACACTATTCCAGAACAATTCTTTTCTTATACTGGACATCAGCTTTCCTTGAAATAAAAACAAATATACTTTATAACTATGACAATGTACCACAAACCTTTTTAATTGCAGTAGGGGAAATTATGGTCAACCAAATATTCTTGTGGTCCATATTATCTTGTATTTTTAAGATCAATTATACTGAATCTTAAACATGTAATTGAGTACTCCTAAAATCGGATAGTATTAAAAAATAAAATGTGAGAGTAGTGCCTAGCTCAGAAATCCTATTGTAAGAAGTAAAATATCCTATAGTAAAAAGAAGTAAAGTATTGTAAGGAGATAACCAGACAATAAAGGGGATGACAAGTTTTAAACTATGCCGGAAACATCTAGATAATTGTATGTTCAAGTGAAAT
Organism: Allygus modestus; assembly: GCA_963675035.1. Lineage (NCBI taxonomy): Eukaryota > Metazoa > Arthropoda > Insecta > Hemiptera > Cicadellidae > Allygus > Allygus modestus. The sequence continues at coordinate 391,172,163 of OY776112.1, read as the reverse complement.
ATAACTACAGTGTTGTTTAAGAGATTATTGCGGACATTTTCCATCACTGATTAGTAAAAACAAGATTCACAAGGTTTCGGGATACGGAAGCTGATCCCGTCTTCAGGTGAGAAAAAACTTAGAACATAACAAAATTATACAAAATATTAAAGGCTTAAACCAGACAAGGTTAGAAAAACACAAAGAGCTAAAACAGAGAACTGTAAAATCAGTCAGAATAGCAAAAGGAAAAATCAAACCAAACACAAAAGCCAGGCACAACACAGAACACACGGTGCGGTACAGGACTGCACGGCGCGACTACTCGAGCGAGACTGATTTTGTTATTTTCTAGGTTTTTTCAACTGAAGACGGGATCAGATTCCAGATCCCGTAACGTCGTGAAACTTGATTTTACTAATCAGTGATGGAAAATATCGGCAATAATCTCTTAAACAACATAAACTCACCATCACCAACAATGAATTTTAAACAAAGAATCACTATAGTACTTCCACTAATAATAAAAACAACTTAAACAAACCTATGAAAGTCCGTTTATGCAATTGTTGATAACAAATTATTATACAGTAGTACATGTTTTTACATTAAATTGACTTGATATGACTTAAGTAAGTAGTGTTTCATGCTCATACCACCTTTATTTATTTATAAATAATGATAACATCAGGTCCAATTTCCACTTGGTATAACTGTAAACAGTGCATTTTAAATATCAACAAAACGACCTTCATCTGGCCAAAATGTATAATAATTAATGTTAGTAATTAAAATAGAAAATTGTTAATATGGACTTCAAGTATTTATTGTAAAAACTGATAAGTTTTCTAAGGATTAAGTTTTAATTATTTAAATTGTTTTATTTTATAATTTAGGAAAATATGAATTCAAAACATCATATACCGAGATGAATTGGATATTTCACCAGCCTAACGATAAGTGCCTTGGACTTCGGTTCAGGGGGTCACGGGATCGATTTTCAGAATACGCACGCAAGAGAAGGGGTTTGGATCGCTTTTCCAAAAAGCGCTGGTGTGCTCTTAACAAAATTCTTCTGGTATTAAAATACACAATTTGAAAAAATTCTAGATACAATTATTTAAAACGAGATCGCGCGCAGCAGGGTGTCGTGAGGGAAAGTGAATTTCCGCATTAAAACCTTCATACAAATCTAAAAAAGAATTTAAAATAACTGGTATCATTTTTTAAATTGAAAAAACTTTATTTTTTGTCTGTTCTGATGGTTGTATTTAAATCGACTATTAGGATGGAAATGTTGTACATTATAAGGTTAGAAGAAGGTGTAGTCAGGATAACAAGTTGGCATGAGGGTGATAAAACGACATCAAGATATGAAAAACAGCCTTTTCCAGTGTAAAATCCCCAACGTACTGTGTTAAGAGAATTAACATTTCCTTTAATAACTCGGTAAATACCTGTGCTAGAATGATGAGGGAGGGCTTAAAACTTTCGGAATTGCTAAAATAACGTAATATTAAAAGATTTTACATTTGGGGCTTTTCTGAGCCTTTTTGGGCCCAAAAACTCAAATTTTGAAAAATTAAAATCTCCATAAAAGGGGATTAGAATTGTCCGATTGTTCTGCCCAACGAAGTTGTCCAACTGTTTACATAAAGGAAGGTTCCTACCAAATTTCAAGGAAATCGGAAAAAATTGCGATCGCTAGAGTGCGAACACACATATATAAATATAAAGTTGTTAGCGACCCCCCAAATCTTGTTGAGGGGTCACTTTAGGAACTTCTATGGTGGTTCCGGGCTTAAGTTTCACTGAGCGGGTCATGCTAATAGTTCACTTTCCCATAGGAAATTCACTAATAAAATCAAGTGGCTCAAAGAGATTAGAAACGAGATCGCACGCAGTACGCCGACGTGAGGCTAGTGAATTTCCGCATTAAAACCTTTATACAGATCTAATAAAGGGTTTAAACCAACACTGGTTTCATTTTTTTTAGTAAAAAAATTGTATTTTTGGCTGTTTTGATGCTCCTGGTTATACTTAAATTCACTTATAGGATGCCAATGTTGTGCTTTATAAAGTTAGAAGGAGGTATTGTCGGGATAGCAAGTTGGTATAGGTATGGGGGGTGATAAAACGATATTAAAATATGAAAAACAGCCTTTTCCAGTGTAAAATCCCCGTAAAACAACGTACTGTATTTTGACAATTAACATTTTATTCAATAGCTCGGTAAGTACTTATGCTAGAATGATGAGGGAGGGCTTACAGTCTTTGGCTTTGTATGTGCAATAAGTTAACGTGCAATAAGTGTACATTTGGCATCCTTTTTGGGCCCTAAAAGTGAACATTTTAAAACTTAAAATCCCCAAAAATGGGGGTTGGACTTTTCCGATTGTTTTGCACAACGAACTTGTCTAATTGATTAAAAAAAGGAATGTTTCTACCAAATTTTAAGTAAATCGGACAAAAATTTCGACCGCTAGAGTGCGAACACACACACACACACACACACACACACACACACACACACACACACACACACACACACACACACACACACACACACACACACACACACACACACACACAAACACACACACACACACACACACACACACATACACACACACACACACACACACACACACACACACACACATAATATATAAAGTTTTTAGAGACCTCTCAAAACGTGTTTAGGGGGTCATATTAGGAACTTCTATGGTGGTCCCGGGCATAAGTCTCACCGTGCGGGTCATGCTAATAGTTCACTTTTGCATAGGAAATTCATTAATAAACCTTTACGACAACGTTTTTTTAGATGGTCAATCTTGAAAACCCTTGGCCAAAAGGGCAATTTGGATAAATTTAAGAGGAGCAATTTTACTACGAGGTTATTATGAGTCAAGTACACTTTATTATAAATCTTTGAACAGGAAAACTCGGACATTTTGAGACATTTAATTTTATTGTGTAGAGCTCCTTGAGCTCTATTTGAATGTTGGGTTGTAACATTATCAGTTATGTGAATTGATAATAAATCGGAATGATTCGTAATGTGTTAAATAATAAGTACTTTCAACATAAATTAATTTTTCCCTAGATATCATAACGGAATATCCGCATACCTTAGTTTAATTGTATACAAAAGTAAACATATTTTAGTTATGTCACTTTAAATACGCTCCTTAAGTTTTGTTGCATTGAGTAAAAAGTCCAATTGTATGTGTCCATATAATAGTAGGTACACAAAATAAGGAATCGATATTATCGGAATGTAACACACATTTTGTAGTATGAATGATCATTTATAAAGTAATAACTAATTATGAGAAACAATAAACAATGCAAAATGAGCTTTGTGATCCAGGCCTTATAAACTTTGCTGTTTCATCAAACTGTTGTTTAATTCACTTTCTAAACTGAAGATAGAGAGCGCTAAGAGATCAAATACAGTATTGAGTCCTGTATAATGGTATTGTGTGGGTTTCCTTTAAGTGGTAACTGGGGACGCAGTTTATTGCTATCGCCCTTTGTAATCCATAAATATAGTTAAGCACTTGTTGCACAAACGATTACTTTGGCAAGTGCATTTAGATCCCTAATTACAACTCTACAGTACGTAACATTCTCTAATGACTCGTTTCTAAGCTATTATGTATTGTGAATTTAAACAACCTTTTACTTTTTAGGGAATTTCCCTTATAGGGAAGAAGCTATTAACATAGTCGGCATGGTAAGACCTAGGCCCGGGACTATGATAACTTTTCGTTTTGAGGTCCCCAGATGCCAAAAAACACCATTCGTTAAAATGCATATGCAAGGTGTCTGTTAAGTGCGTTCCCAAATTTTAAAATATGGTTATTTAGTTAAAAATGAGTAAAAGAATTCCTATAAACATAGGTCCTAAAGTGCCTCGTTTTCCGTCAATCTGTCTGTATGTGTTTTTTACATAATCGACCATATCTTATTAACCACTTTAGGTATCAACTTTAAACTTGGTAAATATAATACAACGTATAAGACCTATTTATTATGGAATATCAAGTTTTTACCTTATATCGTTTCAAAATGGCGGCCATATTTGTTTTTCAAAGCTAAAACCCATATTTATTAAAAAAAACACAAGAATCAAAAGGGTTGTGTAATTTGGTTTAAAAATAATAGTATGACGATTTTAACTGTACGTTTTTAAATACCGGTAACTGAGAAATTGTAATTTTTAAAGTTAAAACATGTTGTTTTGTCATTTATGGACTGAAACATCATGTTTTAACTTCAAAACATTTTTATAGGAACTTTTTTACTCATTTTCACCTGAATAACCATATTTTAAAATTTGGGAAGGCACTTAACAGACACCCTGTACATATGTGACCGAAAGCACGATAACTCTCGTAAAAAGTCTTATCCTAATGAAATTTGGTACAAATTTGTAAAGTACCGTTTATTTGAACGAGTTCAAAAACCAGACGGATCGTGCCACTCAAATGGCGATTTTTGGGGGTTTTGTAACCCAACAATGTTTTTTTTGGGATTTCAGATGCAATTTCTGTTAAAATTAAGTTTTAGTTTTCACCATTGCATTTGGCTTAAAAAATACTAAATTTTGTGTTTTGATCATCGTTATATGTCAATTGGTTACTGAGATATTGAAAGTGACCTTGTACCTTGTCTAGTGATATTCTAATAGAGGAAAAGAAAAGAATTAAATCTCGGTTATTTATGAAGATACACTGACGAAAATTTGTATATGGTATAAGGACATTTGGTATTTATTAAGATAAGTTTAAATAAGGTATCTTAACAGACAACATATTCTTTAAAGTAGCTGAGCTTTTAGTAAATTGATAATATTAATTTAATACCTTTAAAATGGCAGACATTTTGGTGGTTAGAGAATATTAAGATGTTGATAGAATAATTAGTATGAAAAAGGAGTCTGCAAATATTTTAACAAACTAACATGTAACGTAAGCAAAAACCTTACTGTTTTTGCGGATGATTTGGAGTTATAGGGAGTTTTTGCACCATACGTTAAATAATCACGGTAAACGCTATTCGTTATTTTTTCTCGTTTATTAAACATGAAAAAATAACGAATAGCGTTTACCGTAATTATTTAACGTATGGTGCAAAAACTACCTAATCATACAAGTTTTCAACCAAGAAGATTCCGTAAAACTACAAGAGGATTCAGATAACGTTTATAGATGGAGCGCTGAAACAATATGCCATTTAACATTTCAAAGCTACATGTCATAATTTTTCCAAGGTCAAAGAACAAAGATAATTATGATTATTCTTTTTCGCTTAGGAATAATGTTTAGATGTAAGATGTGCGTTAAAAGTTTGATTGAAATTATCATATTGAAAAATGCATTTCTTCAGTAAATATAACATTGGGAACAAGCGATAAATTCCAATAACATGAGGATTTTGGTCACGTTGTACGGATCATTTAATCAAGTCAGGTCGAAGTTCAAAAGTGCCGCTTTAATATGTAGGAAATAGTCTACACACAAAATATACATACAATGTAATAAATTCAAGTCATGAAGAGGGGTTAGAAATGTTGCAGAACGATTCCTACGATATTTATTTTTTAATTGTTTAACATTTAAACCTTCCTTATTCTATATAAGGAGTTGCTAGATATGTTTGATTTTGAGAGCCTCTGTACACGGAGAAATGTCTTGGGGCTAGTTATGCTTCACAAACTAGTCAGGATGGAGTTGATGACCCTGCTAGCCTGGGGGTGCCTAGTTATCCGATGCCTCATTTTAACTCCAGACGAAGATTGCTCTTCTCTTTGCCACATTTCTGCACGCAATCACACGCTTTCTCCGCTCTACCGGATTATGTGGCTGTATAATTAGTTGTTAACGGGAAGTGAAAGGGATATTGAGTGAATATGTAGAGTTAGTTTTCAAATTAAAGTTCTTTGAAAAAATAATTAATTGTTCTAGTTTAATTTCGTACTTATATCTGAAATCCTGTAGTGACTTTTTTCTATGATTATATAACTAGAAATGAAAGTAGTAGTGTAGTTTTGGGACTTCTGGGCCAAATTAATTACTTACGGTGTTTTACAGCTTGTGACTAGCTGATGACGTCACAGTTGACGTACCTGATGACGTCACGGTGATGTATCTGATGACGTCACGGTGAGGTTGTTCAAGTTCAAGGTCATCCTGAGGATGATTTAAAAAAGAAATGTTGCACAAGTTTGATTTGATAGTGGTGATTCAATATTAGAAATCGAGTGAAAACTATCGAATGAAACCTGTACAAGATAGTGGTTTTAATTAAAATGTTTCTTTATTTACAATAATGTATACATCGTCAATGATATTCAGAGAACCACCGATTCTGTGGTGGCCGTTCCTTCTGTAGATGTGTAGGGAGTAAAAGGTTAAAGTTCTCCATAGTAATATATCATCCTCGGAGTGGGTGGAAGTGATGATGGTTGCCACATGTTTCTGATTCCGCAGAGCTGCTTACATTGTACGAGGCGAGAGGTTCATACCCCTGAAAAATTATATTTCTTTCTCGGTGTAGATGGAAGTGTAGGTGGAAGTATACAGGCACATACTTCCCAGGGTTCTTGAGCTAAAGAGTTCATCGCAGAAATATCTAATGTAATTTTGTACCCGTTTACAATCTAAACTTTAAACTCTTTACAACTTTTCAACCGAAAGTCTGAACATGTCACAGTTTTACAGGAATATAAGGAAGGTGTTCTTCAGTAGTCTACTTGCCACCACCTTATACTTACCCGAATATGAAGACAGAATGTCTGCGCTTTTAGTGGATTGTGAGCGTCGTAGAATAATCAAGGTTGAAACACTCTTAGACAGTTGTCTTTACGCAAGGAGCATCACATGAATACATTCACTAGTTTAAATCATAGTAACTGTCACAATTATACGCATACAGTGTTGAGCAAAAGTCACTGAAGTTTTCAGTTACGGAGCTACGGTCTTGACAGTATAAGAGCCAAACCCTAACTAACAAATGTACAGTGGTTATTGTGCGATGTAATAACTTGGTGGGAGGAACGTTGTGGTGGGGGGGACTGAAGTGGTAGGGGGACTGGTGGGGGAAGGGTAGGTACCCGTCCTACTCCCTTACACCACTTCACTATACCTCCGAATCTTGCCGAATAATGGACTCTCAAATACAATACAATTTTGTTTCTTCCACATCTTATAATATTGAACAAGCTGACACTAATGTATATACAACTGATCAAATTCAAGTGCATGAAGTTTCTACCACAACATCTTCTGATGTGCAAGCACTTATGCTATCCTTGATAGGTTTTGACTAATGAATATTTTACCAAACAAACATGGAAGGACGCATTAGGTAAAGTGAACTTTGCTATTATATCTACTGTTTCACGAACTTTGAAAATAGAACTGGAAACACCCGATCCAGATTGTGCAGAATAGTTAAAAGATTGTGCACTATCTTTTAAGCTATACACAAATAGGCACACCCAAATATCAAGGAATCTGCGCATACATCATTGGGGAACACTTCTAAAATTACACACACAAAAGTATTGTAAATAAAATAAAATTTAAAAAAATAAACGTTAAAACCTCTTTTGCACAGGTTTCATTCGATAGTTTTCATTTGATTTTTAATATCGAATAACTACTATCAAATCAAACTTGTGCAAAATTTATTTTTTTAAACATCCTCAGGATGACCTTGAACATGACCTACCTCACCGTGACGTCATAAAATACGTCACCATGACGTCCTCAGCTACGTCAACTGTGACGTCATCAGCTACGCAACGAGCTGTCAAACACTGGAAGTAATTAATCTGACCCAGAAGTCCCAAAACTACACTACTGTTGATCAAACACAATATTTTTTTCATCAGAGTTGGTTTTATATTTAGATAGTTCCATATTACATAAGCCTATTAGTTCATTAAACATTATATATGATGTCATTGAATGTATATTTGTTTTATAGCGTATTGATATATCTGTGTCGGCAACAACACTGTTGGTTTGATAGGAGTATTTACAAGCAAATGTCTTTAAGACTCTCAATCAGAGTTCTTGTATCTACGCTATTGTAGAACTGCTTAACTTCTTGTAACTGCATCTGTAATTATTGTGAAGCATGATAATGAAATATAAATACAATAATAATATACTTTATTATAAAAACAAGTATTTTTGAAAGATTAAGCATAAACAGCTTAACTTCATGAGGAAGAAACCAAACTGTTACTGAAACTGTTGGTAAAAAATAAATTGTAAATAATCTAACCCATCCTCTAAATATAGTAATACAATTATTTATTGCCATACATGAGCTTTATACATTAATTAGGTACCTGTCACAAAACCTAATACTGCTAATTTTTAGGATATATTTTTACTGTCGAATAGTAAGAGGTACAATAGCAACATTTTTTAATAACTAAGGTAAACAAAAATCTACTGTAACAATAAGTTTCCTTGCAAAAACCATCATCTCAGTTATTCACTAGCAATTATGTTTTTTCTTATGTTTGTCTTCATTTAGCATTAATTTAAATTGAAAAAATATAGTATTTAAATACAAATTCTGTCAAAAAAACAAGACAAGGCTGGTAAGAAATACATATTTCATTAGTACTAAATATACAAATGTTTTCATCCCTCTGTATTCGAAAATAGCCCATTACCATGCAGCTGAGATCTTCGAAAATTATCGATTTCCTTGTAACATAACAAAAGATGATCAGCTGACTTTGCCTGTCCTAAAAATAAAATTTCCTGTCCCAAACAATACTTTCCTAGTCCCAAACAAAACTTTTCCTGTCCTAAACAATTGAAGTTCGCGTTTTAATAAACAGGATCACCAGTGTGATTTCGTTATTTTTGACGATTATGTGCTCAAACAGCTGACTCTAATACTAAAATTTATTGTATAACCATGTTGTGTTTAGTTATAGAAAATTACTAGACTATGAACTATTAGAGAATGGTTTTAAGTTTAGTGTGGTTATTTGCATCGTGATGAAAAGTATCGCCACAAAAGTCCTATTTAAGGGCTCGATAGCATTTTTTACACTCGGCTTCGCCTCGTGCGTAAAATGCTATCTTGCCCCAAAATAGGCCGCTTTAGGGCCTAATAGTTGAATATACTATTTATTAACACGCTATTTGATTTCCAACTTAATTGCTTTTAAAGTACATATGACATACTCCACAAATATCGTTTCTTATAGTTTGTATGAACTATTTTCACACTGGTAATATTATATTTGTAAACTAAAAAAAACAATCGATCAATAATTCCTTTATTGCCTTAAAACTTGTACAAGCATTGGCATGAGTCATTTACAAATTGTACCTATTACCAAAAAAAAAATAGTCAGCACTTCTAAATAATAAATTCCTTATGTATTCATGGTCACTGTAAAACGCTCCTCTCAACAAATAAGTCTTAAGGTTCCTCCTAAATTCATCATGTGGCATCTCAACCTTGAGGCAATCAGGCAACGCATTAAAAATTTTGACAGAGCAATAATAAAGATTGTTTAAAAAAATGTAGTTTTATGTTTTGGAATTGGGAGATTTAAACTTTGGCAAAGAGAATATACGGTAGAGATTCTGGACTCAAAAAGCCCACAGTTTTCCTAAAAAATATTAGCGTTTCAAAAATATATATGGAAGGAAATGTCAACAGGCCACACTGGCGAAAAGTCTCCTTACAATATTGAAGCCGCTTGAGTCCAAAAACAATTCTGATTATCTTCTTTTGGAGAGTAAAGATGTATCTCATACTAGTCTTTTCCGATCCCCGAATGGGTACAGCGTACACGAGATGAGGATAAAAGCAATCATAGTAACCTGTGAGCAGCACATTAGAATTAGTGTAAAATGATAATTTCCTTATTCCATAAATTATCGAACTCAGTTTACCAGCAAATTTACTGATGCGGTTGGAAAAACTTAATCTTGAATCAATCAAAATACCAAGAAAATTTACTGTATCAGTGGATGAATCAGCATTTTCGGAAATTAGCAGATTCGAAACGCTGTCTGTCCGATTACGAATTTGAAAATCAATCATCCCTGTCTTGTTAGTATTTACAAAACGACCATTCTCATTTAACCATTGAAAAAGGGAATTTGACTGAACAAATGCAGCCACCTATAAATCCTTCGTTTGATAACCAGTAACAACTAAAGATGTGTCGTCAGCGAAGATTCACAATTTACAATTATTTATACTAATGTCAATATTGTTAATAAATAGAAGAAAATAGAGAATGACTGGAAATTAATGATAAGAAATTGATGTAACATTTATTTCATTTCGCCATATATCAGCCAGACATAACTGGTGGTAATTAAATTTTTCAATATACCTACATTATTAATTATTTTAATGATATGTGGTTCATTGTAAAGATTTTGAGCCTTTTTTAATGTGTATAGTTAAAAATTTAGTTTTCGGTTATTAATTTTTTAATTAATAATTACTTTGTGTAGATGATGTTCCACCATTTCTTACAATGACGATAATCAATTTAAAATGCCGAGGATTGCTTAAAACTACTTAGAAAATCTTTTTAAAAGTAATTTGCTTTCCTAAAAAATTAATAAGCTTAAAAAGTGTTCTGTTAGCTTTAGATGTCGCATTTAAACTCCTAGAAGTACAAGGCAGTAAACTTAGTTTTCAGAACACGTTCAAGAAATCTGAGATGCGTTCCGAATTTGAGAGAAACTTTTCGTTTATATAACTTTGTTGTATTAAAACAAATAAGTGAAAGTGCGTAGGAGAATACCTAAAATACCTTTAAATTAATCCAATTTTCTTCACATCAACATGACTGATGTTACCTCAGCCCTCCGTTATTCTTTTGTTACTGATTAGCCTCAAAGGTGTACTGATCTTACGCTACAGCACATTTCCCTGTTTATGAACCACCGTGGATCAGAGCTATCTGATAAAACAAGTTAGTCATCCCGCTGGCTTGTCGGTTATTGTCTTGGACCGGGGTGCGCACTACTGTATGGGTTTAAACTCTTTCCCTACAAGCATTTATTGTACTCTTACTTGTATCCTTAAAACATTCCTCTGGCAAAGAATGTGACAATTCCCTGATTCATCACGACTTCGAGGAAAATTACCTAGGTTAAAGGCAAAAAGGTGGCGTTTATATGGCAAAAAATAACCTTTGCAACTAAATAAACTAAGCTCAATCGATATAGGGTTTTAAACTCAGAGAGTTAATTTGTTTTGTAAGTTTGAAAATAATAGCAAATTACCTGAGCTGTGAAATACAGTATTCCAGATTATCTACAGGATCCTAGAATTGCATTATATTAGACTAGCCGAACCGTTGCAGCTTCGCCCGCGTAAACTATGATAGTTGTGTTTGCTGCATTCTGTGGTTAGCCCGTGGAACTACTACGAATCAAGATCAACTATTGGATTTTCATCAGCTCAAACCAACGTACATGTCCGTAAGGAAGGGAACTTTGGGACCCAGCGGAGCGGAACACAGGGGGAATTTCATAATACCGTTTCTTAGCAAGCACCTAGGGCCAAAGAGGATCCTATATGTCAAATTTCAACTCTGTAGGCCATAAGGTCTAACTATAAAGTTATGGAGATATCGTGATAGGTCAGTCAGTCAGTTTGTCAGTGGTATTTGGATTTTATATACTAAGATAGGTGGCACAGTCAAGTGCTATTCTTGTAAAAGGTGAAATGGGCCCTAAAGAAATATGACATAATTTATCTGCCAAATCTGGTAGACCATATAGAAAACATATGCAATCCTTGTGATGTTAGAAGGTGGTTGAGGGATCGAAACTCATTAAAACTATTTTGTTACCCAAGAATTGTTGATTTATTTATTTTGTGAAGCTAAATTTATATCTCCGAGTTAGTAAATATTTAAATAAGTTTATATTACATTCAGCTTCTTGTATTAGGAACATCATTCAATATAAACATTTAACTAATTACGATATTATAGTAGCACCAAATACTCCTCAAATTACGAAATATGTTAAACGTTTATAAGTGGTGAAAGTGACATAAACATGACAATTGTATTGTAAAATATTATAATCCTTTCTCAAACATACGGCAGAATAGTTTCTGTCACAATCAATTTTAATTAAATTGTTAGTATAATATGTTTAATATAGTTGATTCAAATAATTTATTTGGTAAAATTCCAGCTAGATGAAATTTTAACTTCGTGAATATACATTAATACTAATATCATTCAAATAATTTTCATTTGTTTATAATACTAACTTCTTGACGCGTCCTTGCCCGCATAAACTGACACATAAGTTTTTTAACACGCAATGTTACCTCTATATTGATTATACAGGAAAACCCGGAACTCTCTGAGTATATTTTTATGTATTATTCCTGAGTCGAAGACTAATCAAAATATCATATTTAAAATGTTCAAAACTCTGTAGTTACCCTTACAGCCGCCATTCTGTGTTTTTCACTTATAACTATCTATTGAATGAACGAGTTTTTGGAGGGAGTAGAAATTTGGTATGGAGCTTTATGTTGACAAGACCTAACTTCAGGAAAAAAATAATGTTTGGATCATTTTTTTAAATGGTGGCTATTTATAATTTTTAATTCTACATTACTTAAAAAAGGCTAGTATTACAACTATAAAATTATGAATATTATTTTATGAAATGTCATTACAAATCCAACGGTATAATGTTTTTGAAAATCAGATTAATATTAACGGAGCTACGGCTACTTTTGTGATGTCACTTTCGGAGAAAATTCATTCAGGAAAGCAATGGGTGAGGCTCACCTACTACTGTCGGTCATATGCAACAATCAGCTGTTTAAATAAATTGTTGCTTTCACTTGTCAGCTGCTTAGCGCTAAAGTTCATCTCAATCAGCTGTTTAACAATTAAATGCATGTCAGTTGAGGCAACAACATTTGCATACAGGAGTAGTTGGATGTTTACCTTCGTTTGTTGTTAATAGTTATTAGTGAATTTCCTTTGGAAAGTAAACTATTAGCATGACCCGCACGGTGAAACTTAAGCCCGGGACCACCATGGAAGTTCCTAACGTGACCCCCTGAACACGTTTTGGGGGGTCGTTCAAAATTATATATATATATATATATATATATATATATATATATACATATATGTGTATATAGTGTATGTATATATATATGTATATATATATATGTATATTTATATATATGTGTATATATATATATATGTGTTTGCACTCTAGCGGTCGCATTTTTTGTCAGATTAACTTCAAATTTGGTAGGGACGTTCCTTTCTGTAATCAGTTGGACAAGATCGTTGGGCAAAACAATCGGAAAACCCCTTTTTTGGGGGATTAATCATTCAAATTTCGAGTTTTTGGGCCCAAAAAGGGTCATAAAAGCCCCAGATGTCAAATCAATGCATGTTAAAAGATGGGAATTAAAAAGGCAACAGTTTTAAGGCCTCTCTCGTCATTCTAGCCTAGATATTTACTGAGTTATTAAAGAAAATGTCTATCGACTAAACACAGTACGTTGTCTTACGGGGGTTTTATACTAGAAAAGCCTGTTATTCCTTTGTTAGAGTACTTTTATCATCCCCAGCAACCTCACGCCTACTTTTAAGTCTGTCTGGATCTTCTCCTAACCTTATAATGCGCAAAATTGAATTCACAGCTTTGCAAGTAAATGAAACCAGGAGTATCAGAAGAGTCAAAAAATCAATGTTTTCAGATTTCAATAAGAATTGGACAAATGTATGTTTTTAAACTGAATTTGAGTTTTAAAAGTTGTTATGTGGAATCTCACTTCCCTCACGTCAGCGTGCTGCGTGCGAACTCGCTATAAATTGATATAGATACAATACCCCCGTCGCAGCAAACCTGCATACTAAGCAAATTTCCAATGTATGTATATGTTTCTTACTACCACATAAAGCCATCTACCAAGTTTCATAAAAACCATTTATAAATAAATGATATATAGCAGTTTATCTATTCACCATAAGAATAACATTAGGGCTGAGTATGCAGGTTTGCTGCAACAAGAAATGTAAGAAAAGTGTTTTTATGCAATTATCAATATAACACAACTAGGTGTAGCTACGTACCAAGTTTTAATCATTTATGTTCATAATCAAGGGAGATATAAAACTTGTTGTCCATAAGAATAACATTAGGGCTGAGCATGCAGGTTTGCTGCTATGGGGACAATAAAAAAAAAAAAATTTTGTTGTGCAAATATCAATGTACCAGTCCTAGTTGAAGCCACATAACAAGTCTCATTAATATACATTTACAAATAATCAGGATATAAAAATTTAATTTTTCTCCATAAGGATAATATTGGACAACATACTGTGTTCAGCACTTTGGATATCACTGCAACGGTTGGACGTAGAATCACAATTTAAACACCAAAATGATTGTTTTGTAGAGCTGAACCGATCGGTATTAGCAAATGTCAAGTTTACAGTAAAATTAACTGTGAAAATTCCAAAAACCTTTTTCCCATAATATTAACATGGAAGATTTTATGAAACAGTTTTTTGGATTTTCTCCGTAACCACTAAACCTTGATTAATAATTCAAAATATCATATTATTTGTTTTTTTAAGCTATATAAAATGGTCAAAACCAAAATTGAGTGTTTTGAAAATTTTAGGGTAAAAAATTCAAAAAACTGTTTTTTGGAAAATTTACAACCCCCTTCCCATGGTCCGATGTTTCGGGTTTTCAAACTTAAAGTCATGAATGTCAATTTACACGTTTGTGCCAAATTTCATCGAAATCGGATGTTTTTCAAAAGTTATCGAGTTAACAGACACATATACAGATAAATACATACTGTTTATATGAATTTGAACGAATAATGTTTTTGGCATCTGGGGACATCAATACAAAATGTTATCATGGTCTCGGGCTTAAGTCTTACCATGAGACCTACGGTAATAGCTTCATCCCTATAGGGGAAATTCGCTAATAAAGGAAAACATTTAAACAAACCAAATGAATGACATTCCAGAGGATTGATAAATTGTTAAATACCAGGAAATTAGAATGAGATAACGCCGGCCCAAGCACCAGTGTGAAGGGGGAAGGTGGAGGTATTCCTGGAAATTAGAATGAATGAGCGATAAGATAACGCCAGCTCAGGCGCCAGGGTTGCAGGGGGGAAGGTCGGTCTGAAGGTCACCGCGCTCCCCACTCCACCCCTCCCCAACAGCAACACACTTGCAATGCGGTTTGCGTCTGCAACTGCCACGGCGCACAGTGGGGCCAAACACAATAAACGTAGCATAAATCCAAATCATTGTTAGTGAATTTCCTATGGAAAAGTGAACTATTGGCATGACCTTTACGGTGAGCTTAAGCCCGGGACCACCATAGAAGTTCCTAACGTGACCCCCTGAACACGTTTTGAGGTGTCTCTAAAAACTTTATAGATATGATAATATAAATCGCACTATATTTTCAAGGTTTTAATGTAGAAATTCGCCTTGTACCATCTTTTGTGTATATTTTACCGTCTTGTATGTAAGTACAGTATTAGTGTAAATATACTTTATAGTGTTGTAAGACGTATTTATATATACATTATATTATATATACGTATATATATATGTATTCGCACTCTAGCGGTCGAAATGTTTGTCCGATTTACTTCAAATAAATTTGGTAGAGACATTTATTTTTATAATCAGTTGGACAAGTTCGTTGGGCAAAACAATCGGAAATCTCCAACCCTCTTTTTTGGGGATTTTAAGTTTTCAAATTTTGAGTTTTTGGGCCCAAAAAGGGTCAGAAAAGCCCCAAACGTACACTTATTGCACAACAACTTATTGTACGTAAAAAACCAAAGATTTTAAGCCCTTCCTCATCATTCTAGCACAAGTACTTACTTAAAGAAAATGTTAATTAACAAAATACAGTACGTTGTCTTATGAGGATTTTACACTGGAAAAGGCTGTTTTTCATATTTTAATACGTATCGTTTTATCACCCCCCATACCCCCATACCAACTTGCTATTCCGAAAATACCTCTTTATAACTTTATAATGTACAACATTGGTATCCTATTTGTGAATTTAAATACAACCAGGAGCATCAAAACAGCCAAAAAATAAAATTGGTTAATTTCCAAAAAAATTTAACCAGTGTTGGTTTAAACCCTTTATTTGATATTTTCAAGGTTTTAATGTGGAAATTCACTTTCCTCACGTCAGCGTGCTGCGTGTGATCTCGTTTTGTAATTGGTATGGCCAATACTTACAGTAATGAAGAATATTGTAACATACATTTTTATTATGGAACAACTCTTGCTAACACCTTACAGGCAAGAAGATTGTATTCATCGCCAAAGAGGCGATGCCCTAGTGAAAATACATTTCAGGCAGTTCATAACCGGCTCCAAGAGACTGGAAGATTTTATGTAAGTATGATTGACATAGTCATTCGAGGACAGTACGATCTGTCGCATTTGAGGAGGAGGTGGTAGAGAGGTTTTAAGAAAATCCTCGCACAAGCACGCGAGCTGTCGATAGTGCCATGAATGTAAGTAAAAGCTCTGTATGGCGGGCCCTCAAAGAAGAAGGAATGCATCCATTTCATTTGGAAAAAGTGCAGGCTCTCAAACCTCAGGATTATCCACGTCGTATTGATCGTTGTCGGTGGTTTACACATAAATCAGTAGACGACCCAAATTTTTTGAAAAAGATTCTTTTTACCGATGAAGCTTCCTTCAAGGGAGAAGGAATTTTTAATTATAGAAACAGCCAAGCGTGGGATGTAGAGAATCCACGTGAAACCTTCATCAGGGGTTACCAAGGTCGATTCGCTGTGAATGTTTGGACTGGAATTATAGGGGAAACTTTGTTAGGTCCTTAAACTTTACCAAATCGATTAAATTGAATGATGTATTTGGTTTTCTTAAGAGACATACTGCCCGAGTTGTTGGAGAATTTGGAGACTCTGCACACTTTGGTCAGAACGTGCGAGAATATTTAGAGGAAACATTTGAACAACAGTGGGTTGGACGCGAAGGACCGACACCGTGGCCACCAAGGTATCCAGAATTGACGCCTCTGGATTTTTATTTATGGGACCGAATGAAGACGTTGGTATATTCTAATCCTATAGAGAATGAAGTAGATGCACTTTAGTGCTCAGCAGCTGACAGTGAGAGCAACAATTTATTCAAACAGCTGATTGTTGCATGTGACCGTCAGTAGGTAAGCCTCACCCATTCCTTTCCTAAATGAATTTTCTCCGTAAGTGACATCACATAGGTAGCCGTAGCTCCGTTAATATTCATCTGTTTTCAACAAAATTATACCGTTGGATTTGTAATGAAATTGTTTGTAATAATATTTACAATTGTATAATGTGTAATATTAGCCTTTTTTTAAAATAATTTAGAATTAAACATTATAAACGGCCTCCAATTGAAAAAAAATTAATCCTAAATATTATTTTTTCCTAAAGTTAGGTCTTGTAATCATACCAAATTTCTATTCTCTCCAAAAACTCGTTCTTTCAATAAATAGTTAAAAGTGAAAAATAAAAAATGGCGGCTGTAAGAGTAACTATGGAGTTTTAAAATTTAAAATGTGATATTTTGATTTTTCTTTGACTGAGGAATAATACATAAAAATATTCTCAGAATGTTCCGGGACATTCTGTATATGTAGACCTAATGTCTATATCCTTTTGTTCAAAAGTCATCTTTACTTCAAAAATTATAATCCATGGACCGATTTTATTGCAGCTGACGGTATACTGAATTTGATTTCAAAGATATTTGAAAGCAAACTACATATTTGCGTTGGCTGCTTGACTTTTTCAAAATTAAAATCAAATTCGTAACAAATAAAAACTCAAATTTTAAATAATTTTTTCAATATTCCCTGCAAAAAATTATTTTTCCTAAAAAAAATCATGGAAAGCCGTCGAGTGGTTTAGTTGGAAACTTAAAAAAAATTGTTTATTTTACACCTAAGATCTTTTAATAAATAACTATACATAGTAGTAATATTAACAAAGTGGGCGAATTTTTTGAAACCCCCCAATAATGAAAACAATAAGAAACATCGTCTTACGACTCTTGTTTAAAACCCATCACGAGACTGATAATAGTCTATCTCGCTCCCTTTATTAACTCCGTGTCCTATAACAATTTAATGGATGCTCTAATCCACACAACTAAGGTGTGACTTTGGAAGATGGGTTTCATTTAATACAATTTTCAGAAAACCAGAGGGAGAACTATTATTTAATAGTTTTATAAAATCATTAAAATATATAATTATTATTTTTGTAGCTGAATTAACTAAATTTAAACTGAATAGAACAATTTGAGTGAAATCACACCGCCAGTAAGTTAAGTTAGTTTTTACTTTTCCGTAAGCATCTAAGTTTGCTTAGTAAAATATCCCCGTTAAAGCAAACCTGCATACTCAGCGAATTTCAAATGGTAATTTACTAAGTCATGAAGCCACTTACCAACTTTCATCAAAGCATATTCATAAATAAGAGAGATATGACATTTTATTTATTCTCCTTAAGAAAAAACATTAGGACTGAGTGTGCAGGTTTGCTGCATCAAGGACCTCAAAAATCTGGGTTCTATGCAAATACCAATGGATCACCTCCAGATGAAGCAACATACCAGGTTTTATTAATCTATGTTCATAAACCAGCAAGATATAAAATGTTTCTTATTCTCCATAAGAATAACATTATAGCTGCTGAGTACGCAGGTTTGCTGTAATGGGGGCCACAAAAAATGGGGTTCGGATGTAAATATTAGTAAACCTCAACCATATGAAGCCACATACCAAGTTTCATCAATATATGTTCATTAATAAGTGAGATATACAATTGTACTTATTCCACTTAAGATTAACATTGGACAACGTACTGTGTTTAGCACTCTCAATATCTCGGTAGCCAATTGCCGTAGAGCGATGATCAATATACCAAATTGTTTTTCCTGAATCCAAAAGTGTAAACTTAAATTTGGCTTTAAAAGTAATCATATGTAAAAAGTTCAAAAACCCCATTTTGTGGGTACAAAACCCCCATATAACCCCCTTTATAATCTTTCGATCTGATTTTCGAACTCATGGAAATAGATGTTACCTTTCAGGTTTATACCAAATTTCATCAGGATCGGACCTTTTTACGAAAGTTATCGTGCCTACGGACACACACACACACACACACACACACACACACACACACACACACACACACACACACACACACACACACACACACACACATATATATATATATAAATTTGAACAAATGGTGTTTTTGGCATTTGGGGGAAGAAGCTATTACCGTAGTCGGCATGGTAAGACCTAGGCTCGGGACCATGATAACTTTTGGTTTTGAGATCCTCAGACGCCAAAAACACCATTCGTTCAATACTGTATATATCACAAATATATATATATATATATATATATATATATGTGTGTGTGTGTGTGTGTGTGTGTGTGTGTGTGTGTGTGTGTGTGTGTGTGTGTGTGTGTGTGTGTGTGTGTGTGTGTGTGTGTGTGTGTGTGTGTGTATCCATAGGCACGATAACTTTCGTAAAAATGGTCCGATTTCGATGAAATGTGGTACAAACGTGTAAAACAACATTTATGACTTTAAGTTCGAAAACCAGACAGATCGCTTTATTTTAGGGGGGTTTTGTACCCTAAAAATGGGTTTTTGAGTTTTTTACAAATAACATTTTCTAAGAAATCTGATTTTACTTTCCACCATTAGATTTGACTTATAAAAACGAACAATTTGGTGTTTTGATAATCTATCTACGTCAATTGGTTATTGAGATATTCAAAATGCTAAACACGGTACGTTTCAATGTTATTCTTATGGAGGATAAGAATAATTTTATATCTCGCTTATTTATGATCGTATCCGAACGAAAATTGGTGTATGGCCTTCATTTCCTTGAGGTTTATTGATAATTGTCAAAAACAATTTTGCCGATGGTTCCCATAGCAGCAAACTTGCGTACTCAGCGCCCATGTTATTCTTATGGAAAATAAGAAAAATGTTATGCCTCACTTAATTATGAACATAAATTGATATAACTTGGTAAGTGTCTTCACCTAGTTAAGTTACATTGATATTTGTATAACAAGCCATAGATTTTGTTCCTTGTTGCAGCAATTCTGCGTACTTAGCCCCCCATGTTATTCTTATAGAGAATAACGAAAATTGAATAAATTGCTTATTTATTAATGGATACGTCTGAAATTTGGCATGTGGCTACAACTGGTTGTGGTCTGTAGATATTTCTATTAAAACCTAATATTTTCTGTTCCTTGCTGGTATATAAGACTCATTTGGGAATATGTATCTATGAAAATTGGTAAAAGTGGCTGTATATGGGATATACATATATGCATTGGAAATTCGCTGAGTATGCAGGTTTGCTGCGACGGGGATATTTTATCGGTTTTTTCGGCAGAATACACTTACAGACGATTAAAACACGTTCATCCGGTCATATTAATTATAAATCCCTTTCAACTTAACAGTTATTAATGTATTGCAGAAATGGACTTGATATATTAACAAATAACAATCATTAAACCCCTGCCTGGGGTCGCGGGTTTTTGTACGCTTTAACTAGTTAATTAGTACCGGCAATTCAATTACTGTAATAAATTAAAACTTAATTTAATTATGTAATTTTTTTGAATAATTTGTCAAAATGTACAATCATATATCCTACCTGTAATGAAATGGGCCGATCCTGGTCTACACAGAAAACCTATATAATTTTAGGAACAATTGCGACGTTCAGAATTAAACATAATACATTTTTTGAAACCACTAAAAGCTCCTGCAAGTGGTTTACTGCTGCAATGTGTGTTTCTGATAATGCTAGTTTTAAGTTAAAAGTGAATAAAAAGTATTTTTTTTATGAAATAAATAGAACCATGCCCAGCTTTTGAGTTGAAATTTAAACTAAATGTTTGAATAGATGGCGACATGTGGTTTTCATTAGATACATCACGTTGCATGAAGTAATTGAATTACCTCTCTCCATTGACAGACGTACGCCTTGATATATGAGCCTTTGTGTAGTATACCCTAATTACAATTAAGTGGAACAGAATACTGCGTTATGACCTACTTAGTCTAAAGTGGACTACATTCTATGTTATTTTTGACAAAGCCCTAGAACATTTAAGTTAGTCACAAGAGTGATTAATATTTATAAATCATATATTTGGTTATTATTACTCCTAACCATTTACATAAATCATTTTGATCGTTTATATCAGATTTACTATCAGCTAGGTATGGCTAGACCTAATTTGTGTAATTAATAAATAAATTTAGTTAAATAATAACTACGACAAAAAACATCCGTATTATACCTATAACTAAACCAACATTATGTTTTCATAAACTGAGATCACAAATTTATTTTACAGAATATTTAGTAATCAAATTATCTTAGAAATGCCTTTTACGTATTTTTATAAAGTTTTGGCATCAGCAATATTTTAACATGTCACTAAATATAATTTACAGACAACAAAACCACCGCTAAGTGTAATTAAACAATGTGTTAGAGAGAACATGGGAGATAAAACCTCTGAAAAAATAACTATCGTAAATAATGTCGTTGGTTTCGCTCTTAGTGTTGTATTGTGTGTTGTTGTACCTATGTAATAAAACGGCAACGCATCATCAGCTTGTAATAATACAAAGGCAAATTATGATCCCGTCGAGTAGTAGATTTGACTGGATTTATTCTACCTGATGAGTAAAATGGTGGACAATTAACAAATTCTGATCTAAAAAATTATTACTGATTAAACTAAATACAAATTTGTAGATTATATTACGAAGATTAATTTGTAGTTTTTGTTAGATATAAATTTAGAGTAGTACTTTCTATAGCGTTTCATATATATATATATATATATATATATATATATATATATATATTTACAAAGTAGATAGGTTTTTGTGAGAAGTGTATTACGAAGCGGTATTTTATTAGTTGAGAACCACTTACCACTACCATGACTCGGAGTCATGTTGTTCAGTTGTTACCAACTTGTTCAAACACAAACGGGAATGATACAAGTAACGTTACTGGACATGTTAGTGTATTAGACAGTCAAGCGAGATATGTGGCGACTATAACGTGTAGTAGTGAATAAACATCAACACGGGTCGTGTTAGGGTAAAGACCGCCGTTTTATTTGTTTTCGTCTAACGTTCTCGTTTATTTGGGCTTAACACAACGCCATAATAATTAAATTTAACACTTAAAAACTAAACAAAATGATGAGTTTTGTCCAATAAATAGTGAGTTGCTAGCCTAGTAGTCAAGGCAGCGGACTCCGAACGATGACAGCGGCCCTGTCATTGGTTCGAATCCCAGAATGTACATGTTATCAGTACTGTTCAACTCGTACTGTAACGGCTCACTCCTTGCTTTACTGGATACGTTCCACGCATAGATGAGTAGTCTATGTGGACGGGTAAAGTAAGGCAAAAATATACTGCCCAACTCCTAAACAAACAAAATTATATATAAACATTTCTGGTGAAAGGGTAGCACGTTAACAGGCACATCTGAAGACGTCAGGTCATGACCTTTTAGTTAATACTGTATATTTGATTTATTTGTTTATAATAGACATAACTTATTCCATAATGAATGATACTTTATTAAATATAACGCAAATGTATATTGATTGCCCGATGTTGTCTCAAAGCCTACGCCACGGCGTCCATGGATACCGCTGTAACTGTATAGCGGAAGGAACTTCTACGTCCTACAGGGCATGTCGCTGGCCCGGTCATGTCAGGAAATTACACAAAAAGTATGTCAGGAAGTAGTATACAATTAGTATATATTAGTATACACATTCCCACAATTAGTATATCAACTGGAAAAGAACTAGAGCAAAAATAGTTTTCCGGGCTGGCGACATGCGAGCTCGTTCATGTGCCGAAATCACTCAAAACCGGTGTCAAAAGTTGGTATACAATTAGTGTATATTAGTATACTATCGGGGTTCCGCCTATACTAATAAAACAATACGGTGGAAGCATGTTGCTGGCCCTGACATCTGTGTCCAAATCACGCGAAACCGCTAACAAAAATTAGTACTCGATTAGTATATATTATGTTTATGTTTATGTGTAGTTGAAGGGACGGATTCAGAGATCCAAAGATTCAAAGATCCTCACACGTCAACCGAAGCTTATTGTGTGTCCCTAGTACGTTAGTATGGCAAACCAATGCCCGTACCCTTTACGAGATCCAGGAGTTTTTTTACCAATACTAGCGTCCCTTTCATCACCTGGTTAGTATATATTAGTATACTACATTATATAATTAGTATACCATTGAGGACGCTACTATACATGAAAACCCAATATGGCGGGTGCATGTCGCTGGCCTGGACATGTGTCAAAATCACTCGAAACCGGTGTCAAAAATTAATATATATTAGTTTACTACATTGCATAATTATATCGGGGACCCGCACATACTTAAAAAAAAATAAAATAAACAATATGGCGGGGGAAAATTACTGGCCGGACATGTGTCAAAATTTAATCGAAGCTTTCAAATTGTTCTTTATAAATATATATTTAAAAACCCTAATTTTTAAATGCATGTAATCAAATAATAATTTGCTAAAGAACATATCTTTTATGGGACAAAAAAAAACTAAAACGTGCGTGAGTAGAAGCCTTAGTATGGTGCTTGAAGTCTAGATTTCCACCCTAGAAAATATAAGATTTTTACATGTTTGTAACAAATATCATCAATTCCTTACTATTTTACGGTAGTTATCGTGACTACGGGCTCATTTTATATAAAAACATGACTAACTTTATTTGTGACATGCCTATTTGGTATTTAAGTACCAGAGGGGCAAAGTTTTGCTCGGGGAAAGTCAGTTTGTTTAGTTGGCTTGGAGTAATTTTTCACCACGCCCCCTACCGACGACCCGATTTGCTTATCTCATTTACATATCTTCTGCATGTTTAAGGCCACTCCAGTTGTTATAATAGCTCAAATTACCTTTCATTAATTTTGGATATGACCATTCTATATACAATTTTCATTTAATGGTTTTAGTCACTGTTCTCAGGAAACCACATGTTAATATACTTAAAAATCCTGAGCAATAATTTTACAATAAACAGCTGTTATCATTATTTTGTTTTGATTTTAAACTCCATAAGCCCAATGCTAATTTATTCACTTTTCATATAAGTTTTTTTACGTTATTCGATTTTGTTATGGGGTCTTGTCTAAAACTTATTTTTATCCCAGAAATTCTTTAATGTAGTCTTTACTTCCAACATTAATAATAGTTTTTGGAATCAGAGTTGCAAATACGCAAACATGCAAGCTAGCAAACCCTACTCATATTACTACCAGCAAATACTAGCAAAGGTGTAGATAGTATAGGCTACGATGTGGCAAACATCAGACGTATAAAGAGTCAATGGGAGAACTACGATGAGGCAAGAAAAGAAAAACGAGTGTTATAAAAATTCAAGAAAACTCTTGTCAGTTGTTAGTGTTAGTGTATAGTCATGTTTAAAACTCATGTGTGTTATACT
Source organism: Allygus modestus (assembly GCA_963675035.1). Classification (NCBI taxonomy): domain Eukaryota; kingdom Metazoa; phylum Arthropoda; class Insecta; order Hemiptera; family Cicadellidae; genus Allygus; species Allygus modestus. The sequence goes on along the minus strand of OY776112.1, from coordinate 391,147,521 downwards.
CATGTTTAAAACAATTCAATATCAGGTTCAAACGAAACAACTATTCAGTTATTGATTTTTAGCGAATTTCCCCTATAGGGAAGAAGCTATTACCGTAGGTCTAATGGTAAAACTTAAGCCCGAGACCATGATAACTTTTCGTTTTGAGGTCCCCAGATGCCAAAAATACCATTCGTTCAAATTTTTATATATGTATATATATATATATATATATATGTGTGTGTCCGTAAGCACGATAACTCTCGTAAAAAAGGTCTAATCTTAATGAAATTTGGTACAAATGTGTGAAGTACCATTTATTTGAACGAGTTCGAAAACCAGATTAATCGCACTATCCGAAGGGGGGTTTTTGGGGGGTTTTGTACCCCAAAAATGTGTTTTTTGGTGGTTTCACATGTAATTTTTATTTAAATCTAACTTTAATTTTTACCAATAAATTCAGCTTAAAAAAACAAACAATTTGGTATTTTGATCATTTTTCTACGTCAATTGGTTACTGAGATATTGAAAGTGCTAAACACAGTACGTTGTCTAATGTTATTCTTATGGAGAAAAAGAAAAATTGTATATCTCGCTTATTTATGAACATTAACTGACAAAATTTGGTATATGGCTTCATCTGGTTGTGGTTTATTGTTGTTTGCACAAAAAAAACTATTTTTCGCCTATGGTTCCTGTATCAAACCTAGGTACTCGGTCCCCATGTTATTCTTATGGAAAATACTTAAAATGTTATATCATTTATTTATAAATGTATATGGATGAAACTTGGTATGTGACTTGGTATGTGTAAGATGAGTTCTATTGATATTTGCATAAAAACCCATTATTTTATGTGCCTTTTTGCAGCAAACCTGCGTACTCATCCCCAATGTTATTCTTATGGGGATTTATTAATATTTTAAATATCGCTTATTTGTCAATATATTTCTTTTGAATCCTGTTAAGTGTTTTAATGTGTTATGTTATATATTCACTGGAAATTCGCTGAGTATGCAGGTTTGCTAGAGGTGGCTAATTATGGCAAAAACGGCAACCGTAAAATGTTTATTAAGGTATGAGGGGATATTTTATACGTAATAACAGGAACATATCGCGGAAGACAAATCGCATTAGAGGGTCACTAATGAGTTTTCCATCATACTGACACCTTAAATTGTCTCTGTCATATCGTCATCGTTAATAACAGTATTTTTTTTAAACGATTCGATCTTTACTGACAAGTTTATTAGAACCAGGATATTTTACGTATGAGTAGTTTTCTACCTTATAATAATTAACCTAAATTGTCTTTAGAGAATTTAGTTTAATACGAAACACAGTAAACCTTTGGTTTGCTCTTAAAATTACATGGTAGAAAGCGTTATATTTTTGAGCAAAAATATGGGTTGACCAATTTACGAGAAGCATCAACCGAATTTAACATGTGGGTTATCGTATAAATATGATATTATTATTTAGAGAATGTCAAAAAAGGACAATAATATTAACAAGATATTAAGTCTTTTGTCACGCTATTTAAAAATTATGTTAAATGAAGAATGAACATAAATACATTAATACAAATATATAGTTGTTGTTTAAACCTTACGCAACTAGTTTTATCATTTGTAATATTTATAATTTAACATCGTAAGGGTACAAAATAAAACTGATGAACTTAAATGATAGAATTACTAAAACCATTAATTTATGTTTATGTGTTTTAATTCTACATATTAAATCATAAAATAATACCATAAGCTGTAAAACAGCATAAAGATATCACTCTTCCACCTTAACATAGAAGTCAATGTGGGATTTAATGATATTGTCAGCTAATTGATTAGTGAAATGAATTCAATGAGTATCCAAATGCATGTGCCTAAAGTGATATTTTGTATATGTTAATATTTAAAAAACATTTCTATTAGTTGGTATATTTCATGTTGTATTTTGTTATTGTATACAAATAAAATATACATATAAATGATAAATATTTAGTATTTAGCATATTGAAATATGTAGATGCGTCTACAGTTTGTTTCAGTTAGTTTTTCACAATTTACCATTGCTGTTTAAAATGTTTTAGTATAGTTTATTTTTTTAGATAAATTAAGCTCATATCAAAGGGCCCATTAACACATTTATACTTCATCCTCAACTGAGGTGATTAACACAACTCAAGGAGAGGGTCTACGATACATCTACCCACAGTAGGAATTTACTTTACACCAAAGGTCTTTTAAGAGGACCTTCTGGATGCCGTGGATGTTTTGAGGACCTTATGGATGTTTTGTTAACTATCGTTAGGAAATGCGGGATTGTAAAGCTTTGTTTAACATCAAATTGAGTACAATTTTAAAATCTACCATATTAATATATTTGTAACGATGGGGTTCAAAAAATACTAATACCCCGTTGCAGCAAACCTGCGTACTCAAGCAAATTTCCAATGCATATATATGGGTATCACTACTACCTAAAGCCACTTACCAAGTTTCACAAAAATACATTCATTAATAAGTGATATATAGTATTTGATTTATTCTCCATAAGAATAACATTATAATTGAGTACGCAGGTTTGCTGCAACAAAGAAATGATATGTGTGTTTTTGCAATTATCAATATAACTCAACCAGGTGAAGCTACATACCAAGTTTTTTTTTAAATTTAGAGTCATAACTAAGGGAGATTTTAAACTTTACTTATTCTCCATATGAATAACATGGGGGCCGAATATGCAGGTTTGCTGATACCGGGAAAAATCAACAAAAAACATTTTGATGTGCTAATATCAATATACCACAACTAGTTGAAGCCACATACCAAGTTTCATCAATGTACATACATAAATAATCGAAATATAACTTTTTATTCAGTTTCCATAAGGATAACATTGGACAACGTACTGTGTTTAGCACTTTGAATATCACTGCAACGGTTGGACGTAAGACAACAATTAAAACGCCAAAATTATTTTTTTGTAGAGCTAAACTGATTGGTAGAAAAAAATGTGGAGTTTTTAGTGAAATTATCTGAGTAAAATCTAAAAACCGTATTCCCATAAGATTAACATGGGAAATTTTATGGACACATATTTTGACTTTTCTCCACAACCACTAAACCTAGCTTAATGATTTAAAAAACTAAATTGTTTGTTTTTCTAAGCTCTATAAAATGGCTATAACAAAAATCTAGCGTTTTTAAAATTTTAGGGTAAAAAGTAAAAAAAAAACAGATTTTTGGAAAATTTTAAACCCCCATAAAACCCCCTTTCCATGGACCGATCGATCTGGTTTTCTAACTTACGGTCATAAATATTACTCTCCACATTTGTGCCAAATTTCATAAAAATCGGGCTCTTCTTTTAAAAGTTATCGCGGTAACGGACACACACACACACACACACATATATATATATATATATACATATATATAATAATAATAATATATATAATATATAATAATATATATAATATATATATGTGTATATATATATCTAGGGCTTAAGTATTACCATGAGACCTACGGTAATAGCTTCTTCCCTATAGGAGAAATTCGCTAAAACTGATGTACATCTAAGTTCAAACTTTAATCAAAAACCATGCAATAAATTGTCGAACATATGAGTAAATGAAATAAATAAGACATTTTGACCTTTCAAATTTCCAAAAGATAAAATGTTTCAACCGGCAGAACGACACACCGAATTCAAGAGCTGTATCGTAATTGAGTGTCGTGATTTAATTGGTTCTCTCTAACAAGAGAACATATAACCAGTAAGCTTTGCCTTTGTGCACTGAGTACATTTGAATCAATACGGCCTCTACAGCATGCTTGTAAAAATAATCGTATCCATTTAGTTTCCCTGAAGTGTCAATGTTTTACAAGCTTAGTTGAAGCTTTACAGATTCACACGTGGTTATTTTAACTGTGAAACTGATGCAAAAATGGTATTTGGAACTTTTATAAACAACCCCAACCAAAAAGTAGTCAAGTGAATCCAAGAATATAAACTAATATAGTTGTGTTTACACTATCTCGGATTAACTACTCCAAACGATATCCCGAATCAGTTTTTGTTGCAAAATAATATCACAAAGCTGAATAACATTCCGATACTTAAACGCAGGTCTTAATTTTACACTTAAATTAATTTATGGCCTTAGAGGATCACTAATTTTTGTCCTCACAATTTATCATTGGTACATTAAAAAGTTATTTTTTATATAATATTGAATTAAATTGCAAACCATTATATATAAAAACAATGTAAATGTACACAACCGTAAAACAAAATGTTCGGCAACCCATGATTAAGATTGATTAAGATAAAAACGAATGTTTAACATTATGCTTTTTTCGGCCAACGAGGATGCTCAGTTATTGTCTTTGACTTCAACTGCAAAGAAACTCAAATTAACTTCTCAGCAAGGAGTCCTTAATAGATACCCTCGGTAGTCTGCTAGATTACCATATTGAAATTATAACTTTAACTAGATTGAAAATTTAAACATAAACTACGTTACACAGTGAGGTTAATTAGCTCCAAACGATTAACCTACAAATTATAACCCAAACTTATTAACACCTTTAATTATGATTATAAATAACTCTATAGTTTTTCTCACTTTCATGAAAAATTTTAGTTATGTTTTCTGCCAAATGTATGACAATGACTTGAGTACTTGAGAGAAAATCAACTTAAGTGTTAAAGTGGAAAAGAAAAACTTTTTCCGTCATTGTTAGCTCACGAAAATATTTACACAAAATAAACAAGTCACAGAGAAAACAATTAATAATACTTTTAAGGTAATACAGTAATTCTAACCTTGCCACACTAAATCTAAACTAAAGAAACAGAAGGCTCAAATAAATTTACGCTTAAGAGATAATAATGCTTTTTAATTATAAGGTAACTTGCGATTCAATAAACAATAAAAACAAAAATATTAGTGCTAAAACTTACAGCAAAGATTTAAGTCCTTCAATCCACGAATATAAGCTGACCTGCAAGTGACACAATACTGGCATTTTCTTTTGCAGATAGTGTAAGAAAGTATAGAAAAAGGTTTCAATTTTAAAATAAAAACGATAACAAGTATTTTTGTATTTAAGAAGTTTAAACATGTACCGCTTTTAGTTTCATATTAAATCGAATTGTTTAAATATATGGCAACATGCGGTTTTCATTAACTATATCACAGTTGTATGAAGTAATTGAACTACCTCACGCGACTGTCAGGCTTCCACAGGGTATCAGAGAATTAGTGCAATAGACCTTAATTACAATTATATATAACAGGAATATTGTGTTATGAAATATGCAGCCTGAAGTGGACTACATTAATTACAATTTTAGACAATGCGCTCTATTTTTATAAGAGTTATACTTATTATTCACCAGACAAACTGGTAAATAAATTTAGATATATTATTTTTGTTACAATTTCCAAATAAAAACATAATGTAGATACGCAAAAAACACACACAAAAAATAACTTTTTTTACACAATTATATGTCTAATCAGCAGTGTGTGGTCAGGCCAAACTTCGCTCAATATCAAAATCCGTGTTTGTTTTTTTATGTCTTTTATGTGTTCCTATATATGATGTGTTTCCTATATGATTTTATGTGTTCCTTTATATGATCATTCAGGTTAACTAAGATGGTTTCTAGCCAATTACCCAGATCTTAAATATTAGATTTCCGTCCCACTTGATTCTTATAACAATCTTATGGTTATTAGTGTTTTGTTATGGCTCGAACTTAGTAGGGACGTAGTTGATAACATAGCAAATGACATACGCCTAGTCCGTTACGCAAATCAATTGAAATGGGAATCAACGGTAAAAAGAAAATTTACGCAAAGGAAGTCGCGTTGAGTACCAGCACATAAAACACATAACATTTTCCCTATAACTAAACCAACCTCATGCCTTTAAGTTAGTTATTACATTAGATAGAAGTTATATTTTACTATCAGTAGAGTATTACCTCATCTAGAAAACGATCGTTTCGCCTTATAACACTATTTCTGTATCAATATTTAATTTCAAGAACCATAATGTCAAAAACAGGTGTTCGCCGGTCTGCACGTTTGCTCGTGCGACATTCAACAATGCCGTGCTGATAAAATAATATAAGTGTTCTATGCGTTAGAGAGGACATTGGAGATACAACTGCTCGGAAATAACCATGAATAATGCCATCGTTATCGCTCTTGGTGCTGTATTGTAACTGTATTTTGTGTTGTAACTACGCGTTAGAGAGGACATTGGAGATACAACTGCTCGGAAATAACCATGAATAATGACATCGCTATCGCTCTTGGTGCTGTATTGTAACTGTATTTTGTGTTGTAACTACGCGTTAGAGAGGACATTGTAGATACAACTGCTCGGAAATAACCATGAATAATGACATCGCTATCGCTCTTGGTGCTGTATTGTAACTGTATTTTGTGTTGTAACTACGCGTTAGAGAGGACATTGGAGATACAACTGCTCGGAAATAACCATGAATAATGACATCGCTATCGCTCTTGGTGCTGTATTGTAACTGTATTTTGTGTTGTAACTACGCGTTAGAGAGGACATTGGAGATACAACTGCTCGTAAATAACCATGAATAATGACATCGCTATCGCTCTTGGTGCTGTATTGTAACTGTATTTTATGTTGTAACTACGCGTTTGCGAGGACATTGGAGATACAACTGCTCGTAAATAACCATGAATAATGACATCGCTATCGCTCTTGGTGCTGTATTGTAACTGTATTTTATGTTGTAACTACGCGTTTGCGAGGACATTGGAGATATAACTGCTAGGAAATAACCATGAATAATGACATCGCTATCGCTCTTGGTGCTGTATTGTAACTGTATTTTGTGTTGTAACTACGTTTCGGAACTACAATGCATATTTTTTCTACCGTTATAAAGGTAAGTGATAATTACATTGAGTGATAAATGTGAAGGGCTTAATGCTCCCAGGTGGTAAACATGACGGAGAATCCACAATTTCTAATTTAATAAATCGTAAACGATTAAACTAAATGACAACTTGTAGAGTTTGTTACATAACACCTTAGTTCTGCTTTTTTACTTTCTCCCCCTATACATAGTATATGGAGAAAGTATTGTTTTCGTAAAAATTTTCGAATTTGAGTTGTTAGTGGAAATATTCGTTTTGGTGCTCCCTGAACCCAAAAAAGTTGTTTTTACGTGATGTCTGTCTGTGTGTGTGTGTGTCCGTGTGTGTGTGTGTGTGTCTGTGTGGATGTGTACAGAGCTAGAGCCCTAACCTATGGGCCGATTTTTATGAAATTTGGTATGTAGGTACTAATCCACGATATCCCCAGGCATTTTTTTCATTTTTTTGAATTTTTGATTTTTAAGGGTAATTATCCCCCAAAAACCGCCAAAAAACATGAAAAATCCAAATTTCTCAAAAACGGCTCTAACGATTTTGATTAAACTTTAGTGGTTTGTAGAACTTTAGGTTTCCAACAAAATGACACCACCCGCATTTCTGTAAAAATTCGGGTTCAGAAATTACAGGACTTAAAACATCAAAAATTCAGTTTTTTGGATTTTTCATAAAAAATCATAAATGTTAAAAAAGATTACTATTCACCATTAAAAAGGGCTCAAAAAACTAAATAAATTGGTATTTTAAATTACTATTCTACGATTTCTAGTTGCGGATAAAATTGAAATTTTCATTTAGCGGTAAACGCAGTACGTTGTCCAATGTTATTCTTATGGGGAATACAAAAATAACTATTTCTCTCTTATTTACTGATCAATTTCATTAAAATTTGATATGCAGGTCAAGTTAGCATTGACCAACAGATGATGTTCGAAATGTGTTGCTATTTAACCCTGGGGGGGGGCAAGGGGGCATTTCCCCTCTCAAAACCACTGTGTGTAGCAACGGACTCTATAGTGCCTCCCAAAAAGGGATTTGGATGGATATTTCTGAAAATAACTATTTTAGACAATTTTCTGTACATTTATCTATACTTCATATTCTATATTTAGTAAATAACAAATGTTTTTGTCATTAAAGTTTGGCTTAAAGGGAGAAAGTATGTGTCAGTTTTCTGATACCGTTTATTAATGATAATGATTATAATATAGTTATAACCAAAGAATGGTAATAAAATGTATCTTTAATATTTTAGCAGAACCGATACATAGTTCATGATAAAAATTGAATTAAATTGCAAACCATTATATATAAAAACAATGTAAATGTACACAACCGTAAAACAAAATGTTCGTCAACCCATGATTAAGATTGATTAAGATAAAAACGAATGTTTAACATTATGCTTTTTTCGGCCAACGAGGATGCTCATTAAATGTCTTTGACTTCAACTGCAAAGAAACTCAAATTAACTTCACAGCAAGGAGTCTTTAATACATACCCTAGGTAGTCTGCTAGATTACCATATTGAAATTATAACTTTAACTGGATCGAAAATTTAAACATAAACTACGTTACACAGTGAGGTTAATTAGCTCCAAACGATTAACCTACAAATTATAACCCAAACTTATTAACACCTTTAATTACGATTATAAATAACTCTATAGTTTTTCTCACTTTCATGAGAAATTTTAGTTATGTTTTCTGCCAAATTTATGACCATTACTTGAGTACTTAAGAGAAAATCAACTTAAGTGTTAAAGTGGAAAAGAAAAACTGTTTCTGTCATTGTTAGCTCACGAAAATATTTACACAAAATAAACAAGTCACAGAGAAAACAATTAATAATACATTTAAGGTAATACAGTAAATCTATCCTTGCCACAGTAAATCTAAACTATAGTAACAGAAGACTCAACTAAATTTAAGCTTAACAGAAAACAATGCTTTTTAATTATAAGGTAACTTGCGATTCAATAAACAATAAAAACAAAAATATTAATGCTAAAACTTACAGCAAAGTTTTAAGTCCTTCAATCCACGAATATAAGCTGACCTGCAAGTGACACAATACTGGCATTTTCTTTTGCAGATAGTGTAAGAAAGTATAGAAAAAGGATTCAATTTTAAAATAAAAACGATAACAAGTATTTTTGTATTTAAGAAGTTTAAACATGTACCGCTTTTAGTTTCATATTAAATCGAATTGTTTTAATATATGGCAACATGCGGTTTTCATTAGCTATATCACAGTTGTATGAAGTAATTGAATTACCTCTCGCGACTGTCAGGCTTCCACAGGGTATCAGAGAATTAGTGCAATAGACCTTAATTACAATTATATACAACAGGAATATTGTGTTATGAAATATGCAGCCTGAAGTGGACTACATTAATTACAATTTTAGACAATGCGCTCTATCTTTATAAGAGTTATACTTATTATTCACCAGACAAACTGGTAAATAAATTTAGATATCTTATTTTTGTTACAATTTTCAAATAAAAACACAATGTAGATACGCAAAAAACACACACAAAAAATATCTTTTTTTCACACAATAATTATATGTCTAATCAGCAGCGTGTGGTCAGGCCAAACTTCGCTCAATATCAAAATCAGTGTTTGTTTTTTTATGTCTTTTATGTGTTCCTATATATGATGTGTTTCCTATATGATTTTATGTGTTCCTTTATATGATCATTCAGGTTAACTAAGATGGTTTCTAGCCAATTACCCAGATCTTAAATATTAGATTTCCGTCCCACTTGATTCTTATAACAATCTTATGGTTATTAGTGTTTTCTTATGGCTCGAACTTAGTGGGGACGTAGTTGATAACATAGCAAATGACATACGCCTAGTCCGTTACGCAAATCAATTGAAATGGGAATCAACGGTAAAAAGAAAATTTACGCAAAGGAAGTCGCGTTGAGTACCAGCACATAAAACACATACAATTTTCCCTATAACTAAACCAACCTCATGCCTTTAAGTTAGTTATTACATTAGATAGAAGTTATATTTTACTATCAGAAGAGTATTACCTCATCTAGAAAACGATCGTTTCGCCTTATAACACTATTTCTGTATCAATATTTAATTTCAAGAACCATAATTTCAAAAACAGGTGTTCGCCGGTCTGCACGTTTGCTCGTGCGACATTCAACAATGCCGTGCTGATAAAATAATATAAGTGTTCTATGCGTTAGAGAGGACATTGGAGATACAACTGCTCGGAAATAACCATGAATAATGCCATCGTTATCGCTCTTGGTGCTGTATTGTAACTGTATTTTGTGTTGTAACTACGCGTTAGAGAGGACATTGGAGATACAACTGCTCGGAAATAACCATGAATAATGACATCGCTATCGCTCTTGGTGCTGTATTGTAACTGTATTTTGTGTTGTAACTACGCGTTAGAGAGGACATTGGAGATACAACTGCTCGTAAATAACCATGAATAATGACATCGCTATCGCTCTTGGTGCTGTATTGTAACTGTATTTTATGTTGTAACTACGCGTTTGCGAGGACATTGAAGATACAACTGCTCGTTAATAACCATGAATAATGACATCGCTATCGCTCTTGGTGCTGTATTGTAACTGTATTTTATGTTGTAACTACGCGTTTGCGAGGACATTGGAGATATAACTGCTAGGAAATAACCATGAATAATGACATCGCTATCGCTCTTGGTGCTGTATTGTAACTGTATTTTGTGTTGTAACTACGTTTCGGAACTACAATGCATATTTTTTCTACCGTTATAAAGGTAAGTGATAATTACATTGAGTGATAAATGTGAAGGGCTTAATGCTCCCAGGTGGTAAACATGACGGAGAATCCACAATTTCTAATTTAATAAATCGTAAACGATTAAACTAAATGACAACTTGTAGAGTTTGTTACATAACACCTTAGTTCTGCTTTTTTAATGATAATGATTATAATATAGTTATAACCAAAGAATGGTAATAAAATGTATCTTTAATATTTTAGCAGAACCGATACATAGTTCATGATAAAAATTGAATTAAATTGCAAACCATTATATATAAAAACAATGTAAATGTACACAACCGTAAAACAAAATGTTCGTCAACCCATGATTAAGATTGATTAAGATAAAAACGAATGTTTAACATTATGCTTTTTTCGGCCAACGAGGATGCTCATTAAATGTCTTTGACTTCAACTGCAAAGAAACTCAAATTAACTTCTCAGCAAGGAGTCTTTAATACATACCCTAGGTAGTCTGCTAGATTACCAAATTGAAATTATAACTGTAACTGGATTGAAAATTTAAACATAAACTACGTTACACAGTGAGGTTAATTAGCTCCAAACGATTAACCTACAAATTATAACCCAAACTTATTAACACCTTTAATTACGATTATAAATAACTCTATAGTTTTTCTCACTTTCATGAGAAATTTTAGTTATGTTTTCTGCCAAATTTATGACCATTACTTGAGTACTTAAGAGAAAATCAACTTAAGTGTTAAAGTGGAAAAGAAAAACTGTTTCTGTCATTGTTAGCTCACGAAAATATTTACACAAAATAAACAAGTCACAGAGAAAACAATTAATAATACATTTAAGGTAATACAGTAAATCTATCCTTGCCACAGTAAATCTAAACTATAGTAACAGAAGACTCAACTAAATTTAAGCTTAACAGAAAACAATGCTTTTTAATTATAAGGTAACTTGCGATTCAATAAACAATAAAAACAAAAATATTAATGCTAAAACTTACAGCAAAGTTTTAAGTCCTTCAATCCACGAATATAAGCTGACCTGCAAGTGACACAATACTGGCATTTTCTTTTGCAGATAGTGTAAGAAAGTATAGAAAAAGGATTCAATTTTAAAATAAAAACGATAACAAGTATTTTTGTATTTAAGAAGTTTAAACATGTACCGCTTTTAGTTTCATATTAAATCGAATTGTTTTAATATATGGCAACATGCGGTTTTCATTAGCTATATCACAGTTGTATGAAGTAATTGAATTACCTCTCACGACTGTCAGGCTTCCACAGGGTATCAGAGAATTAGTGCAATAGACCTTAATTACAATTATATACAACAGGAATATTGTGTTATGAAATATGCAGCCTGAAGTGGACTACATTAATTACAATTTTAGACAATGCGCTCTATCTTTATAAGAGTTATACTTATTATTCACCAGACAAACTGGTAAATAAATTTAGATATCTTATTTTTGTTACAATTTTCAAATAAAAACACAATGTAGATACGGAAAAAACACACACAAAAAGTACCTTTTTTTCACACAATAATTATATGTCTAATCAGCAGCGTGTGGTCAGGCCAAACTTCGCTCAATATCAAAATCAGTGTTTGTTTTTTTATGTCTTTTATGTGTTCCTATATATGATGTGTTTCCTATATGATTTTATGTGTTCCTTTATATGATCATTCAGGTTAACTAAGATGGTTTCTAGCCAATTACCCAGATCTTAAATATTAGATTTCCGTCCCACTTGATTCTTATAACAATCTTATGGTTATTAGTGTTTTCTTATGGCTCGAAGTTAGTGCGGACGTAGTTGATAACATAGCAAATGACATACGCCTAGTCCGTTACGCAAATCAATTGAAATGGGAATCAACGGTAAAAAGAAAATTTACGCAAAGGAAGTCGCGTTGAGTACCAGCACATAAAACACATACAATTTTCCCTATAACTAAACCAACCTCATGCCTTTAAGTTAGTTATTACATTAGATAGAAGTTATATTTTACTATCAGTAGACTATTACCTCATCTAGAAAACGATCGTTTCGCCTTATAACACTATTTCTGTATCAATATTTAATTTCAAGAACCATAATTTCAAAAACAGGTGTTCGCCGGTCTGCACGTTTGCTCGTGCGACATTCAACAATGCCGTGCTGATAAAATAATATAAGTGTTCTATGCGTTAGAGAGGACATTGGAGATACAACTGCTCGGAAATAACCATGAATAATGCCATCGTTATCGCTCTTGGTGCTGTATTGTAACTGTATTTTGTGTTGTAACTACGCGTTAGAGAGGACATTGGAGATACAACTGCTCGGAAATAACCATGAATAATGACATCGCTATCGCTCTTGGTGCTGTATTGTAACTGTATTTTGTGTTGTAACTACGCGTTAGAGAGGACATTGGAGATACAACTGCTCGGAAATAACCATGAATAATGACATCGCTATCGCTCTTGGTGCTGTATTGTAACTGTATTTTGTGTTGTAACTACGCGTTAGAGAGGACATTGGAGATACAACTGCTCGGAAATAACCATGAATAATGACATCGCTATCGCTCTTGGTGCTGTATTGTAACTGTATTTTGTGTTGTAACTACGCGTTAGAGAGGACATTGGAGATACATCTGCTCGGAAATAACCATGAATAATGACATCGCTATCGCTCTTGGTGCTGTATTGTAACTGTATTTTGTGTTGTAACTACGCGTTAGAGAGGACATTGGAGATACAACTGCTCGGAAATAACCATGAATAATGACATCGCTATCGCTCTTGGTGCTGTATTGTAACTGTATTTTGTGTTGTAACTACTTGTTAGAGAGGACATTGGAGATACAACTGCTCGTAAATAACCATGAATAATGACATCGCTATCGCTCTTGGTGCTGTATTGTAACTGTATTTTATGTTGTAACTACGCGTTTGCGAGGACATTGGAGATACAACTGCTCGTAAATAACCATGAATAATGACATCGCTATCACTCTTGGTGCTGTATTGTAACTGTATTTTATGTTGTAACTACGCGTTTGCGAGGACATTGGAGATATAACTGCTAGGAAATAACCATGAATAATGGCATCGCTTTTGCTCTTGGTGCTGTATTGTAACTGTATTTTGTGTTGCAACTACGTTTCGGAACTACAATGCATATTTTTTCTACCGTTATAAAGGTAAGTGATAATTACATTCATTGAGTGATAAATGTGAAGGGCTTAATGCTCCCAGGTGGTAAACATGTCGGAGAATCCACAATTTCTAATTTAATAAATCGTAAACGATTAAACTAAATGACAACTTGTAGATTTTGTTACATAACACCTTAGTTCTGCTTTTTTAATGATAATGATTATAATATAGTTATAACCAAAGAATGGTAATAAAATGTATCTTTAATATTTTAGCAGAACCGATACATAGTTCATGATAAAAATTTAATTAAATTGCAAACCATTATATATAAAAACAATGTAAATGTACACAACCGTAAAACAAAATGTTCGGCAACCCATGATTAAGATTGATTAAGATAAAAACGAATGTTTAACATTATGCTTTTTTCGGCCAACGAGGATGCTCATTAAATGTCTTTGACTTCAACTGCAAAGAAACTCAAATTAACTTCACAGCAAGGAGTCTTTAATACATACCCTAGGTAGTCTGCTAGATTACCATATTGAAATTATAACTTTAACTGGATTGAAAATTTAAACATAAACTACGTTACACAGTGAGGTTAATTAGCTCCAAACGATTAACCTACAAATTATAACCCAAACTTATTAACACCTTTAATTACGATTATAAATAACTCTATAGTTTTTCTCACTTTCATGAGAAATTTTAGTTATGTTTTCTGCCAAATTTATGACCATTACTTGAGTACTTAAGAGAAAATCAACTTAAGTGTTAAAGTGGAAAAGAAAAACTGTTTCTGTCATTGTTAGCTCACGAAAATATTTACACAAAATAAACAAGTCACAGAGAAAACAATTAATAATACATTTAAGGTAATACAGTAAATCTATCCTTGCCACAGTAAATCTAAACTATAGTAACAGAAGACTCAACTAAATTTAAGCTTAACAGAAAACAATGCTTTTTAATTATAAGGTAACTTGCGATTCAATAAACAATAAAAACAAAAATATTAATGCTAAAACTTACAGCAAAGTTTTAAGTCCTTCAATCCACGAATATAAGCTGACCTGCAAGTGACACAATACTGGCATTTTCTTTTGCAGATAGTGTAAGAAAGTATAGAAAAAGGATTCAATTTTAAAATAAAAACGATAACAAGTATTTTTGTATTTAAGAAGTTTAAACATGTACCGCTTTTAGTTTCATATTAAATCGAATTGTTTTAATATATGGCAACATGCGGTTTTCATTAGCTATATCACAGTTGTATGAAGTAATTGAATTACCTCTCACGACTGTCAGGCTTCCACAGGGTATCAGAGAATTAGTGCAATAGACCTTAATTACAATTATATACAACAGGAATATTGTGTTATGAAATATGCAGCCTGAAGTGGACTACATTAATTACAATTTTAGACAATGCGCTCTATCTTTATAAGAGTTATACTTATTATTCACCAGACAAACTGGTAAATAAATTTAGATATCTTATTTTTGTTACAATTTTCAAATAAAAACACAATGTAGATACGGAAAAAACACACACAAAAAGTACCTTTTTTTCACACAATAATTATATGTCTAATCAGCAGCGTGTGGTCAGGCCAAACTTCGCTCAATATCAAAATCAGTGTTTGTTTTTTTATGTCTTTTATGTGTTCCTATATATGATGTGTTTCCTATATGATTTTATGTGTTCCTTTATATGATCATTCAGGTTAACTAAGATGGTTTCTAGCCAATTACCCAGATCTTAAATATTAGATTTCCGTCCCACTTGATTCTTATAACAATCTTATGGTTATTAGTGTTTTCTTATGGCTCGAAGTTAGTGCGGACGTAGTTGATAACATAGCAAATGACATACGCCTAGTCCGTTACGCAAATCAATTGAAATGGGAATCAACGGTAAAAAGAAAATTTACGCAAAGGAAGTCGCGTTGAGTACCAGCACATAAAACACATACAATTTTCCCTATAACTAAACCAACCTCATGCCTTTAAGTTAGTTATTACATTAGATAGAAGTTATATTTTACTATCAGTAGACTATTACCTCATCTAGAAAACGATCGTTTCGCCTTATAACACTATTTCTGTATCAATATTTAATTTCAAGAACCATAATTTCAAAAACAGGTGTTCGCCGGTCTGCACGTTTGCTCGTGCGACATTCAACAATGCCGTGCTGATAAAATAATATAAGTGTTCTATGCGTTAGAGAGGACATTGGAGATACAACTGCTCGGAAATAACCATGAATAATGCCATCGTTATCGCTCTTGGTGCTGTATTGTAACTGTATTTTGTGTTGTAACTACGCGTTAGAGAGGACATTGGAGATACAACTGCTCGGAAATAACCATGAATAATGACATCGCTATCGCTCTTGGTGCTGTATTGTAACTGTATTTTGTGTTGTAACTACGCGTTAGAGAGGACATTGGAGATACAACTGCTCGGAAATAACCATGAATAATGACATCGCTATCGCTCTTGGTGCTGTATTGTAACTGTATTTTGTGTTGTAACTACGCGTTAGAGAGGACATTGGAGATACAACTGCTCGGAAATAACCATGAATAATGACATCGCTATCGCTCTTGGTGCTGTATTGTAACTGTATTTTGTGTTGTAACTACGCGTTAGAGAGGACATTGGAGATACATCTGCTCGGAAATAACCATGAATAATGACATCGCTATCGCTCTTGGTGCTGTATTGTAACTGTATTTTGTGTTGTAACTACGCGTTAGAGAGGACATTGGAGATACAACTGCTCGGAAATAACCATGAATAATGACATCGCTATCGCTCTTGGTGCTGTATTGTAACTGTATTTTGTGTTGTAACTACTTGTTAGAGAGGACATTGGAGATACAACTGCTCGTAAATAACCATGAATAATGACATCGCTATCGCTCTTGGTGCTGTATTGTAACTGTATTTTATGTTGTAACTACGCGTTTGCGAGGACATTGGAGATACAACTGCTCGTAAATAACCATGAATAATGACATCGCTATCACTCTTGGTGCTGTATTGTAACTGTATTTTATGTTGTAACTACGCGTTTGCGAGGACATTGGAGATATAACTGCTAGGAAATAACCATGAATAATGGCATCGCTTTTGCTCTTGGTGCTGTATTGTAACTGTATTTTGTGTTGCAACTACGTTTCGGAACTACAATGCATATTTTTTCTACCGTTATAAAGGTAAGTGATAATTACATTCATTGAGTGATAAATGTGAAGGGCTTAATGCTCCCAGGTGGTAAACATGTCGGAGAATCCACAATTTCTAATTTAATAAATCGTAAACGATTAAACTAAATGACAACTTGTAGATTTTGTTACATAACACCTTAGTTCTGCTTTTTTAATGATAATGATTATAATATAGTTATAACCAAAGAATGGTAATAAAATGTATCTTTAATATTTTAGCAGAACCGATACATAGTTCATGATAAAAATTTAATTAAATTGCAAACCATTATATATAAAAACAATGTAAATGTACACAACCGTAAAACAAAATGTTCGGCAACCCATGATTAAGATTGATTAAGATAAAAACGAATGTTTAACATTATGCTTTTTTCGGCCAACGAGGATGCTCATTAAATGTCTTTGACTTCAACTGCAAAGAAACTCAAATTAACTTCACAGCAAGGAGTCTTTAATACATACCCTAGGTAGTCTGCTAGATTACCATATTGAAATTATAACTTTAACTGGATTGAAAATTTAAACATAAACTACGTTACACAGTGAGGTTAATTAGCTCCAAACGATTAACCTACAAATTATAACCCAAACTTATTAACACCTTTAATTACGATTATAAATAACTCTATAGTTTTTCTCACTTTCATGAGAAATTTTAGTTATGTTTTCTGCCAAATTTATGACCATTACTTGAGTACTTAAGAGGAAATCAACTTAAGTGTTAAAGTGGAAAAGAAAAACAGTTTCTTTCATTGTTAGCTCACGAAAATATTTACACAAAATAAACAAGTCACAGAGAAAACAAT
The DNA here is from genome assembly GCA_963675035.1 of Allygus modestus. NCBI lineage: Eukaryota > Metazoa > Arthropoda > Insecta > Hemiptera > Cicadellidae > Allygus > Allygus modestus. The sequence goes on along the minus strand of OY776112.1, from coordinate 391,129,622 downwards.
TAATAATACATTTAAGGTAATACAGTAAATCTATCCTTGCCACAGTAAATCTAAACTATAGTAACAGAAGACTCAACTAAATTTAAGCTTAACAGAAAACAATGCTTTTTAATTATAAGGTAACTTGCGATTCAATAAACAATAAAAACAAAAATATTAATGCTAAAACTTACAGCAAAGTTTTAAGTCCTTCAATCTACGAATATAAGCTGACTTGCAAGTGACACAATACTGGCATTTTCTTTTGCAGATAGTGTAAGAAAGTATAGAAAAAGGATTCAATTTTAAAATAAAAACGATAACAAGTATTTTTGTATTTAAGAAGTTTAAACATGTACCGCTTTTAGTTTCATATTAAATCGAATTGTTTTAATATATGGCAACATGCGGTTTTCATTAGCTATATCACAGTTGTATGAAGTAATTGAATTACCTCTCGCGACTGTCAGGCTTCCACAGGGTATCAGAGAATTAGTGCAATAGACCTTAATTACAATTATATACAACAGGAATATTGTGTTATGAAATATGCAGCCTGAAGTGGACTACATTAATTACAATTTTAGACAATGCGCTCTATCTTTATAAGAGTTATACTTATTATTCACCAGACAAACTGGTAAATAAATTTAGATATCTTATTTTTGTTACAATTTTCAAATAAAAACACAATGTAGATACGCAAAAAACACACACAAAAAATACCTTTTTTTCACACAATAATTATATGTCTAATCAGCAGCGTGTGGTCAGGCCAAACTTCGCTCAATATCAAAATCAGTGTTTTTTTATGTCTTTTATGTGTTCCAATACTTACTTTATATGATCATTCAGGTTAACTAAGATGGTTTCTAGCCAATTACCTAGATCTTAAATATTAGAGTTCCGTCCCACTTGATTCTTATAACAACCTTATGGTTATTAGTGTTTAGTTATAGCTCGAACATAGTAGGGACGTAGTTGATAACATAGCAAATGACATACGCCTAGTCCGTTACGCAAATCAATTGAAATGGGAATCAACGGTAAAAAGAAAATTTACGCAAACGAAGTCGCGTTGAGTACCAGCACATAAAACACATACAATTTTCCCTATAACTGAACCCACCTCATGCCTTTAAGTTAATTATTACATTAGATAGAAGTTATATTTTACTATCAGTAGAGTATTACCTCACCTAGAAAACGATCGTTTTGCCTTATAACACTATTTCTGTATCAATATTTAATTTCAAGAACCATAATTTCAAAAACAGGTGTTCGCCGGTTTGCACGTTTGCTCGTGCGACATTCAGCAATGCCGTGCTGATTAAATAATATAAGTGTTCTATGCGTTAGAGAGGACATTGGAGACACAACTGCTCGGAAATAACCATGAATAATGACATCGCTATCGCTCTTGGTGCTGTATTGTAACTGTATTTTGTGTTGTAACTACGCGTTAGAGAGGACATTGGAGACACAACTGCTCGGAAATAACCATGAATAATGACATCGCTATCGCTCTTGGTGCTGTATTGTAACTGTATTTTGTGTTGTAACTACGCGTTAGAGAGGACATTGGAGATACAACTGCTCGGAAATAACCATGAATAATGCCATCGCTATCGCTCTTAGTGCTGTATTTTAACTGTATTTTGTGTTGTAACTACGCGTTAGAGAGGACATTGGAGATACAACTGCTCGGAAATAACCATGAATAATGACATCGCTATCGCTCTTGGTGCTGTATTGTAACTGTATTTTGTGTTGTAACTACGCGTTAGAGAGGACATTGGAGATACAACTGCTCGGAAATAACCATGAATAATGACATCGCTATCGCTCTTGGTGCTGTATTGTAACTGTATTTTGTGTTGTAACTACGCGTTAGAGAGGACATTGGAGATACAACTGCTCGGAAATAACCATGAATGATGACATCGCTATCGCTCTTGGTGCTGTATTGTAACTGTATTTTGTGTTGTAACTACGCGTTAGAGAGGACATTGGAGACACATCTGCTCGGAAATAACCATGAATAATGACATCGCTATCGCTCTTGGTGCTGTATTGTAACTGTATTTTGTGTTGTAACTACGTTTCGGAACTGCAATGCATATTTTTTTACCGTTATAAAGGTAAGTGATAATTACATTGAGTGATAAATGTGAAGGGCTTAATGCTCCCAGGTGGTAAACATGACGGAGAATCCACAATTTCTAATTTAATAAATTGTTAACGATTAAACTAAATGACAACTCGTAGAGTTTGTTTCATAACACCTTAGTTCTGCTTTTTTATTGATAATGATTATCATCTAGTTATAACCAAAGAATGGTAATAAAATATATTTTTAATATTTTAGCAGAACCGATAAATAGTTCATGATAAAAATTGTATAATAAAGTTTTATCATTATATTGCAATTGCCAAAATATTATAATATAAATTTTTGTTGTACCTATTCCAATAAAGTAATATATATTCACGTTTCACATGTATAAAAGCAAGGATGTGCACGGAAATACGTTTACTGTGTTATTAAATTATCATAAACGATTTTTTGGTAATAAACGTGGCAATTTTCTTCCAGTGACGTGAGTGATGTTGCTGCTATCCTTCGTTATCTTTTGGTGTAAAGTACTAGCCCCTGAGGACCACGAAAAGATTACTTACACCACTACGTTTCCTCATACATTGTGGTACGTTATATCGTGTAGAAAAACTAAACTGTTACTAAACTTTAACATGCTAAAAACTTTAGTTGTTTTTGGATTTCAAACAATAACTTAATGAAATATTACTTATTACAATAGCAACATACTGCTTATATTTTTATTTTTATTTAAAGAAGCAAATACAGTTTTATATTTTAGGGTTTCTTTTTTTACAAATTTTACAATTGTAATATATTTTATTTTATTAGTTAATCAACACTCACCACTGCCATGACTTGGAGTGCAGCTGTAATTAACTTGTACAAACTCAAACGGGAAAGATATACGTAAAAACATACAGTTACCTGATGCTTTTAAATTTATTAGATGGTCAAGTTAGGTACGTGACTGCTGTCTTGCCTTGGTGAATAAATAATGGGTCTTGTAAATGTCAAATGCGCTTTTCCCATCGTAACAATCTCATTGTTACAGGTTCTACACAATGCTGTAACAATTCACTGTAGCACCTTAAATCTATAAAATAGTACGTTTTGTCTGTTTACAGACTAGAACATAAACAGGTTACTGTATTTTATTGTAAATAAACGGAATCAGAAAACTGACATATACTTTCTCCCATCCACCCCAATTTTAATAAACAAATTCCTATACGAAATATAGAATATATATTACTTTAACATGGATAACAAATCTTATAGTAAACCATTTTTACAAACGCCCATAGTAACCTCTGTGTTGGACGAATTGCAGAGTAATTTGATACGAAATCACTCTCCTTACCCCAAGGCATAGGTGTCAACCTATTTAAATATCCGATGTATGTTAAATTAATGTAAATACCAGATTTTGATAAAATCTATCCGTAAATAAAAGACAGCATATACTTTTTATTTCCCTAAAGAAAAATATTGCACAACGTACTGCTAAATGACAGTTTATAATTTCTCCGCAACCATTAACCATTAGTTGTTGAATACTAATTGACAATACTAATTTATTTGGGTTTTTATTGTCATATTAACTAGTAAAAAGATAATTTTATATCAAGCTTAAGCTTTGTTAAAAACAGAATTTTGAAACATTGTAAGCCCTATAAATTAAATTATGAACCAAAAGTTTCCAAGAAATGCAGGTTATGTCATGTTATAAGAAATCTATAAACGTAAAATTTTAATCTTAACAATCAGATCCCGATTAATTAATTAGATTATTTGTCATGTTTTTATCGGTTTTGAGGATAATTACCCTTACAAAATATATAAAAGATACCGTGGGTTACCTACCAGATTTGATCAATATCAGGATATTGGTGTGATTTCTAGGTCCATAATCATCTATACAGGCATAGACAGACAAATATCACCTACAATTTTTGTTTTGTTCTCGGAGAACCAAAACGAATATTTTTACCGATAACTAACATTCGAAAATGTGAACAAAAACAATACTTACTCAATGTACTACGTATAAGGGGAGAAATTAAACGTGTATCCTCTTTTTTATTATTTTAATTAGTATTTGTTTACATTACACATAGTAAGAACATATTGTTTGTAACAATACCGTGTTTAAAGGAGCAATACTTGTTTTATTTCATTTTATAGTTGTCTCTTATACAAAAAATTTAAATTTAAAACCAACGCTTGACATGAAATTGAAAACTATTCAGTTTCCTGAAGAAAAAACTTACTAATACTATATTTCAAGAAATAAAGATATTGTATGTATATTATATCTAAGTACATTTTGACAACAGTTTACCATCTCATTGGCCATCTCAAGTCCCAACCTTTTCATGTATTTTTTCTTAATGAAAAAAACCTATCTTCTTTGAATAAGAATGGTCAATTAATTAACATAACGTAAATGCACGTTAGTTGCCTGAGATATCTCAACACCCACACTGATGATTCAGTCACGGCGTCCTTGGAGACAGTGCGGATGAGCCCGGATAACGTCCTACCTAAAAACGGTTAGGGTTCATTTACGCTACAGATCGTTGACACAACGACCCTCCTAAATATTTAATAAAATATATCATGGGTTCATTTACTCTACAGATCGTTGACACAATGACCCTTCTAAAATAACTAAACAAAAATAAAGGTTCATTTGCTCTACAGCTCGTTGGCACTATGACCCTATCTAAATAATAAAATAATAATTCAAGGTCCATTTACACTACAGATCGTTGAGTCAACGGCCTTAAAATGTAATATTTTAAATAAATATGAAATTAGGTCGTTGATACAACGAACCGTTTAGTTTAACATATTTGTTATTTCAACTTTAGGGCCGTTGGCACAACGAGCCATTTCATATATTTTATAGTGAAAATATAAAGAGTAGGTTCATTTACACTACAGATCATCGTTCTACATGGTGCGCAAAAAGTATCTTTAAACGGAAGGCGCTCATCCATTCGCACTGATAACGCGGCCGACATGACGCGACGGAGGAAATTAATTTGCGCATATCATTACTAAAAACCATACGCATATATTTATATAAATTCCTTTTAACAAATAAAAGTCAACTATTTTTAATGCAGTACAAAATATATTGCCGTAAAACAATGCTAATGCTAGAAGTTAATTTGATAGCACTATTATACTATATTTAATATTATAATTCAGAAGCTTTGACAAATTCTAACCATTATTAAAAGGTGAACCTTTAAAGTAAACCATCAAAACCATCCCATTTATCATTTAAACCATTTTTGTTACTAAGACAAAAATATACGGTAAGTAAAATGAAGTAAATTGAACCAAGTAAATATATTCAACGGAACTGCTGTATAAAACAACTAACTTACCACTGTAAAACGCCGTGTTTTAATAGACGTTTATTTTGAAGACGTAGAAGCTTAAGGTATTGCCTAGGCGTATTTCGTCCAGGAAGTAATCGAATTCAACCTGTACGTTTTTAATGTTTGACTACATGTGTGTATGAACATGACAATAATAATAGGTACTGTCCTACAAGTAGTAGAATCATAAGGAGCTTTAATGCCATACATATAATTTTAAATTTAAAAATAGCCTATGTATTACGGAAATTGATAATTGAATTGATAATTGTCCTCGGAAATGATAATCGAGGAATTTGGCGTGACTGTAGTCCCTAGTTGGGTACTCCGTATGGAAGACAAAAATTATTGGCCCGGTTTTTCCATTCCTGATAGTGACACGGTCTTAACCGGTTGGCCATTTTAACTTAAGACTCCTAAATGTGTTTTAAAATATGTAAATGCAAAGTTCTTTTGGCCAATTTACCTTTCTCAATACAGTAATCGTTTTCTTTGTATATATTAGTTTTGATAATACGTATGATTGTATCAATCCGATGGACCTTTGGTTCCATTTAAAATAAAACATTATTTTTGTAATTTGAAGTTTGGTTTTACAACGAGCGGTTACATAAATTTGCTTGTTGTAAGTAACTGATTCTTTCCACGTTTTGTGGCTGGACGTATCTGTGGGAGATTTCTTGCAGAACTGGTACAACTTAGACTACTTTATTTACCACATCGAATATACATTTTATATGATATGTATATACATTTTATGAGTTTGTTACTCTGCTGTTTTGAATACAAACAGAGAACAAAATTGATATTATATTATTATGTTAATTTAGTCTACAGTTTTGTTATACATTAAAAATTTGAGATTATATAACATACTCTTTAAAATAACCATAAAATAGTAGTTTTAATCACAAGGAGCAAATGTGGTTGTTTTTGGTGTGCAATCGCTCGGAAAACGGTTAAATACTAAAAACACACGTTTGCTCCATGTGATAAACAACTTTTTTTGTCATACTGCTTATATATCACAAACATTTAACTTAAAAATTAATTCAATAGAGCATACCTGCTTCATGCGCTGATGCATGCGTCTAGTGCACGGAAAAGTGCATAAGTCAAGTGTGCGGACAGGCTTAAAACATTGAAACTTTTAAGGCCTGTGGGATATAGTCCTGAGGGCCGATATAACTAATGAGGGACAAAGGGTGCAAATCTACACGACAAAACGTTTATAACGGTATGCGTGAATTTCTCCTACGATGCAAATACCCTTAAAAAGGAGTCAAATTGTTGTGTTTGATTATTAAAATAATTATCGAATGGGATTATTAAAGCGTGATGTTAACCTCTGTATCCTATTTTTAGGGAATCATTAAAACTCATCTTCATTTCATTGGTTGAATCTTTCACAGCTGTTTACTCCTTATAATCTGAAAGTACTTCTTTAAAATACACTTAAAATGTAAGAATAAGCAGCTAGACATTTTTTAAACTAACATCGAGTGTTTCTAAAATATTAGAACCCTTAATTTGAATTCTGGCTTCAAAATTCTCTTCTACTTAGACTTGTATTTACGTTAGTTATAAAAAAGTCGAGGGGTTCTCTTACATTCTTACAAAAAACACCAACAAACAAACATAAACAATAGTTTATTTTAATATCATGATTATATGTTATATATTATTCTATATCTAATCCTACTGGGTGTTGAGGGAGATGACACATTCTGAATGAACCCCACAATGCGTAGAGTGTCCATGACGTAAGTAAGTATAATAGGAGGCAATTAAAAAATAATCTAGCATTTTGGGTACTTACGTTACCACCCTTTACACTTTTTTCTGTTACTGATTTTATAACGGAGATGTATAAAGTGTAAACGTGGACGTATGGTTAAACTTGTATAGTTCTGGTCTTACCAGATCGCCTACCTTTCACATAGAATGATATAGTTTTATGGCTTAGTGAGTTTCAGTTTTGGCTTAATCAAAGTTTTATAATTCTTTTAAGTTGTTTTCATACGCACGTCGTCAGGTTTCATCGTAGTATAAAAAAGGCAATCATACAGAATCCTAAACTTATCTTCTACAAAATATTTGTAACACGTCCAGTATATATGTAATCTTCATTCGATGGTTCTACTCACTATGAAATAGGTTGTTACAACTTAGCATGTCTGTTTATTTTTCAGTTCACTCGTTATTTAATCTTAGCTGTTATGATTCTTTTGTTTTGAGTTGAAACTCTATAAGCCTAATATCTATATCTATAAAAGGCAAAGCCATCACTCACTCACTCACTCAGTCCCTCACTCACTCACTCACACACTCATCACGAATTCTCCTGCTTTCCATCTACCTAGAGAGTTTAAATTGTGCACACTGATTCTTTAGGCATACAATATGAAAACTAAATGGTTGTTATCCTGATCTGACCTTAGGGATCCGCCAGAGACCCTGATAAAGTTACCTAGGGCCTAGTTAATTATTTATATTATAATTACATAGACGAACAGCAGTCAACAACATATTTCTCGATATACATAAATTAGTGTACTAGGTAGTTTAAAACCATAGGTAAGAGTAAGGAATGTTAATGATTAAAACCGACCGTTCAGAAAACGGGGCACTGTAACCGCGTGAAGTTGGTACTGCAGGCAACGCGTATTATATGCCAATCAGGATGCCAGCTTAGAGACTAAATAAGTCCCGCACGCCCCTGCACGCCCCTAGAAAGTGTTTCTCCAGCTTTAGTACACTGGTAACAGCTCAGATAGCAGATTACCAAGACATTGAATGGGATTATATTAGTTTATTTTATATAAAGCTATTTCTAGTTCATCATAAATAACTTTTTTGCAGTTAAAAATTTATTCCCTTGATGTATTGCGTAATGTTAGTGTATAACGTTTCCTTCTTTGCTTCAGATACGTAAATTAATTACATCATTACGATTAAGATTTACATATATAGGGTATTTCCTATTTCGCTAACATAACAGTTGTTTTACAAACTATTAATTTTGTGTACAAATAAATAGGCATACCATAACAATCTTATCTTAAAAGTAATTTATTACAAAATAATTTGTATTATTATACTGCTTGAAAAAAACACTACAATTATATGTAATCACTTTCAAATACATTTTACACAATAATACCAATAATGGTTATTACCCTTATTGCAGCATTAAGGGGCGTATTCGCGAGTAATGTGGGTCAGGCTTTAGAGCGGGTAGTGTAAACCTAAACCACTTCAACAATGGAACTTGCTGAACGTACAACGGCCATGTTTGTGTCAAAGGTTATTCCTTGGCTCACAAATTTAGAATAGTACAGTATAATACATTAAACCGTAAAATATTTGTAAATCGCAAAATCAAAGTTTTTTTATATTTTTAATTTTGTATTGTTTTGTTTAACGTGCTTGGTGATTCTTTCACTGCATTTGAACGCACCACCACAATTTGGGCTAGGCTGTTTGTGTAAACAAGCAGACAACACACCTACGGTTTGAGTCTTTGGGTACACATTTGCATACAGTAAGGAACACAACATTGATTTTTATGGGATATAAAGTTTGTATTTTAGTTACTGTAAGCGATTTAGCGTAAAACTGAGATTTTAAATTTTATTTGGCAACAGTACTGCACTGCAATTTATCTCTAATATGCCGAGCAGCTGGTTTGAATCATGATTTCCGAAATTAATAATCACAGTTCAAATTGTAGTGTTTTTGTCCACTACATGTTTCACCGTAAATACGGCATTTTCAAGTGGTATATACAACCACTCTCACGAGTGGAGTCTGCTTCTCACCAGTGCCGTGGCGTGATTGAAGATATGCGTGTGGTAGGCCTACCGGTATTTATTCGTAGATGTGTTTGTGATTGTGTTTGTGACTGTGGATTTTTTTAAATTTTGACATATCCTATTTGGATAATTCGTTCTTGTATACCACTTGAAAATGCCGGCTTTACGGTGAAACATGTAGTGGACAAAAACACTACAATTTGAACTGTTGACGACAAGATATGTACCTATTTAGTCTATTACGCACAGTTCAGGGGCTACAACTATGAATTTTAATTATTTACCTATTTAAAAGTGAATGCTCATCTATTAAGTTGTACAATTAAACAATAACATTAGCAAGTTAAAAGCGATGACAAATTATTTGTGAATATAACAACGGAGGAAGTGTTGTAATGTTTGTTTCAAAATGATCAGTAAGATAATCTAAGAAGATACAAATAACATGTAAATCGCTGAACAATAACTGAATATAATCAGAAGTTTTTGAGTGAACCAAATCAAAACCATATACCGTAGTCATTCTAGTTTTAAAAATCGTGCAATACTTCTGTTTGCTCTTATCACAGTGGAAAGCGGCAAAGGTTGGCACAACTGATTTGGAGAATGCAATTTGTCTGTGTTCGTCTCTACAGTTTATACGGTCTGTATAAACTGTCGCAACGCTCACGGCAAAAATGAACGGAGAGTTCAATCGCGCATTATTGCTGGATGCGTATATCCCGCTGACAATCGTGCATTTTGTCTTTGAGCTAAAAGCTATATATATAGTTTGAACGAATAGTGTTTTTGGCATCTGGGGACCTCAAAACGAAAATTTATCATGGTCTCGGGCTTAAGTCTTACCATGCCACCTACGGTAATAGCTTCTTCCCTATAGGGGAAATTCGCTAAAATAAAAAAAAACTAACAGCTGTTCAAAAGCAATCATTCAATTGTAAAAATAACACTCACCTGGTAAAGTATCATGTGATTTTCTTGAGAATTGTGATTATTGCCTATGCGTACATAACTTTAAATGTACATGATTAGGTTATGTATAAATTGTGAGAACCATTCAAACTAAAGATTGAACATAAAACAGGCATGCCCAAGTAATCGAGGAAATAAGCAAAGCAAATACGCTAGCCTTGGAGTGGAACCGTGAATATAAGTCTCTAGGCATTTTTTAAAAAACTAACTGGCTTTTCGAGCAAAGCTCGGTCCCCCAGGTGCTTTAAAAAATGTAACGATTTTCTCAAACATACCACTGTGCAGTGATCGCGAGCGAAGCCGTGACGGGATACTAGTATTAAGTAACCATGTATCTTATAAAATAATAGCGTGTAGTGGCGAAGTGTAACCCTCTATTCAGAGCAAACTATTCAACGTAAAGAGGCCAGGGTTGTGTCAAAAAATGTCCCTTAGCCCAAGGACAGAATAGAGTTTTGATAATGGAACCAGAAGTAGATGATTTTCCTTTGATAAATCCTGGGTCTCAAAAAATATGACAGCAGAACGGCATTCTAGTGGTTTACAGCTGGAATTGTAGTTTGATTTGCAATTTATGCAGTTGTTGTAGTTTTGTGTGAGCAGAATCAACAGTTTTTGGAAAAAATTACAGTAGTGACTATCCTTCCTAAAGTTCGATTTGTGTATCAGTATAAAAAAACCATGATTAAAGACACAAACAAATCTGACAAAACGTATATAGGAGGAGTTATGTTATGTTTATAATGAATAAAAATGTGAAGATACAAGTTAATGCAATTGATATAATTCAGTAAACTATATTTTGGTTAAACATTTAAAGTCTAAAATTCCGATTTAGTTCTTTTATCTGAAAATTTTGTTTGATTTCACAGATTATGCTTTATTTGATGAAATTTGATGAAAATATGGTAAGAAGTTTTAATAATACTGATGAGAAAACTAAAGGAGTAATGGACCTATCCCACTATTAGCATTGAATACATAACTATTTATACTAGCTGTCACCATACCCGGTTTCGCCTGGGAATAAACATTGTGTGGTGTGCGCTGCATTATGTGGTTACCCATGGAACTACTACGAATCATGATCAGCTGTTTTAATTATAATAAGCTCAAACCATAAGAGCTTATAATAAAGTGAATGTCCATAAGAATAACATTATCTAGTGATTAAATTATCACAAGTAGACTTGGTGAGATCTTGCTGTATTTTAGGCCAAAAGACAAACCTCAGAATTTCATTAGCAAACGTTACCTCAAGATTTAATAAATTATTTATTTGATGAACGAAGTGAATCACTGTATTGATGAAGAAGTTTCAGTGGCCGTGTGTGGGTGTGTGTGTGTGTGTGTGTGTGTGTGTGTGTGTGGGTGTGTTATCGAAATACTAAATAACTGTACAACATTTCTCAATGAAATTTTGAAGGAGTCATTTGGGATACCAAAGGGATGTTTTACCACAGCATTTGTATTTTATTTTGGATTAATAATAATTATTAAAACTAATTTTAATGTTTGATATTCAGTAGTTGAATTGGTTTTCGTAGTAAGCTATTGACTATGGTTGTCTTTAAAATGTCAGCTGGGATTTATCTGTGTTTCACTTGAGGGATTTTTAACCCCTATATGGGATATTTTGACTGCTTGTGGGATAAAATGGGATTGTGGGATAAAGTGGGATTTTTTGAAATCGTCTTTACGTCTGCTAGTTTGCTTACAACTTACGACCAGAGCACCTTAGCAGTAGCACTTCTAGTGGATTTTCTCGCCGTACTGGCAGTTGCGGGGTTTCCCATTTTTTAACCTCGCTGTCCGCACCTATTATGATTTTATAAACGTCACAGAACGAACACTGAATCATGTCAATTTTGCTGGCCGAGCCATGTTGGAATTAACAAGCAAACTATTTGCCATTATTTAGTACCTACTTCGTACTCTTTAGTACTACTATTAAAAATATTAGTACTTCTCACGTAAATAAATTATTTAATTTAGTTAATTCACCGTATCATTTAACCTATGTCGCATTGCTCAAAACCTTTGAGGTACTAAAATGTAAAATACCTAAAGGTAATTAGTAGATCTAAATAAGCTCTATCTAACGGTATAAATATTGTACTAATACATTATTCAATAACCATATAATATTTAACATTAATTGTGTTGCATTGTTTAACAAATCAGTGGGAAAGTGTGGGATATGACGAGGGATATTATAGGGGAGAGTGTGGGATAAAGCGAGATTTTTTGTATCAGCACGTGGGATATTTTTACTGCTGCGTGGAAACACTGAATCTTTGTTTACAAATCACAAAAAATGTAAACATGTTTTCAACTATGAAGTTAGGTTATGTTTTGTTCCATCAATTTTGTTATTTTGAAATAGTTTAAAATGTGAGTGTTATGTAAATTAATAGTGTTTTGTCGTGTTTAAAACAATATTTATCCTATATCTATTTAGATGTATTAGTAGTTTATTTTTTACTGGAAAACTTTGGTGTAAAAGCTAAGTGTTTGGACTAGTGATGATAAATTAATACAATAAGTTTTGGAATTTTTGAATTACTGGGACAGTATAACTCCGTAACACGGCTGACTGAGATTGATAATCAAGAGTGTTGTAGACCTATAGTAGTCTCTTTTCATTGTGAATAAATTACTCGATAGTAGACTTACTAAACGATCATACGTGCAAACTATCTTTATTACATGTAATGTACCAAATAAGCCCCACTGTCACCTAATGACATGGAATTCAAGTTTTGTAATCTACCGGTCAGTAGAATAGTCTGGTTACAGTTTATATTTGTGGACATTTTCTGTAAATAATATTGATTTTCATAAACAATCAAGATGTCTAAAACTCCGTAATCCCAACCGTCTACATTGTTCAACTAGTTACGTTGTAGACAGATTGCCCTCCTGAAAAATTGTAATTAATGTAGATGATGGTTTTGCTTTTAAACCTCTCGTACTGCGATTTCAGTAGCTTGTGTGTTTAAATTCAAACTACATATTAATGATGTAAACATTTTTAAATTTAAGGTATGAAGATAGGATATAAGATACTGTTTTATAAATAAATCATTGAATACCTTTTTTTACATTCAATGGGTTTAAAACAAGTATATTTCTGTATGTTTAACCCCCTGATTTTGGAGCTGGAAATTAATAGGCCTAATAATAATTGGCAACTTTTCCCTCAGGTGATATATTTAAAACTCGTCGAAAACCATCCGGTGCCAAAAATATATTAAAGTCATTGGCCGAGTCGTAAAAAAGCGTGACCAGGCCTGATGGCCATAGCTAGGACCTGTGACCAAATAAACGCAATCAGTTTAATCTAATTTTCTAGGTACACACAGTGGTTTTAAGAGGTTAATTGCTCCACCTCACCCTCCAGGGTTAGATGGAAACGTATTCCGCATATTCTCTATTCATTGTTGCTGGATTAGGAAACCCCAGCATATAGGCACATTTTCTACAAGCGGGAATTTTGCGCAGGTTACCTGAAGCTTAGGATATAGCAGGAAAGGAAAGGGTGGGATGGGACAGGCAGCCAAATTGGCCTTTCAGAGTACCAACTCCCGTGCTCCTGTAACAGCTGAGATCAGGCTCAAACAGGTGGACCCGCTCTGCCCTCCAACTGGCCAACTCAACGGATGGGGTATCCATGTACAACAGCCAGGGACCATACATTCTCAGATTGGGGACCAACCCCTGAGTTTCCGCCCCGAGCCGCTGCAAGTGAAGGGACCAAAGGTGAAAGGGAAGTTTGTCATAATGGACAGCCAAAAAACTTCATATGTAATGACAATTTCATTTGCTGTACCCAATGTCAGCATCCAAACTGGTATAGACCAGTTTTAAGGTTGTCCTAGGACGAATATTCTCTATTGGTCAATGCTAACACACCAAGTTTTAATAAAATTAATCAGTATACAATAGATATATGTTTTTCATTTCTTATAAGAATAACATCGGACAATATACTTATTTTACTGCTGAATGGAAATTGAAATATTCTCCACAACCATTAGCCGAATAGCCTACTAATGCCATACTAATTTAACCGTGTGTGGATTGGAGTACTAATTGTTCATCTTTTAGAGCTTTTTATGGCAATGAGATAAAACTGTTGAAACCTGCTAAAAATATTTAAAGTTTATGGTACTAAGAAAGGTAACAAAACTGAAGTTTGGGATCTCTTAAGCCCTGTAATTTATGAACCCAAATTTTTCAAAAAAATCAGATGGTATATTTTATTAGAAACCTAATATAAACCACCAAATAAAAAATCCAAAGATTTCGAAAGCGGCTCCTCAAAACTGCTCCAGACCTATATACTACGTTGTTGGGTACCAAAATATTATGGATACCTCTTTGTTCTTACCTCAGGGCTCTGCCTTTACTATCACTCCCAACGTTTAATTTTAACGTATGATTCGTTGGATTTATTTTGTTAAAGCAGCATCTCCTGAAAGATGTCCCCACGTTTGATAAGCCGCCCTACTCAACCATAGACCTCCACCGCACAGGAAAATTTTCTATGTTATTATTTACGCCTTTTTTAGTAATTTTAGAAAATTTTCAATCATACAACAAATTGTTATTTTTTTTACCCCGACCTTAGAGCTCCGCCTCACTGGCTTTAAAAGTTGCCTTGTTAAATTTATGGAGGAAAGATGATCCTTGGGTAAGCGTTCGGGAGTTCGGGTCAGCGTTCGGGTTGAGTACTACTAGCTGGTCAGACAGACATTATTCTGTCCTAATGTCACTGAATTTGTTTTATGTCAAAGATTCTCGTTCTTTTTCAAGATGAGCTCGTTCGCTTCACTCACTCGCCTCCAGGATGAGCTCATTAGCTACGCTCACTTTCCTATTTTTATATAGAGCTTGCTTCGGTATTAAAAATGAGTTGCTATTGGAATAGATTTATTATTTCTATAATAAACATATGTTTGTATGCTTTTCAAGTATGTTTAGATATCATCCTTATAACAGCTGTTTGATGAAACTAAATAACTAACATACAATCCCGATTTTGTTTTAGCGAATTTCCCCTATTACACTAAACTCATAGTGGGAGGGGCAAAACACTGGCAAGGGCCCCCTCCCACCCCCACATAATATAATCTATTTTTAGCGAATTTCCCCTATAGGGAAGAAGCTATTACCGTAGTCGGCATGGTAAGACCTAGGCCCGGGACCATGATAACTTTTCGTTTTGAGGTGCCCAGACCCCAAAAACACCATTCGTTCAAAACTGTATATATATATATATATATATATATATATATATATGTGTGTGTGTGTGTGTCCGTGAGCACGATAACTCACTTAAAAATTATCCGATTTTGATTAAATTTGGTATAAACGTGTAAAGCAACATTTATGACTTTAAGTTCGAAAACCAGCCAGATCCCTCTATCCGAAGGGGTATTTTGGGGGGTTTTGTACCCCAAAAATGGGTTTTTCGAATTTTTTACATATAATTTTGGAAATAGTCAAACTTTAGTTTTTAACATTGGATTCAGCTTAAAAAAACACACAATTTGGTATTTTGATTATTTCTCTACGTCAATTGGTTACCGAGATATTGAAAGTGCTAAACACAGTACGTTGTCTAATGTTATTCTTATGGAGGAAAATACAAATTTTATATCTCGCTTATTTATGAACGTATACTGACGAAACTTGGTATACGACTTCATCTGGTTGTGGACCATTGATATTTGCTCAAAAAAACAATTTTTTACCAATGGCTCCCGTAGCAGCAAACCTGCGTACTCAGCCCCATGTTATTCTTATGGAGAATATGTAACGTGTTATCTCCCTTCATTATGAAAATAAATTAATGAAATTTGGTATATGGCTTTACCTACATGAGCTATATTGATATTTGTATAAAACCCCATTTTTGTGCTCCTTGCTTCAGCAAACCTTCATACTCAGCCGCCATGTTATTCTTATGGAGAATAATTAAAATGTCATAATTAGTTTATTTATGAATGTATATTGATGAAACTTGGTATGTGGCTTTATGTGGTATTAAGATACATATATATATATATGTATTTGAAATTCACTGAGTACGCAATCTAACATACAAATTTTACGTAATCCAAATAAGTAACTTAATAAATAGTCCGTAAGTTATCCTGTATTTAACTATGGTACAGTAAAAATTAGAAAACTAAATGTGGACTTATTAGTTCCGATACCGTTTAAAAATTAGATAACTTCTTATATCTTATAAAATAAAATAAATGCCATCAAAGAGAAACTAATTTACGCTGCTGTTATTTAAAATGTTAAAATCAAATATATGTTTAAACTAATTTGACTATAAATTTAGCATTCACAAATTTATTTATTTTGCAAAATAGAACATTTTAAATTAATTTACTCCGCTAAACAACATCATTTACTGTTTCAATTGAATGAAATCATAAATACTGTAACGCTACATAATCGTAATTTTTTACTGACTTTTTAACAACTTTTAAAATGGAAGCTGAGAACGTTAAAACAGTTAATGGTTTATTTTAACTTTACCTATCGCTTTAAGTGGGGCTTTAAGAGCCACTGGGGCAAAGCCCAATGAAGATATATTAGTTTGTATAAGTGATCTAGACATAATAAGCTATCAATAAAAAATTAATGATTAAAATAGGCCCAGTAGATCAGCCCGTTGGACTGGTCAAAGTTTTAATTATTTTGAAATATATATAGTGATATCCACTTACACAAAACCCCGATTTTAGGGAACATATCCCCTAACTTTGCCTGCTGAGTTTCTACCAATTATTTGTTCAATTGGTCTACTAAATATATGATTAACATGGACATTTTGAAGGTCATTAATAGGAACGAGTCTCATTGGAATTGAAATAAGCCCTTAACTGTTTTTGTGATGGACCTATCTTCTTCCAAATATTTACTCAATAACTCATGTAGTTTGTGCATGATGGGCTTAAAAACATATAACAAATTCAGCATTATAATCACAATGACTATCTAGATAAATTAAGCTTTAAATACTATGTTGCAAGGTCTTATGTGCTTCCAACCCAATGTTTAGTTACCGCGCCGTGATTTTATATTGTTTAGTACACCGTTGTGAAGTAGTTAGTAAATCACGTGTTTTTTCCATTCTGTGGTAAAAGATAAACGATCTGACTAAATGCTCATTAGAACAAACATGGTGCAATGTACGGTGAAATGTTGAGTAATCTGTACCCATAAACTCTTCTATGGGGTAGTGACGGACCAATGGGCATAACCCTAATGACCTACGTAATGATTTGCAGAAGCCTAGACGTTTCCTGCCCCACACGAAAATGGGCAACATATTTTATTTAATTAGGTTCAGTATTTTTTTGAGAAACACTGAACAAATCTGTTTCATAAACGAACAGACAGGTGAACAAAATTTAAATATCTCCGCTGCATACAATATTTCACTGCTCAAAGCGATGTAGAAAAAAATGTATTTTATTTATATAGATAAATACAGTCCTTATGTGTAACATCTGTTATTGCCTGTCCATAATGTGTGAACAGCTACAATTCAAATCAAATTATTCCCCATGTTATTATTATGGGCAAAAAACTAACTATGAGGTCAGCCCGTGCCCTTGAGATTATAAATATCGAAAATTAAAAACCTTATTGCAAAACTACGAACTGAGACGAATTGTTTTGACACTTCAATCATTAAAATTGGCCAAGAAATAAGGGAGAAGTTATGTTTACAAAAACCGGCTTAACGTATTATATACATGGATACTGGAAATTTACCGATCATACACATTTGTCATTTGACTTTCGTAATAAGTCGGCAAAGGGCAACGCTAAGCGCAAGCGTCACAAGGCAAAGCGCCTTCAGTTTGACAGATACTATTACCGCGCAGTGTAGAACGATGATCTGTAGAGTAAACGGACCGTTCATTTCAGTTTAAATTTAGTTCACATGAAATGGCTCGTTGTGTCAACGGTCTTATTTTATAAAATTATAAAAATTTATCGATGAAGGTCCGTTGTCGCAACGAGCCTGTAGACGCTTTGGACCGTTTTGCTTATATTAAATGGGTTCATTGGCTCTATGACCCTCTTTAAAAATATAATAATAATATAAGGGGCCGTTGTATCAACGATCTGTAGAGTAAATGGACCTTCTTTTTTAAAATTAAATATAACGGAGGGTCATAGTATCAACGAGCTGTAGTGTAAATGGACCTCATATAAAATTAAATATTATTAAATAGGTCCGTTGTGCCAATGATCTGTAGAGTAAGTGAGCTGTCCCCCCTAAAAACTAAGGGACCGAAATATGCATGGTTACCTGGCCCATATTTGCCCATATAAATAGTTTATAGAACAATCTAAATGAAAAGTATCAATACAAACCTGCTTTTACACTATAAGCTTGTAATTTACAGGTTTAACGTTGGAAAGATTAATATTTTTCATATTAATAAAATGTTTAAACATACTTGTAAAACCATCATATTTCAATTGTAACTGTACTTATAAGCAAGACAAAATTTATTTAAAATTAACAAATTTAGAGCTGACTTATTATAACAAAAGACTGTACATGAGATAGGAGGGATGTCGTATACGTGATAAAAGAAAAATATTGCGGAAGACAAATCGCATTAGAAGACTGATGAGGTTCCCATCATACTACAGCTTACATCGTCTCTCGTAAGGTTACGTTTCATATCGACCACGTTAATACAACGGTTTAAATAAAGACTTGGCCCTTGTTGTCAAGTTTAATTCAATCGGGGTATTTTCCACTTAATTCTAGTTAACTTAAATTGTTATCGGAGAATTTATGCTTTAGTGAAATGGTCTGTTTATTACAAATCACAGTAACCACTTGGTATTGTATTAAAACTGCAAGGTAGATATGCTTGCTTGCTTGCTTGCTAGCGACACTGATCTCAAAAACGGCTCCAACGATTTCCTTCAAATGTTCGAAATAACTAATTTCTGGGATAAAAATAAGTTCTAGACAGGCCTCATCCCCAGGAAAATCAAATAATTTAAAAAAACTAAAATGAAAAGTTAAAAAAATTAACATTGGGCTTATGGCGTTTCAAATCAAAACAAAAGAATTGGAACAGCTATTCATAATCAACCAGGGAACTGTCAAAGTAATACTCATGTTGTTTATGATTATTAACATGTGGTTTCCTGAGAGCAGAGATTAAAAGATTTGAGTGAAGATTACATATATAGAGTAGTAAAATAGATCAAAGGGACATTGAGCTATAAATAGCAACTGGGGGGACCTTAAAATGTAGAAAAGAGGCAAATGAGTTTTACAAATCTGATTATCAGTAGGGGGAAGTGGTGAAAAATTACTCCGAGTCATCTAAACTGACTGACTGGCCTTCCCCAAGCAAAGCTCGGCCCCCAAGATACTATCAGTATAAATAAAACTACGTCTTACAACAGTACACAATATATTTACACTTATACTGTACTTACATACAATATAATAAATATACAAAAAGATGGTATAAGGCGATCAATTTCAACAAGTCACTCTGGTTATCATCAGGCACAATCAGCTAATGACAGAAACAAGATGGCGTACAGCTTGTATACTATTGGTTACCGGAAGTTTCGGATACAAGTAGCGAAAAGTACCACCATAGTCATAGTTGACATGTTCATTTATTCTTATCGTTACTCTGGTAGTAGTTTTACTCTAGTAGTATTTTTTGAGACTCTGCTGACTGGTCTATATTAGTACAGAGATCGACATTGCGTACAGCAAAATGAAGGTGTCACCGTATTGGTAAGTCTTTTGCCTATCCACTGTGACCAACCTCCCTTCCTTGGTTCCTCCTTGTCTCTTCTGAGATCTTGACTCCCAATCTAGTCCAAATCCTTGGAGTGAGTAGTTGATCTTCCTTGCAGCCGGGGGGGAACGGCCCTTACCCGACGGTCTCCAGTTTGCCGGGCTAGGGGACGAACCGTCCTGGGGCCACCCGACTCCTGAGAGGTTGAAGGCTCTGTGTGATGGCGGTCCCTGTCTGGTGAACTTAGGGGGACGTCAGGTTAGAGGACGAATCGTCCTGGGGTTATGTCACCCACAGAAATCGGGAGCTAGGTAAGGTTCTCTCTCCCTTTCTGGAGTGAGGCAGACTGACCCCGTCCTGCCAGTTTACCCATCCCTCTTTTTCCTCTTTCCGGTGGCTGCATAATATCGCAGAGGGAGACGCCTAGCCGGCTGTGCCGGGGCCTCCTAATCCCCCCAAAAACAAACAACAAACAAAAATAGTGTGGATTTATATTACTTTAATGGCTTTTTGTAAGAGGGACGGGTTGTAAATAAGAACCAGGTTAACTTGTTTAACAACCGATTAAGTAGAATTTCTAAATAACACATACTGTGAATAATTGTATTTTAATGTAAAGACTGCAAGTGTAATCAATATAATTATAATCCTACTCTAAAAAATACATGCAATTTAGTTAAACGTTAAACTAGACTAAATTAAATACGAAATTAGTCCATCCTAATTTCCTAAATAAAAGGTGGAACGACCCACAGAACGACTCATACTGTATTCAAGAACCGTCTCGTAATTAAGGGCTGCAATTTGATTACTTCTCTCTAACAAGAGGCAATATTACTAGTTATCTTTGCTTTGCCTGGACTATGCTCTGCGTCCTGTTGAATCAATAAGTAATATGCTTGAAGAAACTACATTCATCCATTCTGCTCTCCTGTTTATGCATTGAATAGGATATAAATCAATGTCCACAATGATGGAAATGTTAAAGTTTAATTGAACATTATGATAATACAAATATTCGATTCAAAACTGTCCAAGACCAATCTTAATCAAACAGTAGTTTTACAAATGTTTGCCTATGCATTTTAATTATAAATATACAAATCAATCAGTGTCTGAACTAACTAGGTCCGACTGATTCGCTTGATCACCTGAGTCAATTTTGAAATCAAATTGAATCACACAACTACACAGATTCAAATATTTAAACACGTGTTATAATTTGAAATTTTTATTACATTTATGGGTTTGACTGATCACTAATATTTTTCCTCAATTTATTCAATGAGACATTTCATTCAAAAATATTGTTGACGGTTATCAGCATACAGATGTTTAAAAATGTCCCTCGTGCGGTTTTGATTTATATTTAAACTAGCTGTAACCCGCAGGCTTCGCCCCGCGAATTATTTATAAAAACTATGATAGTTTTGTGTGCTACATTCTGTGGTTAGCCTGTGGAACAACTACGAATCAAGATCAACTGTTTGTATTTTCATCAGCTCAAACAAAAATGAATGTCCATAAGGAATACATGGGAACTTTGAACCCCCTATAGGATTTTCACAACTTTAATATGCCTATATGTTACTCAGGACTATCAAGTACCTCTCTGCAAAATTTCAGCTCAATCGGTCGGTTCACGTGATGGAACCTCAGAGTTACGCCCAAACATCCATACTTTCAAATTATAATATTAAGTATGATATGCATAACACATTATAAAGTTATTTCATAATAAATTGCTTTTACAAACGGTTTTAATTGAGAGCAATGTTTATAACCAAAACCTTATAGCAAAATTATCTGCATCAAACGTTTGGAATCAAAAATTAGTTTTAAATATTATTCTTTTCATGGCCAACCGGGATGCTCCAATAAAATGACTCTAATCTTCATACGAAGATTCTTTAAGGAATCTCACATCAAGGAGAATAAAAGCGCTTGGTAGTCTGCTAGATTATGACGTTCAAATTATTACTTTAAATGGATTTTATAATATACAGTAATGTCCATTTACTCTAAAGATCTAAAATTTACAATCGTAATCCTAAAGAAAACCTTAAAAGATTATAAAAACTCAATTTTTTTTCTTTCCTGAGAACTATTAGTCTGGTTTTCAGCCAAGTTGACGACCACATCTTGAGTGGTAGGGGGATATATTTTTGAATGTATTATAAATAATCGTAATGAAATGTTGTATGTTAAAATTATAATAATATTAGTTGCTGTCCCGTTCTTCGAACGGGAATCTCACAGTCATAGGGTTAGATGGTTTGAAACGTTTAAATTATATTCAGCTGTCTAAGTAAATAAAATAACTCCATAAGATTAACCATGGAACTTTAAAGTCTACGGGATAGAGCCCTGACGGTAAATGTTTTTCCAATCCACAACATATTCATCTAGAGAATATAAGATTTTGATTGATACCAAATATTTATATAAAGTAATAATGTAAGAGGTCGAAATTCACCGATTAAAGTACAGAAATAATTTTAAGAATACAAATGTATTTGTGTTAAAATAAGAATATACTATATTCACTATTAATATTTCAATAAATACAACTTTTTGGGTTCATATTTATGAATCTGTGTAAGGCAAATTCAACGAAGATTTTCCTATATCATGGCATCAGGTTATAATGATGTGTGTAAGTGGCTGAACATTTTATGAAGACCTAGTAGATTTGTATCCCTACCTGATATCAATTTAGTGCAAACCCACTTAGATACAAATTATGAAGAAGCTCACCGTTTAATAACAATATTATAAAATATTAATTTGTGAAAAAAAATTTATTTTTGTTTGTCCATTTTTACATGTATTTATTCGATGCTATTTAATACCTTGCCCTTTAAAAGAACTAATGACATATTCATAAGCTAACAGTTTTACTTCTGTAAATTATAAAACATAAAGAAATTATAAATTATTACTTCATTAATTTCATTTGTTAAATCGTTTGATTGCTAAACAGTGGTTGCTGAAGGAAGGAATGTGAAGTTTACATAATATCAATTTACAAAGACGTAGCCATGAGCAGAGAACTTTTGTCTCTCTTTGGAATTACAAAGCTTTTACCTAAATTTCATTTCTGAGATTAATTTAATCCCTTTCAATGGGAGGCTTCAGTTGATTCTTTCAATGGGAAGCTTCAGTTGATTCTTTGTTATTCGTACAAGTATTTAGCATTGTATTGTAAAATATGCCGTGTTATTAGCATCATCATCATCATCATCATCATTGTTGCGGATTAGGAAACCCCAGCATAGCTGCTAGGCACATCTTCCGCAAGCGGGAATATTGCGCAGGTTACCGGAAGGATAGGATTTAGCAGGAAAGGAAAGGGTGGGATGGGACGGCAGCCAAATCGACCCTTCAGAGGGCCAACTCCCGTGCCCCTGTGACAGCTGGGATGAGGCTCTCAAACAGGGGACCTGCATTCTGCCCTCCAACTGGTCAACTCAACTGACAGGGTACAAAATCCATGTAGAACAGCCAGGGACCATCCATTCTCAAGTTGGTAGGTTGGGGACCAAACCCGGAAATTCTATCCCTAGCCGCTACAAATGGAGGAGCCAAAGGTAAAAGAGAAGTTTGTCATAATGGACAGCCAAAAAAAATAATATAGTATTTTGAATCATTAACCTAGGTTAAGTGGTTGCGGAGAAAATCCAAAAAAGTGTTTATAAAATCTCCCATAGTAATTTTATGGGAAAATGGTTTTTAGCTTTTCCTCAATTAATTATACTGTAAACTTCACATTTGCTTTTACCAATTAGTTTAGCCCTGCAAAACAATAATTTTGATGTTTAAATTGTGATTCTACGTCCAACAGTTGCCGAGATATTCAAAGTGCTAAACACAGTACGTTGTACAATGTTATCCTTATGGAGAATATTTAAAATTTGATATCTTGATTATTTATGAACGTATATTGATGAAATTTGGTATGTGGCTACACCTAGTACTGGTCTATTAATATTTGTACAAAAAATTGATTTTTGTTGATTATCCTCGTAGCAGCAAACCTGCATCCTCCGCCCCCTTGTTATTCGTATGGAGAATATTAAAGTTTTATACCTCCCTTAATTAGGAATATAAATTATTAAAACTTGTAGCTTCACCTTGTTGAGTTATATTGATAATTGCTTAAAAACATATTTCTTATCTTTCTAGTTGCAGCAAACCTGCGTAATCAGCCCTAATTTTATTCTTATGGAGAATAAATAAAATGATATACATCACTTATTAATTAATGTATTTATATGAAACTTGGTAAGTGGCTTTATGTTGTAGTAAGCAAAATATGCATGCATTGGAAATTCGCTGAGTACGCAGGTTTGCTGCGACGGGGGTATTTCAGTTAGACCTAATCTATAATGCTAGATGACACCTTGCTCCTTTCAACTAAAATAATTTCAAATAAGCTTACTGCTGGGTAGTAAATAATGAAAAAGTTTGTAACAATAACCCTACAAACTTTGTAGACAGGTAAACCCTACAATGCCTAGATAGTTGAATTGATTTACTAATAGCCTATTTAAATTTAGCGTGCTCAGGCCTAGGACTAGGTCAATATCAGCTTCGACACAGTTAAGCGTACATGGATGTAAAATTAGGTAGGCCTACCTATTTGGCTAGGTCTCACTGTCTCATACAATCCAATATTTCAAAGGTGTGGATAATTGTTTCGCCATCGATTTTGTCTAGGATTACCATTGGACGTGAAACTATCGTTAACCTAAAGGTGCAATAAAAATTGGGGTAAATTGAGAAAAATATTGTGGCACACCAGCCAAATTATGATCTAGTTCTAGTATCTGCAGACAGCCTTAACCCTATAACTGGTGCAGCGTAACTTAGTTCAAAATAAGTTACGTTTTGATGTGATGTGTCTGTGGTGGTGGCGTAGTCCTGTCTACGTCTAGCAAAAATGTAGTATAATCACTTAAGTTAATATTGATAACTTACCATAATGAACTAGAGATTTAAAGCTTTAATTTGATACCATATTCATGAAAATTATCATTGTTGATATTTTAGTCAGCAGACTTGCGAAACAAAATAAAATATTTTGTAGAGTTATTATAGTAGACCTAAGTCAATAATTTTACAAGCTAAACCAGTACATTTTATATTTCTCAAACAATTTGAACTAGTATTTGATAATGATTTAACCTAAAATTAATAAATTGTCACATAACGTTTGTATTTGTTATCACTTCTGCAAATTAAAATGTTCAACGCTATTTGTTATTAAATGAATAAGATGTTGAAATACATTTATTGTGTACAAACTTCAGCCTATTTACTAAACCTTAGCTTTATGTTCACACATAATAGAATTTTATATTTAGAAATCCAGGTGTTTGAAATTGTTTGAAGAAAGAGACGGAATGTACAAACAATTATTTATATTGTATAACATTTCAAAGTTTAAAAAATGGCTAAGATTACCTTTTTCATAACAATATTAAAATTTGAAAAAATCTTACCTAATAAATAAATAGTGCGATGTATACTCGTGCCCTAATGAAAAAGTTCACCATAATCATATAAATTAAAAAATCTTAAAGTTATAAAATAAAATAAAAACATATTAAAATAAAATAAATGTTATAAATGTAATTAAATAACATTGTTAATTTTATCCAAGGGAATAATAAGTGATTAAGGGGCAAAAATAGAAAAGTCATCAAAGATGCTTCCAGCCTTAGGTTACCAAGGCAATATTTTCGTTTGCCCAAATAAAATATTAACCTCCTCATGTTTCGAGTATTTCTGAATCAGTTTAAATGTATTTTCGTAGCATTAATACAGTCTGCTACGAAATGTTGTTTTATTAACTAATTTGAGTTTGTTTTTAACATTATTTTGATTTCCACTTTAATTTTGTTATCTAGCTTGAAGATTTTGAATAAACATTTATTTATAGCAACAGGCAAATGAATTTTAACGTCTAATAATGTCCCATATTTATTAATGGACTCGTAGTTAGACAGAACGAGTTCACTTAAATATGGAATGGTTTACTTGTTTTAATGTTAAAAATACATAATAGTAAATATATAATTGTAAATAAAGAAGTACTTGGCTTCTCAGTTATACTTTTTTTTTGGGAGGGGCGGGGTTAAATTGCATTTACGTACACTGAGAGGCTCATTGTCCTCTCAGAAGTGCCGTACTCCCGCAAGCCCGTTGTCTTGCGGACTTCCGGCTAAAAAAACCCTCGTCTCCTAGGACACTAGCCTGGAACTGTTTAGCACATTAATTCGGGCTAGGCCTTTTTTGTTCCGCCTCTAGGGCTTCCTCTTGAGGGTATTCTGGGAGTTAATGCCGATCCAGATCGACCTTTTTTCACGAAGTAAGCCCTCAGTAAAGCGCTTAACACAGTTCCAGGTGTCCTCTCCATGGAGCATAGCTCCAACGATGTTGTTCGGAGTGATAACCACGCCGATCCCAGACGAGAGCGAGACTCGGCGGGCGTGCCACCTATCACAGTGGAAGAGCGAGTGCTCGGCCGTGTCTGTCATGCCGGGACAATACAGACAGCCCGAACTGGAAACCTTCCCCATCCTGTGCAAATAGGCTCGGAAGTACCCGGTAAAAGCTGGGCCACAAAGTAATCGACCTCGCCATTCTGCCGTTCAACCCATGCTCGGATGCTCGGAATGAGCCTGGCGGTCCATCGTCCTCGAGACTCGTTATCCCATTCACGTTGATTTGCGGCTCTTAGTTATACTGCAATTGTTACTCCTTATACTACTGTAAACCTTCTGTTGCAAATAACAACAAACATTAGATTAGAATTATTCAAAATAAACAGTTTTGCATTTGTTTGCAGGTAAGCTCGTAACAAGTCAGGTTGGACAAAATATGTCAAGCACTGCGCATGTAGGTAATGCCTTACTATTAAAACATGCTTCACTTAAATCCCAAACAGCTGGAGAGGGGAATGATTTTTAGGATAAGTTTTGCCATTGTGAGGTTTTCGTGATCAAGTAGAATTTTTAAATTAAATTAGTGCTTAAGTTTTCAAACAATGCCAACAAATGTTTTTGAATATCTCAGATTTTCACAACTTTGTTTGAAATTCTCAGAGAACAAAGCCCGAGGTAATGTTTGAGCTAAGCAAGTTTACCCTGATTAAAAACCCGGCTATTGTCAAAAGTCCCTTCATTAATCGTACACCTGGTTTATAACTGAATGTTTAGCAATGTATAATACCCCCATCGCAGCAAAACTGCGTACTCAGCGAATTTCCAATGATTATATATGTATTAATATTACATTAAGCCTCTTACCAGAATTCATAAGAAATATAATCATAAATAAGCGATATTTAAAATATTCATTATTCTCCATAAGAATAACATTAGGGATGAGTAAGCAGGTTTGCTGCAAAAAGGAACAAAAAATAATGGATTTTTATACAAATATCAATAGAACTCATCTAAGTCAAGTCACATACCAAGTTTCATCCATATACATTCATAAATAAGCGATATATAACATTTGTATTATTCTTCATAAGAATAACATGGGGACCGAGTACCTAGGTTTGCTGCTTCGGGAACCATAGGCGAGAAATTGGTTTTTTGTTCAAACATCAACAAACCACAACCAGATGAAGCGATATACCAAGTTTCGTCAGTTTATGTTCATAAATAACCGAGATATAAAATTTGTCTTTTTCTCCATAAGAATAACATTAGACAACGTACTGTGTTTAGCATTTGTAATATCTCAGTAACCAATTGACGTAGAGCAATGATCAAAATACCAAATTGTTTGTTTTTTTAAGCTTAATTCAATGGTATAAATTAAAATTTGATTTAAATAAAAATTACATGTGAAAACCCCCAAAAACCCATTTTTGGGGTACAAAAGCCCCCCAAAACCCCCCTTCGGATGGTGCGATTTGTCTGGTTTTCGAACTCGTTCAAATAAATGGTACTTTACGTATTTGTACCAAATTTTATTAAGATGGGACTTTTTTAGAGAGTTATCGTGCTTACGGACACACACACACACACACATATATATATATATATAAATATATAAATATATATATATATATTTATAAATACATATATAAAATTTGAACGAATGGTGTTTTTGGCATCTGGGGACCTCAAAACGAAAAGTTATCATGGTCTCGGGCTTAAGTCTTTCCATGAGACCTACGGTAATAGCTTCATCCCTATAGGGGAAATTCGCTAAAAACAGTACTTTTTTATAATATATACATATATAATACTCTGAACCCATTTCTTACACCATTTTATTGTTTGACAGTGCTTGAATAGTAACATATGTTTTATTTTGTGAAGCGTACAATTGGGATTCAAACTGAATTTATAAACAAATCACGAAATAAAAATGAAATAAGTTACGAACATATTTTATTAGTTGTATTTATCTTTTAGATCATTTATATATCATATGGACTCTGTTTTATAAAGGTCTTTAAATCGCGATGCATGAAGTAAATTTAAAAAGATTTTTAGGGAAGTACCCTTTACCTAATAGGTAAATAATGACATTCTTTTTCCCATGCTTATAGATATAAAACTACTGAATATACGAGAGATAAGTTTTGACTTTAAAAACTCACTCGTCTACAGGGTGTCTCGCGTAAGGAATCGCAAACCGATTGCAGACGAACTACTTGACCTAGAAGGATTAAATACAATTATTTCTTACCAAATTGACCCCATGGAGTAACGTAAACATATGTTTAACTTGTTTCTAATAAAAGTTGTTCCAAAACTGAGAGTCACTAATTCGAATCACGGCATTTTCAAATGTAAACATACGTTATGTTATACTCCATTTTAAAACCCTTTAAAAATACCCTTGTTATTTTGGTGACAACAGAACTTACTTTTCTTTATCCGTTTAAAAATAGTGGCCATATTTACGGAAAATTTTAACATTTAAAGAATATCCTATACCTGCTAAACCACAAGATAAGCATGTTTGTTTTGATTCAAATTTCTTACTCGTATTGAACTGAACTTTACCCGGATATGCTACACGACAGTTTTTAAAACATAATACAAAAATAAACAAACGTATCCTTTTGAAAATCTTTATATGTCCAAAACTCAAAAAATTCAAATAGTAACTTAATGCCAAAAAGCATATCAACTTTCTAATTTAGACCAACCTCGTATTTATTTTTATTTTTTAGCAATCAACAAAAATATTCATTTTCAAATATAAAATGCATGTTATTTCTGCGAATTCTTTTGTAAATGTGTATAACTTTCATGCAATTTATATGAGAAAATGAATATTTTTGTTGATTAGTAAAAAACGAAGAGATACTAGATTGGTGTAAATTATAAAGTTGCTAGAGGTTTCCAAGACCTTATAGCACTGACTAGCAGGCTATAATATTTCTTGAGGGTAAGAAGTGGTCTTTCAAAATAAAAATGGATAAAATAAAATCTTATTGTATTTATTTAAACAAACAAATTATGTAAGTTTTGTTGTAAAATAAAATAATTTAAAATTCAAAAATAAAATAAAAACTTAGTTTTGCTTTTCACTTCAATATTTCAAAATAAAAGTAAACTGTTCGATTTTCGATTTTACTGAACTTTAATAGTATAAATCTTCTTTCTGTACTTTATCAGTCAAGTCTTAGTTTATCTTTAACCCAATTATAGAAACGCTTCGAACCCTGAAAAATAAATAATTGTTTTACAGACTGATCCACTTTTTTGAAAAAAACAACAAAATGAGAAATGGATCAATGATTTGAATTAAGACTCTAAATTAAAAAACAACTTTTTGTACCTTCCGATCTCAAGAAATTCACGTTTCGTTGGGTAGACTAGCGACAAACTTCCGACACGAAATGTACGTCAAATGCCGCAGTCGCCCAGCGAGCGTTACTATATAAGCTTTGGACCGAAAGTTCTCGAAGCCAAGAACGCCGGCCGTCACGTGACCCGGCTCCTGTCCACTCAGGCCAAGCAACAATTCAGATCATCGTCTCCAACTTCTTTCCGACATCACTGGACAAGAAAATCGCGAGTCCGCCCAGACTTGCAAAACCAAGTAGCACCAGCAATTCTTATTTGCAATTGTCAGAAATTATTCCTAAAACTTCTTTTATATTATATAAATTATTTAATTTTTACATGTCACAAATATTATATTAAAATATATAGTGTTTTTAATGGCAATATATATAGTAACTTTAAGATAATATTCTTTTTGGCATACGTTACTATTTTAATTTTTGAAGTTTTGTCATAGAAACATAAAAAAAGTATTTTTGGCATATTGCTTTAAATACTGTCACGTAGCATATCATGGTAACCATGTTTTCATTGCAAGTAAGAATTTTTAATCAGATTAATATAAGTCTTGTTGTTTAGCAGATACATAGTACTCCATAAGTATCAGTATTTTTAGAAATAAAATGGCTGCCATTTTGAAATGGATAAAAATAAGAGAGTTCTATTTCCGCCAAAATGTGTGTCTCTTATAGAACTCTAAAATGGTGTATAACGTGACATATGTTTATATTTAAAACAATCTGAAATTAAAACAGGTGACCCTCAGTTTTTGAATCACCCTGTATTTGTAACAAACTAAAAACATTTCCGTTATTCCTTGGAGTCTGTTTAGTGGGAAATATTTTATTTCATCCTTCTAGGCCAATTGGTTTTCTGAAATCCGTTTGAGACACTGTATTACAAAATGGCTGTCATAAGGGTAATAGGGAGGTGTGGATTCGGTCATTGTCTATACATACTGTAGTGTCTACACTGTTTATTACAGAGTGTAAAGTCAATGATTCTACCTACAGTTTGAAGCTTAGGGTACGGGTTGTTAGTAAACAAATAGGGTTACTTTTGCCCGGCATGTCCACATGATTTAATTAATCTCCCTGACTATTAAATTATCTATTCAAAATAACGCCTTTTAAAGATTTTAAATTTGTGGGACCTTATATTTAAAACTGTAGTATTTTGGCTGTTATTGTACATCTTAATTCTTTTTTAAATAACAAAGACGGAAACTGATGGATGAAAATGGTCCAAACCTGTTAAAATCAAGTATGCAACGCAGAAATACAGCTCGTGACTACTTGCACAGAAATCCAAGAAGGTTTTCGAGGTGCTCAAAGAGGGACTACTCTTATAATAGTGTTACTAAATTACTAAATAAAATAAGTTCATTCCATGAATTAAACATCTATTAATAAAGTTTAATGAATAAAATATATAAATTAATGATGTTAATGAGGTTGTTTACCTTACTTAATTAATTAAATATGTTTACCTGTTACAGTTTTGCTGAAATTATGAACTAATTTGTTAAATTGGGTGATTTTTGCTGTTTTTTGAATAGTTTAGTTGTGCTTTTGTACAGAGATATTTAAAGAGAACTTAAAATATTTACTGTATTTGATTAATAATCTTAATAACTTGAACTATTAATTATATTTTACAGTGAATATTGTCATATTTGTTGTCATAATGACGTTGCCAAATATAAGTTATGACAAACGTTTAAATGACAACGAAAAACATGTTTTATAGTTACTAATTTCTTCTTTTAGCGAATTTCCCCTATAGGAAAGAAGCTATTACCGTAAGTCTCATGCTAAGACTTAAGCCCACGACCATGATAACTTTTCATTTTGAGGTCCCCAGATGCGAAAATTTTATATATGTATAAACAAGTAAGCACATATTTTTTATATGTGTTCGTAAGCACGACAATTCTCGTAAAAAAGGTCCAATTTTAATTAAATTTAGTACAAATGTGTAAAGTACCATTTATTTGAATGAGTTCGAAAACCAGATGAATCGCACCATCAGAAGGGGGTTTCGGGGGGTTTTGTATCCCAAAAATGTTTTTTTTTTTGGGGTTCCCATATGTAATTTTAATTTAAATCAAATTTTTATTTTTACCATTGATTTCAGCATAAAAAAAAAACAATTTGGTACTTTGATCATTGATCTGCGTCAATTGGTTACCGAGATATTGACAGTGCTAAACACAGTACGTTGTTTAATGTTATTCGTATGGAGAAAAAGAAAAATTGTATATCTTGCTTATTTATGATTTAAACTGACAACATTTTGTACATGGCTTCATGTGGTTGTGATTTATTGTTGTTTGCAAAACAAAAAATTTTTGCCTATGGTTCCTGTAGCAGCAAACCTAGGTACTTGGTCCCCATGTTATTCTTATGGAAAATAATTAAAATGTTATATATCGCTTATTTGTGAATGTTTATTGATGAAATTAGGTTTGTGACTTCAGGAAGATGAGTTATATTGATATTTGCATAAACACCCATTATATTGTGTTCCTTGTTGCAGCAAACCTGCGTACTCTTCCACATTGTTATTCTTATGGAGGATAAATAATATTTTTAATATCGCTTGTATGTGACTATACATCTTATAAATCCTGTTAAGTGTTTTAATGTGTTTGTTATGTATTCATTGGAAATTCTCTGAGTATGCAGGTTTGCTGCGACGGGGGTATTCTTATATCTGGTAACTTTCTCCAAGCGCTTTTAATCAAGGGGCCTTCAAATGACAGTAGTAGAGAGTAGTTGGGGTAACAGTTACAATAATTAACGTTCTGGAAGGTTTGAAGCCTTTTCATAACAACGCTTCAGGAAACTAATTTGACATTACATTTAGCGAAATATCCTACATAAAGAAAGCTTTTATGGTAATAAATAAAAACTCGTTTCCATTAATATCCATTAACTGTATTTTTGAAACTCATAATAGCGATGGATTTGAATTTATTTGTTGATTTATTTGGACTTTTCCTATCGCTTCTAGTGTTTAAAACTACACTACGTTTCGGGAGGTAAGGAAACTCCTTCCGTCATCAAGTGAACCCTACTTACATCTAAATATCAAGTTCTTACATCTAACTAACCTACAATTTTTTTGGATTTTCTTAATTTTTTCTTTTACATTTTAATTACACTAACACAAAAATAACAAATATATATATACAAAAAATAAAATACAATACACTACACAACAATTACAAACACGAACAAATGGAAAACTGACTATACATTACATGTTCTGCATTGTTGCCTCCAAGCTGACGGCAAACACGGGCAACCACACTCTCACGTCCGCTAACCATCAGATCGCGCACTCGACTAGTGGCTAGCAGTAGCGGAGGGGAGAAAGCCGTTACCCCTACCTTCTTAATCTCTATGAGAATATCGTACGAGTGCCCGTGTATCATTCTAGGAGGAATCGTTTTTGGTTTCCGTGTCATGTTCCCGTCAACACAGACGGGTGGGTAGCCACAGCTGTGCCGCCACGTGCCCCTGGCGGAAGGTGGGGGTAACGGCTCTCTCCCCTCCACTACCACTAGCCCCTAGTCGAGTGCGCGATCTCATGGTTAGCGGACGTGAGGGTGTGGTTGCCCGTGTTTGCCGTCAGCTTGGAGGCAACGATGCAGAACAGGTAATGTATAGTCAGTTTTCCATTTGTTCGTGTATGTAAATGTTGTGTAAGTGTATTGTATTTTATTTATATATATATATATATATATATATATATTTGTTATTTTTGTGTTAGTGTAATTAAAATGTAAAAGAAACAATTTTAAAAAATCCAAAAAATGTAGGTTAGTTAGGTGTAAGAACTTGATATTTAGATGTAAGTAGGGTTCACTTGATAACAGGAGGAGTTTCCTTACCTCCCGAAACGTAGTGTAGTTTTAAACACTAGAAGCGATAGGTAAAGTCCAAATAAATCAAAAAATAAATATTGATAACTTCGTTTGTTGTATAAATGCGAAACAACTGTTAGAACATTTCAACAACAATAAATAGAATTTCACATTGTGTTTACACTTCATTTTAGCTTTTAAAGATTCACGCTCACAAATAAAAAGGCAATACAGTATAAGATGACGGGAAAACGAATTTCAAATTCACATTATGCTCAGCGCCTTGGAACATAAAGGGAAGTTTATTGGACATGTATTCTTGATTTCTCGGTGAAGCTGTGAAGCTTCTTGGAAGAGAAGTAGTACACATTGTGTAAACATATTGTTAGAATACCTTTGGGGGTAATGTTAGTTTTGAGAAACTGTTGTATAATTGAACACTTGCAAATGACGTAAAAGCCAAAATGACTTGTACCATTCTTACTTTTTTACATAAATAAATAAATAAACGGTATCAGGAAACTGACACATACTTTCTCCCTTTTAGCCCAAATTTAATGAATACATTACTTTTTGTTTACTAAATGAAGAACACAAAGCACGGTCGAATATACAGAAAATCTTGTAAACAAGTTTTTTTTTTCAAAAATATCCACCCAAATCCCTGAACCAGTGATCGTAGAATAGTAATTAAAAATACTAAATTATTTAGTTTTTTGAGCTCTTTTTAATAATTTTTTTTATATTTATATTTTTTTAATGAAAAATTAAAAAACTGAATTGTTGATATTTTAAGTCTTGTAACTTCTAAACACAAATTCTTACAGAAATGCGGGTGGTGTCATTTTGTTGGAAAACTAAAGTTCTACAAAGGACTAAAGTTTAATGAAAATCGTTTTAGCTGTTTTTGAGAAATCTTGATTTTTCATGTTTTTTGGAGGTTTTTGGGGGATAATTACTCTTAAAAATCAAGAATTCCAAAAAATGAAAAAAACGTGGAGATATCGTAGATTAGTAGCTACACACCAAATTTCATACAAATCGGACCATTGGTTAGGGCTCTAGCTCTGTACACATTCACACAGACAGACAGACAGACAGAGAGACACACAGACATCACGTAAAAATCACTTATTATGGTTAAGGGAGCACCAAAACGAATATTTCCACTAACAACTCAAATTCGAATTTGTTGACGAAAACAATACTCTCTCCATATACTATGCATAAGGGGGAGAAAGTAAAAATTGTACAAGTCATTTTGGAACTGTATTATGGAACTGTTATACCTAAAACAAAATAGTAAAATTAGTAACAATTTATATGCGAGACGAAAAAACTGTCAGAAAGCTGCCGGAAAAAAGATTATATCAGCATATTATAAAAGCATGCGCAAAAATATACATATATAAATAGCTTACTTTGAAATTAAATATATTCAGTCTTGAAGGCAAACTTAAACAGTTATTTTTACAATTTTTGATGTTTCGTTTCTAAGGTTTGACTTATGAAATTTTATATAAATAAAAAGTGTAGTACACATTTTACAGCTGTAATTGTATTGTTTAATCTTGGAAAAATTTCTATACTGAAACAATAATAAGATTAATTAAAAGTAAGATTTTAGTTGTACGTTTTGTAGCACAAAGCGTAACATAGTAATTAAGGTTTTAAATAATTCAATATTTTCAAAAACCAATAGTTAATTTAAATTCAATTCTATTGCAATGTCTCTCTGCAGCATTGATTCAACCAGTTACTATTTGATATGTATATACAAAATTTGACATTCATATTTTAATTAATTAAAACTATTTTAACCTAGATTTAATTTTAGTAAACGTTGATCAATGTTGGAAAGTGTTTATGTATTAAGAAAGTACATACCTTTTTAATAACAAAAGATACAACAATAGCTTTTAAACAGTGGTCAATCAACCTTGATGGAAACATACCTGTAATTTACACTTTCAATACAATTGCAGAAATAATGGACGGTTTACTATTAACGTCAGTGAGCTCGCATCATTTACTTTTCTCATCTAGAAATAACTGACCTTTTTTCTTCTTAATTGAGCTCTGAAAATTTTGCGCAGCGTAGAAATGTGCTGACTATCACTTACAAAATTGTACAGTGTACTTTAATTTAAATTTGTATTGCATGTTTATTTTATTTTCGTATTTTTAAGGCAGGTTTTACTAACACATTTAATACTTATAGACTAAGTTTATACTTAATAATGTATATTATTATAAACTAAAGAATTCACAAACATAGTAGTGCATGCAATTAATGCAAATTACATTATTTACCAACATAAATCTAACTATTCTTGAACGACATGTTTTTTGTGCGGGGTGAATCGATTATTAATCTTTCGTTTCTGGGAAGCGCTCACCATGAATAAGGTATTCTTTAGGTTTTGCCATCAGCTGAAAGAAAACTCAGAAGGTATTTCACACGTGCACTAACGATAAAAACACACTGCAGGGCGTCCCAAAGATGGGATCCTGACGTTGTGGTTCAGGGTTCTGCCCGCATTCGGGAAACAACTTGCTATCTCTTGATAAACCAGGAAGTTATTGGGGTCCCAAGAAAGGTCGGGAAGCTATCTTTAGGGAGCTATTTTGTGTCCTTTTAGTTTTATCATTCGTGTGCGTGTTTACTGTCTTTTGTAGTTTGTTTTAACTGTTGACAAGTCCCCAACGATACCTTAGTTATGGCGACTGCTGCTCAGAAATGAATGATTCTTAGTTTTCGTCTACTGAGAAAATTATTTATTGTTCGGAGTGCAATTTTATATGGAAATGTAGTAAAGTTTGAAATGTAAAAAATAAAAAGTGTGAGGAAATGAAAGTTTAATAATTTAAAATGCATATCAAATGATAAATACAACAATGCTGATATAACGAAAGGAGCATTTATAAAATAAAATAAAATTATTAGTATCCATTGATAACATCTTTTGTTAATATGTTCCTCACACCAACATAACAATCCCTAGTACCTATTACTACTTTACAACTAAGTATTGTTAAAAAACTCACCTGATTTAAACACTACTTATAGTAAGCTTTGCAAAAACATAGGTCGGTTATTCATCATTTTATATATCAGCGGCCCATTTTATATTTAAACGTATGGAGTAAGAAGAAAGTAATAAATAGAATAATATGTAAAAATGCACAAACATTTTGACGAATGAACTAATAGTGAAAAATACTAAAAATCCAATCTCAAACAAAACAGGCTGAAACAAAAAGAAATTCATTTAAACTTTTCTTTTCCTGCTAATACTTTACTTTTAGCGAATTTCCCCTATAGGGATGAAGCTATTACCGTAGGTCTCATGGTAAGACTTAAGCCCGAGACCATGATAACTTTTTGTTTTGAGTCCCCAGATGCCAAAAACACTATTCGTTCAAATTTATATATATGTATATATATATGTGTGTGTGTCCGTTAACACGATAACTTGAGTAAAAAACGTCCGATTTTGATGAAATTTGGCTCAAATGTGTAAAATGACATTCATGACTTTAAGTTCGAAAACCAGAAAAATCTGACCATGGGAAGGGGGGTTTATGGGGGTTTTAAATTCCCCAAAAATCAGTTTTTTGAATTTTTCACCCTACAATTTAAAAAAAAATTAATTTTGGTTTTGACCATGTTATAGAGCTTAAAAAAACAAATAATTTAGTATCTTGAATTATTAACCTAGGTTAAGTGGTTGTGGAGAAAATCCAAAAAAACCTGCTCATAAAATCTCCCATGTTAATCTTATGGGAAAAAGGTTTTTGGCTTTTCCTCAGTTTATTTTAATGTAAACTTCACGTTTGCTTTTACCAATCTGTTCAGTTCCACAAAACAATCATTTTGGTGTTTAAATTGTGATTCTACGCCTAACCGTTGCAGAGATATTCAAAGTGCTAAACACAGTACGTTGTCCAATGTTATCCTTATGGAGAATAAATACAATTTGATATCTCGATTATTTATGAATGTATGTTGATGAAACTTGGTATGTGGCTTCACGTAGTACTGGTATATTGATATTTGCACAAGAAGTTGATTTTTTGTTGATTACTCCCGTAGCAGCAAACCTGCGTACTCAGCCCCCATGTTATTCTTATGGAGAATAAGTAAAATGTAATGACTCCCTTAATTATGAACATAAATTAATACAACTTAGTATGTAGCTTCACTTGGTTGAGTTATATTTGATAATTATATAAAAACCCATT
Source organism: Allygus modestus (assembly GCA_963675035.1). Classification (NCBI taxonomy): domain Eukaryota; kingdom Metazoa; phylum Arthropoda; class Insecta; order Hemiptera; family Cicadellidae; genus Allygus; species Allygus modestus. The sequence continues at coordinate 391,091,602 of OY776112.1, read as the reverse complement.
TTTCTGTTCCTTGTTGCAGCAAACCTGCTTTCTCAGCCCCCATGTTATTCTTATGGAGAATAACTAGAATGTTATATAGCACTTATTTATGATTGAATATTGATGAAACTTAGTATGTGGCTTCACTTAGTTAAATTTTATTTATATTTGCATAAAAACCAATTGTTTCTGTTCCTTGTTTCAGCAAACCTACGTACTCATTACCAATGTTATTCTTATAGAGAATAGTTAAAATCGCTTATATGAGAATATATTTTTATGAAACTTGGTTTGCGGCTTTATGTGGTATTAAGACATATATTATGCATTGGAAATTCGCTGAGTACGCAGGTTTGCTGCGACGGGGGTATATTTAAGACTAAAATGTCTTTTACAAGTGCAGTAATACCCTTTATAACGCGATTATTACAGTTTTTTTCTAAGTTCAGTTTGTTGTATTGTGTAATGCTATGAATCACCTTTGAAATTTCGAATGTTATTACCAATGTCTACCAAGAAGACGACCCTTCAAAAAAAAATGGACGACCCTTAACGGATGCAATGCATGCCTCAAGGTAAGACTTAGAGTCTTCATTAGAACCACTTTAGAATAGGAAACTTTAATTGCAGTTATTTATAAATATTTTATTGATAAGTTAAAATTGAAACGGAAACTCTTTTAGTAATTGTTTAACAGGAAAATAATTTGTTTTCAAATTGATACATTTGTAACAAGTTTCTTTGCCAATGTTTGGCAATAGTAGCATGATCAGTATAATTATTTAATAATGCATTTTAGTAAGTAATAACTTATTAATCAAATAGTTTTAATTGTTGGTGATTTGCACAAACAAATTAAATAGATAATTCCACAAATTTGGGTATGAATGTAACAGTCTTTACATTACTTATAAAGCTTAAAATTTAGGCATGTTCCTTTACCGTTGAACCATTTTATGAGCCCAAGCGTAAGATTAAATAAGCTAAATTAAATTAAATACTATTATAAATATTAAGGATATGATACGCATTTTAGAATATCTGAATAATATTTTATATCAAAAATAAAATTTGTCAAGAACAGTAATCAATGTATCTTGTAACATTAGAACATATAATGCAGGCTTTATTATATTTATGTACTTCATCAAAGTTATTTTTTATTTACTTGTTGATGGAGAAACCTGAAGTAGGTTTAACTTGAAGACGGAGAAAGCTGAAGGACTACATACAATATTGATTCCAATATAATTGTATTGTGCGGTTTTTCTGGGTCAAGAACAATCTACTTCTAACGAAAATTATAGTAAATAAATATAACTAAGTGGGTTTTGCTTACACAAGTGCTTTTTAAAGTATAATCTAGATCTCTACAGTGTTTGATTATAACTACAACGTTCTCTGATGGTTTGTACGCGCGTTTATATGTTGAGCACTTTACAGTTTGCCTACGTATAACCAAACAAACTTATTTGATTTAGTCACTGGTATTCTTAAATGACCAAGTTATAAATTATATTTGAACAAATCTTTGAAATTCAATTGTATTAACATAAGGAAATGCGTATTTTAAAGTCAAATTTATTATATAAATATATTCTATTTTTGAGTTTGTTTAACTGTTATTTTTAGTCAGTCAAATTTAAATGTATCCGTACCTTCCATTTAACTATTATTTGTATACGTTCTTCATAAAAATGGTTTTTGGAACTTAAACTACCTTATCTGACTTATTATCACAAGGTAAAATTTCCCAAATCATAACGGTACATACGCTTCAGATGTTAGTTCAGTATAACCGCCTCGAGGGACCCACTTGATGTAATTATAATATTGTAATTGTTATAAATGTTAGTTAAAATTTCAACTTTAACACTCTTCGCTAACGTAAATGGGTTTAAACCTGACGATATATCTCAACCTTTTCCCATTATTGACTAATATTAATTATACTGGTCGAAATCGGTAGCCTTGTACCATCTTTTATATATGTTTACCGTCTGTATGTGAACCAGTAGAAGTGTAAACATATTCTTAACTGTTGTAAGACGTCTTTTATTACATCCCGTAAAAAAGTATCAGTCAACTGATATATGTTATATTTAGTTATCATAAAGAATTGAAATTCCTAAACAAATACTTATTGAAGTAAGACGTTTTCAAATAATTATTATTAAAAATGTGATTTCGTGAATGCTATATAATTATAGTGAGGATAGCTGATGCCACATCAAACACAGTTTATAAAGGCCAATAGCATTCAATTAGGTACCTGACAGATCTCATGACATTCTTAACGGAGATTAAAAGAACACAACATTTACTTGTTACAAACTGAACTGCTCGATGCGGTGGAATGGAACTAAAACTGATACGAGCGAGCCTCGACGGACCGAACTAAGGTGAAATAGAGTTTTCGAGCAAGACAATTGATCATAAAAATAAAATAAATTTGTTTACTAAACTAAAAAACCTGATTGATGCAAGCTGGCTGCTATAATATAAATTATTATAAATTATAAATAATCAACTCTCGTTACAAATAACAAATAACCTTAGTTTTATTCAGTGAGTATTAATGACATCTAGATGGAAAAGTTATCAAAGTTACAGTATTGAGCAAAATGAGTTATCTTTATCTCAGGGTTTACAATTCGTAAGTTCACAAGCGTCTGGCTCAATCGATAATAACCAATTTTATTCTATTAATATTTAAAAAACTACCAGATAATTAAATAGAGAATGGAATTTGAAAGAAAGTTAAAAATCTAAAAAAAAAATAAAACACTATCAATCTTCTTAAATTAATTTTAAAATTTCTTACTCTTGAGGTTAATTAAGAAAATTATTGATACCAAACGTCCCTGAATATAAATATAATATCATCAGGGTTTTCAATATATATATATATATATATATATATATATATATATATAAATACCACCGAACAAAACACATAGAGATTTCCACTGTATATATATATATATATATATATATATATATATATATATATATATATATATATGCTGAAATGAGTTAGCGTGAGAAAAGGAAGGATCTCACCAGGTAGTCCTCAAATATGCTTAACCCTAGCAGTGGCCTAATGTTGAAGTGGGAAATGGCCAGCAGATTTGGCGATTTTGCAGACCTTTTTTTAAAAATACGTATAAATTACAATTTTGGAGTAAACCTATCAATATGCATACTCATTTTATTCAGAAAGACCAGGGGAATCTGAATATATATAAAACAAATGAATCTGGAAATTTATCTTTTTTATAAAATAAAAAAAGATAAAAAATTCAAAAATTTTCGATTGAAATTTCAAAAGTAAAGTTTTGTAATTTGTACATTAGATTTTTTAGGTAAAAACCATTATATAAATTTTGTAGTAAATCCAATTCCCTACATAGAAATGTATAACACATGGGGAAAATATTTTTTTGTACATGTGTTATGTAATAAAATACGAAAATACGCAACTTTTGTCGAGTAAGACGAATAATTAGTGAATCGGAGATAACTCATGTAAGGTAATTATTTATAATAATATTGTATATATATTTCTTTAGGTTATGAACTAAGGAAAACAAATATATAATATTGTGGGGAGTACAAAAATTATTATTACCCGTTTACTATACAAATAACTAGAAAATTAGCATTTACGTAAAAAAAATTTCCGACACATTGAAGTACAAAAATCTTGTCAAGATTTTTTTAGGCCAAATATATTATAAACATGTTGTAGTACATTCAATTCCCTACATAGAAATGTATAACACATGGGGAAAATATTTTTTGTACATGTGTTATGTAATAAAATACGAAAAATCGCAACTTTCGTCGAGTAAGACGAATAATTAGTGAATCGGAGATAACTCATGTAAGGCAATTTTTTATAATAATATTGTACATAAATCTTTTTAGGTTATGAACTAAGGAAAACAAATATGTAATATTGTGGGGAGTAAAAAAATTATTATTACCCGTTTACTATACAAATAACTAGAAAATTAGCATTTACGTAAAAACATTTCCGAGCCACTGAAGTACAAAAATCTTGTACAGATTTTCTTAGGCCAAAAATATTATAAACATGTTGTAGTAAATTCAATTCCCTACACAGTAAAGTATAACACATGGGAAAAACATTTTTATTTATATGTCTTATGTATATAAACAAATATACACGCGATACTATGAATGATAGGCCTAACAATCGTCTAACATTATGCTACAACACACAAAAACATTACTCACTTTCACTTCACCAATTGACTAATTTATCCCTTTCCAGTAATATTTATGCATAAAGATTACTGTTATAAACACACAACCACTACACTGTCACTATAAACTCCGAATTTAGAACAATTTCTGAAATAATCGCGGATAAAAATTCACTTACAAAGATGTAGGTTATACTTGAGGTTCATCTGACAACAGCAAGAATCGGCCAAACACCTGCCTAACTGATATTTACTTGCGTTGCTGAAGGTTGTGAGAGTGACCAGTGCTGCCATTTGTCAAAACAAAATTACTCTACGTTTCTTCTGCTACAATTTGACACAACTATTGACTAGTTATAAAACTTCCTATATATATATTTACAGCGTTTCATAATGGTCGCCGGGCGACCATTGGCCATTCGTTAGTTTTGGCAAAAACACCTGTTTTATAAAAATCATATGCTCTTTGTTATCAATGTATCGTTCAAATAATAAATACGATAATGTACAGCAACTCGTCTGCTGTCCAGTGGTACCACCCGCTACTCCATACCACGAAATTTACCCCAGTTATGTTATCTTGTCCCAGGCCATGTTTGACGAATTTCGACGTGTCAGTTGCAGGTATTGATTTGCACTAAAAAACCATTCACTTTATATAGTCGTTACGTTCTTATACAACTGCTATACGGTTCATTTATATAATAAAATGAAAGTTCAGAATGTCATCTTTCAAATGGTATATAACTTGTCCACTTTCGAGTTAATTATAAATTACTTTTTAGCATTGGAAAATTTGTGGACCTTAATGGTCGCCCGGCGACCTTGGCCATTTCAAGGGTACGATTTCGATGGTCGCCGGGCGACCTTTGGCCACGGCTAGGGTTAAATACGGTAAAATATGTTATTTATGGGGAACTGCTGGGCTTTAGAGCTGAGGGAATTGATAAAATACTTATTTAACGCGCACAATAGTAAAAATCTTAATATTTTAATTGGCTGTTAGCGGTAATAGTCAGTTGTTATTGGTCGCCACTTCACTGAATCTAAAAATAATGTCTCTCTATTTAATTTAATTTGGAAAAGGTAATTTTTGTCAAACACACAATAAAATAATAGTTCCAATCGTTATAATTAATAAAATAAGTCAAATTTAGTTTAAATCATTCATAATTGCGTCTTAATCTAACATCCTGAAAACAGCTGATTTAGTTAAACAACAAATAATATCTGTATTAAATTAATATCACTTAAATTACACCATATATTCCTAATTTCACACATTTCTAAAAGTATCAGAATATCTTTTAAGAATTTATAATATTATTAGTCTTTACTCAAAACATTACAGTTAATTAAAAAACCGTAAAATGAAATATCTGTATTTGAAGCTGCGAATTAATTAAATTCCTATCGTAGTTCCATCGCTCCATTGATCAGTACAGGACGTCAACGTCCGTAGCGATATTAAATGTGTTTCAAATGGCCTGTAGACAAGACTCTGGTGGAGTCACAACGAACTACAATCAAGATGGTGGTCCTCGTTTGGGGAATTCTTACGTGAATTTATATAATGTTTACTATTTAGAGTTTTACATTCAAATTAATATGTTTACTAACGATATACACAATATGGGTGATTAATAAAGAGCGTATATACAAAATTACTATTGTTCTGACAAGCAAATATTTCTAAGACGGGGCCAATTCGATGAAATGTATCACTTTTTTACAAACTTGCCTTTTGTGGGGTTAGGTTGATTCTGCCAGACTTGTATTATTATTTCACAGTGATAACAATAGGTTAAATGTTTTTAAAATACTTAAATTACAGGGATGAAACTTATCTAAATCTAATTATACCTAAAATATGCGTCTAATATGTACAAATCTTTCTTTTATAACATGCTATCAGGGTTCTTGTGTAGGCTAAAGTTTCAGTTCATAGGCTGCCCTTTTTACTTTGGGCTTAAATTATTTATATTGAATAGTGTCTTTGTTTACTAATAACACATATAAAATACTGTTATACTGCAATAAATTGTGTATAACAATATTCAATAACTTTCTGATACAATTTTATCTTAGTTTGTTTTCACTTACAATAGATTTTACGGCATTGATTAAAACCCAAAAGAGTCCTCTCAATGTAAAAGTTAACATTGGAAATCTAATGGAATTCATTAATGGAATTTTTTTTGTTTTCAATATTTTATTTATATGAAATATAGCTGTTTACATTTAATGAAGCAATTCTATTTCAAATAGTATAACTGATTATCCAATAATATATGACTTTGATAGTATGTATTTGTATGCAGTGAGGAGTATTATGTAATGATGTTACAAAATTTACTGTGGTTAGTGACATGACATTATGTAAGGTAGTAGTGCGATAACATAAGTAAAATAACAGTAGGTCTGGGATGAAGTATAATGTAAGAAATAATCAAATCTTTCTATAACGGTAAAAGTTGAACCTAAGTGCAAAAATGGTAATGCATCGATAATAATTGAACATATCAATGTAAAAAAAAGCAATAACAATAAAGACTGGCTTAAAATCAAATCTGGCACGATAATAACAAAATTAAAAACAGGTACAGTCCGTGTAGAGCCTTAATGCTTTACAAATTCGAAGGAATGTTACGACAACACAATGAATGGTAGAAAAAACAAATTAAAGTCAAGGCTCTAAACAAAATTTAATGAGGTTAGCAACATCACATAATGTAGGTAGTGGTGTGATACCATAGGTTTGAAATAACAATAACTAAAATAACAGTAGGATTGCAAGAAAGTATAATGTAAGGAATAAGCAAATTTTACTTAACATAAAATTGAATCTAAGTGAAACAATGGTATTTATTCGTTAATAATTAAACATACCAATGTAAAACACAGCAATAACAATAAGGATTGGCTTAAAATCAAATCTGACATGATAATAACCACAATAATAAACTGTTACTGTCCGTGTGGAGGCCTAATGCTTTAGAAACACAAACGAATATTACGAAAGCATAAATGAAGGTTAGAAAAACAGAGGCAAGAAATATGAATTGATAACAGTATATAAAAGGCCCCAGTTTGAAATATTATCGTTAAATATCCACTAACTCAAAATAATTTAAACAAGATAAAATAAGGAAAGTAATTTTGTTATTAATATTGCATGGAAATCCTCGCCTTCATATACAGTCAGCCTGGAGTGTCACGGTGTTTCATCGCTGCCACCTCCGTTGAAAACTGGCACAACGTTTCAAACACTTTTGGTTTTATATGCCGGAGCAGTTTTTCATTCCTTTACAAAACTAGTTCAAGAGATTTTGGTAGTAGCTATAAACTCACGAAGGTGAAGAAAGTTGTATAAAATTAAAATGTCAAGACCTCCACGTGTTGTTTTTAGTTTCACTTCCAAGAATTTCTCACTTGAGCTACCTTAAATAGAACCTTTCTTGAAACCCATAATTCAAATAGTAATAACAAAATTAGTTTTATTTTGTAGAAAAATATTACTGCATTTAGTTAACTTTACACTCGCACGGTTACTAATATTATTCATTATACATCGGTTCGCAATAATTTATAACACATTTTGTATTTTTTCATCCTTAATGCAATAGAAGTTCATATTGATGCGTTTTTCATGAATAAGCTGAACTAATCATTTCCTCTGTTTTAAATATTTTTATAATGAACGGTAGATAATTGATACATAAATGTCCACATGGAATATATTTTTGGTACTAGAGATTTCGGTTTGTTGTTTTCGTCCCTGGAAAAGCTATTTTCTTGGCTTCCAGGGCGCCAACGTACTGATACCCATTAGCTGTGTGACCTAAACTGATAACAATCTTGCACTATTACCTGTAAGAAATTAAGATTCTTCATTAACACATATAAATTAGTATTATTAAGAATAGTGGGATTCCACTTATATTAGTGGGTTACATAATTTCATGATCAAAGGGGATATACTAAACTTACTCTTGACAATCATAGAAGAAACGGTGTGTAAATTCACAAAATATACAGTTCAGTTTATTTTAATACGAAAACATTCTTTTATGACGAAAACTGAAATTTATAGTTGTTTATTTATAACCAAACGTTCAAAACGTATTATAGGCTTTCTTGTGTAATTTCGCAATATGATGAAAAGTATCATTCTCAACTCGTCTCCAAATTTGTTTCCCCGGTGCTTGAAGCAATTATTCAGCTCTGTCTCAAACGCTAACTTGGATCATGCCCTGGAAAATGCCACTTTATGTACCCTGTAATGAAATACATACTATTACAACCAAATTTAAATCATTACCATTATGAAATAGCTTCTTGAGGATATACTAACTCCCTGTATACAAACTCCCTGGACACATTTTGTGTATTTGTTCCTTACGTAAATACCATAAAACACCATATAAACATGGGTCTAAAATACCTAATTTTCTGTTTGTAGGTCACTTCATTATTTTTATAAGTTGCCATATAACTCAGTTTCTATTAAAGATAGAAAGTTTAAACTCGGCTCCAATGTGCATCTTAAACTCACAACTAGTGTATAATACAAAATACCACCGTCAAACCTGCGTACTCAGCGAATTTCCGATGCACATTTTTGTCTTAATTCTACACAAAGCCACTTACCAAGTTTCATAAAAATATATTAACAAATAAGCAATATTTTAATTACTATGCATAAGAATAACATTGGGGATGAGTACGTATGTTTGCTTACACAATTGTGATGAAATTGTGATCAATACAATTCAACTAGGTGAAGCCATATACTAAGTTTTATCAATATTCATTCATGAATAAGCGATATATAACATTTGAATCATTCTCCATAATAATAACATGGGGTTGAGTAAGCAGGTTTGCTGCAAAAGGAACGAAAAATAATGGTTTTCATTTAAATATAAATATAACTCCACTAGGTGAAGCCACATACCAAGTTTCATCAATCTACATTCATTAATACGCGATGTATACGATATTTTAATTATTCTACATAATAATAACACGGGGGATGAGTATGCAGGTTTGCTGCAACAAGGAGGGCATCAAATGGGTTTTTATGCAAGTATCTGTATAACTCAACAAGAGGTAAAACTACATACCAAATCTTATTCATTTATGTCATCTTTAAGGCAGGCATAAGATTTGACTTATTCTCCACTAGCTGTGTACCCATCCTTCGTGCGGGTTGTATATAAATGGTAGATTAACTAAAGCAAATAACAATCCACATTATTTTACATTAAAATTACATTTTACACGTTTAATGTACAATTAAATCAAAGTTACTGACATATAGTTTAGGTACTGTTACCAAGTCGAGGAACTCTGTGGGGGGAGGTAATAGCGTGTGGTTTGCGACTCCAAACCGGTACACGTAATACATTGAATTCGCTTTTAGAAATAAAAGAACACAAGTACAGAAAATCAAACATATCGGGGAGGGGAGCGGGGGGCATAAATATAAAATTGTGGGGGATATAAATATATATTGGGGGGGAATGGAGGGAGGGCAAAAATATAAAATTGGAGGGGAAAACTATAAAATGAAGGGGGGACATAAATTAAAAATTAAAAATCGAAGAGGGGAGGGAGCAAAATCTAAAATTTGGGGTGCGGCAAAAATAAATACCCCCGTAGCAGCAAACCTGCGTACTCAGCGAATTTCCAATGCATATATATGTCTCTTAATACCAAATAAAGCCACATACCAAGTTTCATCAATATACATTCATATAAATAAACGATTTATGACATTTTAATTATTCTCCATAAGATTAACATGGCAGCTGAGTATGCAGGTTTGCTGAAGCAAAAAACATAAAAAATGGGGTTTTATACAAATATCAATATAACTCATGTAGGTAAAGCCACATACCAAATTTCATTAATTTATTTTCATAATGAAGGCAGATAACACGTTACTTATTCTCCATAAGAATAACATGGGGCTGAGTACGCAGGTTTGCTGCTACGGGAGCCTTGGGTAAAAAATTGTTTTTTGAGCAAATATCAATGGTCCACAACCAGATGAAGCCGTATACCAAGTTTCGTCAGTATACGTTCATAAATAAGCGAGATGTAAAATTTGTATTTTCCTCCATAAGAATAACATTAGACAACGTACTGTGTTTAGCACTTTCAATATCTCGGTAACTAATTGACGTAGAGAAATGATCAAAATACCAAATTGTGTGTTTTTTTAAGCTGATTCCAATGGGGAAAAATAAAGTTTTACTTTTTCCAAAATTATATGTAAAAAATTCGAAAAACCCATTTTTGGGGTACAAAACCCCCCCAAAATACCCCTTCGGATAGAGGGATCTGGCTGGTTTTCGAACTTAAAGTCATAAATGTTGCTTTACACGTTTATACAAAGTTTTATCAAAATCGGATAATTTTTACGAGAGTAATCGTGCTCACGGACACACACACACACACATATATATTTATATATATATATATATATATATATATATATACAGTTTCGAACGAATGGTGTTTTTGGGGTCTGGGGACCTCAAAATGAAAAGTTATCATGGTCCCGGGCCTAGGTCTTACCATGCCGATTACGGTAATAGCTTCTTCCCTATAGGGGAAATTCGCTAAAACGTGGGGGAGCAAAAATATAAAATCGGGGGGGATATAAAATCGGGGGGGATAAATATAAAATGTGGGGGGCAATAATATTAAATGGGGGGCACATAAAATAAAAATATGAAATCGAAGTTGGGGGGAGCAAAATATAAAATCGGGGGTGGGCAAAAATAAAAATATAAAATCGAAGAGTTAGGAGCAAAATATAAAATTCGGGGTTGGGTAAAAATGAAAATGGGAGGAACAAAAATATAAAATCGGGGGGGACATAGAATAAAACATAAAATCGAAGAGGGCGGGGTAAAAATATTAAATGGGAGGACATAACATAAAAATAAAAAATCAAAGGGGGGAAATATAAAATCGGGGGCGGGGAAAAATATAAAATCGGGGGGGGGGCAAAACTATTTAAAAATGGGGTGGGGGCAAAAATATAAAATTGGTGGGGACATCAAATACAAATAATAAATCAAAGTGGGGGGGGGAAATATAAAATCGGGGGGATGGAAACAAATATAAAATCGTGGAGGGAGGCAAAAATATAAAATCGGGTTTCATAAAATAAAATGTAAAATCGAAAATGAGGGGGTACAAATAAAAATCGGGGAGGATCAAAAATATAAAATGGGGGGGAGCAAATTATAAAATCGGCGGTGGGGCAAAACAAAAATTGTGGGGGGGGGGTGGTTCAGGAAGTATCGGTAAAAATTGCTGTGTGCAAATAAGAATAGCCACAACCAGATGAAGCCACATTAATATTTGTTCATTAATAAGCGAGATATAAGCGACATTTTAATTACCCTCCTTATAATTAACATTGGACAACGTACTTTGTTTAGCACTTTTAATATCTCAGTAACCAATTGACGTAGAGCGATGATCAAAATACCAAATTGTTTGTTTTTTAAAACTAAATTTAATGGTCTAAACAATATTTTAATAAGAATTGCATGTAAAAAGTTCAAAAAAACAATTTTTGTGGTAAAAAATCCCACCAAAACCCCCTTTAAAATAGAGCAACCTGTCTGGTTCTCGAACTCATGAAAATAGATCCTGCCTTACACGTTTGTACCAAGTTTCATCAAGATCGGACCATTTTTACGAAAATTATCGTGCCTACAGACACACACACACACACACACACACACACACACACACACACACACACACACACACATATGAATTTGGACGAATGGTGTTTTTTGCATCTGGGTGCCTCAAAACGAAAAGTTATCATGGTCTCGGGCTTAAGTCTTACCATGAGACCTACGGTAATAGCTTCTACCCTATAGGGGAAATTCGCTAAAATTTGATTAATGTGAACGTATCAGATCCAATCCGGTGGTCATTTTAAGTTTTTGATGTCAAAAAACTCATAAAAACTCTTAGTTTTATCAAAATTGGGTTTCAGTATTAAAACTTGTCGAATTATAATACAAACCAAACGACACATTGTTTGCAGCAATCGGATTTGAAATATTTGAGATATTAACTATTTATTTAAATAAATATCACATTTTTGTTTAGTATTTACAATTTATACATTGTTATTTGACATTTTGCCGTATGAAGTCAACAAATAATTAAGTAAATAGCTAATAACTCAGTAGTTTCTTATCCGAAACAAACAAGGTGTCGTTTTGTTTGTTTTACAATTCTACATTTCTTACTACTGGAAACCAATTTTGATAAAACTAACAGTTTTCATCGAATTTGTAATCAACAACTTTAAATGGCCGCCATAATGAAACCAATACGTTTACAAATAACATTTTATGAACTGGTTATGAGTATAAGATGCTCATTGGAGCCGAATTTAATATTTCTATCTTAAATAGAAGCTGATTTATATGAAAACTGACCGACAGACAGAAAACAAGGCATTTTCGACCCATGTTTATATGGTGTTGTATGGTAATCGTATCATCCTAAGAAACAAGTACACAATGTGTGTCCAAGGAGTTTTTTTACACCCTGAATATAATAAGTATTATATATATTTGTTTTAATACTCTCGAGTAAGCTGGTAGGAGATTAATAGCGTCGATGAACAGAAAACTTGTAGGTTGAAGAAACTCGGCTTTTAGCGGAATTGAACTCTACTTCAACACAATAATTTAATACCTTTAGCCCAGATTGAGGCATAAGTAAATTGTATTCGATGGTATAGCCAGAAAATATCTCAATTAAATTAAATAACTATTAAATTAAATAAGTAATAGTTTGCTCTAAAGTTAATTCTAACATATAGCTTCTTCGTTTTGTAAACGAAAGTAAACAAAAAATATGTTAAAAAACAATTGTATAATTTTATATAAGTTCTACAAAATAATATTTTATCTATTTTATCCTTAAAACACTTATACTATTACGCTGTCCTTCTCACGAAGTTAAAACTAATTTATCGTGACTCTTTGGGAAGCGTTCATGTATTACATCAGTACTACTATCAATTACTTTTACTATTTTGATGTAATAATCTTAATAAGATAGTTTTCACTGTTGCAGATCGTCAGTTCCACGAATGAGCCAGTATAACAATAGTTTCGAATGAATTGACATCCACTTGTGTCAATACAAAATACGTTAAATATAAAACTATTTTTAAATTAGCCTTGATATATGGGCACATGGCTAACTTTTTAAACCATACTAACAAATATAATTAGCGTGAATGAAGGGTAATATCCAATTTCCTGGAATTGAGTTAAACCAAGTTTTTTTATCTAAACCCATAAACCCACAATGTACATATAGCAGTAAACTTTGTTTTCATAAAATAATGTATTCGTTTAAAACTTTGGATACAAATTTCCGTTTATATGGATTTAATGTTACACTTATAAATACATAGAGGTTACATAGGAAACTCCTGTAACGTCTTTCAAAGCCTTTAGAATGAAGCTTTTGGTAGTAAATGTGGCAATTTTCTTACTATAACATGAGTAATATCACCTCAACTCTTCGTTATTCGTTGTAACGGAGTTACAACTTTAACGTTGTACTGAACTTACAGTACTCATACATTTTCCACTATATGAACCCCTATGCACAATATTTAACAGATAAATCTACGATACCCTAAAAACGGGTTACTCTCGGCTACGCAATATAAACTAATAGAGGCTTGATTTCGTGGTTAGTAGTTCTTAGTTGATGACTGTGTAGAAACATCATAATAGGGAGATTGACTGGCTATGTATCAGACTGGTAATTTGTCCAAGGGCTCTCATTGTAAACAGTGCAAGGACTGTCATATTAATACACCCAAATAGAATCCACCAAGTTAGAGAGACCCAATGAGAGGCACATGCAGTCAAGCTGGTTGAGGGGGTGGGTTAGAGGTCTCGAAATAAGAAGGAAGCATATTGTACCGCATATTTTACCGGCATATTTCTGGTTTAACAGTTTTCGAGAATAATCCAAAATATTATAGTTAGTAAGTATTTAATTTCAATAATTTCTTCATTTAGAACCTTTTGCTATTTTGTATCAGAGGAAAGAATTTGGCTGCAGTTTTTGGGCTAAGAAATAAATATTGGTTAATTTTAATCGTAATATAAAACCTATGCTCCACTCTTACGAAACATACATAAAGGCCAGTATGTCGTGAAATTAACGTAATAATAACACCGTGATTATAGAAAACTAATATGTGCGTTTATCAGACATACACCAAATCTGTACCAGCCAAAAATAACCTTAGTTTATAATTACTGAAAGGAAATGTTAAATATCCCTAAATGCACCAAATAAATTTAAAATAAAGCTATTTTAAATGTTCAAGTTAAGTCAGATGTGATTTATATGAAGTACTACTACTTAAACTGTATGGTACAATTTAAATATTTAATTCTTTAGTTACATTTTTCAATTATTAATTATTCGTATTATAAATATAATTAGGAAGTAAATGTATACAATTGAAACCCAATGTCAATAAAATATATCAGTTTCCTTATATCCTGGAAAACAATAAGAAACATCTTATTACCCTCGTTTAAAGCCCATCTAATCTGATAATAGTCTATCTCGTTCTCTATATTTACTTCGTGTGCTATACAAATTTAATGTGTGCTCTTACTCAATCTAAGTTCAAAAAATAAATAAATAAATACTATGCGGAAAAATCTAACAAATACATTTAGTAGGAAAATATAAAATGAAATATTATTAATGTTTTGTAAACTTTTTACACGTACAACGTCTACTTTTACTATGGTGGAATACAAATTAATTATTGATAAAAGGTTAATTACTCTAAGATGAGTCCAGAGCCAAAATTTGTATTATCATGCATGTTATGTTATTGCTATGTTATATAATTAGGTACATCGTACAACGCATCATAGTATATTTACACTCACACCTACACGAAACGTAAACGCACATGTATCACGGTGAAATACAATCGTTTATTTTAGCATATATCCTAGTTCTTAGAATCCATTTATTTGGCTGATGTTTCAGTTGTGTTTTTTAAACTATTTTATTATTTTGATCGGGTAGTTTGATTCATAGTTTGTTCAATCATGTGTAGTATAACAATATAATACATATTAAAGCGATAAAAGTTAAAAATAAATACTGTTATGAGCTACTTGTGTGCAACACGTTTTGTTACAAAACTTATGCAATAAGTTGTATATATAATTATGTTTTAATCTTAAGTTTTAAACGTGGAAAAGTAAACACATCATGTAGTAAAAATATTGACTTGAATTTACCAGTAAAACTGTTATCAGTGAATGGTGGTATTTGAAATCCAATTACACAATAAAGACTACAATGGAACAATGAGATGCTAAACTACAGGGAAATGATTCAACGAACTTCTGAAAATTTCCAACTGAGTTACTTCTAAATGTATATAATAATATATACATTTATATATTATTTATATTACTTTATCGTTGACTCGATTTAAATGCGTATTGACTGTCAATATCTGCACATTTTACTGACATTTTAACTACTGTAGACTGTGTGTTATTAAACTGTGCGATGCATTATTTCGAAGAAGCCCTTTGGATCCTTAACTCTAAAATAAGATTTTAAAACTAAAAACCATTATACGATAAACAAACGAAATCCATTCGGTAAAGTCTTCAAAGAAATTAAGTAAATTGGTAAAAAATTGTTTTTTGAGCAAATATCAATGGTCCACAACCAGATGAAGCCGTATACCAAGTTTCGTCAGTATACGTTCATAAATAAGCGAGATGTAAAA
Organism: Allygus modestus; assembly: GCA_963675035.1. Taxonomy (NCBI): domain Eukaryota; kingdom Metazoa; phylum Arthropoda; class Insecta; order Hemiptera; family Cicadellidae; genus Allygus; species Allygus modestus. The sequence goes on along the minus strand of OY776112.1, from coordinate 391,075,540 downwards.
TTTGTATTTTCCTCCATAAGAATAACATTAGACAACGTACTGTGTTTAGCACTTTCAATATCTCGGTAACTAATTGACGTAGAGAAATGATCAAAATACCAAATTGTGTGTTTTTTTAAGCTGATTCCAATGGGGAAAAATAAAGTTTTACTTTTTCCAAAATTATATGTAAAAAATTCGAAAAACCCATTTTTGGGGTACAAAACCCCCCCAAAATACCCCTTCGGATAGAGCGATCTGGCTGGTTTTCGAACTTAAAGTCATAAATGTTGCTTTACACGTTTATACAAAGTTTTATCAAAATCGGATAATTTTTACGAGAGTTATCGTGCTCACGGACACACACACACACACATATATATATATATATATATATATATATATATATATATATATATATATATATATATATACAGTTTCGAACGAATGGTGTTTTTGGGGTCTGGGGACCTCAAAATGAAAAGTTATCATGGTCCCGGGCCTAGGTCTTACCATGCCGATTACGGTAATAGCTTCTTCCCTATAGGGGAAATTCGCTAAAACGTGGGGGAGCAAAAATATAAAATCGGGGGGGGATATAAAATCGGGGGGGATAAATATAAAATGTGGGGGGCAATAATATTAAATGGGGGGCACATAAAATAAAAATATGAAATCGAAGTTGGGGGGAGCAAAATATAAAATCGGGGGTGGGCAAAAATAAAAATATAAAATCGAAGAGTTAGGAGCAAAATATAAAATTCGGGGTTGGGTAAAAATGAAAATGGGAGGAACAAAAATATAAAATCGGGGGGGACATAGAATAAAACATAAAATCGAAGAGGGCGGGGTAAAAATATTAAATGGGAGGACATAACATAAAAATAAAAAATCAAAGGGGGGAAATATAAAATCGGGGGCGGGGAAAAATATAAAATCGGGGGGGGGCAAAACTATTTAAAAATGGGGTGGGGGCAAAAATATAAAATTGGTGGGGACATCAAATACAAATAATAAATCAAAGTGGGGGGGGGAAATATAAAATCGGGGGGATGGAAACAAATATAAAATCGTGGAGGGAGGCAAAAATATAAAATCGGGTTTCATAAAATAAAATGTAAAATCGAAAATGAGGGGGTACAAATAAAAATCGGGGAGGATCAAAAATATAAAATGGGGGGGAGCAAATTATAAAATCGGCGGTGGGGCAAAACAAAAATTGTGGGGGGGGGGTGGTTCAGGAAGTATCGGTAAAAATTGCTGTGTGCAAATAAGAATAGCCACAACCAGATGAAGCCACATTAATATTTGTTCATTAATAAGCGAGATATAAGCGACATTTTAATTACCCTCCTTATAATTAACATTGGACAACGTACTTTGTTTAGCACTTTTAATATCTCAGTAACCAATTGACGTAGAGCGATGATCAAAATACCAAATTGTTTGTTTTTTAAAACTAAATTTAATGGTCTAAACAATATTTTAATAAGAATTGCATGTAAAAAGTTCAAAAAAACAATTTTTGTGGTAAAAAATCCCACCAAAACCCCCTTTAAAATAGAGCAACCTGTCTGGTTCTCGAACTCATGAAAATAGATCCTGCCTTACACGTTTGTACCAAGTTTCATCAAGATCGGACCATTTTTACGAAAATTATCGTGCCTACAGACACACACACACACACACACACACACACACACACACACACACACACACACACACACACACACACACACACATATGAATTTGGACGAATGGTGTTTTTTGCATCTGGGTGCCTCAAAACGAAAAGTTATCATGGTCTCGGGCTTAAGTCTTACCATGAGACCTACGGTAATAGCTTCTACCCTATAGGGGAAATTCGCTAAAATTTGATTAATGTGAACGTATCAGATCCAATCCGGTGGTCATTTTAAGTTTTTGATGTCAAAAAACTCATAAAAACTCTTAGTTTTATCAAAATTGGGTTTCAGTATTAAAACTTGTCGAATTATAATACAAACCAAACGACACATTGTTTGCAGCAATCGGATTTGAAATATTTGAGATATTAACTATTTATTTAAATAAATATCACATTTTTGTTTAGTATTTACAATTTATACATTGTTATTTGACATTTTGCCGTATGAAGTCAACAAATAATTAAGTAAATAGCTAATAACTCAGTAGTTTCTTATCCGAAACAAACAAGGTGTCGTTTTGTTTGTTTTACAATTCTACATTTCTTACTACTGGAAACCAATTTTGATAAAACTAACAGTTTTCATCGAATTTGTAATCAACAACTTTAAATGGCCGCCATAATGAAACCAATACGTTTACAAATAACATTTTATGAACTGGTTATGAGTATAAGATGCTCATTGGAGCCGAATTTAATATTTCTATCTTAAATAGAAGCTGATTTATATGAAAACTGACCGACAGACAGAAAACAAGGCATTTTCGACCCATGTTTATATGGTGTTGTATGGTAATCGTATCATCCTAAGAAACAAGTACACAATGTGTGTCCAAGGAGTTTTTTTACACCCTGAATATAATAAGTATTATATATATTTGTTTTAATACTCTCGAGTAAGCTGGTAGGAGATTAATAGCGTCGATGAACAGAAAACTTGTAGGTTGAAGAAACTCGGCTTTTAGCGGAATTGAACTCTACTTCAACACAATAATTTAATACCTTTAGCCCAGATTGAGGCATAAGTAAATTGTATTCGATGGTATAGCCAGAAAATATCTCAATTAAATTAAATAACTATTAAATTAAATAAGTAATAGTTTGCTCTAAAGTTAATTCTAACATATAGCTTCTTCGTTTTGTAAACGAAAGTAAACAAAAAATATGTTAAAAAACAATTGTATAATTTTATATAAGTTCTACAAAATAATATTTTATCTATTTTATCCTTAAAACACTTATACTATTACGCTGTCCTTCTCACGAAGTTAAAACTAATTTATCGTGACTCTTTGGGAAGCGTTCATGTATTACATCAGTACTACTATCAATTACTTTTACTATTTTGATGTAATAATCTTAATAAGATAGTTTTCACTGTTGCAGATCGTCAGTTCCACGAATGAGCCAGTATAACAATAGTTTCGAATGAATTGACATCCACTTGTGTCAATACAAAATACGTTAAATATAAAACTATTTTTAAATTAGCCTTGATATATGGGCACATGGCTAACTTTTTAAACCATACTAACAAATATAATTAGCGTGAATGAAGGGTAATATCCAATTTCCTGGAATTGAGTTAAACCAAGTTTTTTTATCTAAACCCATAAACCCACAATGTACATATAGCAGTAAACTTTGTTTTCATAAAATAATGTATTCGTTTAAAACTTTGGATACAAATTTCCGTTTATATGGATTTAATGTTACACTTATAAATACATAGAGGTTACATAGGAAACTCCTGTAACGTCTTTCAAAGCCTTTAGAATGAAGCTTTTGGTAGTAAATGTGGCAATTTTCTTACTATAACATGAGTAATATCACCTCAACTCTTCGTTATTCGTTGTAGCGGAGTTACAACTTTAACGTTGTACTGAACTTACAGTACTCATACATTTTCCACTATATGAACCCCTATGCACAATATTTAACAGATAAATCTACGATACCCTAAAAACGGGTTACTCTCGGCTACGCAATATAAACTAATAGAGGCTTGATTTCGTGGTTAGTAGTTCTTAGTTGATGACTGTGTAGAAACATCATAATAGGGAGATTGACTGGCTATGTATCAGACTGGTAATTTGTCCAAGGGCTCTCATTGTAAACAGTGCAAGGACTGTCATATTAATACACCCAAATAGAATCCACCAAGTTAGAGAGACCCAATGAGAGGCACATGCAGTCAAGCTGGTTGAGGGGGTGGGTTAGAGGTCTCGAAATAAGAAGGAAGCATATTGTACCGCATATTTTACCGGCATATTTCTGGTTTAACAGTTTTCGAGAATAATCCAAAATATTATAGTTAGTAAGTATTTAATTTCAATAATTTCTTCATTTAGAACCTTTTGCTATTTTGTATCAGAGGAAAGAATTTGGCTGCAGTTTTTGGGCTAAGAAATAAATATTGGTTAATTTTAATCGTAATATAAAACCTATGCTCCACTCTTACGAAACATACATAAAGGCCAGTATGTCGTGAAATTAACGTAATAATAACACCGTGATTATAGAAAACTAATATGTGCGTTTATCAGACATACACCAAATCTGTACCAGCCAAAAATAACCTTAGTTTATAATTACTGAAAGGAAATGTTAAATATCCCTAAATGCACCAAATAAATTTAAAATAAAGCTATTTTAAATGTTCAAGTTAAGTCAGATGTGATTTATATGAAGTACTACTACTTAAACTGTATGGTACAATTTAAATATTTAATTCTTTAGTTACATTTTTCAATTATTAATTATTCGTATTATAAATATAATTAGGAAGTAAATGTATACAATTGAAACCCAATGTCAATAAAATATATCAGTTTCCTTATATCCTGGAAAACAATAAGAAACATCTTATTACCCTCGTTTAAAGCCCATCTAATCTGATAATAGTCTATCTCGTTCTCTATATTTACTTCGTGTGCTATACAAATTTAATGTGTGCTCTTACTCAATCTAAGTTCAAAAAATAAATAAATAAATACTATGCGGAAAAATCTAACAAATACATTTAGTAGGAAAATATAAAAAGAAATATTATTAATGTTTTGTAAACTTTTTACACGTACAACGTCTACTTTTACTATGGTGGAATACAAATTAATTATTGATAAAAGGTTAATTACTCTAAGATGAGTCCAGAGCCAAAATTTGTATTATCATGCATGTTATGTTATTGTTATGTTATATAATTAGGTACATCGTACAACGCATCATAGTATATTTACACTCACACCTACACGAAACGTAAACGCACATGTATCACGGTGAAATACAATCGTTTATTTTAGCATATATCCTAGTTCTTAGAATCCATTTATTTGGCTGATGTTTCAGTTGTGTTTTTTAAACTATTTTATTATTTTGATCGGGTAGTTTGATTCATAGTTTGTTCAATCATGTGTAGTATAACAATATAATACATATTAAAGCGATAAAAGTTAAAAATAAATACTGTTATGAGCTACTTGTGTGCAACACGTTTTGTTACAAAACTTATGCAATAAGTTGTATATATAATTATGTTTTAATCTTAAGTTTTAAACGTGGAAAAGTAAACACATCATGTAGTAAAAATATTGACTTGAATTTACCAGTAAAACTGTTATCAGTGAATGGTGGTATTTGAAATCCAATTACACAATAAAGACTACAATGGAACAATGAGATGCTAAACTACAGGGAAATGATTCAACGAACTTCTGAAAATTTCCAACTGAGTTACTTCTAAATGTATATAATAATATATACATTTATATATTATTTATATTACTTTATCGTTGACTCGATTTAAATGCGTATTGACTGTCAATATCTGCACATTTTACTGACATTTTAACTACTGTAGACTGTGTGTTATTAAACTGTGCGATGCATTATTTCGAAGAAGCCCTTTGGATCCTTAACTCTAAAATAAGATTTTAAAACTAAAAACCATTATATGATAAACAAACGAAATCCATTCGGTAAAGTCTTCAAAGAAATTAAGTAAATTTCGTATTTTTAGTGAATTTCCCCTATAGGGAAGAAGCTGTTAGCGTAGGTGGTATGGTAAGACTTAAGCCCGAGACCATGATAACTTTTTGTTTTGAGGTCCCCAGATGCCAAAAACACAATATATTTATGTATGTGTCCGTTACCGCGATTACTTTTGAAAGAAGTGCCTGATTTTGACGAAATTTGGTACAAATTTGGAGATGTGGAGTAATATTTATGACTTTATGTTCGAAAACCAGATCGATTGGTCTATGGGAAGGGGTTTTTATGGGGGTTTAAATTTTCCAAAAATCTGTTTTTTGAACTTTTTACCACAACATTTTAAAAACACCAGATTTTGGTTATAGCCATTTTATAGAGCTTAAAAAACATACAAATTTTGAATCATTAAGCTAGGTTTAGTGTTTGTAGAGAAAAGTCAAAAAAATGTGTCCATAAAATTTTCCATGTTAATCTTATGGGAATATGGTTTTCAGATTTTCCTCATATAATTTCACTAAAATCTCCAAATTTCTTTCTACCAATCAGTTTAGCTCTACAAAACAATCATTTTGGTGTTTTAATTGTTGTTCTACGTCCAACAGTTGCAGAGATATTTAAAGTGCTAAACACGGTACTTTGTCCAATGTTATCCTTATGGAGAATAAATAAATTTTTATATTTCGATTATTTATGTATGTATATTGATGAAACATGGTATGTGGCTTCAAATAGTTGTGGTATATTGATATCAGCAAAAAACAATTGTTTATTTTCCCGGTAGCAGCAAACCTGCATACTCGGCCCCAATGTTATTCATATGGAGAATAAGTAAAGTTTTATATCTCCCTTAGTTATGAACCTAAATTAATAATACTTGGCATGGATCTTCATCTGGTTGAGTTATAGGCTATTAATAATTGTAAAAAAAACAAATTTCTTATTTTCCTTGTTGCAGCAAACCTACGTACTCAATTATAATGTTATTCTTATGGAGAATAAATAAAATGCTATATATGCTTATTAATGAATGTGTTTTTGTGAAACTTGGTAAGTGGCTCTAGGTAGTAGTGATACCCATGTATATGCATTGGAAATTCGCTGAGTACGCAGGTTTGCTGCGACGGGGTTATTTATAGTATTCTATCTGACAGCCTTACATAAATCTAAACAAATGTTATCTGATTGAAAACTGGAACAATTAGAGGTAGCGGATTCACAGAGTGAAGTGAGAATAAAATAATCGGGAAGGGGATATGTGGGGTTTATCTGCCATAAGAATAATCCCTAAATAGGAGCTCAAAACGCCTTCACTTATATAGTGTATTTTCATTATTCACAGTCCAGATGTTTTTACATGATTTCTTTATCTTAATAAAATGAAAAATAATGCACGGTTTCAGTGTATACGTAAACAACCAAAAAGAAGGGGCATTCCCCCCTGCCACCATTGAAGCAGCAGGCTAGGGGTGGGGACTTATAGTATTTCTATCTCCTAACTACCCCTAACACATTCCCTCACAAAACAACACCCTCTTTTGACCATTCATTGGCTTGATTGTATTGAAGGTTTGTTTGACAGTTAAACCGCCCGGTAGAAAAGTATCAAACAAATTTTCAACTCCTCATTTCAACTCCTCAGTTCTCTCATTGGCATGATAATGACCGGTGTGACTGGTCGAAATCGATAGCCTCGTACCATCTTTTATATATGTTTACCGTCTGTATGTGAATCAGTATAAGTGTAAATATATTCTTAAGTGTTGTAATATGTCTTTTATTACATACCATAAAAATGTAACAGGCAAATGATATATGTTATATTTAGTCATCATAAAGAATTAAAAACGTATTCAAATAATTATTATTACAAATGTGATTTCGTGAATGTTATATAATTCTATTGTGGATAGCTGATGCAACATCAAACATAGTTTATAAAAGCCTATAGCATTCAATTAGGTACCTGACAGATCTCATGATATTCTTAACGGAGATTAAAATAACACAACATTTACTTGTTACAAACTGAACTGCTCGATGCGGTGGAATGGAACTAAAACTGGTACGAGCGAGCCTCGACTGACCGAACTAAGGGGAAATAGAGTTTCCGAGCAAGACAAATGATCATGAAAATAAAATTAATTTGTTTGCTAGACTAAAAAACTGATATATGCAAGCTGGCTGGCTGCAATACATTGTGTATAACAATATTCAATAACTTTCTGTTACAATTTTATCTTAGTATGTGCCCACTTACAATAGATTTTACGGCATTGATTAAAACCCAAAAGTGTCCTCTCAATGTAAAAGTTAACATTGAAAATCTAATCCTTTTATGGCATTTTTTGTTTTAAATATTTTATTAATATGAAATATAGTTGTTTACATGAAGCAATTCTATTTTAAAATAGTATAGCTGATTATCCAATAATATATGACTTTGATAGTATGTAGTTGTATGCAGTGAGGAGTATTATGTAATGATGTTACAATATTTACTGTGGTTAGCGACATGACTTAAAGTAAGGTAGTAGTGCGATAACATAAGTTAATATGATAAGTAAACTAATAGTAGTTCTGGTATTAAGTGTAATGTAAGAAATAATCAAATCTTACTATAACATTAAAAGTTGAACCTAAGTGCAACAATGGTATTTCATCGATATTAATTAAACATATCAATGTAAAAAACCAGCAATAACAATAAGGATTGGCTTAAAATCAAATCTGGCACGATAATAAAAAAAATAAAAACAGGTACAGTCCATGTAGAGCCTTAATGCTTTACAAACTCGAAGGAATGTTACGAAAACACAATGAATGGTAGAAAAAACAAATTAAAGTCAAGGCTCTAAAAAAATTTAATGAGGTTAGCAACATGACATAATGTAGGTAGTGATGTGAGACCATAGGCTTGAAATAACAATAACTAAAATAACAGTAGGATTGCAATAAAGTATAATGTAAGAAATAAGCAAATTTTACTTAACATTAAAATTGAATATAAGTCCAACAATGGTATTTAATCGTTAATAATTAAACATACCAATGTAAGAAAACAGCAATAACCATAAGGATTGGCTTAAAATCAAATCTGACATGATAATAACAACAATAATAAACTGTTACTGTCCGTGTGGAGGCTTAATGCTTTAGAAACACAAAAGAATATTACGAAAGCACAAATGAAGGGTAGAAAAAACAAAGTCACGGAATATGAATTGATAATAGTATATAAAAGGCCCCAGTTTGAAATATTATCTTTAAATATCCAATAATTAAAAATAATTTAAACAAGATAAAATAAAGAAAATAATTTGTTATTAATATTGCAAGGAAATCCTCGCCTTCATCTACAGTCAGCCTGGGGTGTCACGGTGTTTCATTGCTGCCACCTCCATTGAAAACTGGCAAAACGTTTCAAACACTTTTTGTTTTATAGTTACTTATTTCTTTTTAATTTTAAAATTTAAATGTCAAGACCTCCACGTTTTGGTTTTAGTTTAACTTCCATGAATTTCTTACTCGAGCTACCTTAATAGAACCTTTCTTGAAACCCGTAATTCAAATAGTAATATCAAAATTAGTTTGATTTTGTAGAAATATATTGCTGCATTTAGTTAACTTTCCACTTGCACGGTTACTAATATAATTCAGTATACATCGGTACGCAAGAATTTATAAAACATTTTGTATTTGTTTCATCCTTAACGCAATAGGAGTTCATACCGATACTTTTTTTATGAATAAGCTGAACTAATCATTTCCTCTGTTTTAAATGTTTTCATACCGAACAGTAGATAATTGATACATAAATGTCCACATGGAATATATTTTTTGTACTAGAGATTTCGGAATGTTGTTTTCGTCCCGGGAAAAGCTTTTTTCCTTGGCTTCCATGGCGCCAACGTACTGATACCCATTAGCTGTGTGACCTAACCTGAGAACAATCTTGCACTATTACCATTTGAACATACCACTTAAGAATCTCGCAGTAAAAAAATTTTGAAGACAAGATAAACATGTTTTACTAGGAATATAAAATAAAAAAACAGAAGAAGAGCTCTAATTGCTTGGAGGAATTTTTGTTCCTTGACTAGCTACATTTATTTACTCAGAGTTTTAAAATTACTTTTTGAATTCTGACTTCTGTTTCTACAAGTTTTTTTTTATCTTAAGTTATTTTCCTGCAGTCATAAATCAACACCTACAAGTAATTGTTAAATATAAATAACATTTGGGGGTTATTATTGTTTAATGTTAATAACTAAGAATTTGTCAGTAGCTTATCCAATACTTTTCGTTTAAATCAAGGCAAAGTGAGAGCAAATAGTTTTAACCAAGGTAATATTGCCTTTGAAAGTAACGAAGTGAAACGGTCTCTTTACAACTGTAATTCATTTTGTCTTAGGCAATGTAATACCTTGAATGCGTCGAATTCCTCGCCATTATTCTTGATGGTAAAATGTGATATAAAACTGATTACATTTAATTATGTCAAAATTTGGTTTACCAGCATATTTACAAATATTTCAAAATAATATTAACACACGTTCTTTAAATTCATAACAAAACAAATAGGTAATCGTAACCCTAAAATGTGAATGCAATGATATGGAAATGCCTAACACTACAAGGAAACTGTATCCACATTTATAGGATCTATGATATTTTGACTCTACATGAAATGTGTCCTAAGAATATTTATACTTGCTTTAACTTACCATACAATTACATAAATCTAAACAAATGTTATCTGATTGAAAACTGGAACAATTAGAGGTAGCGGATTCACAGAGTGAAGTGAGAATAAAATAATCGGGAAGGGGATATGTGGGGTTTATCTGCCATAAGAATAATCCCTAAATAGGAGCTCAAAACGCCTTCACTTATATAGTGTATTTTCATTATTCACAGTCCAGATGTTTTTACATGATTTCTTTATCTTAATAAAATGAAAAATAATGCACGGTTTCAGTGTATACGTAAACAACCAAAAAGAAGGGGCATTCCCCCCTGCCACCATTGAAGCAGCAGGCTAGGGGTGGGGACTTATAGTATTTCTATCTCCTAACTACCCCTAACACATTCCCTCACAAAACAACACCCTCTTTTGACCATTCATTGGCTTGATTGTATTGAAGGTTTGTTTGACAGTTAAACCGCCCGGTAGAAAAGTATCAAACAAATTTTCAACTCCTCATTTCAACTCCTCAGTTCTCTCATTGGCATGATAATGACCGGTGTGACTGGTCGAAATCGATAGCCTCGTACCATCTTTTATATATGTTTACCGTCTGTATGTGAATCAGTATAAGTGTAAATATATTCTTAAGTGTTGTAATATGTCTTTTATTACATACCATAAAAATGTAACAGGCAAATGATATATGTTATATTTAGTCATCATAAAGAATTAAAAACGTATTCAAATAATTATTATTACAAATGTGATTTCGTGAATGTTATATAATTCTATTGTGGATAGCTGATGCAACATCAAACATAGTTTATAAAAGCCTATAGCATTCAATTAGGTACCTGACAGATCTCATGATATTCTTAACGGAGATTAAAATAACACAACATTTACTTGTTACAAACTGAACTGCTCGATGCGGTGGAATGGAACTAAAACTGGTACGAGCGAGCCTCGACTGACCGAACTAAGGGGAAATAGAGTTTCCGAGCAAGACAAATGATCATGAAAATAAAATTAATTTGTTTGCTAGACTAAAAAACTGATATATGCAAGCTGGCTGGCTGCAATACATTGTGTATAACAATATTCAATAACTTTCTGTTACAATTTTATCTTAGTATGTGCCCACTTACAATAGATTTTACGGCATTGATTAAAACCCAAAAGTGTCCTCTCAATGTAAAAGTTAACATTGAAAATCTAATCCTTTTATGGCATTTTTTGTTTTAAATATTTTATTAATATGAAATATAGTTGTTTACATGAAGCAATTCTATTTTAAAATAGTATAGCTGATTATCCAATAATATATGACTTTGATAGTATGTAGTTGTATGCAGTGAGGAGTATTATGTAATGATGTTACAATATTTACTGTGGTTAGCGACATGACTTAAAGTAAGGTAGTAGTGCGATAACATAAGTTAATATGATAAGTAAACTAATAGTAGTTCTGGTATTAAGTGTAATGTAAGAAATAATCAAATCTTACTATAACATTAAAAGTTGAACCTAAGTGCAACAATGGTATTTCATCGATATTAATTAAACATATCAATGTAAAAAACCAGCAATAACAATAAGGATTGGCTTAAAATCAAATCTGGCACGATAATAAAAAAAATAAAAACAGGTACAGTCCATGTAGAGCCTTAATGCTTTACAAACTCGAAGGAATGTTACGAAAACACAATGAATGGTAGAAAAAACAAATTAAAGTCAAGGCTCTAAAAAAATTTAATGAGGTTAGCAACATGACATAATGTAGGTAGTGATGTGAGACCATAGGCTTGAAATAACAATAACTAAAATAACAGTAGGATTGCAATAAAGTATAATGTAAGAAATAAGCAAATTTTACTTAACATTAAAATTGAATATAAGTCCAACAATGGTATTTAATCGTTAATAATTAAACATACCAATGTAAGAAAACAGCAATAACCATAAGGATTGGCTTAAAATCAAATCTGACATGATAATAACAACAATAATAAACTGTTACTGTCCGTGTGGAGGCTTAATGCTTTAGAAACACAAAAGAATATTACGAAAGCACAAATGAAGGGTAGAAAAAACAAAGTCACGGAATATGAATTGATAATAGTATATAAAAGGCCCCAGTTTGAAATATTATCTTTAAATATCCAATAATTAAAAATAATTTAAACAAGATAAAATAAAGAAAATAATTTGTTATTAATATTGCAAGGAAATCCTCGCCTTCATCTACAGTCAGCCTGGGGTGTCACGGTGTTTCATTGCTGCCACCTCCATTGAAAACTGGCAAAACGTTTCAAACACTTTTTGTTTTATAGTTACTTATTTCTTTTTAATTTTAAAATTTAAATGTCAAGACCTCCACGTTTTGGTTTTAGTTTAACTTCCATGAATTTCTTACTCGAGCTACCTTAATAGAACCTTTCTTGAAACCCGTAATTCAAATAGTAATATCAAAATTAGTTTGATTTTGTAGAAATATATTGCTGCATTTAGTTAACTTTCCACTTGCACGGTTACTAATATAATTCAGTATACATCGGTACGCAAGAATTTATAAAACATTTTGTATTTGTTTCATCCTTAACGCAATAGGAGTTCATACCGATACGTTTTTTATGAATAAGCTGAACTAATCATTTCCTCTGTTTTAAATGTTTTCATACCGAACAGTAGATAATTGATACATAAATGTCCACATGGAATATATTTTTTGTACTAGAGATTTCGGAATGTTGTTTTCGTCCCGGGAAAAGCTTTTTTCCTTGGCTTCCATGGCGCCAACGTACTGATACCCATTAGCTGTGTGACCTAACCTGAGAACAATCTTGCACTATTACCATTTGAACATACCACTTAAGAATCTCGCAGTAAAAAAATTTTGAAGACAAGATAAACATGTTTTACTAGGAATATAAAATAAAAAAACAGAAGAAGATCTCTAATTGCTTGGAGGAATTTTTGTTCCTTGACTAGCTACATTTATTTACTCAGAGTTTTAAAATTACTTTTTGAATTCTGACTTCTGTTTCTACAAGTTTTTTTTTATCTTAAGTTATTTTCCTGCAGTCATAAATCAACACCTACAAGTAATTGTTAAATATAAATAACATTTGGGGGTTATTATTGTTTAATGTTAATAACTAAGAATTTGTCAGTAGCTTATCCAATACTTTTCGTTTAAATCAAGGCAAAGTGAGAGCAAATAGTTTTAACCAAGGTAATATTGCCTTTGAAAGTAACGAAGTGAAACGGTCTCTTTACAACTGTAATTCATTTTGTCTTAGGCAATGTAATACCTTGAATGCGTCGAATTCCTCGCCATTATTCTTGATGGTAAAATGTGATATAAAACTGATTACATTTAATTATGTCAAAATTTGGTTTACCAGCATATTTACAAATATTTCAAAATAATATTAACACACGTTCTTTAAATTCATAACAAAACAAATAGGTAATCGTAACCCTAAAATGTGAATGCAATGATATGGAAATGCCTAACACTACAAGGAAACTGTATCCACATTTATAGGATCTATGATATTTTGACTCTACATGAAATGTGTCCTAAGAATATTTATACTTGCTTTAACTTACCATACAATTACATAAATCTAAACAAATGTTATCTGATTGAAAACTGGAACAATTAGAGGTAGCGGATTCACAGAGTGAAGTGAGAATAAAATAATCGGGAAGGGGATATGTGGGGTTTATCTGCCATAAGAATAATCCCTAAATAGGAGCTCAAAACGCCTTCACTTATATAGTGTATTTTCATTATTCACAGTCCAGATGTTTTTACATGATTTCTTTATCTTAATAAAATGAAAAATAATGCACGGTTTCAGTGTATACGTAAACAACCAAAAAGAAGGGGCATTCCCCCCTGCCACCATTGAAGCAGCAGGCTAGGGGTGGGGACTTATAGTATTTCTATCTCCTAACTACCCCTAACACATTCCCTCACAAAACAACACCCTCTTTTGACCATTCATTGGCTTGATTGTATTGAAGGTTTGTTTGACAGTTAAACCGCCCGGTAGAAAAGTATCAAACAAATTTTCAACTCCTCATTTCAACTCCTCAGTTCTCTCATTGGCATGATAATGACCGGTGTGACTGGTCGAAATCGATAGCCTCGTACCATCTTTTATATATGTTTACCGTCTGTATGTGAATCAGTATAAGTGTAAATATATTCTTAAGTGTTGTAATATGTCTTTTATTACATACCATAAAAATGTAACAGGCAAATGATATATGTTATATTTAGTCATCATAAAGAATTAAAAACGTATTCAAATAATTATTATTACAAATGTGATTTCGTGAATGTTATATAATTCTATTGTGGATAGCTGATGCAACATCAAACATAGTTTATAAAAGCCTATAGCATTCAATTAGGTACCTGACAGATCTCATGATATTCTTAACGGAGATTAAAATAACACAACATTTACTTGTTACAAACTGAACTGCTCGATGCGGTGGAATGGAACTAAAACTGGTACGAGCGAGCCTCGACTGACCGAACTAAGGGGAAATAGAGTTTCCGAGCAAGACAAATGATCATGAAAATAAAATTAATTTGTTTGCTAGACTAAAAAACTGATATATGCAAGCTGGCTGGCTGCAATACATTGTGTATAACAATATTCAATAACTTTCTGTTACAATTTTATCTTAGTATGTGCCCACTTACAATAGATTTTACGGCATTGATTAAAACCCAAAAGTGTCCTCTCAATGTAAAAGTTAACATTGAAAATCTAATCCTTTTATGGCATTTTTTGTTTTAAATATTTTATTAATATGAAATATAGTTGTTTACATGAAGCAATTCTATTTTAAAATAGTATAGCTGATTATCCAATAATATATGACTTTGATAGTATGTAGTTGTATGCAGTGAGGAGTATTATGTAATGATGTTACAATATTTACTGTGGTTAGCGACATGACTTAAAGTAAGGTAGTAGTGCGATAACATAAGTTAATATGATAAGTAAACTAATAGTAGTTCTGGTATTAAGTGTAATGTAAGAAATAATCAAATCTTACTATAACATTAAAAGTTGAACCTAAGTGCAACAATGGTATTTCATCGATATTAATTAAACATATCAATGTAAAAAACCAGCAATAACAATAAGGATTGGCTTAAAATCAAATCTGGCACGATAATAAAAAAAATAAAAACAGGTACAGTCCATGTAGAGCCTTAATGCTTTACAAACTCGAAGGAATGTTACGAAAACACAATGAATGGTAGAAAAAACAAATTAAAGTCAAGGCTCTAAAAAAATTTAATGAGGTTAGCAACATGACATAATGTAGGTAGTGATGTGAGACCATAGGCTTGAAATAACAATAACTAAAATAACAGTAGGATTGCAATAAAGTATAATGTAAGAAATAAGCAAATTTTACTTAACATTAAAATTGAATATAAGTCCAACAATGGTATTTAATCGTTAATAATTAAACATACCAATGTAAGAAAACAGCAATAACCATAAGGATTGGCTTAAAATCAAATCTGACATGATAATAACAACAATAATAAACTGTTACTGTCCGTGTGGAGGCTTAATGCTTTAGAAACACAAAAGAATATTACGAAAGCACAAATGAAGGGTAGAAAAAACAAAGTCACGGAATATGAATTGATAATAGTATATAAAAGGCCCCAGTTTGAAATATTATCTTTAAATATCCAATAATTAAAAATAATTTAAACAAGATAAAATAAAGAAAATAATTTGTTATTAATATTGCAAGGAAATCCTCGCCTTCATCTACAGTCAGCCTGGGGTGTCACGGTGTTTCATTGCTGCCACCTCCATTGAAAACTGGCAAAACGTTTCAAACACTTTTTGTTTTATAGTTACTTATTTCTTTTTAATTTTAAAATTTAAATGTCAAGACCTCCACGTTTTGGTTTTAGTTTAACTTCCATGAATTTCTTACTCGAGCTACCTTAATAGAACCTTTCTTGAAACCCGTAATTCAAATAGTAATATCAAAATTAGTTTGATTTTGTAGAAATATATTGCTGCATTTAGTTAACTTTCCACTTGCACGGTTACTAATATAATTCAGTATACATCGGTACGCAAGAATTTATAAAACATTTTGTATTTGTTTCATCCTTAACGCAATAGGAGTTCATACCGATACTTTTTTTATGAATAAGCTGAACTAATCATTTCCTCTGTTTTAAATGTTTTCATACCGAACAGTAGATAATTGATACATAAATGTCCACATGGAATATATTTTTTGTACTAGAGATTTCGGAATGTTGTTTTCGTCCCGGGAAAAGCTTTTTTCCTTGGCTTCCATGGCGCCAACGTACTGATACCCATTAGCTGTGTGACCTAACCTGAGAACAATCTTGCACTATTACCATTTGAACATACCACTTAAGAATCTCGCAGTAAAAAAATTTTGAAGACAAGATAAACATGTTTTACTAGGAATATAAAATAAAAAAACAGAAGAAGAGCTCTAATTGCTTGGAGGAATTTTTGTTCCTTGACTAGCTACATTTATTTACTCAGAGTTTTAAAATTACTTTTTGAATTCTGACTTCTGTTTCTACAAGTTTTTTTTTATCTTAAGTTATTTTCCTGCAGTCATAAATCAACACCTACAAGTAATTGTTAAATATAAATAACATTTGGGGGTTATTATTGTTTAATGTTAATAACTAAGAATTTGTCAGTAGCTTATCCAATACTTTTCGTTTAAATCAAGGCAAAGTGAGAGCAAATAGTTTTAACCAAGGTAATATTGCCTTTGAAAGTAACGAAGTGAAACGGTCTCTTTACAACTGTAATTCATTTTGTCTTAGGCAATGTAATACCTTGAATGCGTCGAATTCCTCGCCATTATTCTTGATGGTAAAATGTGATATAAAACTGATTACATTTAATTATGTCAAAATTTGGTTTACCAGCATATTTACAAATATTTCAAAATAATATTAACACACGTTCTTTAAATTCATAACAAAACAAATAGGTAATCGTAACCCTAAAATGTGAATGCAATGATATGGAAATGCCTAACACTACAAGGAAACTGTATCCACATTTATAGGATCTATGATATTTTGACTCTACATGAAATGTGTCCTAAGAATATTTATACTTGCTTTAACTTACCATACAATTACATAAATCTAAACAAATGTTATCTGATTGAAAACTGGAACAATTAGAGGTAGCGGATTCACAGAGTGAAGTGAGAATAAAATAATCGGGAAGGGGATATGTGGGGTTTATCTGCCATAAGAATAATCCCTAAATAGGAGCTCAAAACGCCTTCACTTATATAGTGTATTTTCATTATTCACAGTCCAGATGTTTTTACATGATTTCTTTATCTTAATAAAATGAAAAATAATGCACGGTTTCAGTGTATACGTAAACAACCAAAAAGAAGGGGCATTCCCCCCTGCCACCATTGAAGCAGCAGGCTAGGGGTGGGGACTTATAGTATTTCTATCTCCTAACTACCCCTAACACATTCCCTCACAAAACAACACCCTCTTTTGACCATTCATTGGCTTGATTGTATTGAAGGTTTGTTTGACAGTTAAACCGCCCGGTAGAAAAGTATCAAACAAATTTTCAACTCCTCATTTCAACTCCTCAGTTCTCTCATTGGCATGATAATGACCGGTGTGACTGGTCGAAATCGATAGCCTCGTACCATCTTTTATATATGTTTACCGTCTGTATGTGAATCAGTATAAGTGTAAATATATTCTTAAGTGTTGTAATATGTCTTTTATTACATACCATAAAAATGTAACAGGCAAATGATATATGTTATATTTAGTCATCATAAAGAATTAAAAACGTATTCAAATAATTATTATTACAAATGTGATTTCGTGAATGTTATATAATTCTATTGTGGATAGCTGATGCAACATCAAACATAGTTTATAAAAGCCTATAGCATTCAATTAGGTACCTGACAGATCTCATGATATTCTTAACGGAGATTAAAATAACACAACATTTACTTGTTACAAACTGAACTGCTCGATGCGGTGGAATGGAACTAAAACTGGTACGAGCGAGCCTCGACTGACCGAACTAAGGGGAAATAGAGTTTCCGAGCAAGACAAATGATCATGAAAATAAAATTAATTTGTTTGCTAGACTAAAAAACTGATATATGCAAGCTGGCTGGCTGCAATACATTGTGTATAACAATATTCAATAACTTTCTGTTACAATTTTATCTTAGTATGTGCCCACTTACAATAGATTTTACGGCATTGATTAAAACCCAAAAGTGTCCTCTCAATGTAAAAGTTAACATTGAAAATCTAATCCTTTTATGGCATTTTTTGTTTTAAATATTTTATTAATATGAAATATAGTTGTTTACATGAAGCAATTCTATTTTAAAATAGTATAGCTGATTATCCAATAATATATGACTTTGATAGTATGTAGTTGTATGCAGTGAGGAGTATTATGTAATGATGTTACAATATTTACTGTGGTTAGCGACATGACTTAAAGTAAGGTAGTAGTGCGATAACATAAGTTAATATGATAAGTAAACTAATAGTAGTTCTGGTATTAAGTGTAATGTAAGAAATAATCAAATCTTACTATAACATTAAAAGTTGAACCTAAGTGCAACAATGGTATTTCATCGATATTAATTAAACATATCAATGTAAAAAACCAGCAATAACAATAAGGATTGGCTTAAAATCAAATCTGGCACGATAATAAAAAAAATAAAAACAGGTACAGTCCATGTAGAGCCTTAATGCTTTACAAACTCGAAGGAATGTTACGAAAACACAATGAATGGTAGAAAAAACAAATTAAAGTCAAGGCTCTAAAAAAATTTAATGAGGTTAGCAACATGACATAATGTAGGTAGTGATGTGAGACCATAGGCTTGAAATAACAATAACTAAAATAACAGTAGGATTGCAATAAAGTATAATGTAAGAAATAAGCAAATTTTACTTAACATTAAAATTGAATATAAGTCCAACAATGGTATTTAATCGTTAATAATTAAACATACCAATGTAAGAAAACAGCAATAACCATAAGGATTGGCTTAAAATCAAATCTGACATGATAATAACAACAATAATAAACTGTTACTGTCCGTGTGGAGGCTTAATGCTTTAGAAACACAAAAGAATATTACGAAAGCACAAATGAAGGGTAGAAAAAACAAAGTCACGGAATATGAATTGATAATAGTATATAAAAGGCCCCAGTTTGAAATATTATCTTTAAATATCCAATAATTAAAAATAATTTAAACAAGATAAAATAAAGAAAATAATTTGTTATTAATATTGCAAGGAAATCCTCGCCTTCATCTACAGTCAG
Source organism: Allygus modestus (assembly GCA_963675035.1). NCBI lineage: Eukaryota > Metazoa > Arthropoda > Insecta > Hemiptera > Cicadellidae > Allygus > Allygus modestus. The sequence goes on along the minus strand of OY776112.1, from coordinate 391,055,787 downwards.
CCTGGGGTGTCACGGTGTTTCATTGCTGCCACCTCCATTGAAAACTGGCAAAACGTTTCAAACACTTTTTGTTTTATAGTTACTTATTTCTTTTTAATTTTAAAATTTAAATGTCAAGACCTCCACGTTTTGGTTTTAGTTTAACTTCCATGAATTTCTTACTCGAGCTACCTTAATAGAACCTTTCTTGAAACCCGTAATTCAAATAGTAATATCAAAATTAGTTTGATTTTGTAGAAATATATTGCTGCATTTAGTTAACTTTCCACTTGCACGGTTACTAATATAATTCAGTATACATCGGTACGCAAGAATTTATAAAACATTTTGTATTTGTTTCATCCTTAACGCAATAGGAGTTCATACCGATACTTTTTTTATGAATAAGCTGAACTAATCATTTCCTCTGTTTTAAATGTTTTCATACCGAACAGTAGATAATTGATACATAAATGTCCACATGGAATATATTTTTTGTACTAGAGATTTCGGAATGTTGTTTTCGTCCCGGGAAAAGCTTTTTTCCTTGGCTTCCATGGCGCCAACGTACTGATACCCATTAGCTGTGTGACCTAACCTGAGAACAATCTTGCACTATTACCATTTGAACATACCACTTAAGAATCTCGCAGTAAAAAAATTTTGAAGACAAGATAAACATGTTTTACTAGGAATATAAAATAAAAAAACAGAAGAAGAGCTCTAATTGCTTGGAGGAATTTTTGTTCCTTGACTAGCTACATTTATTTACTCAGAGTTTTAAAATTACTTTTTGAATTCTGACTTCTGTTTCTACAAGTTTTTTTTTATCTTAAGTTATTTTCCTGCAGTCATAAATCAACACCTACAAGTAATTGTTAAATATAAATAACATTTGGGGGTTATTATTGTTTAATGTTAATAACTAAGAATTTGTCAGTAGCTTATCCAATACTTTTCGTTTAAATCAAGGCAAAGTGAGAGCAAATAGTTTTAACCAAGGTAATATTGCCTTTGAAAGTAACGAAGTGAAACGGTCTCTTTACAACTGTAATTCATTTTGTCTTAGGCAATGTAATACCTTGAATGCGTCGAATTCCTCGCCATTATTCTTGATGGTAAAATGTGATATAAAACTGATTACATTTAATTATGTCAAAATTTGGTTTACCAGCATATTTACAAATATTTCAAAATAATATTAACACACGTTCTTTAAATTCATAACAAAACAAATAGGTAATCGTAACCCTAAAATGTGAATGCAATGATATGGAAATGCCTAACACTACAAGGAAACTGTATCCACATTTATAGGATCTATGATATTTTGACTCTACATGAAATGTGTCCTAAGAATATTTATACTTGCTTTAACTTACCATACAATTACATAAATCTAAACAAATGTTATCTGATTGAAAACTGGAACAATTAGAGGTAGCGGATTCACAGAGTGAAGTGAGAATAAAATAATCGGGAAGGGGATATGTGGGGTTTATCTGCCATAAGAATAATCCCTAAATAGGAGCTCAAAACGCCTTCACTTATATAGTGTATTTTCATTATTCACAGTCCAGATGTTTTTACATGATTTCTTTATCTTAATAAAATGAAAAATAATGCACGGTTTCAGTGTATACGTAAACAACCAAAAAGAAGGGGCATTCCCCCCTGCCACCATTGAAGCAGCAGGCTAGGGGTGGGGACTTATAGTATTTCTATCTCCTAACTACCCCTAACACATTCCCTCACAAAACAACACCCTCTTTTGACCATTCATTGGCTTGATTGTATTGAAGGTTTGTTTGACAGTTAAACCGCCCGGTAGAAAAGTATCAAACAAATTTTCAACTCCTCATTTCAACTCCTCAGTTCTCTCATTGGCATGATAATGACCGGTGTGACTGGTCGAAATCGATAGCCTCGTACCATCTTTTATATATGTTTACCGTCTGTATGTGAATCAGTATAAGTGTAAATATATTCTTAAGTGTTGTAATATGTCTTTTATTACATACCATAAAAATGTAACAGGCAAATGATATATGTTATATTTAGTCATCATAAAGAATTAAAAACGTATTCAAATAATTATTATTACAAATGTGATTTCGTGAATGTTATATAATTCTATTGTGGATAGCTGATGCAACATCAAACATAGTTTATAAAAGCCTATAGCATTCAATTAGGTACCTGACAGATCTCATGATATTCTTAACGGAGATTAAAATAACACAACATTTACTTGTTACAAACTGAACTGCTCGATGCGGTGGAATGGAACTAAAACTGGTACGAGCGAGCCTCGACTGACCGAACTAAGGGGAAATAGAGTTTCCGAGCAAGACAAATGATCATGAAAATAAAATTAATTTGTTTGCTAGACTAAAAAACTGATATATGCAAGCTGGCTGGCTGCAATACATTGTGTATAACAATATTCAATAACTTTCTGTTACAATTTTATCTTAGTATGTGCCCACTTACAATAGATTTTACGGCATTGATTAAAACCCAAAAGTGTCCTCTCAATGTAAAAGTTAACATTGAAAATCTAATCCTTTTATGGCATTTTTTGTTTTAAATATTTTATTAATATGAAATATAGTTGTTTACATGAAGCAATTCTATTTTAAAATAGTATAGCTGATTATCCAATAATATATGACTTTGATAGTATGTAGTTGTATGCAGTGAGGAGTATTATGTAATGATGTTACAATATTTACTGTGGTTAGCGACATGACTTAAAGTAAGGTAGTAGTGCGATAACATAAGTTAATATGATAAGTAAACTAATAGTAGTTCTGGTATTAAGTGTAATGTAAGAAATAATCAAATCTTACTATAACATTAAAAGTTGAACCTAAGTGCAACAATGGTATTTCATCGATATTAATTAAACATATCAATGTAAAAAACCAGCAATAACAATAAGGATTGGCTTAAAATCAAATCTGGCACGATAATAAAAAAAATAAAAACAGGTACAGTCCATGTAGAGCCTTAATGCTTTACAAACTCGAAGGAATGTTACGAAAACACAATGAATGGTAGAAAAAACAAATTAAAGTCAAGGCTCTAAAAAAATTTAATGAGGTTAGCAACATGACATAATGTAGGTAGTGATGTGAGACCATAGGCTTGAAATAACAATAACTAAAATAACAGTAGGATTGCAATAAAGTATAATGTAAGAAATAAGCAAATTTTACTTAACATTAAAATTGAATATAAGTCCAACAATGGTATTTAATCGTTAATAATTAAACATACCAATGTAAGAAAACAGCAATAACCATAAGGATTGGCTTAAAATCAAATCTGACATGATAATAACAACAATAATAAACTGTTACTGTCCGTGTGGAGGCTTAATGCTTTAGAAACACAAAAGAATATTACGAAAGCACAAATGAAGGGTAGAAAAAACAAAGTCACGGAATATGAATTGATAATAGTATATAAAAGGCCCCAGTTTGAAATATTATCTTTAAATATCCAATAATTAAAAATAATTTAAACAAGATAAAATAAAGAAAATAATTTGTTATTAATATTGCAAGGAAATCCTCGCCTTCATCTACAGTCAGCCTGGGGTGTCACGGTGTTTCATTGCTGCCACCTCCATTGAAAACTGGCAAAACGTTTCAAACACTTTTTGTTTTATAGTTACTTATTTCTTTTTAATTTTAAAATTTAAATGTCAAGACCTCCACGTTTTGGTTTTAGTTTAACTTCCATGAATTTCTTACTCGAGCTACCTTAATAGAACCTTTCTTGAAACCCGTAATTCAAATAGTAATATCAAAATTAGTTTGATTTTGTAGAAATATATTGCTGCATTTAGTTAACTTTCCACTTGCACGGTTACTAATATAATTCAGTATACATCGGTACGCAAGAATTTATAAAACATTTTGTATTTGTTTCATCCTTAACGCAATAGGAGTTCATACCGATACGTTTTTTATGAATAAGCTGAACTAATCATTTCCTCTGTTTTAAATGTTTTCATACCGAACAGTAGATAATTGATACATAAATGTCCACATGGAATATATTTTTTGTACTAGAGATTTCGGAATGTTGTTTTCGTCCCGGGAAAAGCTTTTTTCCTTGGCTTCCATGGCGCCAACGTACTGATACCCATTAGCTGTGTGACCTAACCTGAGAACAATCTTGCACTATTACCATTTGAACATACCACTTAAGAATCTCGCAGTAAAAAAATTTTGAAGACAAGATAAACATGTTTTACTAGGAATATAAAATAAAAAAACAGAAGAAGAGCTCTAATTGCTTGGAGGAATTTTTGTTCCTTGACTAGCTACATTTATTTACTCAGAGTTTTAAAATTACTTTTTGAATTCTGACTTCTGTTTCTACAAGTTTTTTTTTATCTTAAGTTATTTTCCTGCAGTCATAAATCAACACCTACAAGTAATTGTTAAATATAAATAACATTTGGGGGTTATTATTGTTTAATGTTAATAACTAAGAATTTGTCAGTAGCTTATCCAATACTTTTCGTTTAAATCAAGGCAAAGTGAGAGCAAATAGTTTTAACCAAGGTAATATTGCCTTTGAAAGTAACGAAGTGAAACGGTCTCTTTACAACTGTAATTCATTTTGTCTTAGGCAATGTAATACCTTGAATGCGTCGAATTCCTCGCCATTATTCTTGATGGTAAAATGTGATATAAAACTGATTACATTTAATTATGTCAAAATTTGGTTTACCAGCATATTTACAAATATTTCAAAATAATATTAACACACGTTCTTTAAATTCATAACAAAACAAATAGGTAATCGTAACCCTAAAATGTGAATGCAATGATATGGAAATGCCTAACACTACAAGGAAACTGTATCCACATTTATAGGATCTATGATATTTTGACTCTACATGAAATGTGTCCTAAGAATATTTATACTTGCTTTAACTTACCATACAATTGCCATTTGATATTTGTGAAGTTATATTTCTAATTCACTTACAGTGGATAGTTCAATAGTGAATATAGCCCTGCTCTCAAAATCTGTAATTTGATTGTTTCACTTTTAGTAATAATCTTGCTAGTTTTCCTGTGAAGGTTTAAACCTTTTTATCAGATTATTTTTTCTTTCACTAGGCCAAAAATAACGTTACTTAAGATAAAACGAATCGTATATAGGAACGAACGAACCGATCTCAAAAAAGAAAAACAAAATCGCCACTGGTGTTAGCAAATACATCAACTCTAAATATCCAACACATTTTAAGTATAATGTTTGAACACATTAGAAATAACATAGTCTTCTAACTAGTTAAACTGTTGGTTAGTTTATAACTCAACAGCGTTTCATGAACATCAATAAAGTATAATAAATAAAAGATCTTAATTACAAATTACAGTAGCGGATGTTGTACAGTAACGTTAATGCTTTTCAAAACATCCGGACAAACATAACTTGCGGCTTAAGCTCGAAATTGCAATGATAAAACTCATCAACAGTTTGCATCCACCATTTACACCCGCTTCATTTTAATTAGTATCGTAAATCCGCATTCTGAAAGGTTCAACAGTTTTGTAACACATAAACTGTGTTTTGAATCACAGGAAAACTAGCAAGATTATTACTAAAAGTGAAACAATCAAATTACAGATTTGAGAGCAGGGCTATATTCACTATTGAACTATCCACTGTAAGTGAATTAGAAATATAACTTCATAAACATCAAATGGCAATTGTATGGTAAGTTAAAGCAAGTATAAATATTCTTAGGCCACATTTCATGTAGAGTCAAAAAATCATAGATCCTATAAATGTGGATATAGTTTCCTTGTAGTGTTAGGCATTTCCATATCATTGCATTCACATTTTAGGGCTACGATTACCTATTTGTTTTGTTATGAATTTTAAGAACGTGTGTTAGTATTATTTTTAAACATTTTTAAATATGCTGATAAACCAACTTTTGAAATAATTAAATTAATCAGTTTTGTATTACATTTTACCATCAAGAATAATGGCGAGGAATTCGACGCATTCAAAGTATTACATTGCCTAAGACAAAATGAATTATAGTTGTAAAGAGATCGTTTCACTTCGTTACTTTCAAAGACAATATTACCTTAGTTAAAACTATTTGCTCTCACTTTGCCTTGATTTAAACGAAAAGTATTGGAGAAGCTACTGACACATTCTTAGTTATTAACATTAAACAACAAATGTTTACCAAACAGTCTTTCAAAAGTGAACTTTCAAAAATCTTTATCCCTAATTCACTAACATAGTGCGAGTTTGTATCTAGTTTAAACGGACTTGAAATCTATAGTTATATATTTTATATAAAAGTTCAATATTGTTAAACGAAGGCAAATTGACTTTTTTTAAATCATAATAATTTCCAAAATCATTTCTAAATATAACATGGATAATGTGAAACATATTTTAAACCCAGTTTTGGGAAGGTTCCGCAGAAAAGAAAGGATTAGAGGTAAGATCCCATATTGTGCGGATAGGGTCCCAGTGGGGCTACGGCAAAGGCGCGGGGAAGCACGGAACCGGATGTCTATTGTATTGCTATTGTACTACTTCCGTTGTGCCCAGCTCTTAGGCGTAATACTCTCTCGTAAGAAAGAGAACTCTGATGATTTATTCTCTGTGAAGGCTCTTAAAATCACTCTTTTACTTATTCAACCAAACAGTAACAAATTTGAAGGCGCAAATGTTGAATTGCTTTCTGTGGTTAGTACTGCCGCTGACATGTTTAAACATGCAATCTCATATGTTTCAATTGCTATGTTCCGATTCCGTGAAACCCACAGTGAAAGTGTTAATTTAGTTTGTTCATTTATTCAGACATATAACCATATGACTAAACCGTCACTATAATTGTTATACACATTTTCAGTTAGACGGAAATTAGGCATTTGTATGATCATTGTTTACCATATAATTTAAAACACAAATATATGAGTTTTTTTAAAGTAGCTTATGGGGAGGTGTTCTTTTTATATTTGATTTTCTATCAAAATTCTTCTTTTTTGAAATATGTTTTGAAATATTTATTTGATAAATCATTACATTCTGAGATTTGTGGTTCATATATATGTTTAAGTATTCTTTTGAGCTTACTTTCTTTTGTTTCACAATCTAAAATAAACGTATTATACGTGGGGTTACGCTAAAGGAAACATTCTGCAAATTTTGCGTTAATGGATGTTGACGATGGCCTTAGAGTCAAAACTGACAAGTCTTTAAATAAAAATATCAAGAAGGTACTCTGTTTAGCTTATTGTAATATAAAATTTGTAGTTTATTTCTTTCATGTATTAAAAAAATATTGTTTGTTAATATGAGGATTGAGGTACTGAGCCGAAGCGGGTAGAATAAGAGAAGAGTTGATTTTAGTTTATTTACCAATCAGTTAGTTTAATACAACATAATTATGTATTTAGAATATTATTTTTAAGCAACTATCAAAATTAAATAATACTCTCTAATATGTCATAACGGATTTTTGCACACCGCATTATAAGCGTGATAATTATTGATACCTTGAAACTTTTATCATTACTAATTATACGTGTCAGCTTCTGGAATACCAATAAATTGCAACCCGCTTGGGAATGCAGTTTTTCATACTTTTGAATTAGATCATCAGCAGTTCAATTTATGTAATAAATTCAAACAAATTATTAAATTTAACTATTCATGATGTAATTAATTTTACTACACGAGCATATTTATTTAATAAAAAAAATCGTATGAGTCATAATTTAAATATCAAAACAGCTTTATTTAATCTGTTGATATTAAGATCAACACGTAGATTAGTCTTTACCTCACTTAGGATCTATACATTTTTATTTAAATTAATATTTTAGAGATATTCAAATTAGTGTTAACAATTTTCTGTCTGTCTGTATGGTTCTTATTTTGACCCGAGTTCGCGCGAATACGGGTGAACTGAGTTTTATTTTTTCCATTGTCGCGTGGAGCTGAGTTATCTTAGACAATTTAAACCCATCGTATGCCATCGTGACTCTGCCTAAAGGTCCATATTCTGTAATCATTAGTCACAGTGTAATCTTATGAGAATAAGTAATCCAAACTGCAGTATGGATGACTCACCACTTTATTCTAATGAGCCAGCTAATCAGGTGCCACCACAGATGGTTGCCACTCATCTGTTTTACTACTCTATAATGGTATAACTCACCATAGAATAGTTCCGTGGTAGAGAAACAATCATGGAACACATGAGCTTCTGGTAATTTGTAAGTCAAACGTAATTCGTTTAAGTAATCATAGATTTGTTTTTGAATATGCATACTTAACTGGTGATTTTTTTAAAATAAAATGGTCCAAACTGTGATCTTACTACCATCTAAGGTCGACCTGTCCTTAGAAAGCATTCTAAACTTATAGCTAAATTACAAATGTCACATAGAACTGGCACTACACTCTCGCACAACTATCAGCTTTTGCCTAGGACCAGACGATCAGACCTCATCGTTGTAGGTGAGGCGATGACTGTATTCACTAGACAGCCAGGATTTGTGATGGATTATAAAGCTAAAAATGTGTGTGCTTGTTAGTTGATCACGGTAAAACAAGTGGACCGGTTGAGAAAGAATGGGATTGGAAGAAAAGTAATATCCCAAAATCGACTATCGGCCTATTTTTGTTCTTAAGGATATCCTTGATGCCCTTTGAAATTTACATCATAACCTTATTGAAGTTAACATTTACTAGACCTAACGAGAAACTGATAAGTAATACTGGTACTTCAAAAACAATATAAGCCACCACCCGTTCAGAAAATACCCTCTTATATATGTTAAAACACTATTTAATTATTATTGAATTAAGTATTTAATTTTGCTAAACTAGTTAAAATATGGTAGTAGAGGTAAAATATCACAAATAAATTTAGGAATATTTCAAAATCCAGGCCTTCAACAATTTTATTTTAACCATCACTCACACACAATCTTCTTGACGTATATAGCTGAGAAGTGGCCGGATACACCTCAAAAATTGTGTGTATAATTGTGTAATTGTGTATAATTGTGTATATATATATATATATATATATATATATATATATATATATATATATACAATTATACACAATTACACAATTATACAAATTATATATATATATATATATATATATAATTGTGTAACGAAATACCTCAATCAACCCTATTGCTGCCGTAGTCATTTGATGCTCATAAAAGTCCCTAGGATAACCATCACTAATCAAAAATGGACCTGAAAGTCATTTCACTAAAGACAGGTTTGTTTATGATAATGTTAATGTTTCATCAAAATAATAATTTATAAGCAACTTGAAAAACATTATATCTGAATAATATACACATTTGTATTTAGTATAGTAACGAAATCATGGATGGGAGAGGATGCACGATATGAGGTATTAATTAGTCATATCACAGTTGTATGAATTGATGTAGTTGCCTCTCGCTACCAAACAGTTAACAGGGAGTGCCGTGGAGAACTGAGCCTTTGTGCAATAAACGCTAATTAATATTAGTTAAATTAGAAAGCTGCGTTATCCTAAAATGGATTTAAATTTTGTATTCTTTAAAAATTATAAAAGACCAAAAACATTAAAGGTGGACCCAATTAATAATATGTTTATATCATTCTTTCAAAGTGCGAGCACGGTTAAAGTTTACATAAACTACTTGGTAAATATCATATTAGCTAGAGTTATCTTTTTTCGAATGAAGAAAAATACAGTAAAATAGGGTTTTGTAGGAGACAAGGAATTTCGAGAATCAGTCACAGTAGATGACTTAGGAGTGAGATTGGATAGTGATCTGAGGTGGAATGATCAGGTTGAGAAATTGCCTGACATTTTGTCCAAACACATTTCTGTCTTGAGAAATATTGCTAGTATAAGAAATATTAAATCGTCAAAAGCAGTTTTCCATAGCTTGTATTATAGTCATATTGGGTGATCGATAGTGCTTCGAGACGCTTCCGGTAAACAGAATCTCAGTAGAAACTTGCACATTCAAAAACGATTAATTAGAAGTATTTTTTAACTAAAACCCGAGGAATCCTGTCAAATATGTTTATTTTATTGTTACCGTGCCATCACTTAATATTTTTAACTGTTTGGTATGTAAATAAAATAAAGTTTTGCCTTCACATCAGCATAATTAGAATCCTAGATACTGAGCAATAATCCCTCAATTTAATACAATTTAAAAATATTTGAACAAAACATGAATATACAGAACTCAAATCTTCTCTTCACACCCATCTAAAATAAAATACGTTTATTCTTAAAAACATGGACATTCTAAAAACAAAACCTTTTGGATTAATAAGCGGTTATGTGATTTATCAAGCGGTCTAAAACCTTCGGTTTATTTCCTTGTTCGTGCGACCTAGTTTGACTGAACTGCAATTACAATAAGATGACGGGTCTCATGCCCCAGATATTGTCTGCCGGTCTGCTGCAGAGTTTATAGGAAGAGTGTAAAGGAACTCAGATTATGTGGTTCAATTGTTATTTTTAGTTAACAGGGATATTTGGTTTTGGTATTTAGTTACTAGAACTATTTTGTTACTAAGTTTAATATAATAAATAAATATCGTTTGAACACTGGAAGTAAATAATGTTTTTGTCTCAGTCTCATAGTTAACCAGTGTCACGAGACTTCCAACTTTATGTTTAGGAAAATATTTACATTTTTATCAGTGAAAACTCCCAAGTTTAACCATAAAAATGTTTTGTTAATCAGTCAGTGATAAAATTAAGCACAATTTTTATCTCGAGCAGTGCCTCAGCTAGTTATGTTTGATGTTTGATGTTTGTCTCTACGAAGCTATACATTTTCGACACATTTGCTAAACAGTTCGGAAGATTTTGGTTTAAAAATTACGGTTCATGGAAGGAGCATTTATTTTTAAATACGACCGTCACCTCCTCCTTAATATGACCTTTATCATAGAGTTCTAAAACGAATAGCTTTAGTTTTGCGATTATATTTACTTTAGGTAGCTAAAATATTTGGTTTTAAAGATACGCTGCTGTATAAAGTCACAAATTATATTTATTCCTAATTAATACACGTATAGTTTAAATTTGAAATAACAAATATATAGTATACATATCTTAACTGACTTTCAATTACACTAGATATAGACCAACGTTGAAATGGATATACTACTTCAGTAAGTACAAATTACTTTTCAATAGCGAGATATCATAAACAGGCTCCGAGTAGTTTTTCAATCAACGGTAGGAACCAGACCTGTAATTTTCACTTACAGGATGATTGTAGAAATAATGGACCGTTTACTATTAATGATTCGTGAGACCTAGTTTTTTTGTCATGGACAGATTATGTACCACTTTACTTGTTAGGTTAAAACTGAATAATTTGTTGGTATTTAAAAACAGCATAAGCTATTACCTACACAATTGTTTAGAATACTTTGAGTTTACATTATACTTTCATGTTTTTTCGTCATTTTCGTGTTAAACGGAACAAATATGTTCATATACTTTTGGACTATGTTTATATTTAATATCTTAGTTTACATTACCAGCTAAAAATCTGAACAGTATATACAATTAATTAAATAATGAAATACAATATTTGTTCAATGATGTTTCGTTGAATTATAAATTACAAATAAGTATAGATTTGTTATTAATTTAGAACTAATAGATGACAATTATTTGTAAACATTAAAGTATTAGATGTAAAAAAAATCAATTTTGATTTTGTTAAAATACAATACGAATTAAAACATAGTACCGAGGGATCGAGAAGAGCCATTGAATTTGTTTTATTTCAAATACTCGTTCATTTTCAATATGAGCTCGTTAGCTAAGCTCACTCGCCTATCGAAAAAAGAGTTTGAGTTGCCATTCAAGTAGTTTTTTATCTCCACAATGAGAGTTGTCATTCAAGCAGGTTTGTTATCTCCATAATGATAACCAGCTATTTATAATATTTTAATTTTAGAAGCTGATTTAATGGTTTGTTTTTGTTATTCATAGTAACCGGTGTTATGATTTTAAACTCCATAAACTCCATAAGTAGTGTTGTGATTTTAAAATTTTCAATTTTTAAATGAGTTGTTTAGAAAAATGCGATTTTTCCTGAGGTAGTGGTTTTCACCAATCGATTTTTTAGACCTAAAAGCCCTTAATCCCAAACTTTCAGCAAAATCCTCCAGCTGTATCTCGAGGTCAATTTTGTAAAGAAACAAACAAACAGACATAGCTCGTATTATAGGATTATGAAATGTTATTGGTATACTATTTAGTTATAGGCACCTATAATATATTATTTAGTATGATGCATCATATTAAGTAGTATTCATATACCATTGATGAAAGTTTGCAATAATCTGTTCGCTATCATAAATATGTATAGCCCTAGTTGTCCAAAGTTGTAGTAGAAAAGGATTAGCTTCGTAAATATAAGTTAAAATCTTTTAATACCTTGCGTTATGCTATTGTCTTATGTGTAAGTTAAAAAAGTTAAGATCGTCATAATGTTTTATTTCAATTCTACTGGTTAATCAAACTTTGTTATAATAACTATTTTGAACACTTTGGTAAAGCAACTTTTTATGTAGTTTATTAGAAATATTTTACTGAAGAGATTAAATATTTTTACGATATGTTCAAAAGAAAAAACTACCTATTAGGCATCGGACTTTTACTGAGTTTCTTTGTGTGTTCTTTAATCCTTTATCGTTGTTTGGTAATGATTTGTGACATGATTAGTAATAAGCTGTTGTTAAAACCCAAATAAGTAAAACTTATAAATCAAATATCACTTCTTTGAACTGTTAACCTTTAAAAAAAACACATGGTCATACAATTATGTTTAAGTATCAATTAGTCCGTATATATTTTAAAAGTATATTGGTTATTGGTTTAAGTATTTGTTCTAACAGTTGCAGCACTTTGTGATCACCTTAACCAAAACGTCTACATAACAGGGATAAACTAAAATGTAATAATATAGTTTTTTAATTCAAGTTTCATAAACTTGGGATTTTTTATTAACTATTCGTTTAGTTTACTACCTTGTTGAAGATGAAGATACAGACAGCTGAATTAATAAATAACATTGATTCTAAGGTAATTATATTGATTGGTTTTCCCTTAACGTGTTTGGTTTGGAACAATCTCTCGCTAACGTTCTTTGTATGACGGGAATATATTCACGTGCTTGTTTTAAATTAATTGCAATGCTTGTTCCCGTGGTTTTATAATTTTTCAATATTTTAAGTATGTTTAAAAAACAATTTAGCTAAAACGTAAAACTGTTTATTTTTAAAAAAAATTTTTACTTATTAATAATAACGCTTTTGGCAGTTTCATTCTTACTTATGTTTTTTATTTTTACCTAAACGTTTCGATGCCACTTTGGACATCTTCATCGGTAGGAAGGTTATATAAACAAAACAAAAATTAAAAACAAACAATGAATCATATGATAGCTTACTACTACATATAATTTAAATACATTAGTCAAACAGTTAAATATATAAATATGGTGATCCATGGGGTGTATTTTTAATTTATTTCCTTTTTGAAAATTGGAAGCCAAGACTTAGAGAGCTTATATCCATCTTCCCTATTTATATTTTCCTTGTGTTTAATTATTTCTATGGATTCTCTAATTTTTCTTTTAAAATAATCTTCTTCTTTATGCAATAATTTTACATTGTCAAACTCCATGCTGTGACATAAGAATTGAAATTTTTACTGTAAAGACGAAATACGATATTCATTGGTTAAATTATAGTTGTATGTAGTAATTGAATAGCTCCTCTCTAGTGAACAGGCAACACCAGTGGAGAGCTCAGCTTTAGTGCAGTACACTCAAATTAATATTAAATGAATCCGGAATCTGCTTTATGGCCTATATAGCTGAGGCAATAAGATGGAATTCATTCTTTACTATTAATGTTAACCAAAAAAATTTTTAAACTAAAACAAAAAAAAAATACTGTCAGGTACCTTTATGTTTTATTACAATAATAATCATGCAACTTGTGACACACTATGATATAGTTAAGCTTACGAAATGTTAATTTTTGTCGAAATATCGATAATATTTTGTAAGTAATTTAAAGTCTTATTAATAAATCACTTATAGTTTTCTTAATGGACATTTTGCATTGGTGAACACGACAGATAATTTAGTTGAAACCTAATGAATTCAGTAAGTAGCAAGAAATATTAAACTAATAATTAATCTATGCTGTACTTAATAGGACTACATTTCTTAAAAATAAAAACTTATAAGTAATATTAGTTCTGGTCATACAGGAATAAAAAGTATTTACAATATGTGATAAACTATCAGTGAACAGTTTATATTTTGTCAAGACACAAGTTTTGTTGCAAACCTAGGGCATAAACTCTAGCCTGAAACCATGTGATAAACAGTTCCTGAGTTAGAGGCCAAGAGAGTAGAGGGGGATTTTACTGGGTAGGAATCCCACACTACTTGTTGACCACCATTGTATAAAACATGTGATAAACAGTTCCTGAGTTAGAGTCCAAGAGAATAGAGGGGGATTTTACTGGGTAGGAATCCCACACTACCTGTTGACCACCATTGTATAAAACATGTGATAAACAGTTCCTGAGTTAGAGTCCAAGAGAGTAGAGGGGGATTTTACTGGTTAGGAATCCCACACTATTTGTTGACCACCATTGTATAAAACATGTGATAAACAGTTCCAGAGTTAGAGTCCAAGAGGGTAGAGGGGAATTTTACTGGGTAGGAATCCCACACTATTTGTTGACCACCATTGTATAAAACATGTGATAAACAGTTCCTGAGTTAGAGTCCAAGAGAGTAGAGGGGGATTTTACTGGGTAGGAATCCCACACTATTTGTTGACCACCATTATATCAAACATGTGATAAACAGTTCCTGAGTTAGAGTCCAAGAGAGTAGAGGGGGATTTTACTGGGTAGGAATCCCACACTATTTGTTGACTACCATTGTATAAAACATGTGATAAACAGTTCCTGAGTTAGAGGCCAAGAGAGTAGAGGGGGATTTTACTGGGTAGGAATCCCACACTACTTGTTGACCACCATTCTATAAAACACTTTTCACCTATCTCTCAAATAATTAAATACTTATTTAAGAGACACAGAGAGTACCCAACCCGTTTATTCTTACTAGATTGCCAATACTCTTTTAGGCAAAACAGAAACTAAATTAGTATGTAGGCCTTCAATAATTGAACTAATACTTCCGATTAGTTTTGTATTTTTATATTTCTAAAAGTTTTAGAATACAAAGTGTTTTTAAAACGTTCTATGTTTGTTGAGATTTATTGATAAAAATCCTGCCATTTGAACAATATTTTAAATTTCTCCAACAGTAGTTATGAGTGCAAATGTCGACTGGGAAATAGTTATATTTCTATTGAAAGTAATAAAAATAATGCAATCCCTTCACCTGACTTAAAAAACTAAGTGCCCTTTAACTTAATTTTAAACTAGTCCATTTTACTGTTCTACTACTATACAATTTTGTATACTGAAATGAAATTATATAGACTATTATACATTGTACAGAATCTCCGGGGAGAGAATATTGAGCTATAAAGCCTGAAAAGAGTAAATGATTTAACAGAAAACTAATTTGTTGTACTGAGTAAAAAGTTGCTCAAACTATGATAATATTGAACTTCGTGGCATCAATTTGCTTGTTCCGCTACAAAAGGAAATAATAATTAAAATCGAGTGGAAAATATGACGAGCTCAGTGGACCGCGATGGTCAAAAACGGCCTAACGATGAGTTTTGATTAAATGAACTATTTAGGTGTAAACAATTGTGCTTCTGCTTCATAGGATCCTGCAATCGCAATTATGTCTTCTATTTAAAGGTAATCAATGTTCAATATACATCGTAGGAATATTAATTACAATTGTTTTACAAAATACATTTTACTTTTCACTATTTTGTGAGAGAGATTATTAATTTGTTATTCCTCATTAATGCTGTTTAAATTATTTACAAATTAATATATCGTGTTAATTATTAACTGACTACATATAGTTGCAATCTTATCTTTAGCTAGAATAGTTTAGTTAGGTATACTTGCTAACATATTATTTGCTTATATAACTTACACTATTAAGGAAATTTTAATTCTAACTTCTTGCATTAAGACAAGTGAAAGGCAAAGTGAAGATACGCACAAGAAGAATGATTTTATGTTTTCGACGAGACTATTTGTTCGCGAATATACTAGTGGTAAGTAATGTTATTTTCTTGCAATAAAGTGAGCAATGGAGTTTGGGACTAACAACACCTAGAATGTGTTGAAAGCCTATATCCTAAACATTATCTGCTTTAAGAATAAACCCGATGCAGAACACTTTAGTGGTTAAAAGTCTTAGCTGTTTATATATTATAAAATATTCCGTAAATGATTTTACTACAAATACTCCCAGAGTATTATTACTACCACTTTTACGAGATTTCGATTAATTCTGATGTATCTAAATGCAATCTTATCATCATTTGAATCAATCTAATTTTATTTCGAGCGGATTGAATTTCGACACAATCAAATCAAAATTTGGGATTGTTCTTTGCAGCACAGAGTCTAGTGTAATTATGTTTTAAACGATATTATTTTTTATGTTTAAGAGTGTACGATTTATGAACTGTTATTCGATGAGTAACACTCTATATTGGTGCGATTTAAGTGCCAATGCTCTTAAAATTTACTCAAGCATATCACAACAAACATAAAACAAATTACTATATATTTATTATTATCAGATGTTGACGTCTGAAAACCTTTATAATAAACGGAAAAGTAGTCAGTAACATTTCCCTAGTCACCCTACCCCTAGTGGTCCTCCTAGTAGTCCCTAGTGGTCACCACGTGAGGTGTGAGGTGGTAGAAGATGCATATGCAAATAGCTAAATGTTACCATTGAAAATATACGAACTTAAACAGTATATGTGTTTGGAAATAGATTTGATATAACATTATATATTTGGTTTATTTATTTATAACAAATTCTAGACTCTTCAATAAACTATATTTAAAACGTTTGTATTGAAAAGTAAACATAACCTCGTTAGTTTATTCTTATCGCTTCTGTTGTTTTAAAGATAATGAAGCAAAAGGTTTTTTCCTAATACTAATACTTATACATTTTACTCATCGCCCATTTGTCAGTTTAGTGAAATAGTGAGTGAGTTAGTATTCAAATTTATCGATAGTAAATCTGTAAATTTTAAATACAACTGAACTGCTTTTTAATATTCAGAGTAATATTGTATGATTGGATGCAAAAGTAGTAAATAAACTCGTACTTAAATAGGTTTATACTTTAATCTAATAAAAAGAGACAGCCAAACTAATGAAGTTAGTGACTAAACTCATACTCACTTGTTACACTAAAAGGGTACCCCACATACGTGACTCACTGTCTTGGCGTAATGAGATAAACAGTATGGAATTCTGTCATTTTATGCATTTTAGTGTAACTTTATTGTTCGTGTTTGTAGGAGTTCAACAAAACTTTTAAACATATGAAGCACTTTAACACACATTAATTTTGATTATTGACTAAAAAACAACAGAAGAAAACTAATTAAACATAATTGCGTAACAATTATAGTAAGTTAGCATTTTTTGGTATTAGATATTATTGTACCGAGAAGCTGTCAGCATCAATTACAGACAAGGGTGTAATGAAGGGCATCTATTACACACTCTTTAACAATAATGTTGGTGTTGTAAAGAGTATATAGAGTGGCATTCAATGATGTGATATATTGTAAATAAATAATAAATACAATCTTTATTTCCATAAATGTACAATACAATAAAATTACAATTAGACAGTATACAACTATAATTTTGTAGCTTTAAAATATACAGTAGTAATAAACACTTTACTTTTACACAGTTCTTAACCAGTACATTATGGACCACCTTTTTAGCATTAGCTGTGTAGAGGAGGCATCAGATTATGAGAAATGTGCTGTGTGCAGTGTGCCAGAAACCCCCGGTCAAATTACAGACTATTACAAATAATTTACATTATATGCTATACTGTATACCATATCAGTGCCTACTAAATAAAAATTCAACAGTTGTACTAAATTTAAAACAATTCCAACAATATTTTAGGAAAAATACTACCTTATAAAACTATATAAATGAACAGGTGTAACAACTAAAGAATGCTATAAAACAATAAAGCACTTTTTTATACATACTTAATGTTCAAGACTAATTATATAACACACAATAAGACTAAAAACATATAGTAATGAGTAGATTTAAACATAAGAGTAAACTTTACAGATAAATTAAGTTATTATTTAAAATCAGTAGTGGTAAGGATGCAGATAAATTAATCGAAACTCACGGGAGCATAGGTAAAACTTACTGTAAGAGGCAAGACAATTCCCATCAGCCTATGAATTTTTCAACGTCACTATTTATTAATAACCATGTTTTCAGACTTTTATTAAATGAACAAGTTGTTTTTGAAGATGTAACTAAAATGGGTAGGAAATTAAATAATTTTGAAGCTGAAAATGGAAAAAAAATCGTTTAAAAGCTTCTATTCTACGAAATGGAACAGACACTCAGTTTAAATTTTGCAACCTTACAGAGTGGACATTTATGTTACCCTGCAGATGACCTCCTTTCAAGAAAAAAAATTTAAGAACACGCTAGATGTATAAATATCTAGAGGGAAGATCTTCAGTAACACATACAAAGAAAATGATGAATCCCTCCTTTTTGCTCCACTCATAACTCTGATTACTTTATTTTGACTAACTATTAAAGGTTAGAATGTTGAGTAATAAGTCCCCCCCAGCAAGATATACCATACTGTAGTTTTGAACATACAAGGGAATAATAGACAGTTGTTAAATTAGGTAACGGACATAAGAATCTCAAAAAATAAAACTACCTCAGAACTGCATAGAAATAACCTTTAATTTTAAAAACGAGTTCTTTCCAACTTAACCTTTCTTCTTAAATGACCCCCAAATGTTTCATATGATGCACTTGTCAATTTGGAAGCAATATTCACATGACTGATCACGTGAAAGCAGACAAGATTTACATTAAAAAAATAAGTTAATATTTTCAACATCCTTACTCCACATAGAGAAGTAACTGAATTTTTTCTTCGTACTTAAAACCACTCTAATGAACCACAGTTTAACTTGTCCAGGTCACTTTGCATACTGATCTTTAAATCTTTTTCATCCTTAGCTCGGTAGCACATTGCTGTATCACCTGCAAAGCAAGACATATACCCAGAAAATATCCCGTTGCATAGACTGTTAATGCACATTAAAAACAATATCGTTCCCAAGACAGAGCCTTGGGAACTCCAAGTGTAATATTAAGAGTATTACTCACGCTACTAAAAAACTTCACACATTGAGAACGGTTAATCAGATAACTCCTTAACCACTGTAAATGAATACTAAACCACTCCTAACACCAGCTCCAAAAAGTGTGTCTCACAGAATATTATGATTGACTGCATCAAATGCTTTAGTGATATCTACAAAAATTCCACTAACAGAATTCATACTTAACCCTTCAAAAAAAGCTGAACAAAAATTTATCAAGGCATCCTTCGTTTAACTTTCCTCAATGAATCCAAATTGATTTTTACACAAGAAATTGTCCTAATTCAAAAATTGTAATTGCCTTAATTTCATGATTTTTTTGAATATTTTGGAAAATACAGATAAAAGAGAAATTAGCTAGTAGTTATTTACATCAGCGGAGCTAGCTTTTTTATGCAGAGAAATTACCAAGCCAACTTTGAGAGAATCTGGAAAATTCCCTGTTTAAAAACTTAGGTTTATTAAATAATAGATTACTGGCGAAATTAAGCGTCCTATTATTTTAACTATATACGGTGAAATTAATCCAAACAATCTGCTTTGTTAGCAGAAAGCTTGGTAATACAACTTAGGACCTCTTCAGGACAAGTGGGGTAGCAGAAAAAAGATATACAGTATTTACAAAAAGGGAAGGTAAAGCATCGTCATATTTGCATGAATCAATTTCATCAAAAGAGTCCGTGTTGTGCATTAGACCTTTAACAATATTTTTAAAAAAATATTTAATTCCTCAGCAATGCTATGGTCGTCAAAAGAGATACTTACGAGATAGGAAGAATAAACACTGTAGACTAAAACACAGTAGAAAAAGGGACAGAAACTTTTAAACTCTGGTTACACAATTCATGAGTCACTGCACTGACTAAGGCGGGAGTGCCTGGCACACACGTCTGCACTGCTCCGAGTCAGACACATGAGTGATAATTTGATTAAACATTTGTACTAAACGCCAGTGGATATTCCGTTTTGTTATTTAAAATTTTAGTTGAAGAAATTGCAAATAACTAATAATGTTGCGCTTACAACGAAACATGTCAGGATAATTTCTTTGACACTTTTGGGCTATTAATGGAGGTAATATAACATATTTAAGTCTTACACTTTTTGTAATAGTGTACCATATTCATAAATATTTAGTTGGTCATAAATATTACAGAATTTAATTATATTTTAATTTAATACACCACTAAAGGAAATATTGTCAAATAATTTTAAATCAAGTCAAGTCAGACCAGTGGGAACACAGATAATCTTTTTCAAGCAAAATCAGGTAAACTTAATATTATTGAAACCAATGAGTCATTGTCTACTCATTAATCAAGATAGGTCAGGATCTGTTGTGTAACTTATATTCAAGGGGGGGAGGAGTAGGACACGTGAAGGTTGCCGAAGGGCACTCATTTGTACTGAAGACTGCTGACCAGGATGCACTGGTGCTCCATATCTGCCCTTTGCTTTTCTCTTGAGGTATGCGACTAATACATGTTCTTTATATTTAAAAAAAGGGATAATTTATTTTTGCTAATGATTGCAGGTATTTTGCTAAATGAGGATTGAAATATTACAGAGTAACGTGAAATTAGGTATTTTAATAATTGTCCTATGTTTTCAGCTTGAAATAGGGTTCTTAAAAAAATATAAAACTAACTGAACTTATGTGTGGGAATTAACAATTTCAGATACTTCGATTTAGATTTATTTATAGATACAGCGCCCACTGTGCTGTTCTGATTAAGGGTTGTTTTCTTTCGATTCGGGGATCAAGCTGCTAACTTCGCTATGAAGGATTTTCAATCCTTTACTAATCCTTTCCTTAATCCATCAATAATAAGTCAGGGAATGAATACAATTAAATAATATAATATTGGGAATAAACGTAATTGTGCGGATTATATTAATACAAACTATTGTAATATTCTGACTGTTAGTATGATAAAAGTTAGACGTTCACATAAAACAGGAAATAAATATTAAATTACAAGGTATTTGAACTACATTTTAAATAATATTGTATACTGGTAAATTATGTAGTGTGCAAATTTTATTTTAAATAATTACAATTATTATTTATAAGACATTTATGATTGTTTTCATTATCTTGAACCTAACGAATATCTGTACCATGCCAGAGTTTGAAATTATGTGTAAGGTGAATTGATTACAGTTATAGCTCCGGAGGTGTAAACTTGAAAATATTTAATCATGTGTTGATAAATGTAAATATTTTTAGGTATGGTAAATATAATGCGCAACTCTGCTCTAGTAAAACTAACATGTTTAAAATGCTAATTTTGTAAATATAGTTAAAATGTATATTTAGCTAATGTAAACAAAATTTTAAAATGAGTGAAATCAAAGTTGATATCTTGTGTAAGGATGAACTAATATATGAACTCATTTTAAGACATTGGAAAACGGATGATAAAAGTGTAGTTTCCGATTTAAGAAAATTATTAAGGACTGGTTTACAACAAAATGTACCTGCTAAAAGTGTGAATCTAGTGGATAAGATATCTGTTAGGGATGAGTTAGTCACAGTCACAAATAAACTTTCACTATGTGAGGAAAAGGTGTTAGAATTAAGAAGCGAAAGCAGACCTATAGATATCGCTAGGCAAAAGCTAGGATTGAACATGTAAGAGTGAGGTTACATAATTGATCACACTTTACAATGTCAGAACCAGAGAAAACTGAGTGTATAGCATTAGCAAACAAGTTTAAAGAGATAAAGGATAAATTTAAGGAATTAAGCTACAATAAGGATAAGGTGGAAAATTCTGTAAGGAAATTAAGTGAGAGTAATCTTGAGGAAGAACATTTTTATGATGTATTTAAAGACGTAAGCCAGACGGTAGAGGTCACTGAAACCCATCCAAGTCCGGAGCATGCGGGTGAACCGAGTAAGTCGTATGTTTCAATACCTGCTTCTGATCCACTCTTTGATCCAAGCCTGTACCAAAAGTTGCCAAATCCATTAGAACATTATTTGGAAAAAGTAAAGGTTAGCAATGGTTTAGTCGTAAGCGATGTACTAGAATTATTTAAAACATTGTTCAAAGTAAGAAGAGAAACTAAAACATGTTTTGACCGTCTCCTTCTGAATTCTAGTGTCGAATCAAAGTTGTGGGCTGATTTTAATTTATCTAAGAAGGAACAATCAAAACTAGTGCGCTTTAACTTATGGGCCAAACCCTGACCTATAACAACCTATAAGGCAATAGGGCACTCAAATTTCTTTTAATTTCCCAATTTTGGATTTAACAGCTTTAAATGGATTAATGTTTGACGAACCTGGATAATGTTTAAAAAATATAAAAATAAATAGTTTTAATATTATATGATATTTTAAACGAGGTAAATTAATTAAGTACCAAATAATCTCTCAAAATTACAGTAAAGAAAAAAAAAATTACAGTAAATATTCCACTAATTTTCATAAAATTTGTCCATTTATGAATGGTCATAATTGCTGAATACTACTTTGCAGGGTTAATACTGGTTAACATAAGCCGAATAGCCAAATCATCTACCGTGAAAATTACCACAACCTATTACTTTCCTAATTAATTATATTTCCCGATTGAAAATAATTTGATGGTAAAAACTAATCGTTAAACCTATAATTTATCTTTAATACTATAGACGGTTTTGTGTTTTCAATTAAATTAAAAACATTACACCTAACTGACCTTGCATTTGGTTATTATGTTCCTAAACTATATTTCTCTTCGCACTGTATAATGTTGTATTATATAAAAAATCTAACTTTATTAAATTGTATTTTTAGTTTTATTATTATTTATTTATTGTATTGTTAATATCACTTTTGTGTGCTATAATAATAGTTTATTTTATAAATAATATATTTTTACTGTTGGTAATATATATTTTTACTGCTATGTAACATGTCAAAAACTCTAATGTTACAGTTGTAATTAAATTTAAGGTATCTACAAACAATTAATAATCCAATAACAATTGCTGTTACTCAATATAATATTAAAGAGTACTAGATGAATAAAACTACTTAAAACATTTGTTCCTTAGTAAAGTGTTATGTCCTATATGTTTTTCGTAAACTTGTTCCGTCTTAGAAATTTTTAAAACGACATGCCAAGGTTAAGATAATGATAATATAGTAAATTGTAACAAAACACTTTGTTGGTTAACTTATTTAAGGAAAGAGTAACTGATGTGCGGAGTCTACTCTCTCCGGATCATCACAGCCTGCGAGTCCCATAATCCATCTCAACGACGTTACCAAGGCAACATTTTCTCTTCTTTCTAATGAAAAATTAATCTCCTTATGTTTCGAGAATTTCTATAACCGTTACATTTTCTTATCGTATTTTATTCAGTTTTATAAGCCTCTTTTTGTTGTTTTTTTTGCTATATATTTGATTTTTAACAAAGTTTAAGGATAATTAAATGGCTAAGGTTTGATAAAAAACAACATTAGTTTTAGTCATAGTATATAATTTCTCTGAATTTAAACTAATCATTTGTGATTAGTAGGCCTATAGCAACATTCAAATATATAATTTCAATATGTTATTTTCTACAAAGTAAACTGCATGTAAAGCCTATCATTTAATAACCTATTCGTGATAATCCAAAGCATTTTTCCTTACGTACGAGTCATTAATGAATTTACAATGTATTATCGTATAAAATGCATAATGGGTTAAAGTTTTAAATATGATCTTTGCTAACAATTACTATGAACAACATAGCCAAAGTAAAATAAAATAAACGAAATTGAGATAAGAGAAATACTGCCGTATATTC
Organism: Allygus modestus; assembly: GCA_963675035.1. Lineage (NCBI taxonomy): Eukaryota > Metazoa > Arthropoda > Insecta > Hemiptera > Cicadellidae > Allygus > Allygus modestus. The sequence goes on along the minus strand of OY776112.1, from coordinate 391,031,574 downwards.
ACTATTAAAATATAACAAATCGTTAAAGTGACATAACCCAACTATAATATCCCATTTTTAGTTTGAAAACTAAAAATCACAACATAGTTTTTGATAATGAGTTGTAATAGTGTGTGGTGTATTTGGCATGCTACCGTTGCTCCGAAGTGGGAACTACGAAAAACATCTGCTCCCACGCGTACAACAATCTGTTTAATTATAGATAACAGACAACAAACAATTTAGTACCCGTCTTATTTATAATACCACAACGAAATAAAAGTGCTTAATTTGATTATGTACTTACAGTACGACCACAACAAATGAGGCCAACATATTCTTGAATTTTGAGTTATGTTGAATATTCAACAAATATTCATAAAAAGGAATAAAAGTGTACTTGGTTGGGGTCATGATACTCGAATTCGTATTTGGTATGCTTGATTATGTTGGAATAACTATTGTACATAACAATGTACAATACTTTGCTCTTGTTTTCAGGTAAGGAAATAACTAAACAGGAGACAAGGGAGTAGCGAGCTCAACGACCGTAAGTAAAGAGTTATAGGATGGTCTGATGTCTTTATAAGTTCAATTCCAACAGCCTAATAATTATACAATTTTCGTTAGAATCTGAACGTTGTCGAGCTATATTCCTTATAATGATACAAAATCATTTGTCTCTTATTTCCATATTTTATAATTCAAAATTTCAATGACGATTTAAAGCAACATTGATATAAATATAAAAAAATACCCCCGTCGTAGCAAACCAGCGCACTCAGCAAATTTCCGATGCAAATTTTTGCCTTAATACTACATAAAGCTGCTTACTAAGTTTCATGAAAATATATTAACAAATAAGCGATATTTTAATTATTCTACATAAGAATAACATTGAAGATTAGTATTTAGGTTTGCTGACACAAGTTTTATACAAATATCAATAAAATTCACCTAGGTGAAGCCACATACCAAGTTTTATCAATATTAATTCATGAATAAGCGATATATAATATTTGAATCATTATCCATAAGAATAACATGGGGGCTGAGTAAGCAGGTTTGCTGCAAAAGAAACGAGAAATATGGGTTTTTATTCAAATATCAATATAACTCAACTAGGTGAAGCCACATACCAAGTTTCATCAATCTACATTCATAAATAAGCGATGCACACCATATTATGATTATTCTCCATAACATGGGGGATGAGTACGCAGGTTTACTGCAACAAGGAGAACAATAAATGGTTTTTAATGCAAGTATCAGTATAACTCAACAAGAGGGGAAACTACATACTAAATTGTATTAATTCATGTCATAATTAAGGGAGACATAAGATTTGACTTATTCTCCACTAGCTGTGTACCCGTCCTTCGTACGGGTTATATATAAATGGTAGATTAACTAAAGCGAATAACAATCCACATTATTTTACAATATTAAAATTACATTTTACACGTTTAATGTACAATTAAATCAAAGTTAACGAAATATACTGGCAGATAGTATGGGTACTGTTTGTGACTCGGCGTGTGGTTTGCGACTCCAAATCGGTACACTTAACACTTTGGCTTCGCTTTTAGATAAAAGAACTGAAGTACAAAAAAAATATCGTGGAGGAAGGGAGGGGACATAAATATAAAATAGGGGGAGGGGAGCAAAAATAAAAATCGGAGGGTGAGCAAAAATATAAAATCGGGGGGGCAAACAATATAAAATCAGGAGGGTTACAGGAAGTATCGGTCAAAATTGTTTTATGTGCAAATAAGAATAGACCACAAATTTCATTAATATTTGTTCATTAATAAGCGAGATAAAATATTTTACTTATTCTCCTTAAGATTTACATTGGACATCGTACTTTGTTAAGCACATTTAATATATCGGTAACCAACTGACGTAGAGCGATGATCAAAATACCAAATGGTTTGTTTATTTAAGCTAAATTTAATGGTCTAAGCAAAAGCTTAGGTTTAAAAAGAATTACATGTAAAAAGTTCAAAACACTAATTTTTCGGATACAAAACCCCCCCCAAAACCCCCTTTAAAATAGAGCGACCTGTCCGGTTCTCGAACTCATGAAAAAAGATCCTGCCCTACACGTGTGTACCGAATTTCATCAAGATCGGACCATTTTTACGAAAGTTATCGTACCTACGGACACATATATATACCTATATATATATAGGTATATATAACTATATGTATACCTTTATATATATATATATATATATATATTGGGTTTTTCGTATATATATATATATATATACGTATATATGAATTTGAACGAATGGTGTTTTTGGCATCGGGGGGCTTCAATACGAAATGTTATCATGGTCTCGGGCTTAAGTCTTACTATGAGACCTATGGTAATAGCTTCTTCCCTATAGGGGAAATTCCCTAAAACATAAAAAAATTGTTTGCCACATAAATTTAGGGTGGGGGAGGGTACCTTACCCTCTTATAAACCACTAAACGTAACATATGCATATGTTTTGTGTCCAATAAGTGGATTTGGTTATATCTTGCAGACAATAATACTATAATTATTATTTTTCGTCATACTACGCGGGAACATATGACTTTCAATACTAAAATGCGGCTGGAAACTTGCTGTTTTAATTTAAAATAACATATGTTCCTTTGTTGTCTTTTCCGATCACTTATTTTCCGATCACTAAAATACTCTACATGTTAATCTTATGGTGAAAGCCTATTTTTGCCGGACCGTTCTTTACCGATCAGTTTTAGAAGTTACAAACGCGACGCAACAGCTGACTTTCATTGTTGTCAAATCATTGGCCACAGTTAACCTCTCATTGATGTTACACGTGTGAAGCATATTATGGCAATGTGTTTTTGTAATTATATGACTTTTTTGTAGTTGACGAAAAGTATCGTTCAATACTCGTCCGAAAAGCTCTTTGCCATTGCTTGATCTAAATTCCGTGCACGACTTCGTCTAGCACGTAAATACGATCTCGCACTGGCAAAGAGCGTTTTTCCGGACTAGTAACGAAATATACTATTTCAGGCTACTTTACACTCCATTGAGAGTAAATAGAAAGGAGTCTAATAATTAATATTGAGTTTAAATAGGATAAAGTGTAAAGTAGTTAATTGACACGATTCACAACTTTACTCTAGATACATAAAATCGAATAATAATAGTTGATATATAAATCGCTTAGGTAAAAATTCAGTGATTAAAATTGTATAAGATTTTAATATGATACAAATTTTAGTTTAAAAAATGGGACAGTAGCTTAAAAAACTACAAATATATGTTTAGATTGTACATTGATAGACACTTTTATTAACATCATACCATTGTGTGGTCTTTAGGTGTGTTTACAACTATACAGACATTCATCACCATGAAAATCAGCCTTCTTTGGTTTAAGGGGTTTTAAAACCCACATTTTATTTATTAACTAAATAAGGACGATATATTCTTATGGACGAAAAATACTTTCACCATAACCTATGTATACTAGAAGACAGTGGAAATAGATGTAGGTAAGATCAATTTCCACTCATAGTTCTATAAAATCTTCCACAGTCTATTCAGTAACTTTGTTTTGTAAATCGATACCGAACTGATCAAAGAGACCATTGAAAGGTTACTGAATTCAATACTAAGAAATGTTTTTAAATAATTTAGTATAATTTTATCAGAAAACATTCTTACTTATATTTATAAATCTATAAATTCCAGGGCCCTGAAAATTACATACTTACAAATATATTCACAATATTATTCTAATGACAATAAAATCAAACCACCGTGATACATAACTTATGAAATAATGTATTCTAATGATAAGTAGTATATATTTAAAATAACAGTCTACTCACTACAATTATCTAACTATATAAAGGTTCGACACATATGATTTGTCTCACAAGACAACAGACATAAAAAATTACAAGGCTCATCCTTGAACCAGGTAAACTATATCTCAATAAAAGTGTTATATATTTTAGCAAACATTTTGGTAGTGTGTTGGTAGTGTAGTATAATTAGGATGTGTAAAGTAATATAAAAATGTTGCCCTTTTCCTGTTCGAATTTATTTAAAGGAAAATATTTTTTATTTAAAAGTTTTAAAACTACCATCGATTAGTTTCTACTGTTTACGGCATGTAGGTAACTTTACCCTTCAGATTCTTATTCATTTGATTCTGCAGAGACTTATATTCATATACAAGTACTTTGTTACTTAAATATCAAAACAACATCATCAATTTATCACTGTTTTTATATTTATAATGGCTGTTACTAGCCCGTCAAAAATGATGGGCTTAAAACACGAATCAAATAGGATCCATTAGTAATCAAATATATGTAGTGGCTTCAAAATTGTTCTTTACAAATCTATAGCTAAATATTTGTTAGTTATTTAAAACGATAATTTTGAAATGCATGTAATCAAATGGGAAATTACCGTGCGAAATTGTAAGATGCTATTGTAACAAAGCATATTGCATATTAAAATGTTCATTAGAATGTCTCAAAGTTCATTTTACGAAAGTCTTATTATGCCTGCACAAAAAATAGCCCAAAAGAAGAATTCGATGGGTTTAGTTTAAACCTCGTTTTTAGTTTAGTTTTTTATTTTGAATCAGATGCAGATTTATGTAACCAAGCCAAATTCTTTTTCATCAAAACTAGAATAAAATTGTATTAAATGTTTAAATGCTTTTTCTTTGGGCTCAAATATGCAATACCTGCTTTCCTTCTTGTTATAACCAAAATATAAACAAAGTCTACATATTTACAAAAAAACTGAATTGTTTTAGCGAATTTCCCCTACAGGGAAGAAGCTATTACCGTAGGTCTCATGGTAAGACTTAAGCCCGAGACCATGATAACTTTTTGTTTTGAGGTCCCCAGATGCCAAAAACACCATTTGTTCAAATTTTTATATATGTATACCATCAAGGATATATATATATATATGTGTGTCCGTAAGCACGATAACTCTCGTAAAAAAGGTCCGATCTTAATGAAATTTGGTAAAAATGTGTAAAGCACCATTTATTTGAACGAGTTCGAAAACCAGACGAATCGCACCATCCAAAGGGGGGGTTTTGGGGGGTTTTGTACCCCAAAAATGGGTTTTTTGGGGTTTCCACATGTAATTTTTACTTAAACCAAATTTTAATTTTTACCATTTAATTCAGTATAAAAAAACAAACAATTTGGTATTTTGATCATTGCTCTACGTCAATTGGTTCCTGAGATATTGAAAGTGCTAAACACAGTACGTTGTCTAATGTTATTCTTATGGAGAAAAAGAAAAATTGTATATCTCGCTTATTTATGAACATAAACTGACAAAATTTGGTATATGGCCTTCATCTGGTTGGGGTTTATCGTTATTTGCACAGAATACCAAATTTTCACGTATGGTTCCCGTAGCAGCAAACCTAGGTAATCGTTCCCCATGTTATTCTTATGGAGAATAATTAAAATGTTAGATATCGCTTAATTATAAATGTATATGATTGAAACTTGGTATGTGACTTTACTTAGATGAGTTCTAATGATATTTGCATAAAAAACCATTATTTTGTTTTCCTTGTTGCAGCAAACCTGCGTACTCATCCCCAATGTTATTCTTATGGAGAATAATTAATATTTTAAATATCGCTTGTTTGTGAATACATTTCTTATGAATCCTGTTAAGTGTTTTAATGTATTATGTTATATATTCATTGGAAATTCGCTGAGTATGCAGGTTTGCTGCGACGGGGGTATTTCGTCTGCTGACATACAAACTATCTGAAGACAGACAAAAAACATATAATTAGCTAAACTGAATTAATATGGAAGTATTCAATGCTCGTAGTGGGATAGGAGGTCCATAGTCCTTAGTTTCTTATCCATTTTATCAAAATTTCTTACCAATATTTCAACTACCTTCACCCAATTTCATCCAATATAGCAAAGAAGGTATATTATACAGCAGATAATGACTCTGTGAAATCAAACTGAATTTTGGACTTAAAAATAGTTTATTGATCTATTCAAATTGCCTTAACTTACACCTTCGCATTTTAATGTCATCATAACAAATACCCCCTCCTATCTTCGTTTTGCTGAATCGTGTATTTGTGTCTTTAATCATGGTTTTTTACACTTATATACAAATCGAACTTTAGAAAGCATAATGGCTATCATCATCGTAGTTTACAAAAAGCTCTGAATTGTTCATAAATTATAGAATCTGCCTAAACTGCAACAACAACAAAGACAATTCCAGATGTGAACTGCTTGAATGCCGCTTTGTTGTAATAATTTCCGTGACTAGGAGTAAACAAAAGAAATAATCTAACTTCAGTTATATTATCAATAATAAAACATAATTATTACTGCAACATTAAAGGAAACTAATTGGAAATTTGGCACGGTAAGCAAAATGATTGATGAAAAATTGCCAAAATAAAAACTGTGTTTTTTCCAATTGAAAACTTGTAACTAATTAATGATATCGTATTTCTTTCATCATCCTTGGCCTAAGGAAAATCTATTGACACCAACATGGCCTCTCTAAGTCCAGTAGTTTAGTCGGAATAGGTGGTTACACGTCGCCACTACACGCTATTATAATATATATGTATAAATAAATTCTCAGACAGTATTATACGTGTTGTTTTAATTATAAAACGGCTTTGACCTTTTCCCATCTCTTTTACGATTTTACTGTCTTTTCTTTGAATGCAATATAAGTGTACACATATTTTAAAGTGTTTCAATCCGTTTTTCTATTTGATATGTTACAATATTTTTATAAATATAGTTATTTTATTCTATTACAGGGCAGTAAATGTATTAAATACATCAGATTAATTAAACATATTCCTAATTTTGGAACGGAATTATAATAATTTTAGGTAGAGAACAAAACCATCCTAGAAGCGCAGGGCTTTACACCTGATTTAAACCACTAAGGCTTTCGCCGTAAGAGTTTTATGACGCATCTCTTTACTTAAGGCTCTTAAGCATTCAAGGACGGAGTAAAACTGGCGTTCAGTCACCGTCGGTTTTCGCCTCAGAAGCTTTCATCCTCTAGATTTTATAATAAATAGATTTTTGCAAGATTGGAAAGCTTTGTAAGTATTATAAATTGAATATAGAATTTAACTTGCTTTAATTTGCCAGAGTGGCCTTCCGTTTAATATATAATTTCATGGCATAACAATCTGCAGATAAAATTCAAACAGCACTTTTTGTGTACTGTTTGTGGTACTCTCACTTTACCACTAACATCGTCTCCAAAACAAATTAGTCAACATTTGGTATCGAAAAAATCTAAATTTAATAGTGCAATCTTGTATTGAAATTTAAGTTAAATAATTACAATATTTTTTCCAAAATTGTAATGCATCCTATGACATCTGTAAATTAATTTCGGAAACAACTACCTTTTATAATAAACAAATAATTTGTATTATTAACATTATTATTTATATTCCGTTATGGCCTTTACTGGAAAACTTTATTCATCTGGAGTTTTCCTGTTTTCTCTCAGTCCAGTATTTCTTAATCCACTCTGTAATTTCCTTTCTTCTTGTGTTACCACTCTTGTCCCATTATCGCCTATCGTCTGTTTACCTTGGTTTGCAATTTGGCCTGTTTGTCCTTTAGTATCTTGATTTTGTATGTCTTATTCTAAAAACCTTCAAATTTAATCTGCAACTCTCTCACATCCTCCTTAAGTTCCGCAATCTATGTAATGTCCGTGTTCTTGATAATTTGTATTATCGCAGGTTCTGATTATTCTCCTTTCTATCTTGAGTATTTTTTTCCATTGTGGTAGTGTTAGGTGTTTTATGGATGGTTTCACTAGCGTATGTTATTACCGGGTGTGTTAACTGTCCTGTATAAGGCACTACAGGCTATCTGTTGGCTACTGAAAGGCATTTTCTACTATATGTGTGCTTTGTGGTATTTTGTGTTATTGACAGTTTACTGAATCTACTGATCCATTTTAGTATATGTTATAAACTGGGATTATTATAGTTAACTCAAAGTAATAAATTTAAAAAATAAAACTAAAATACAGTTTAAATTAATATAGTTAGTAGGATAGTGAAGTGTTTTTAGAGATTTTTGTATTATATTTTCTTGGTTATTCTGTAAAATACTTTACTAGTTTTATATATACTTTTGTTTATTAATAATATCTAAAATGTACTGTTAACAGTATGCCAACATTATTGGTATGTAATAACCAACTAATAATGTTATCATAACAAATAATTGTAATATAATTACGTAGCATCTTACGAAAGTGTGTAAGCATCTAAACAATAACGTATACAAATAAATTTGTAAACCCTGCTTTACGTTTAAAGTTTCAGTGAAAAATAACAAAGCGTAAAATTAATACCTCTTGAAGTAGCTCTTAAAACGTAACGGTCTGACGAGTACCCAGGCAAGAGTAAAAGAGTTCAATAAATAAAAATAATTAAATAAATAAGGTCTTTAATAAGCGATTTCCAAACAATAATGTTTGTTTTACAAAATAACTAACATGTTTATAGTTATAGAATTATCTACAGTTCTGCAACAATGAGGTTGTCTCGCACTTTTCTTCTTAAAGTTTTAATACTGAACAATTTGATTTTCTTTGGGACAAATAATAGAACGAATCTCGTTCTAGGTTTCTCTGGATGTGTTTGCAATAGTGGATTATGATATTGAGTTAGATCCAAAATATTTTACACTCTTAATAATACATAATTTATTACGAGGTTATGAATGTCTATATTTATTTCGATAAATGAACACCAAATAAGTACATTGTAAAAACCCATCAGTGTCCTATTATCACTGACTGGCTATTTCCTACCAAGCCTAACAAGATAACTTGTTCTAATATGGTACATTTATTTCGGATTTTATTCTCTGTCTTATTGTCCAAACTGAATATAATTACAGGAATACTGTTAAATATGTTGAACAGCAATAACACATCAACATTGGATATTTTAATGGCACTTTCGTTTCAGAGGATAAATGCGTTTAAAATGTGTCATTTTGAAATATCAAATGAAGATTGTTTTGTATTTTACAAATAATGGTAAGCGCCATCAGTGGTAACTTCAAAAGGGTATTGGTAAACTTTTACATTAGATGTTTACGAATTGATTGTATTCAATAAAAAAGTAAGAAATTTAATTTACTAAGGTAAAGGTAAAATTACAATAACAAAGATTTAAAGTTACTAACAGTAACAGATCAATTGAAGTTGGTGCAGACGCGTAAAGCTTAATTTCAGATTTTCCAATTGAAGTTCGAAAACCAGAGTGGGTATTCAATTGTTTACATATATATATATTCAACAAATAAACTTTTTATTATCTTCATTAGATTTGATGTATAAAAACCAATAATATGTAATAAAAATATTTGTTTGTGTCAAATAGTTACTGATGTACGATTAAGTAACATCTAACATATCAGTTGTTTGAGAACATATACTGATAAAACATTGCCTTGTAGGGATCTATCATAATCACCATAAAACACGTCTGTAAAAATCAATATCATACAACCATATATGACTATATGAAACATATATTGCTTATTTATGAATTTGAATAAAACTTCGTTTGTGGCTTTATATGATCTTTTGATATTTGCATAAAACCACCATATTTCTTAATTCCTGGTGCAGAAAAGTTACGTTCTAAGCCTAGTGTTATTATAACGTGGAATAAACAGGAAGTGGATCCGCTAAATACGCTGGTTTACCTTGTCGGGAGTATTACCACAACTTTTAACGGTAACTGAATCAGACAATGAAATTAAAGGTCCGGTTTGATAAGCATAATATTATTGTTATATTACCATTAACTAGGATATTGATATTGGTTAAATTTGTATCCCTGAGCGTGGAAAATAAGTAAATAAATAGTAACGTATATAATACCAAGTTCAAGGAGGGAGTAACAGCGCAACATCATTACTGTGAGGCTGATGAGGTTTCAACGAGGCATGCGAGTAATATTGCCCCTCAGTATTGTCAAGGCTGCACATCTAATATCAGTCTTTAGTTCACACGTTATAAATATATCATAAATTAGTCATAATTCTTTATGACTAATTTAATACACGTTAAGTGTATGAAAGGGCCATGTGGCCCTAACTTTGCCTGTTGAAATAAAGAAATTTTCATTTAATTTTATTAAATTATTCTCGTGATTACTCAAGAAAAAAAAAAAATATATATATACTATATATATATAGTATATATATATATATATATATATATATATATACATCGTTATTATTACTATTTTGAACGTATATTGCGTTAAACTATAAACTGTAACTTGCTTTTTCTGAATAATTCCATACCACTTTAAAGCAATTTTAACGGAAAAAGAAGACAAATTTCTCTCACAACTGTCATTCTAATAAATGGCGTGTTTTATTTATTTTAAACCAACATGCATGGTGCTATATTGTAAATACTACTATATACTGTGCTAAATTTATTGATACATGTATCTATCAAAAGGTTATGTATGTAATTCTGCCAGTTTTATAAAACTAAAACCCAATCTCATCATGGAACGTCTGCGTATCAAACCAGTAATGACTTTCAATCATTTATATATACAACCTTTTTAGTATTAAGTATATCATCTCAATTTAAAAAAATTAATAAAATAGGCGCATATTAAATAGGAGTTTCTTAATAATGGTATCCACAACAAAAACATATATTAAGGATATTTTATCCACAAGTAAAAGTTTCTGCTTTTGTTTCCTGGGGCATCATTACAACCACAGTTAAGTAAACCACGTCCTGAAGCTAAAACCCCGTTGGCCTTCTATTTCAACTCGCAAAACTGATGAACCTATAAAGCCTCTAGGAGGCTCTAAACCTAACCTAACAAAGCAACATAATTATCTACGCATAAAATACCCCCTTTAGTTGGTTGTATTGCTGTAGATGGCGTGTTTTTAAAACCTATTGAAAAATAGTTCAAATAGCATGTAATTGTAGAAAAAAATAAAAAACTAAATTCCATTATTTTCAAACATTTGAAAATCTATAACACCAATATCTTATATATATATATATATATATATATATATATATATATATATATATATATAAGGCTTACTTATACTTACTTGCTTACTTACTCACTTTCTTCTACTTATATATATGTATCAAGCAATCTGAGGCATAAATTGAATGAGATATAAAAAGAGATAAGGCTGAAAATATAAAGAGATTTGGGGAAGGGATTTGGCATATTTGTACTGTTATTCTGAAACGTTTTTAATAAATGGATTTTAAAACTCCATTTTAAAGTGAAACTTTGAACTAAGTAGGTTCACTTGTACAAATGATTGATTGAGTTTGAAGTTCTAGTGAGGTTTTCTTTGGTTGTGTCTTGAAGTGAAGAAAGTCGATGGTGTCGTGCTCTGGGCGAGAAATTATCTGCTGGTGGTGGGAGGCACTTCCGCTATCGCGTCGCTCATTTTGATCGTATCGCAGCAGCTGTAAACGATAACCAGACGAATACATCCAACCAAAGATAAAACATGTCCAAAGAAAAAGCAACAATTAATGACACTGTCACATGAACTATAACATTTTACTTTGCTATACAACAATTTTACAAGGGTAAAACTAATGTATTTTTAAAATCCCAATAGTATGGTACGCAAATGATTTAGATTGGAAATTATTTTATATTTAAGTCGAATCAATTGGTGTAACACTCATATTTCCTTGGCTTTATATTTCAGTATCAAAGATCACCATGAGCAATGTAATTAAATTTATAGCTGGTTAACCTCGTAAAAAACAAGGTTGTTGTATGGCCAGGTTTCGACCTTGATATGAATATGGTGTTGTCGGAGGATAAAAACGATACGAACGAAAACATGGATATAGACAGACACACGTTTGTTTAATTTAAAATAATCAAGAAACACCATTTTACTATGGTATATATATTTAAAAGTATCAATATTTATGTTGTGTGCAGTTTTAATATTATACCGGATCTCCTATAAAGGTCCCCCCCTCTAATTCTTTGAACGACTGTAAATTTGTATAACGATCTTTGTTAAATGTTACTAGCATAAGTTAAAGTACTTTTTTAAGTTGTTATGGGTTTACCCCTCACCCTAAACAAGGGTTTTTGAGGGTAGTTTTATTTTTTAAATAGCAACAACTAAAAAGATGCATATAATTTTAAAAACCATAAAAAAGAAAATGAATGCCGCAAACAAGATCTCTCTATGTTTATTTAATATAATGTTATGGCCAGCCAAAATGTATTGAATTTGTTATTTAAACTGCTAAGATTCACCTCCTGACCAGAAATGTGATGCAAAGTGGGCAAATCTAACTTTCCCTTGATCAGACCTTTAGACAAAGACCATTTAAAGTGCAAGAACGTCATTTTAACCCATTCTTTATTTTTGCCAAGAGGTGAATGGAATCCTTGGCAACAATAAAGGTTTTAAATTACTTTCTTACACTTTAAATGATGTTTGTTTAAAGGTCTGATCAAGGGAAAGTTAGAATTTCCTCTTTGTACCTGATTTCTAGTAAAGAGGCAAATCTTAGCAGTTTAAATAATAAAATAAATAAATATTTTGGCTGGCCATAAATTAAGATTAAATAAACATAGTGCAATATAGTTTGCGGCATTGATTTCCATTTTTATCCTCTTTAAAATTAAATACAACATGTTAGGGGTTTCTATATTTCAAAAATCAAACCACCCCGAGCAACCCCTATTTAGGGGTGAGGGTTGAAACCCTTAAACACTTAACAGAATACTTTGACTTATGCTAGTGACATTTAACAAAGAGTGTTGAAAATTTACAGTAGTTCAAAAATTAAGAGGGGGGACCTTTATGGGACACCCGGTACGTATACATTGGTATTTTATATAGTGATATTTTATATATTATATATATTTAATATTATATACATTTCCAAATAAGTTAGTTTAATAAAGTGGCTCTGGCATAAGCGATATTTCCATCGCACTTTGATGAGTTAACCATTCAGCCAATATTAAAATTTACTCACATTTGCTTACAAAATAATGCATTTTATGCCTCAGTAGTTTTGGTAAATATGACAATTTTTTAACATAATATTTGTAATGTAAAACCAAAATTAGATAAAAGCAAGCAGGACTAAAACTAATTTATTTTTATAAATAATGTATTTTTGAAGGTTAGGATTTGTTTAAGTATATATAACCTTTTTTAACAGAATATGCATAGTACACAAACACTGTTAACATAATTTAAGTTTTCCCTTTATACAAGTGTATTACTAAAGTTATTTCATCATAAAAGGTTAGTTTATATGTACATTTCATGGATATCACCGTTTCAGCCGGTTCATAATGTACGTTATTACAATGTGGGAAAGTTTGTATACTTAATAATATTAGTTCTATTATTATTATAAGCTAGAAACTAAAGTAAAGAAGGGCAATACACTTAAGTTTACTGCACATTAACTGCAACAGGTAAATGTAAGATGCATTGCAGTGACAATAATGAAAACACCCACAGAAAGAGGTTCTACTGAAGACTTCCATTTGATTCGTTTTCAAACTCATTTCATTTTGTTTCATGCATTGAATTGCACCAACGAAATCTTACAAATTTAGTTTTTAATGGTTAATACTACTTATAAAAGCGAAAATTTGTGTTTATTGTCTCCAATACGGTCTTATGCTACATACTATATTTATCTTTGCATTTTCCTAAGAGGTGTTGTTTTAATTTTCTGTTTGGCATTGACATTTTGTGCATCTGAATCTATATATTTTACACAGTTTCTTTCTTATCACATCCCTTTTCTGTTTGCATTCACTGGAAGATACACAAAATGGAAACCAAGACACAACACCAATACAACTGTTAGATTTTATTAAAATACAGTATGCAGGTTGATTTTCAAAGGATATATTCAGACATTTTATATTTATTATAAAAGATCATTATTCTCTTCTAATAAATAAAAAATATACAATCTAAAACAGCTCTATATATTTAGTTCAATTATTGAAACTTTACAGTGCTTAAAATATCTATCACAATAGTACAACCCACAGATCTGAAATAATTTGGAATTAGTAATATGTAAAGCTAAGCTTTTTTTAAAAGATATGTTTTAAATTTTGCTCTAAACTGAATTAAATTTTGCTTAGGTTTAATTAAATTATCATTTATTTTTTTCAATTTAATTACAGTTTTAATGTAGTAAAAAAATAACACTAAATATTAAATAAATAACAACAATTGTTTACGGAGAAAACATAGTTTTTAACCCCGTGAAAAGTAGTCAATGGGTTAAATAGCGGTAAACATAATATGTAGTATAAGAATATTTTTACATAAAAACAACAAGTTATAATTTATCTCTTAATTTATGATCAGTTTCTTTAAAACTTGTGATATATGTCCATGTAACTTATATATGCAGCAAATAACCTGAATATGTCGCCACGTTACCCAACTGAGACGGAGAATTCGCTATTAAAAACCACTGCACCACTAACCACTGCAAAAACGCTATCATGCTTCTAGCAAAGGGATTTTGGAGATTATTTGTGGGAATGGTTTATAAGAAGACTTATAATATAGGCTACCGGGTTTTCTATTATTGTTATTGCGAATAGAGACGAGTTTATTGATAAAATAAAGGGTTGAAGATGAAAATGTTTGGCAGTTTCCTGATTCAATTTATTCATAACTTGTATTACTTCTGCTACCTACTATTTAGATAAAGATCTAATTAAAGTTAAGTAGTATACTAAAAGGCTTATTGCAGAAGGAAAGATTTAAATAAGAAAACAGTTTACATGCACATTTCATACTCACACTATTCAAGAATTGCTATTCACTATTACTTTTATTTGTGTGATTAAATATTTATATATAATCAATTATAATAAATGTTAAATACCATGCTAGTGGTCCTTTATCTGAGATGTTTCTGCAACACCTCGTCGTAAATGTGCCAAACTCATGTGGGGGCTCTGGGAGCCGAACCTATGACCTCTCGCAACAAAATGCAAGAAGCTATCCGTAAGGGGAGTGAGTGACTTGCATATTTAATTTATGTAACTCAACGTTCAGTACCAATAAGATTCAGTCACATATGAATAATTAAGGCTTCACCAATTACAACTTCACCCGATCGAAATATAGCTTATTTGTTATTAAACATCCCTTAAAAAACTCTAGTTTATAGCTCATAACGTTCAACTAGTGTAACTAAAGCTGAACATATCATTTATTTTTGACATGTGCATCAATTGTCATACTACTGTCGTTATTTTAAAAATAATGGCTAAAAAGTAACTATTTATCTGAAGAGGAACTAAAGTCATGAAAGCCGAGGACAAAAAGTAACTTTTAACTATTGTTCGACAAGTTGTTAGGAAATACGTAATTGCCTGCTACCAGAACATCCCAACATTGCTCTGTTGTAGCTCTGGAGACTTTTGTTCCACTGCAATAACTCTCGTCTATTTACGAGAATGAATACACTACATTTTACTAACTCGTCTCTTTGGTTTGCTTCATTAGGGGTTTCAAAGTTTTCTTTGTACAATGTAAAATACAAAATTAAAACTTTCAATGTACTGATAGGTTAGATCATCGTCAAAGGTACAGTGAAAAACCACGAGTGAAAAACCAGGCTGTCCAAAAGCCCAATTTTAAAATTAACATTAGTCTTATGGACGGCCTGGTTTTTCACTCGTGCAATTCACTGTAAATGTGCTTAAAATCTTATTGTTTAAAGTTGATTGACAGCGTATATCTTAGTCAAGTTATAGTATTAAACTAGTAATATTTCAAATGTATTGGTAAAATCTAAAAATATTCAAAGTTTATAATGAGAAACTACTAATAAGCAAAAACATGGTAAAGATTAAACCACCACTTCATTTCACTAACTACATTAATGTTTATGTTTTTTTATTAAACTTCGTCAACGTTTCTTTCTAAAACTATTTTAGCTTTTAGTTGGCAATCGTAGTAAGGTTCTTCATACAAAGTGACTTTGGGAAACTAGTTTCTTAAGTTATTTGAAAATATTTGATATCAAATAACATAAACGTGTTAAATAATATTTTTTATTTATACATTAATTTTTTATTATTATATTAACTTTACATATGATTTACGTTATATGTTATAACATATTTGTTATATTTATAACGTATAAGTGTTATGCTTATAAAATCAACCACTACAATATGTAAAAACATAATGTGTACCAGTGATACACTGAAGACATATATATGAAACAAAACCTAAAATAGGAGTATTTAAATTGATTATACTACCATTAATTTATGTTTATGAAAAACTTGTTATCGAGGGTATGCAAGATATGTTTCTATAATTAAATAATGTCGCAAAACAAACCTTATATTCAATCAAATCCATTATGATGTTTTAATTGAAGACAATATCTGATATTATTCTAAATAAATTATCAAAATAGAGTGGTTTTAGTTGCTCATTTAATTCAGTAATATCTATAGCAGCATGGTGAGGCGTTTAGAAAAGAAAAACAAATTAAACTAAGCTACCTTTAGTGGAGTTTTAATTTTTGGCATATTGTGTTTTATTAAATTATAAATTGTAGTTTTATTTCGCAAATAGTTGCATTAATATATCAAAACATTATGAACGTGTGTGATACCTCTAATCGTTCAACCCCTATTTTGCCTCTTTATCCCCTCTACTTCCATCATAACCAATCAAATTCTCTCTTTAAGAACTATAGTTCAAGAAACATCATATCAAGACAATCTGGAAACGGTGTTTTGTCAGTAAGTGAGGCTCAAGTTAGTAACCAATACCTAGTTAGTAACATTTTCAATTAGGTTTTTCCAATATCCCACAAACCTCTAGTTTTTTAGAAATAACAATAGCCATTTTCTCGACTGCCAGGGACAACCACTCAAAGATTAGTTTTTCACCTATAAATAAAAATAACTTGGTAAAGTCATCACTTAAAAGCTAAAAAATGTCTGCAGGTAGTAATGGACTGCCTGTGGAAATTGTAAAAAATGCAGTCCTGAGTTGATTGATCATTTGTTGGATTAAGTGAACTGCTCGGACGAGGGATGCAAGTTTCCAGGTGTTGCGAAGTTAGTAATAAATAATGCCTTTGTTTAAGAAGGATGACTCCAGTCAGCCACAGAACTACCGTCCAATCTCATTCCTATTGACTATCTCTAAGATCCTTCAGAAAGTAGTATGCAACTCACTGTTAGACTATCTCTCAAACAATGAAATTATTCGCAAATCAATTTGGCTACCAGAAAAAAGGCCAAGAAGATCGCCCTTGTCAGTGTTGTTGGTAAATGCATAGACTCTATTGATGCGGGGGGACAGCCATTAGCTGCTACATTGATCTCTCCAAGGCGTTCGATTGCGTTGTTCATTCCGTTCGTCTTAAAAAATTATCAGCGATTGGAATCAAAGACAAAGCTTTCAACTGAATTACTGAATTAAGTCTTACATCTCAAATAGATCCCAAAAAACTAAAATAGATGCCATTGATAAAACCAGGATTAAAGCACATATTTTCAAACCCAAACCATGTTTCTTTTGGAGTCCACAAGAGTCCTTTCTAGGTTCCATTTTTTCTGATATATTAACGACATTTCAAATCAAATATCTAGTAATATTCTCACCATACTTGTAGGTTTAATTTTATTCTTGTCAGACACAAAGATCTTAACTTATTGTAACAGGAAACCATCTTAAATCTAAACCTTCTCTCACAGTATTTCTCTTACATCAATCTTCATATAAAACCTCAAAATTCATGACAGAACAAAAACTGAAAAGAATTGACAAGGGTGGGAATGTTTTTTCCCATAGTTTTTCTTGAGAAGATTGAGAAATAAAAATTCAGAATCTCAATATGTTCAATATAGTGAGGTTGGACGGTGGTCTGAGGTAGAATGATCACATCAACAAACTGGCCTAGCAATTATCAATAAATATTTGTTATAAACACATTTTTCTTCTTTAAATAAAATCTCATTATCAAAGTTGATGTATTATAGTTTAACTGAGAGATGAGGTACTCTGGGGCCTACCCAGTAGTTATAATCAAAATATAACTTTCAGACTATAAAAATAATTTAGACTGAAAGTGTTATTTTAAGACTAAGACTTAAAGACTCAAGTCTAAGTCTTAGAACTGTGCTAAGACTTAAGACTTCAGATTCATGTTTAAATCACTTCAAACAATTAAATATTTTAACCGTACCTAACACTTATATGTTTGAAACAATATTTTATGTAAAGGTACTGAATCTTGTAAAGGCTCATCAGCATTCCTATAACTCCAGAAAAAGAAACATAAACCCCTCTACTTCACATAATTTAAAGCTCTTAGAAAATAAACCACATTGCATTGGCCTCAAGCTGGTTTCAATAATTCCAAGGGAAATAGATTACATTAGTGATTATTTGCTGCAGTAAATTATAATATATAAATATATTTGTTGGATCAGTGTTTTTACCAGTTACCTTCCTATTTGACCTAATCTCACCTGAAACCAAACCTCCTGCTCTTAATTGTCGCTTCCACCCCACCAGAAAAACCATCCTGACACAGGATGGGTGGATCAATACATCAAGATTAGATTAGATGACTCGACTAAAGCCGTTGCAATAGTGGCCAATCAGGACGACGTGGGATATATGTATGTATGTATATGTAATAATGTCAAATACAGATTTAAAAATATAATGCTTCTATAGTAATTTTATAAAATAATAAATATGCTGACAATGTTAAATATCACTACGATTATCCTTTTAATTAGTTAGTTTTTTGCAGAAACCTCTTTTATCTAATATCCAAATTTAATAATCAAGTTAAGGTATTCATGTTACTCTATTCGTCAAACATAGACGTAGGCTAAATTTAAAATAGTCAAGCACCTATAAAATGGCTTCCAATGTTATTCTTATTGGAGAAAAAAGTTTTTTTCAAGATAATTGTATTAATACTGAACAAAATCATTCGAATCACTAATTTTTCTGAGGTTTTCTAAATCAAAAATTAAAAAAATTGAAGTTTATCTGTGCAGACGTTTTCTATTTATTGTTCATACAGACATATAAAGTTTAAATCACTTTTGTTAGCAGTACAAGCGTTAAATTTGGGTATGAGTATACTCTCCTCTTCTTTCCGATTATCCAATTAAATGTCAGTCATGTAAAGCCAACAAACTCGTTAAGCTCAGTACACATACGGATATTACATTCTAACGCTTCGTTAACCCTACATAATCAGGTCGCACAGATAAGAGTTTCCTGCCTGCTGGATTACCAAAATATCGTTTTAAAAGTGAAACATATTATTAAAGATTTATCTTTGCATCTTTAGCCGTTGAGTGGTAATACAATTTAATAAAACAAAATTCTAAAACAAGTTATTGTATGATTTACTAATTAGGAATAACGTCTACTTAATTTTTACACAAATAATTGTATGTTCAACTTGTTAAAATGTTTTTCTAAGAACGTTTTATAAATCACATATACACAGACTGCCTAGTAATGAAAAAAAAAAGTTGATTGGGAATAAAATCAGCTGATTTTAATGATAAAACATTTAAGAATCAATATATTTATTGATTATACTAATTAGGAATAACGTCTACTTAATTTTTACACAAATAATTGTATGTTCAACTTGTTAAAATGTTTTTCTAAGAACGTTTTATAAATCACATATTCACAGACTGCCGAATAATGAAAAAAAAACGTTGATTGGGAATAAAATCAGCCGATTTTAATGATAAAACATTTAAGAATCAATATATTTATTTTCCTGCAAATAATCAATGTTAGGAAGGGAATAAACTTACTACATATAAATTATATATTCTAAAATTCTTAAATAAATTGAGTCTTTTATTTTTCATAACTTATAGTTTGTATTAGTAAATATTTGTAATATATAGTGTATTTATCAAGTATGAATATTATTATGTGTTTTACCGTTACTAAATACAAATTACATAAATAAAAATATGTCAATTGTTTGAGAGCTATTCTTGATTTGATTAATATATAGGGCTTACCCTAGTTATCCTATTGATTTCTTGTAAGCAATTAGTACACTTCTAAAATAGTGTACGTAATACTGTAATAAAAATGTAATTAAAATTATTTTGCCAAACTATTAGGTATGTAGCATTGTTACAAAATATTGCAGCGCAAGTTTAAATTATGATAATATAATTAGATATATACAACTGGAAGACAATATACCTTTGTACTGGTTAGAAGAATAACTAGACTCATTTTAATTAAACTTCCATTGACTTGTTCACTGGAGTTGACAATTGATGAAAGACGGTCGCTCTTGTTCTTTTAAGAGCAGTTTCCTATTGTCGTTAAGGTCGTTACTACAGTATTTACCCAACACTACAATACCTGATAAAATGTAACTCGCGTAACGACAATAATACGTTTAAGCCGTAAAACACATATTATTTATTGCCTGCTACAAGTCTAACTTCACTAAATCACATTGGTTTTATTCCAAATTAAATACATTGAATTAACTTATTTGAAGTTAATGGGGGAAATTAGTTTATATATATGTATAATCCTGAAAAAAACCAATTGGATGTGTTCATGAACATTACAGTCTTTTTGCTAAGCACATGGTTTTGTCGTTGGCCATATCAACATTAAAATATACAGACATATTGTACCCATTATAAATTCACTAAATATACATAGCCTATCAAACAGGGAAACTTAAAATATGTTAATTAATTTACTTGACCAATAGTTTTTAATATAGAAAACTATTTTGATCTAAGACATGTTAGACATGTTATGATATTTAAGTAACTACAGTAGCACAAAATAAAAGCTAAATTTGAATAAATGTATGATTTTTTATCAGTTTAAGAAAATATCGAAAGCTAATTTAAAACGTTTAGTAGAACTATTTTCATAGACTTCAAATTATATTTAGCCAAAAATACTAATTTTTTAAACATTTCTTGTATAGATACAGTATACGAACGTCAAACCATTTTCAGAACATGTATCTCGATCGTCAATAATTCTCACTAAATAAGTGTATATACTATTCAAATCTAATTTTCCTATTCGTTATTTGGTTCCGCCATAATGTAATAATTGAATGTACAGTTTCCGATATTAGTTTACTTAATGAGAAAACGATATTACTTTTTTATTACAAACATTAAATTTTATAAACGTAACAGTGAATAACCAGCTGATAAAACATACTTGTATATATGTATATATTAAAGGGATTTGGTAAAGATGTAATCAAGATATATTGGTTTTGTGATAAATCCGTTTATTTATATAAGAAAAAGCATTAATTAATTTTCATAAATGTCTGTTTTCGTGAAATACTAGAGTTTTAGAAATTTTTTTCCAGCTAGAAAAACAAATATATAAACACCAATAACCTACTTAAATAGTTTAAAAAAGTTATAATCAATATATGTTTTTCTCTTTATAAACCCGTTAATTAGGTAAAATGGTGCATTAATTTTTTTTCATAAATGTTTGTTATCGTGAAGTACTAGAATCTTAGAAATTTGTTCCTGTTACAAATTACTACTGCTTTTCAACAAGCCTGTTATAATTAACCAAACATTTTCCACCAATAATTCATGAATCCCTCTTCGAAGACCAAGTTTACAACTAAATGAACATATATTACTAACTTTCATATGTGTTTCTAACTATCTACAACCAAGAAAGTTCTAGGTTGCATGAGCAAATTTAGCTTTTGTCTATATATAACTTATAGATTTGAGAGTCAATATAACACGTCTTTGCATAATAAGTTTAATACTTGCAAGACATCGTGATACAATGGTAGTGTAATCAATAATATAGAGCTCTTTACAAATATAATACACAAAATAAATGATAATTTTTGGTGATTGAATAAAATAAAAAATATATACAATTTAAAGTCAAAATTTACTACAATCCAATATTTAGTATTTTGTAGGCCTATACGAATCATTGAAGAATAAAATGGCTGTTATATACCTTAGAATTTGTAATACAATGTTTAACACTAACATTCCTTATGTAAAACAAAACCTTCAATAAAATCTTATATAACACAAATTAATCCTATAATAGGCAAGTGTTTAACTAATAATATTATAAAATCACTTTTTAAAGTATTTATTAGCATATTTTTTAAGCAGATTATTCGTATGAGAAATTATTTGGTATACACATCCATGAAATGTGTGTAAGTAAATGAACGAGTTCGCACGCAGCACGCTGACGTGAGGGAAGTGAATTTCCACATAAAAACTTGTAAAACTCGAAATAAGTGTAAGAACATACATTTGTCCAATTTTTATTTAAATCTGAAAACACTGATTTTTTTGGCTGTTCTGATACTCCTGGTTTCCTTTACCTGCAAAGCTGGGAATACAATTTTGCACATTATAAGGTTAGGAGAAGGTCCAGACAGCCTTGAAAGTAGGCGCGAGGTTGCTGGGGATCATTAAAGTACTCTAACAATGGAATAACAGGCTTTTCTAGTGTAAAACCCCCATGAGACAACGTACTGTGTTTAGTCGATACACATTTTCTTTAATAACTCGGTAAATAATTATGCTAGAATTACGAGAGAGGGCTTAAAACTTTCGCCTCTCTAATTGCCATCCTTTTACATGCATTGATCTTACATCTGGGGCTTTTATGACCCTTTTTGGGCCCAAAGACTCGAAATTTGAAAGATTAATCCCCCAAAAAAGAGGTTTAGAGTTTTCCGATTGTTTTGCCCAACGAACTTGTCCAACTGATTTCAGAAAGGAACGTCCCTACCAAATTTGAAGTAAATTGGACAAAAAATGCGACCGCTAGAGTGCAAACACATATATATACTCGTATATAAATATGTCTATATATATATATACAATTTTGAACGACCCCCCAAAACGTATTCAGGGAGTCACGTTAAGAACTTCTATGGTGGTCCCGGGCTTAAGTTTCGCCGTGCGGGTCATGCTAATAGTTCACTTTCCAAAGGAAATTCACTAATGATGGGTTGGAAAATCAAATTAATACCATGAATTAAGCTTAATATTAAATGCATAGTTATAATAAAGTTTTCAGAAAAAAATTGCAATGCCAATTTGTTTTGGTTTATTTATTTCTGATTTTGCTATTTTAACTTGAGTAGAGTACTTAAACTTATACTGCATACTTAGAAAAAGTAATAATAACAAGTTTATTAAATAATGACCGATCTAAATTATAAGCACTAAACCTTATGTTAATCGATAGTTTTGTCCCTGATAAATGAAAATTGCAATTATTTATTCTAGACGTGTTGAAAAAACTGTAGGTAGTAAAATCAAGTGAAAATGAATAGTAAAACGACAAAAGATTTTTTTAAGATTAGGTCAATAAAGTTAACGCTAGAAGAATACAGCGGGAAATAGTTATTTACATATCCTGGAGATCATAGATTCCTAGGTGCAGTAGTATGTTCAGTCTCTTATCATTGTAGTCTGCGGTGACTGGGTCCCTCATGAGTTGGTGAGGAATAATACAATAGCCGGAGTTACTGTCAGAAGACTCTCTCTAGAGCAGTTGGCAAACCTTTGCACCAATACTCGAATATCAGTCAGTTTAATTGAGTAAGTACCGTAATGCAGAATAACGAATAAAAAAATCAATCTCGTAAAAATGTCATCCCTGATTTCTTCGATAACCTTTTTATAGGTCAAAATGTAAAGATTAAAAATTATATTCTCTAAAGGAGTTTTAATTCCATAAGCTTTACACAATACGAATACATTAGTTGATTGTAATAAATATTGGTTTTATCCCTCATAAGTGCACTTGAATGACTTGACTTGTGCTTTCGGAGTATAATATGAGTGAAACATGTTTATTGGAATTGCTTATGATATTTAGACACAGTGCTATATCATATTTACTTTAATTCATTAGTATAAATTCATAACATATATTACAAATATGGTATTTGTACTAAAAAGCCTACGATTGCAAAATTATATACTTTTGTAGAGTTTTAAAATTAGAACGAATATTTAACTCCAAAACTAAAAATAATTAAAAATGACCATTGTTTATTTTGGTTAAATAAGATACTAAGATACTTCACCCTTTGTTAAAAGCAGTTTAAGAATTACATTTAAAGTTGAAGACGGTGGTATAGCAACTTTAGTTTTACATTGTCTTGTCTGTTTTGGAGGTTATTTACCCATGAATAAATTACACAAAATAACGCATTTCTTACTCTAAAATAATTTATTCAAAGATATTGTATGTATAAAAGTAAAATTGCTTATTACTAGTTTACAATTGGAAAAATAAATGTATGTTTCAAAACCCATAAAATAAATACATGTTAGAAAACCCATTATTACGACTTTTTTTAAATGTAATAAACTTTATTAAACCCGGTTAGCATTTAAATGTGTTATTTAACTAATTCAAAACAAACGAATATCACCATATATACAAGAGGCACAATCATTAGTTTTAACTTAAAAAAAACAACTTATATTCTAAACTTTAATTGTTCATTATATTATAAGAAGTAAACTGAATTATAATTAACTAGTTATATTTAACTACTTTTAGAAAATTAAATAATAAAAATCATATTTAGTTAAATTTTATTTAGTCAAATATATTAATGTTGTATAAAATAAAGCAATTCAATTACTGCAAAAAACAAGTGCAACCTTTTTCCGATAGTTGCACGGCTCATAATAAGGTCATCAACCATTTGCAGGTTGACTTAAAACGCTGTTCATTATTTCGTAGTTTGGAAGGATCTAAAGCCAGGTAATGCAAAGCTTATATTCAGAAAATAAATTATTCAGTTATTTTATTCAGGTATTACCAGGAAAGCTCATAGTTAATAATTTGTTTATACCTTTAAAATTGTAAAACATATGTCATTAGGTTTTGAATCAGTATGATTTCCTAAACCGTTCTTTCACTGCTGATATTGTTGCTTTAATGAAACTGATAGAACTGTTATTAATTAAACGGAAATCACAACATTTAGAAAACAAAAGATAAGATTTTATCCGGCACACCTTTAAACAGTCAATAACTAACTTACAATGCCCGATTTCAACATTGGTGTCTTCAATATACGTCAATCAGACCCTGCCTTCTTCACCGACGAAACATCAATCAGTTAGGTAATACTAGTAAGTTCTTTGGGTGTAATATATCTTGAGGTAGTAAGACTCTAATTTACTGTTTAGGAACAATATTTAAACTAAACGAACTATAAGACCATAAAGCACACGTATTTGAAGATAGCAAATCAAAAAAGGCAATCTAAAATTAAATATTCCTGTATAAAAAATCAATAATTAAGTATATCAGAAATTTGAAAAGCAACAGAAAATCCTACAGCACAATTTTAACTATGTTATAAATTCAGGTCTACTAAGATTATTAATATAATTTTTTTATTTTTGTGTTTTGTATTACAACATTAGTTCAACATTCGTTTGTATTTACCGATTGAATCAGGAGTTATATGCTCAAGGGGAATCAGTTTTACGAATTTAAAATTTTGAACAGTATTCGATTATGTACACTTTGTTTTGATGTTATATTATAATTTACATATTAATTAATAAACATAAAGGAAATTACTTCACGCTGGTTTATTAAGTTGCACAAACCAAACAAGTATCTTCAATCACTTCCAATTAATTTGTAAATGGCTAGATATCCGAATAGTTAATACCTGTTCATGGTCACAGAGGGAATAAAATGGTTTTTATCCAAATTCCAGTTTCGTATTATTAATTAAAGTTGATTGACTATCCATCACTATAAAATAAAAACACTTTAATTAGTAAAAAGTGATATATTTCGATCCTCTGTCGAGGTTCATCGTCAGTCATATATTACTTATGATGAACCTCGACAGAGGATCGAAATATATCACTTTTTACTAATTAAAGTGTTTTTATTTTCTGGTGATGAATAACCAATCAAGATTAATTAATAGCGTCATCACTACAATCCCATACCACCAAGAACTAATTTATATGTTAAATTTAGAATGTACAATAGCTATTAAAAAATGGAAGTGTCTTTCAAGATGCATTTAGTTTATGTATATATTTTTTATCCTGCATTTGGCAATTTTACAAACAAAGCCACACATCTTAAAAATGAACAAACGTATCGGTGTAACATAAATATAATAATCAATCGCTTGACATACAGTCGTATCGACCCCAGAGGTAGCTAATGAATAGCGTTCACTTGCTCATAGCTTCCTCATAGCTCATAGTGGTTCCTCATAGTTTCCTGGTGGGTTACTCTTGAATAATACAATAACACGAGTTAAAACCAGGAAGACCCCAAAACTAGTCCAGAAACTTTCCAAAGGGTTATCCAGAGGAAAATAAATGTTTACCACTGTAAATAATGTTTAATAAATGTTAACGGATCCTCCGCCCACGACTTTTGGTTATTTGGTTAATACGTGCCGAATTAGTGTCGCAGTATCACTATTGGGACTGTTTGAGATTTTATTGACGCAACGTTCATCTTATCAACGACGATTGACCATATTTCACATGTTTTTATAATTTGAAATATGAATTTGAAATATAAAATTAAACATTGATTGTGGTAGAACTTGTTTACTGAAATAAGTAATCAATATAGTATTTTTGAAAGTAGCGTCGTATTTTCCTTGGTTTAGCTTTGGAAAAAAAAGAATTGGAGCAACTACAATTTTACCTGAACTTCTGTGTGAATTTAAAAGTAAATATTGTCTTAGCAAATCGAAAATTATTTATATATTGTTTAAATGCTGATAGAAATTGTCTGTCTTTAAGTTAACGAATGAAGATGCTAGATCGATGCCAATTGAACAA
This sequence comes from Allygus modestus, assembly GCA_963675035.1. Taxonomy (NCBI): domain Eukaryota; kingdom Metazoa; phylum Arthropoda; class Insecta; order Hemiptera; family Cicadellidae; genus Allygus; species Allygus modestus. Next base: position 391,004,611 of record OY776112.1, on the reverse strand, counting down.
ACTCTAAACGGTAGCTCTTTGTTTTGTTCCACAGCATTTGTCTAAAGACGTTTATTGTCTCTTCAAAATAATAAAGGCCTTTTAATTAAATAAAATAGTGATTGGATTTTTATTGCGAATGCCAAGAGGTTTTAGTGAATTTTAAACATTCAACCTTATTGTGAGATATGATAAGACATTTAACAGTATAATCAACATAAGTAAATTTACTAGTGACACGCAAGATTAAGTAAACAAAATATATATAACTAGTAGGTGGCCGTCAAAATTTGACGAATACAATACTGAGTTTACCCGACCGTACCATGTAGGTACAACCACCAACAATGAAATACTTGACTTAAAATATCACAAATTATGAAAATACACTATATATATATATATATATATATATATATATATATATAAGTTAGGAACTTCTACGTTGGTCCCGGGCTTATGTTTCACCGTGAGGGTCATGCTAATAGTTCACTTTTCTATAGGGAATTCACTAATAAATGAGAAGCTTGATGAGCTGATCAGCTGTCTAAAGAAAATCACAGAGATGGTATTATAATCAGCTGTTTGTTTTAATAATGGTTTAGTAAATTGCTTTAATAAATTGCAAAGGACTCACCGTCTTGAGCAATCCAACCACTTGTTTTGTCAGTAGACAATTGTTTCGCCCCCGTGTCTTGCTGATGATGCCCCCAGGACACGGGGGAGAAACAATTGTCCACTAAAGAAACAAGTGGTTGGATTGCTCAAGACGCAGTTTGTTGTAAACAAAACATACTCTAAATCCCACCAAAATTGTTTGTTGACATTTAAATTTAGTATAATAACAAACTTAAAAGGAGAAAACTATAAATCTGACAATTTAAGGGAGTATCGTAATACTTTAACTTCAAATTGGTACAAATTCCATGACGACACGTAGCCTGGTTTTCTCAAACTAAGGCCGAGTTCCTTGAAACATTATTCTATATGAATAACCTGGAGAAATTTGAGGACTTTATACTGTATATCATTTAACGAACTTAAAGTGATCAAATGATAAATCTGACAATTTTGGTGAGTATCGGGATGCTTTAACTTCAAAATGGCACAAATTCAATGACGACACGTTGCCTGGTTTTCTCAAGCTAAGGACAAGTTTCTTAAAAAATTATCCTATATAAATAACATGGAACAATACGTGAACTTTATACTTTGTATCTTTTAACGAATTTAAAAGGAGAAAATGGTAAATCTGACAATTTTGGGAAGTATCGGAATGTTTAAGAAACAATTTGGTACAAATTCCATGACTACATGGTTCCTGGTTTTCTCAAACTAAAGCCGAGTTCCTAAAAAATTTTCTCCCTAATGAATAACATGGGGAAATTTTAGGTCCTTATTCTTTAAATTATTAAACAAACTTACAGGGAGAAAATGATAAATCTGTCAAATTTGGGGAGTATCGGAATGTTTAAGCTTCAAATTGGTACAACTCCCAAGACCACACGTTTCCTGGTATTCTCAAACTAAGGCCGAGTTTCTTCAAAAATATTCTCTCAGTTAAATAACATGGGGGAATTATTTTGCTGCTAATATTTTAAAAAGTAAAGCGGTCATTTTTAGCTTTTTTCTTTTGATATGCATTGTAAAAGCTTTAAAATGACACATCGATTTTCCAAATCGTTTGAATAATGACGTAGTGGGCCAAAAACGAAATTCCTTAGGTAATTTATATATAAGACTAGCTGGCCCAACAGACGTTGTCCAGTCCTAATGTCATTAAATTTGTTTTATGTAAAATACTCATTCATTTTCAAGATGAGCTCGTTCACTTCGCTTACTCGCCTCCCGGGTGAGCTCGTTCGCTACGCTCACTCGCCTATTTTTACTTAGTGCTAACTTCGGCATCGAAAAAAGCGTTTGAGTTTTCATTCAAGTCGATTTATTATTCCCGTAACGAACATATGTTTCTGCCTTTCAAGTATGTTTAGATAACAGCTGTTTCGTGTAACTAACTGAACTTTGATCAAATCAATGCGAACTTTGAAGGCCAGTGGGACTGAGTCCTTAGGTCGGGTTAAACATTTTCTTTTATACAAATGTAGTCCTGTCATAAGGAACTCAAAAAAACAAATATTCAATTTGGTGCACTCATTCTCAAGGTATGGCGTGACCAAGGGAAATAGGAATTCATTTTTATATATTAAGATAATACTATACTGAATCTAGTAAACGTTATTTTCTAAAGACGATAATTTTATTTCTTTATCACTTGTGCGTTTGTAGTCAAAGTTCAATTTATTTAATAATATGCAACAAGATAACATAGAACTTGAGATTAGCTTTTGTTCACTTTACAATGTACTTGATCTTGAATAAATTATTAGTATATATTTTGATTGATAATTTATTCAAACATATATAAAAAACTAGAATTAATATTCAATGTTTATAGACATTAAATACCAGCCTTAATACTGAAATTACTACCCGTCAATCATAAAAAAGATACATAATAACATTATCATATAAAACTGTGTAAATAATGTGTGAAAAACAGTCAATGAGAGTTCCAATTAATCGTACCTTCATTTCAATATACTGACAAACTGCAGGGAGAGAAATCAAGCTAAAATAATTATACCAGTAAACAAATATTAGTGTTTTATTAGTAAACCTAAGGCAATAAAGTTAGCTTACACAGGATACTGCGTAAATATGTTCTGTTCCATTCCCTGGAGACCACAGGCTCCTAGGCGCAGTAGTATGTTCACTCTCTTATCATGTAGCCAGCGGCGACTGGGTCCCTCATGAATTGGTGAGGAATAATACAATAGCCGGAGTTACTGTCAACTGAACCCATCTCTGGTGTGGGCGGCAGTCTTTAGCATGATTATTCGAATTTGAAGTTGGTGAACGTCGTTAGGAAATGCCAATACAACTAAAATTAATATTAATATATGATTGCTTGTAGTTCATAAAATGGAAAACCTCTAGAATATATGCTCTAAAAGGATTTGTATTCAATTAGCTAGGTACAATACGATCTAATAAAACGTATATTGAGTTGGGTAGATAAAATAATAATACTACTTTTCTTAATTGCTCTATATGTTTTGCTTTGTGCTTCAGGAGTAAACAGGTTCCGAAATGCTGAGTATAGTTTGTATATAGTTTTTCTAAATAAGGAAGGTTGTAGGTTTCAATGATATTTACATGGATTTCTGTAGCTGTAACAAATTATTTAAAACTGTGAAGTAGATATATGGTTCTTCCTACTAATAAATAAAAGCCTGCAATTAAGCATAATCATATACATTTTATTATTTTACAAAGTACTTTGAAATTTTCACTACCCAACTAAATTAAAATAGAAAAGACCAAAGTTTGTTCAGGTTGAAGATAATTTGCCCCTTTTAAAAGACCAGAAAAAAGTCTTTGACCTGTTGTAATTACAAAACACAAAAGACCCTTGGTTCACAGTTTAACTGAAATCAATCTGGACTCCTCCCTATCCTTTGTTACTCTTACAAAGGAGTACTTTTATTGTAATAGATTTATTTTAATTTAGAAGTTCCATTGAAAATGTCGTTTTAAAGGTTATATTACAACTTTACAATCTGGTTATGTCTTCAGCTTAACACACAATCCAAAAATACGATTGTGCTAGAAGTCTTTAACGATTCTATTTTTGAGTTGAATTTCATCACAAACAAATTCACATTTTGACTATCGTCAAAAGATTAAACATGTACATCAAACACATTGCTGGAACGAAAGAGTATTGCAACAAAGTGAACTGACGCGTACCAGCCAGTATGCAGCGTTGGCGATCGCCTGCCGGCGGATACGCCTCAGTGAACTGCGTTTCAAAGTTATTTTTTTCGTGTTGTAATTTTTGTATGTAAATGTTCAATATTTTGACATCAGACTATTTTGAGTTTTTTTTTTAATTGATTTATATCTGATATGGCAACAGTTTAAGACTTTCGAAACCTTAGTCTTTCGCTTAATTTATTTAAAAAAAATGACGGAGGTATAATACAAATTTGTTTACATCTTATCAGATTTAGAGTTTACTCAACCACGAATAAATGTATACGTATGAACAAACTTTTGACCCTAAAAGGGTGTATTAGAGTATATTTTAATAAGGCTAAGAGAAAATAAACCTAAATTATTATCATTTTATTATTGGTAAAATAAATTTATGATTTAATTAAATACTTGGAATTAAGAATTAGTTTACAAATCAAATCTCAATTAATCTTATAACATACTGGTATGCAGTGTAATACCAATATATACTGGAGTTACAAACTATTGGCTTAAATTAATTATTTTAATTAATTACAACATTTAATGTTGTTACTATAAATTGTTTATAATTATATTACAAGTAAATCAATTAACATATTTTACAGAACATGTTTTGCCAAACTAAATAAACGTAATTACTTTTCTTCATGTACTTGTTATAAATGGAGTAAAACTGTATGGATTACAACAATTTAATTACTATGAAAAACTAAAACCAGAAAAACTTTTTTTCTTTTAGTCGAACTATTATTAATAAAGTCAACATTTATTCTGAGGTCGGTGGAAAACCCGGTTCATTATATCGTAGCTTGGGGAGGATTTTAGCTCGCGTTCTGTAAAGCTATTATTTTTTCGAATAAACTGTTCGTTACTGCTGCTCTTGTGACTTCAATGAAACGACAATTCATAGTGAAGGAGTTTTAAAAGCATTTCATTTATATAGCAGTAGAATATGGTGTTATCCGTCCCATGTATAACAGTTACTAACCAACTAGTGCATCATGATTTAACATCGTTTTATTCAAGATGACGAGTCGATTTGAACCTGACTTTTGCACCAAAATGGAATACACAAAACAATCAATCAACCAACAACAATTTAATACTAATACGTTTCACTTATGTGTAAACTTATATAATATAATGATAGTTAAAGCTACAATTTATCTCCTATAGCAAAATTAAACTAGCTAAAAAAAAAAACACTAGCATCTGTAGATATCAAAGAAGTTAGCCTGCATTTAAATATATTAAAAAGGCAGAAAGCAAGTAAATCACTCAATTCATAATAATTTAGTAGTTTCATAAAACAAATAATAACAGAACTGACCACGAAAGCATGACTACTGATTTTTAAATCGATGATACAATTTCGATATTCGTTCGACTACGTCTCCATTTCATAAGGTGTTTTATGTTTATGGTAATCCAAATCATATAAATTAGTAATATTATATAGTCATATAAAGTTTGTATTTTACATTATTAAATAGTTTGAATATTAATTAAGAAATGACAGATTATGTTGAAAAATATTACAACCTGATTTATTAAACTGCAAAAATTACAAGTCTATCACTTAGAATTGATTGGTATACATTTTTTGACAACCAAATACTACGAAACCAGTCACATTAGTCACATAATAATATTCACATAATAATAATCACAAATTAATATTCACATAGGGATAAAATACTTTTTCCCCAAATATAAACTCTATATTACTAATTAAAGTTTTAAATGTAAAATGTACTCCTGTAAGCAGATTTTATTTAAAGGTAAAACATATTAATAAATACCCCTGTCACAGAAAACCTGCGTACTCAGCAAATTTCCAATGCATAATATATGTCTTAATACCACATAAAGCCGCATACCAAGTTTCATAAAAATATATTCACATATAAGCGATTTTAATTATTCTCTATAAGAATAACATTGGTAATGAGTACGTAGGTTTGCTGAAACAAGGAACACAAACAATTGGTTTTTATGCAAATATAAATAGAATTTAACTAGGAGAATCCAAATACCAAGTTCCATCAATATTCAATCATAAATAAGCGCTTTATAACATTCTAGTTATTCTCTATAAGAATAACATGGAGTTGAGAAAGCAGGTTTGCTGCAACGAGGAACAAAAAAAAAGGGTTTTTATCTAATTATCAATATAACTCTACCAAGTGAAGCTACATACCAAGTTTTATTAATTTATGTTCATAATTAAGGGAGTCATTACATTTTACTTTTTCTCCATAAGAATAACATGGGGGCTGAGTACGCAGGTTTGCTGCTACGGGAATGATCAACGAAAAATCAATTTTTTGTACAAATATCAATATACCAGTACTACGTGAAGCCACATACCAAATTTCATCAACATACATTCATAAATAATCGAGATATCAAATTTTATTTATCCTCCATAAGGATAACATTGGACAACGTACTGTGTTTAGCACTTTGAATATCTCGGCAACGGTTGGACGTAGAATCACAATTTAAACACCAAAATGATTTATTTGTAGAGCTAAACTGAATGGTATAAGCAAATGTGAAGTTTATAGTAAAATTAATTGGGGAAAAGCTAAAACCCATTTTCCCATAAGATCAACATGGGAGATTTTATGAACACGATTTTTGGATTTTATCCGCAACCATATAACCTAGCTTAATGATTAAAAATACCATATTATTTGTATGTTTAAGCTCTATAACATGGTCAAAACCAAAATTAATTTTTTAAAAATATTTGTGTGAAAAATGCAAAAAACTGATTTTTGTAAAATTTAAAACCCCCATAAACCCCCCTTTCCATGGTCCGATTTTTCTGGTTTTCGAACTTAAAGTCATGAATGTCATTTTACACGTTTGAGCCAAATTTAATCAAAATCGGACGTTTGTTACTCAAGTTATCGTGTTAACGGACACACATATATATATATTCATATATATAAATTTGAACGAATAGTGTTTTTGGTATCTGGGGACCTCAAAATGAAAAGTTATCATGGTCTCGGGCTTAAGTCTTACCATGAGACCTACGGTAATAGCTTCTTCCCTATAGGGGAAATTCGCTAAAACATTTTTATATTTTTCAATCAGCATTTGGGAAATCCACAAACGGAATCAGTTGTAATACAATTTCCAAAACAATTAAATTTTAGGGAACATAAACAGATTAGTCAGTCAGCACTCTAAAATGCAAGTCCAATATAAGTCCCAGAGACAGCTCATGGGTAATGTCAGCCTGCTTAAGATCTTCACAGTCCAACACCCTTGTGAGTTGTTCTTCAGTACCACCGTAACACGTATTAGTGAGTAAGTCAGACTCACTAATTGCCTATGCAACTCTCCACGGGATGCAGTCAGGCTTCAAGTAAATGTTTAATTTCCAAATTTATCGGTCCGTCTGACTACATCTTTTGGATGTTTGATTAGGCAATTGCTGCACTATTGATGCATTGTCACTATTGGGATTGCTTGAGATTTTACTAACGCAATGTTTGTCTTATAAACGTTGATTCAAATACATATTTCACATGTTTATATATTTTGAAATACGCAATAATGCATTGATCTATGAAAATAATTCACTGGAGGAAATAATAAATACAGTTTTCCTGAAAGTAGAACTACTTATTAACCTCCGGCTTAGTTTGGACTGAACAAAAACTAATTAGAACAACTAAAGAAGTACCTCAAATATAAATAAATCATTATTGGTGTAATGTGAGTATTACCTCAGTGAATCTATAATTATTGAAATAATGTTAAAATTAAAAACAAAGAAAAAACATTTTAAGACAATGAAGTGAGACGCCAGATCGATGCCAATTGAACTAACTGTAAACGGCAGTTCATTGAATTGTATCACAGCGTTTGTTGGAATGCTTTTCTTTTCTCTTAATATCAAGACTGTCCTTTTATTTGTAGAACACGTAGATTTAATTTTGATTGAGAATGGCAAGTGCTTTTAACGAATTTACATATTTAAACTCAAAGTAAGATATAATAAGATATATACAAGTCAGATTATTTTTAAAAGGTACAAAATTACAAATTATTTTTCTAATGAATAAGGTTGAAGTAAAATAAGATATAAAAATAGTAAAAGTTCTGATAACAAAACTCTTACAATAGGCTATTATCACTGATGTTTCAGTGGTCAAAGATAAGACTGATATATGTCCAACTGGATTTGTTTTCAGGTAGAGGAGCGCAAAATGCATTTACGAACACAGGTGGCCAACCTGTAGTGTGGGACTTCTTTAAACATTTGTCTAACTTCTAAAAGCCCCTCTACTATTTAGGACTCTAAACTGGGATTGTTTGTCACATTGTTTTAGGCTAGGCCTAAATTTGGCTTAAGCCAGCAGGGCTCACTCCGTTTCCAGCCGTCTGATGGTTCGAACTAGTCCACTTCCCGGTCTAGATCAGTCTTTTTTTCTGCGGAGGATGACCTAGACCAAACGTGACAAACAGTCCCAGTTGTCCTCACCCTCTATATTCTTTTCACAGACCACATCCACCGAAAATGCGTCCAGTGAACGCGAGCCTCCAAGTGGGGCTTTTCCCAACGCGGACAGCGGAAGAAAGTGTGTTCTGCGTCGTCGGTAACGCCCGGGCACTAGATGCAATCCGGTGAACCGGCTTTGCCCATCAGGTGCAGGTACGACCTGAAATAGCCGTAACCTATGAGGAACTGTGTTAGTTAGTAATCCACCTCACCATGCCGACGTTCCACCCACGGTTGGACTTGCTTGAGGAATCTCGTAGCCCATCGTCCCCGGGTCTCCTGATCCCAGCTATGTTGCCATTGCATTTATGCGTCGGAGCGCTTTTCGTATCTGGTAGCGTCCTTACCGATTTCGCCTTGTCTCTGATAAATCGCCCTTCTCTCCCCTGCCAAGAGCTTGACAGGGATTGCTCCAGCAACCACCAGGACAGCCGGTTCGGAGACTGTACGGTAGGCGGAACACCTCGGGGTGCAGCTTGACGCTGTACTCGAGCAAGCCGTATCCGATGGATATCTATTGTACACATCGTAATATATACTTTGTAAAAAGTACGAACAAGCCTCTCATTGACATCTATTATCCCCCAATAATCGGAAATAGAAATTACCTCAACTAGTTTGACATATATTAACCACGTACATCTTTACTATTTTAGTAAAAACGTAGAAAGGTAAATTTACTGTTTGTGGTTGGTATTATCCAACTTAAAACCATTTTGTAAAAACCGCTTCCTCTTGGGGGGCAGTTAGTTTTTCTACTTAACTGTAAGACACATTTAACTAATGTTTCTAGGGAATTAATCAGAATCTTTGCAGTTAGCAACATTGTATTTACAACAAAAACTCCTTCAACCAAGTGTCAGACTATTCCTTAAGCCTGAATTAAAACGAGTTCACACGCAGCACGCTGACGTGAGGGAAGTGACTTTCCACCTTAAAGACTTTAAAAAATCAATAGTGTTAAAAATAGACTTATTCCAATTTTTATGGAAATCTGAAAACATTTAATTTGTTGGCTGTTCTGATGCTCCTGGTTTTATTTACCTACAGTGCTGGAATATCAATGTTGCAAATTATAAGGTGTGTTACCAACATATGAGTAACAGAATTTTCTAATGTAAAACCCCCATAATACAACGTACTGTATTTAGTCAATAAACATTTTCTGAAGTTAACTTATCATTTGCTATAGTGATAAGAGAGGGCTTAACAGTTTCGCCTCGTTAATCTCAATATTTTGCATGCATTAATGTTACAGACGGGGCTTTTCTGACCCTTTTGGGCCCAAAAACTCAAAATGTGAAAACTAAATTTTCAAAAAAGAGGTTTAGAGTTTTCCGGTTATTTAGCCCACCGAACTTCTCAAACTGATTATAGAAATGAATGTCACTATTAAACTTGAAGTTAATCGGACAATAAATGTAACCGCTAGAGTTAAAACACACACACACACACACACACACACACACACACACACACACACACACACACACACATATATATTTATATATTTATATACAATTTTAACTACCACCCAAGACGCCTTCAGGGGGTTACTTTAGGAACGTCTATGGTGGTCTTGGGCTTAAATCCCACCGTGTGGGTTAAGCTCATAGTTGACTTTCCAAATAAAGAGTCAACAATATATGATAAAAACTAATACATACTCTTTCCTAGCTGTGGTTACCTAGTATATTTTCACTAAATCTTCCTAATAAATTTAGTGGAATAATCTATATTTGAAACACTTAATACATGACAAAGCTACGGATTGTTAAATTAAATGTATACCGAAGAACGAAGAGTGAAGGTAAACATGACAATATTTGTAGTAATTAAATGAAAGGGAAAGAGTAGGGGTCTAAATGTTAAAGTAAGTAACATACCTAAGTATCATTTCTGAACAGCTGAATCTAAATTTTTCACATGATGCAACACAGCTGGCTTCGTTTCTTTTGACAGGTAGAAGTTCGGGAAAAAACAGTCTTTACAACCATTTTGATTGTAACTCCAAATATGTTTATTAAGGTTGAACAAAGAGTTTTCACAGTTTGGGACTATATTCTTTTGCATATTCAGCAAACCTACGTATCAGCGATTTTCCAATGTATATAAATGTTTCTTAATACCATCTAAATACATTTATCAAGCTTCATAAAACTATATTCATAAATAAGCAACGTATAAAAATTTATTTTATTCTCCATAAGAATAACATTGGGGCTAATTACTCAGGTTTTATGCAACAAGGAACACAAACATTAGTTTTTCCTAAAAAAATTAGTCTTTGTATTTGTTTACAAATAATATTTTTAAAAGTAAAGTTTTAGTTTTACCATTGTATGCAGATAAAAAAATAGTACTACGAATCATTTTTTTAGTGATTTGGTTAGCCAGATATTGAAATTGCTAAGCACAGTAATCCTACGTTGAAAATATTTATATTATGGAAATTAATACAATTATATATCTAGCTTCTTTATCAATATATATTGTGTAACTTGGTATGTCATTTCACATGGTTGTGGTTTGTTGATATTTGCACAAAACACTTGTTATGGTCCCTGAAGCAGCAAACCTGTGTACTCAACCCTAAACCAATTCTTATGGAGAATAATTAAAATGTTCCATATGGCTTATTAATGAATCGAAAATAATTAAACTTGGTATGTGGCTTAACCTGGTTACGGTATATTGATATTTGCAGAAACAGATTTGTTTGCCCATGATTCCCGTAACAGCAAACTTGCGTACCCAGCTCCTATAATTTTCTTATGGACAGTAAAAAAAAAACAAAATAAAATTGTATATCCCCCCTAATAATAAACATAGATTAATAAAACGTGGTATGTGGTGTCACCTGGTTGAGTTCTACTGATATTTGTATTGAACACTAATGATTTTGTTCCTGTTTCCACAAAAACTGCGTACTCAGCTCCATTGTTTTTCTTAAGTAGAACAAATCAAGTGTTATGCAGTACTTATTTGACACTATATTTTTATGAATCTTGGTATGTGGCTTTAAATGGTATTTATATAACTTAAAATTTGGCTATATTTACATGGATTATGAATTGGAAATTCACTGAGTACGAACTTTTGCTGTGATGGGGGTATTCTGAATTACAAAATAAAAAATATTCCAAAATGAGAAAACCCCATTTTAAACCTTAGTAAACTGTGTCATAGTTAAAACTTCAAAATAGTTATAAAGAATGTCTTGAACGTTTACCATTTTTTTATGAACCCCAAGAACAACAACTTGACCACGTTGTAGCCGTTGAAACGACTAATAGTGATTTAACGTCTCAGCTAGTGTAAAATTTCATGTATGCAAATATTGAAAAACACTTTGTTTTGCAATGAAGACTCATATATATTATACATGCCAGTTACATTTGCAAAAATAAAATGCATTGTGTTCGCAAATAAGTAGTTGAGTCCTCAAAACATAATGATAATGTTAATATTGTATAAATTAAATTTAATTAATTTCAGTTTACATACACGTAGATAATCTATCGACCATACACGAATTTTAAAATTTAACGAAGAAGTGCTTTAAAAACAAATGGTTCTACATAAGGCTACAAATGCATTGATACTTCTCCATTAATATTAAATGTTTCTGATCTATGTTTTGTTTCTATACTTCAACGATCATTTACTGGATATCTCAGATGATCCTGCTCTCATTTCAGAGTCTATGTAAGGATATACTGTCAACAGACGCTTGCCCTATTACGTTGGTCTACACCACCCAACACCCTGGTGGGGTATGCCTGAATAATACAGCGGCTTGTGTCAACTGCTGTTCTCAGACTCAACACGGTACGGTCTCTGGGGTGGTAGTTACCAAGTCTTCCTAAATGGGATGTTCAATAACTTATGTTTATTGTAAAATATTCCACGTGTTCACATTTTGCTGACGTTTAAATTAGAATTCTGCAAACTACTGTTAATGATAATAATTTGTTTGTGTTCAATATATTCACATACTCAGACATTTACAAAAGGTAACCAAACATGCCTTAATACCACATTTTTGTCTTTTCTAGTACACTGAGAGCTACATCCTGACATAAAAATGTGGTAGAAATAAGAAACATTAAACAAATTTGGTAACGTGGTTATTATTAGTTCACATGAACAATGCGATATATAATTTTATATCCCATTTCTAGTGTTGCAGAAATAAATATTAATCGTATTAACAATACCTTGTAAAGCCTTGACACCTTGTTAAGATGTATATTTAAAACCTCACCTACTTTTTCCATCTTATGATGAGAGTTTATTCATTTCTAGTATAAATGGTTCCACTAGAAAAAAATAAACTCTGACACCATATACCGTAAAACGTAAGTGAGCTTGTTTAACCTTCTATTTTACTTCGTACAGGAACATTTTGGTGGTTTCAGTTGTCGTAAATTCACTATAAACACATTTTAAAAAAGATTAATTTATTGTTGTAACTACCCCATAAAACTATTTTAAAATCAAATCAAAGATGTGATGATTGTTTCCGCAAACGTTAAATACATTGTTGGTGAGAAGGAAACCTTAAACGCCCGCATCTTTATTTAGTTTGTACAATATATGACTCTATCTATATAAAAACAGTTAGTAATATAATACGAAACAAATGTGTTTTAAGTGAGAGAATAATCTGATTCAGTCAAAATCACGTGGTTATGTGTATTTTGGATATAAAGTTATTAGTAACGAGTTGTGTAGGCTGCTTCTCAGAATCATACTTAAAGTAAATATTAAAAACGAATACATTGATTGCCGTTTCAAGGGGAACTATTCCACTGCTCCACATATCGCAGCACAATCACAAGTTTTGTCATTATTCCGGGCTCGGGTGACAACAATGGCTGTCCGCGGCGTGTGGATTGATTAGATAGTCACGTGGTCCTCGTTAAAGATAACACAAGCTTATGTGATTTGCAGTAATGATATCAAACTGTAGTGGATGTGTTTTGATTGATTAAGAAGTTTCAGTGTTTAGTTAATAAAAAATGTTTTATGAAATATAAAATTTTTAAGAGTAAATTGTTTTAGTAATTAAAAGGAAAACAAGTCATTTAAGTTTTAAATGATCTTATTAACTAGTCTCTATTACATCTATATCAATAATTAAAGTTAAAACTTTTATTTATATATATGTATAAATAACTCAGTAAAGGTTAAGATAAAACAACCAAATGTTGTTTTCTATATTTGAATGATAGGTGTTTTGCTTTTTTTTATTTTGACTGGCTACCATTTTGGTTAGGGAAGAGATAGAAGAGATAGGGAGGGTCTCTAGGTTTTACCATGTGTCTATTTTTGTTTAGTTAGTACAATTATGGGTTACTCAAAGGGGTTTAAAGTTAAAACAAATTAATGCCCCCCCCAAAATCCTCTATTTTTGGGGGATAGTCAACATTTTTAACAATGTCAAAAGCTACTAAACTTTATGTTACTATCACTAACAAAAATAAATCAAAAAATATATAGGAAGGGATCCGGACTTGTTTTACACGCAGTTTTATATATATATACTGACAATAAGTCCTTTAACGTTGTTTCTTAAAGTACAAGTCATTTTAATATTTATCTTGAATAATGATTAAATTCATAAAACAACTTAAATAACTTAAACAACTTAATATCTAATCGATGTCAATCTACCCAAGTAACCAAATATATGGGAAATATATGAGATATGGGAAGACTGTAAATTGTTGATAACTAATTTAATAATAGAAAATTAGCCAGACCTCACAGAACGTAGAACATTGACAAAGTTTAACTGGTTCATTAGGGTTGGTCTGCATATATTAACTACCTGGACCATCGGTCCTATATCCTTCTATTAATTGAACGATACATAGTTTATATGGCAGTGTCTCTTCTCATGGGGGCGTATACATCAGTGTTGCTGATTGATATTTTACACAATTACAATTGTTATTATTCTTATTTTACGTGCATAATTTTTAAAAGTAGTAATATGAGTTTTTTAGCAAAGAAATTGCTATGAAAATACTACCATATCCATTTTTGTACCTAAATTAACTCATTCATTCATTATAAACTATCTCTTTACACTCGTCACATATTAATATTATACTGATGTAATAACTTACTATTCGTAGTGCAAGTTTAGGTACATTTAAGATTTAAAATAAGAGTTCTAGACTTGTAAAGACAGTCTTTGTAGAATGGGAATTCGTTGGCTTTTACCCTCGCCCAAAAAAGTCAACCTCAGCCTGCAAGTTGCATTAAAATCCATTTTTCTAGCCCCTGAGCTGCTCCTATGACTAAATTAAAATATTACCTTAGCTGATTGACGAAAGTAATATTTTAATTTAGCTGCACGTTGCATTGCGCCAGCCTTCATTTAATCGGCAGGAACAGCTCTTGCTAATGATGCTATGGCGTCTTTTGTTGTATGTGAACTATATAATTATGTAAAGAATAAACATAATATATATATATATAAGTATATGGGTTATCATGTGGGATAATCGGAGGACCAGGAGATAAACAAAAGATAAAACTTTCATTTTAAATGTAAAACAAACGTTGTATATTTATTTTAGGACAATAAATGTAAACAAAAGAAAATAAACATTAAAATGTACACTCAGCTGGTAATAATAAAATATTAAGTGAAAGTTTATTTTATGACAGTGAGAAAACAAAATTGATATATTGAAAATGAAAGTTTAGTAAAACACCAGAGTTCTCTGAACAACCGATTACGTAGTCAGTCAGATAATCGAGCACGTATAACAGGGGAACTGTTTAGTCTAAAATTACCCGGTAAAATTCCTTTCCCCAAAATTGAACATATAATTTAACATATAATTGACATATATTAACATAATATATGTTAATAACATAATATATGTTAATATATTAACATATATTGAACATATAATTTTTGAACATTGGAGATATAATTTAAATTATTCTTATCATAATCTATGTTCAGGAGGATCTAAAAGCAAAGGTCTTAAGTTAAAATTTCAAAATTGTCTTATTGGAAACCAAGGGAAAATCATATGTAATTTTAGAGTCCTCGTAAACAAAAAAAAAACTTTGTTGAAATCTAAAACTTATATTCTAATACGAGCATTAGAAAAATTTACCTCGGAATCCAGCTGAACGATTTGGTTGATACGTTTCAATTAGGTGCTTTGGGACCACAAATACGATTGGTTAAATCCTTTACCGCAGACAAATTAATATTTTGTTGAAAATCTCGTTTAAAAATTATAAATTTTATCATTGGGTTTATGGAGTTCCAAATCAAAACAAAAAATCATAACAGATTAACCAGTAATACATTAACCAGTAAACTGTCAAAGTAGCACTCACTTAAGGTAAAATATCAACACATTATTTCTTGAAAACAGTAACTAGAACCTTTAAATAAATATGGCATATAGATATATGTTCACCCACGAAACTAATCAAATATCAACGAGCATGGCTCGGTCTCCCCGATACTTTGGTTTAATCCGTTTAAAAATAATGACCGTTTATGTTGAAAATATTTTAATTTACGGAATACCTTATATTTGCTAAACAGATGGTTGTATTTTCTCAGATTCAAATTTATTACTGGTAATAAATTCAGCTTTAACATAATATACTTGACAGCTTTTATTACAAAATACCCCTTAGAAGCAAACCTGCGTACTCAGTGAATTTTCAATGCATAATATGTGTCTTAATACCACATAAAGCCGCATATTAAATTTCATTAAAATATATTCACAAATAAGCGATGTATACAATTTTAATTATTCCCCATAAGAATAACATTAGGGATGAGTACGTAGGTTTGCTGAAAAGATAACACAAAAAATTGGTGTCTATACAAATATAAATAAAATTAAACTAGGTGAACCCACATACCAAGTTTCATCAATATTCATTGGTAAAAATAAGCGATATATAACGTTTTAATTATATTCTATAAGAATAACATGGGGGCTGAGTAAGCAGGTATGCTGCAACAAGGAACGCAAAATATGGGTTTTCATGTAAATATCATTATAACTCAACTAGGTGAAGCCACATAACAAGTTTCATCAGTATACTTTCATAAATTAGCGATATATACCAATTTAATTATCCTCCACAAGAATAACATGGGGGATGGTAAGCAGGTTTGCTGCAACAAGGAACACAAAATAATGGGTTTTTATGCAAATATCAATAGGGCTTATCTAAGTGAAGTCACACACCAATTTTTATCCATACATTGATAAATCAGCGATACATAACATTTTAATTATACTCCATAAGAATAAAATGGGGACCGAGTACCTAGGATTGCTGCTACAGGAACCATAGGCGAATAATTGTTTTTTGTGCAAATAACAATAAAACATCACCAGATGAAACCATATCAAAAATTTTGTCAATTTATGTTTATAAATAAGTGAGATACAATTTTTCTTTTTCTCCATAAGATTAACAGTAGACAGCGTACTGTGTTTATCACTTTCAGTATCTTAGTAACCAATTGACGTAGAGCAATGATCAAAATACCAAAATGTTTGTTTTTTTATGCTGAATTCAATGGTAAAAATTAAAATTTGATTTAAATGAAAAATTATATGAGGAAACCCCAAAAAACCCATTTTTTGGGTACAAAACCCCCCAAAACCCCCCTTCGGACTGTGCGATTCGTCTGGTTTTCGAACTCGTTCAAATAAATGGTACTTTACACATTTGTACCAAATTTAATTAAGATCGGACCTTTTTACGAGAGTTATCGTTCTTACGGACACACACACACACACACACACACACACACACACACACACACACACACACATATATATATATATTTGGCATCTGGAGACCTCAAAATGAAAAGTTATCATGGTCTCGGGCTTAAGTCTTGCCATGAGACCTTTGGTAATAGCTTCTTCCCTATAGGGGAAATTCGCTAAAAGGATTTTTTTTTAATTCTTATATGCTCTAAATTTAAAAAAGTCAAATTTTAGTATTGTAAAATACCACTATAAACTGCTTTCTTAATACATTTATAGGTCACATTTGTATGTTAGTCTCCAAGAAAAATGGAAGCCGACATGGTGTCGCAATTTTCCCCTCTGCCTCACCGTTCTCATGGCATCATAACTAAACATAAGCTATAAAATGAAGTCATCAATTAAACTGTTTTCAATACAGACAACAATACAAGTTTCCTGAACACCATATATTTGTTAATTTTAATCGGTAGTGAATATAAAACACAAAAAAGAAAAATAAGTTATTTTTCAAAGTACAACTTTTATGTCAATCATATGTGCGATTAAATATTTTTGCCCATATGATTGATGAAATCATTGTTCTCTGTGTGTTTTTTTTCTTTTAATATCCAGGGGAGGCTTCACTTTTTCCCTTAGACGAGAGCTCAAGATGCAATAAACTCGTTGATTGTAAAGGTTGTGTAAATCCTAGGAACTTTCTTATTTACACCAACCTTGTAATGTAGCTCTTATCAATTTTGTAGTTTATTCTTATCAGTAAAAACGTCACTTTTCCATGTGAAATGCATGCTACTTGTGCATAAAACCTTGTATTATTTTACCTAAAATGACATAAACTTTATTTAGGAAAATTATATTCTTTGCTCATTGCAAACAACGAAGAAGTAAACTTAGTTGGTGCAAATAAAGATGTTTCTAGGATTTACAAGACCTTTCCGATGTTATACTTTTTGACATACTCTAATATTTGAGATTTTAAATTTATTCTTTTACAAATTTAATATCATTGAGCTGTATATTTACGTTATTATCATTATTGTTACTATCACCAATACTATTATTATTATTTGTATTATTACATTATAAGTAGTAGTATTATTATAAATGATTATTATTGTTATCACCACATGGTTGTTGCTGTTGTTTTTATAATTGTTAGAATATTCGATATGAGTAGCCTGTTATTTTAATTTTACCTCATCACATTAAATTGATTCTTTTGCAATTGTTGTGTATAAGAATGTTTTATCTTACGATTACGGTAGGCATATCATATCCCTCTTCAGGAAAATATTCTTAAAAACCTTATTGATCGTTCTAAATTACTGTTTTTTGGTTACATTTTTAATATAGTTGGATTAATCAAACCCGAGTGAAACCATAGCCATTAAACGTGGAATTACTAACTCGAAACCACATAATTAAGAACTTACTTTTCTATGTACCTACAAATGATATATCTTATACGTCTTGAGCCCAGTTGATCAGAAAGATCATTTTATTTTTATAATAATCGAAGTCGGACATATTAAAACTTAAAACCATGAGGTATTAGGTGTTCGAGTGAGAAATTAAAATAGAAGCAAATGTACATGTAGTGATTCAGAAAATGAAGGGTATTCCGCAAATGTAAATAATGTCAGAAAAAATTTCCGTTATTTTTAAACGGATAAGACATTACAAATTTCGACAACATGTTTATTTTTATTGACGAGGATTTTAAAATTACATATTATTTTTCCTTGGGTTCAGATAAGAAAATTTTGAAATTTGTCCCCACAAACTTTACTTTTGGAACAGCCTGAACATAGATTATGATAAAAATATTATAAATTTTACCTCCAATGTTCGATATTTGGGAAAGGAATTTTACCGGGTGATTTTAGACTAAACCGTTCTCCTGCTCTACGTGCTTGATGATCTGACTGACAATGTTGTTCAGAGAACTCTGGTGCTTTACTGAACTTTTATTTTAAATATATCAATTTTGTTTTCTTACTGTCTTAAAATCAATTTTCACTTAATATTTTTTTATTACCAGCTGAGTGTAAATTTTAATGTTTATTTTCTTTTGTTTAAATGCATTGTCCTAAAATAAAAATACTATGTTTGTTGTACATTTCAGGTTGAAAGTTTTATTTTTATTTATCTTCTGGTCCTCCAATTATCCTCCATGATAACCCATATACATATGTATATAATATTTATTCTTTACATAATTATATAGTTCACATTACAATAAAATACACCAAAGCATCATTAGCAAGAGCTGTTCCTGCCGATCAAATGAAGGTTTGTGCAATGCAACGTGCAGGCTGAGGTTGACTTGTTTGGGCGAGGGTAAAAGTTAACGATTTCCCAATCTACAGAGACAGTATTTTACAAGTCTAGAACTCTTATTTTAAAACATAAAAGTACCTAAACTTTCACTACGAATAGTAAGTTATTATATTAATAAAAATAGCTCTTGAGATCGCAGAAATTAGGGTAAGAGACTTGGCAAAACCAATGATAACATTGACAAATTAACAAAACTGCAAAAAGTACAAATTTGGGGAAACTAAATAACGCTGGTTGGTTTTATCATACTGTTATTGTATTTCTACTTATTTTATTTTACATTTTATCTTTTACAAAAAAGGTCCTGTGTACCATTATCGTATCTTGCATGGTGTTGCCGTAAATTAAGTAAATGTGAAGAAAAACATGGACCGGAAATACTATTTTAAAGATGGCGGCCGTTGCCAGGCCTGGAATTTTTGGGACTTTTGTAGTCTTGTTTACAAGGGTCATACTAACGTGTATACCAAAAAATAAGCTAGTTCGGAATTTTTTCCATTGCTCAAGCTAATTTGCCTGGTCTAATATTAAACGATCTAAACACAGTACGTTGTCCAATGTTATCCTTATTACTAATAAAAAAAATTATATCTTGATTATTCATGAATGTATATTGAACTAGTTGTAGTATTTATATTTGCACAAAACAAGTTTTTTGTTGCTTTTCCTTTTATCAGCAAACCTGCATACTCGGCCCCCACGTTATTCATATAGAGGATAAGTAAAGTTGTATATCTCCCTTAGTTATGAACCTAAATTGATAAAACTTGGTATATAGCTTCACCTGGTTGAGATAAATTGATAATAAAAAAACACATTTCTTATCTTCCTCATTGCAGCAAACCTGCGTACTCAACCCTAATTTTATTCTCAAGTAGAATAAATAAAATGCTATATATCACTTATTTATTTATGTATTTTAAACAACTTTTTTATTAGCATATTACGCTCTGTTATTAATTACGAGATGTAATAAAAGACGTCTTACAACACTTAAGATATATTTACACTTATACTGATTTACATACAAACGGTAAACACATATAAAAGATGGTACTAGGCTATCAATTTCGACCAGTCACACAAGTCATCATCAGGCCAATGAGAGGACAATGAGAGTTCTCTCATTGGCCTGATGATGACTTGTGTGACTGGTCGAAATCGATAGCCTAGTACCATCTTTTATGTATGTTTACCGTCTGTATGTGAATCAGTATAAGTGTAAATATGTCTTAAGTGTTGTAAGACGTCTTTTATTACATCCCGTTATGTATTTTTGTGAAACTTGGTAAGTGGCTCTATGTAGTAGTGAGGCACATATATATGCATTGTAAATTTGCTAAGTACGCAGGTTTGCTGCACCGGGGGTATTTGTTTTTAATTATTACTGGAGTCTTAATTGTACATTCATTCTCTATGGAAATAATTCTTCAATAGTTTCGGATTGTGCAATCAATAAAAGATAAAACACAATAGTAACATATTTAACACTAAAGGTTATACTACAATTGTTTATGTATACAGAAATAGAACTAACGTTCTACAGCTCAAAGATACCTTCTTTAAATATCATAAATCGTAAGACGAAAGCACATATTTTGGCGAAGGTCCCAATTTTCATACAAAGACAAAGACCCAAGAGTTTATTTGTAATTAATATCATCTCTTTCTGTTCTGTTTTATCATTACAAAGGATTTATTTTATCATTAATATTTCTTGACATAAGGATTTGTAATTTAAATATTATTGGTCTACGTTGTATTAAAAGAGCACATTGCCAAGGTCTAATAAAACATTAATATTTTTATAATTTGAACAATCGTTAACATACAGTTATAATAAGTTTAATTTATTACTCAAACCTTTTTAGAAAGTGTTTTTTTTTATTAAATGATGAAAGCTTGTTTAGTTACAGAGATTTCCACTGGAATGTTCTATTGGAATATTCTACTAGGTTATATCGAATCACGAAGACAAATGTACACTTTGTATTTATACCGGTAACGTATTAATTTGTAAATGCTGTTCCGTTTTGCTAACTGGGTCTGTCATTAGAACGTAGCGTGTTTTATCTTTGACCACAATAACAAAAAAAAAAAAAACACTGTTAAAGGTAAATTTATAATTTTACATTCAAGAGCAAATAATTACCATCGGGTTTTCTCTGGAAAATGAACCAGAAAAGGTTTTTCCAATAGTCTAGCCCTTCTTAATGAAGTCAGCATTCACTCTGAGGTCGACTGACGGGCCTGTTCATTACGAAGGACTTCAACCCACACGGTTGTGAGGCTTTTACTTGCTTTTCGAACCACAATCTTTATATATTGCGTTTGTTTTTTAAGCACCAAACATTATTTTTAAGCATAATTGTTACCATGACACATAGTACTGGTTTTTTAATTTATGTTACTCTGTGGTAAACCAGTTTATGTTTTGACACTATTCAAAGATATTTGTATAATAAATTATTTAGTTATTGTTATACTTTTGAAACCCATTAGAATGTAAGACCACTTACTTGGTTTCGTAAATTTCAATTCTTAAGTGAGCGAGATGTATTACGATACATCTAATCCATAAGAGTAACATTAGGACTAGGTGCGTTTGCCCATAAAGAATGGTATTTATCAAGCATACATTGATGTGAACCATATACCAAGTTTTATCTCATAACGTTTTATATTCATAAAAAAGCAAATCTTAAAGACTTCCTATTCTCGAAAAAAATTACATTAGATAAGGTACTATGTATAGCACTTTAAATATATTAGTATCCAACTGCAGTAGGGAAATAATTAAACATATTAAATGGTTTTAGTATGGTTGTTCTTAACGCTTGAATTTGCTAGAGCAATCAAACATTTATTTTATTTTTATGTATACGTAGAAAAACACATGTGATCCGAAACCCGATTCGGATGGGGTAATCTGTCTGGTTTTGACTTAAACTCATATATTTTTATTTAAAATTTGAACTAAATTTAATATCTAGGGCTATAATTAACTATTTTTTACTTGACTGCATGAAAGGCACTCGTATCTATAAGAAGTATAACAAATATAGCAGAGATAAGTACTCCATAACACGTGTACCAAAATGTTCGTGACTGTTTTGAAAATTTTTAATTTGGAATGAGTGCAATGCTTGTGACGAGTTCAGATGATTTGATGCCTGTATAAATATTTCGCTTTTGGAATTTCCCTAGTGAAAACGCTTGAAACGATGTCAAAGTTATTAAGAATAAGTTTTAAAAAGTTGTTCTAACCACTTTTCTATGAACTTCCAGATGCAACTAATGGGTCTAAGGTACTTTAAACGTTTTTTTATTGTGATACAAATGAACCATAAGGTGCATGATGTAATCAATTATATTTAATCTTTCTTCGGGCTGACCTAACGTTCCAAGTTGTGTTTGGCGTGTTGGTTTCATTATATCGGCAGAAATTAAAATACCGATGGTTGTTTGAGATAAGCAGGGATTCTAATAACATGCTTAAATGAGTTTCAGCTAACTTTCGGTCCTACCTATGCTTTTGTGTTTTTTTTCACTACTGCTACAATTTTTAGTGTAATAAAAGACAAACTTAATTAAAGTACATTTTCAACATCAGTCGATTTAAGGTCAGTAACATATAGTATTACTCTGATAGATCATTTCCGGAACATCCTTTTAGCGAATTTACCCTATAGGGAAGAAGCTATTACCGTAGTCGGCATGGTAAGACCTAGGAACGGGACCATGATAACTTTTCGTTTTGAGGTCCCCAGACCCCAAAAACACCATTCGTTCGAAACTGTATATATATATATATATATGTGTGTGTGTGTGTGTGTGTGTGTGTGTGTGTGTGTGTGTGTGTGTGTGTGTGTGTGTGTGTGTGTGTGTGTGTAGCACGATAACTCTCGTAAATACCCCCGTCGCAGCAAACCTGCGTACTCAGCGAATTCCCAATGCATAATATATGTCTTAATACCACATAAAGCCGCATACCAAGTTCCATAAAAATATATTCACATATAAGCGATTTTAATTATTCTCCATAAGAATAACATTGGTAATGAGTACGTAGGTTTGCTGAAACAAGGAACACAAACAATTGGTTTTTATGCAAATATAAATAGAATTTAACTAGGAGAAGCCACATACCAAGTTCGATCAATATTCAATCATAAATAAGCGCTTTATAACATTCTAGTTATTCTCTATAAGAATAACATGGAGTTGAGAAAGCAGGCTTGCTGCAACGAGGAACAAAAAAACGGGTTTTTATATAATTATCAATATAACTCAACCAAGTGAAGCTACATACCAAGTTTTATTAATTTATGTTCATAATTAAGGGAGTCATTACATTTTACTTATTCTCCATAAGAATAACATGGGGGCTGAGTACGCAGGTTTGCTGCTACGGGAATAATCAACGAAAAATCAATTTTTTGTACAAATATCAATACCAGTACTACGTGAAGCCACATACCAAATTTCATCAACATACATTCATAAATAATCGAGATATCAAATTTTATTTATCCTCCATAAGGATAGCATTGGACAACGTACTGTGTTTAGCACTTTGAATATCTCGACAACGGTTGGACGTAGAATCACAATTTAAACACCAAAATGATTGATTTGTAGAGCTAAACTGATTGGTATAAGCAAATGTGAAGTTTATAGTAAAATTAATTGGGGAAAAGCTAAAACCCATTTTCCCATAAGATTAATATGGGAGATTTTATGAAGACGTTTTCTCCGCAACCATATAACCTAGCTTAATGATTCAAAATACCATATTATTTGTTTTTTTCAGCTCTATAATATGGTCAAAACCAAAATTAAGTTTTTTTTAAATTTTTGTGTGAAAAATGCATAAAACTGATTTTTGGAAAATTTAAAACCCCCATAAACCCCCCTTCCCAAGGTCCGATTTTTCTGGTTTTCGAACTTAAAGTCATGAATGTCATTTTACACGTTTGAGCCAAATTTCATCGAAATCGGACTTTATTACTCAAGTTATCGTGTTAACGGACACATATATATATACATATATATAAATTTGAACGAATAGTGTTTTTGGCATCTGGGGACCTCAAAAGAAAAAGTTATCATGGTCTCGGGCATAAGTCTTACCAAGAGACCTACGGTAATAGCTTCTTCCCTATAGGGGAAATTCGCTAAAATGATCCGATTTTGATGAAATTTTGTATAAACGTGTAAAGCAACATTTATGACTTTAAGTTCGAAAACCAGCCAGATCGCTCTATCCGAAGGGGTATTTTGGGGGGTTTTTGTATCCCAAAAATGGGTTTTTTGAATTTTTTTATGTATAATTTTTGAAATTTTCAAATTTTAGTTTTAACCATTGAATTCAGCTTAAAAAACACACAATTTGGTATTTTGATCATTCCTCTACGTCAATTGGTTCCCGAGATATTGAAAGTGCTAAACACAGTACGTTGTCTAATGTTATTCTTATGGAGAAAAAGAACAATTTTATATCTTGCCTATTTATAAACGTATACTGACGAAACTTGGTATACGGCTTCATCTGGTTGTGGTCTTTTGATATTTGCTGAAAATAATATTTTTTTTGCCAAAGGATCCCGTAGCAGCAAACCTGCATACTCAGCCCCATGTTATTCTTATGGATAATAACTAAATGCTATGTTTCCCTTAATTATAAACATAAATGAATTAAATCTGGTATATGATCTCACCTAGTTGAGTTATATTTATATTAGTACAAAATCCCATTTTTTGTGTTCCTTGCTGCAGAAAACCTGCGTACTCAGCTCCAATGTTATTATTATGGAGAATATTTAAAATTGTATATATTGCTTATTTGCGAATATATTTTTATGAAACTTGGTAAGTGGCCATATGAAGTATTAAGACATTTATATCTCCATTGGAAATTCGCTGAGTATGCAGGTTTGCTGCGACGGGGGTATTTTCAATAGTAGCCTTGCGTTGCCCTGATTTGACACGCCGGCCGTGCGCCCGTCAGGAATTCTGCCCTCCCCCGCCAAACAAAAAATCAAATACATATTATATTACAATATAATTTTTAACTGTACGGGTTACACTATTAGAGTGACAGTTAATAATAGGCAACATCGATTTTTAATCCAATCTTTCAGGGCAATTTCATTTCATCTTCATGGTGAATGTTGTAATTTATATTTCTCTTAAATACTGTCCTTGCATCTATGTCAGCCACATTTGATTTTTTTTTCTTTATGAATGAACTCCTTTCATCTACATATAACAAACACCAGGTGCACTGTATATGCTGTAGGCCAGGAATTTCATGAGGCAAATTATCTTTCACAGGTTGTAGGTGCTTTTTGATTTCCTTGTAGACAACATCATATGTAAAATAAAAATGGATACGGAAATGTTTGTTTAGCAAAGCATTTTTTTGATAAATCAAATAAAAATTGGTTAACAATTTATTATATGCTATGCTAAAAGTGAATATCAAATACTTCGTCATTATACTACGTTGTCAATGTTAAACTTTCCCGTTAAACCATCTTATTCTTTGAAGAAGAATCAAATAACTGTTATGTAGATAGGTTTAAACGGGAAATTAACAGAATGCGAGAGATTTAATTTCCGGTCGTCAACTAAACAAATTGAAGTTGGATATTCGACGTACCAAACAAGCTTTAATGAAGTTGAAACAAACGACGTTTAATTGTTTCTCATTTCAAATTATTTTTGCCCACATAGTTGGTGTTACCAAACGGGAAATGTATGCAATAACTAATTGTAGTTATAAACCGAGTAACCTTCTAAAAATTACGTCTTTTCCTGTTTTTAATTTTTATTATTATTTTTATTAAAGTTGTTTAACTGTTAATACATTATAGAAATTCATGTATGAAAGCCCTTAAAAAACTGTTAACCATTTGTTAGAACGTTTTATTTCTATCGCAAGGTAAAAAAATAATTTGAATTATTTACCTTCACTGAAACTAATTAATTTAAACTATAGATGACTATAGATGACTTGATTTAGACTATAGATTTTTTTTGTTTTTATAGATTAACTATATAACTATTTAATAACTCATCCTCCTTGGATCTACATCGAGGACTCCCTCACTACCAGATGACTTCAAGGTTACCGTCATAGACATTTCCTCCTACAGATTTAATCACTATGTAACTTGTTTCCAGAAATTGTTTTGAGGGTTTCTTATTAGGTTGGTTTGCTCTTTAGCGTCAAACCTTTGAGTTTGTTTATTAGGAAAAACCTGTCTCAAGGAGAATATTCTGCCCAACTACATACCTTGACGTACGTTAGCCTTGGAGGTATAGCAGCGTATAACTTACAAGTGACTTAATTTAGTTTGGGTATGTTCATTTAGATATCTATGGATGGAGATAAAAATGTATTATAAGTCAAGAATAATAAATATATATTTAATTTACTAAGTTGTAAGTGCTAAGTAAAAACATAAGAGTGCATATTCTAACACCCTGGTGGGTTTTTCTGAATAATACAGAAATGCGTGTTTGAGTTAGTCAGACTCTCTAACTAGACACGGGATTTGACAGTGAGAACAGTTTAACACAACAATCGTATGAAGGTTCGATTCTAAAATTGTTCTCTCTCTGAGCTTAAGACTATGTGAAGTTGGGTTAGAGCGTGTTGGACAAGAATTGCAGCCTCACTTTTGAGGTTTCATTCAAATTGTGTTTTTGTAACATTTGATATGCCCAAATAAATTTCGTGTAAAAAGAAACTGTTGGAAGTTCTAGATCACAAATCTAAGTAGGGATAATGTAAGTAGTTTACAAGTATCATTCATGTTTTACAACAGTTTTTGTTTTTTTTTATGAAAAGACAATTCGCGTAGAAATCTAATGCTATTTGATAGCATTTTCATTTATGTGCACACGGAATACCATTAGGTCAGTCAACAAGGAAGACACCATGATACAAATTATTACTAAAATTTCCTATACTAAGTTATTTTTATATCTCTATTTGTCGAACCAGGAAATTACGTAAATTAGTTAGGTAACCGTGTAAAAAGTGTTAAGGTGTTATAATTATCAGTAAACAATTATTCCTTACAACAAGCAAGGTTTGTGTACGACAACTTTCCACAGCACTTTTTTCGTTGACTCATTTGTCATTTTTATTAAACAATGTACAAGATAACAGGAATAATCAACTACTGATAATATTTTAAAGTAATTCAACTATAATCATAATTTAACCTATAAATGCCCTAAATGCAGATATTACAATTTTGAAACAGGATTTCAATTTTACCCAAAATAATAAAAACATGTAGATCAATTTTGCTTTAATTTTGCAGAAATGTAGACATTTGACTTTATCGTGTATTCTGGTATTATTAATAGAGCTCGCCTCATAGTGTAATATAAGTTGCTTACAGTAATTGCTCTAGTTTGTACTTATATTGTTGTTATTTAACAAATTAATTATTTTATGTAGTGCCAGTATATCTTATTATTTGTTATCAATTTATGTGATATACATAATTTTAATAAAAGATACAGTCAATATTTCATGCCAACACAACATAGACTAAATATATTTCAAAATTTACCGTCCGAATCTGGGTCTAGATTCCTCAACAGATTACCTCCAATTTCAAAAACCGTAAAAAATTACGACCTTTTTTAGGAAATTTGTAACATAAAATTCTTTTTACAGTGCTAATGAA
Organism: Allygus modestus; assembly: GCA_963675035.1. NCBI lineage: Eukaryota > Metazoa > Arthropoda > Insecta > Hemiptera > Cicadellidae > Allygus > Allygus modestus. Next base: position 390,976,454 of record OY776112.1, on the reverse strand, counting down.
TTTATAGACCATTGTCAAAATTATAGTGAAATAAATAATTCCGTTTATTACCAATAACAATAGAAGTTAAACTAGGTTATTATTATTTTAATTATTTGCAGTTTTATTTAGTAATTATAATATTTGTAAAACATTATCATACAAATTATATTTTATACATAATTTAGTTGCTACCGACTGTAAAAGTTGTAATGGCAATAAAATTAATTTTAATTTGAATCATATTATGTTACATGCGTTTACTATACATTAAAGTATGTTGGGCTTAGCCTACTTTTAAGTAGATACGATATAAAATTTAATAAACTTCTCATTTTATAAGTCTCACAAGTGAAAGGAAAATTTATATCTCTGAATACTTTGAATTCATAAAAGGCTTTACGTCCTGGAGGTTTGATAACGATGATTATAAGAAAGTTAGTTGTAAATTACGCGTACCCCAATTAGGTATAAAAAGACGGCTTCCGTCAGGTAAATATTATAACTATTACACTGAAACAATTCGTATAAATTATAATAACGCGGTTCTAATTCTTTAACTCTTCGGCAACTCTTTAGCATTAAAACATCCATCTATGTTAAACCAAAATGTAGGGGAATAATTTTCTTGTAGGTTATACTTAGCGCAGTTTGTTATACATCTTTAAAGTTATTTAAATACAATAATTTAAGCTTGAAACATTTACTGGAAAGCTTGCCATGCATATATAATGGTCTTGCATTATTTATTATCGATTAAATTTGTATATGCGGTTTTGTATTAAAGAATATTAGATAGATTTAATTGTAATCTCAAAACTCACAGAGTCAAAAAGAAAACCAATAAAACCCTAAAATCAATAGAAATAGGAAAAGCAAACATTATTCCATGAAGGAATAATATTCATAAATAAATGTTAAACAATATCTGTAATAACCGTGGAAATATCACGATTCTTTAATGTCTTAATTGGATCTTCGAATTATTAGTCATTTCGTGTTGAATGTCTGAAATTACTGTCAAGGGTTTGGGAGGGGGGAGTCTTAGTTTGTATTTTAAGGGACATCCTACTTCCCCATATTTAAATTGTGAATTTAAAAATTTAAGAGATGTAATGAAAGTAGATCGTGCTTTATTTAAGAAAAAAAAATATAAATAAAAGTTTGCTTAGAATCAAACGATAGTTAGAGATTCTACAAAATGATGAAGTATGTTTCAATATGATAAATAAATAATTATTTGGGAAATAGTAGAAATATATATTTGTTACTAAGTAAAATACATTAAAAAAATACTCACATAAGTTACCTATTGCTGATGGTATTGTTTTGGTGATGAATTCAATGTTAAGTAAATGCTCTGCTGCGATTGATGTAAATACCCCCGTAGCAGCAAACTTGCGTACTCAGAAAATGTCCAATGTATATATATACAAAAAAATTCACACTGCTAAACATAAATATATATGTATCTTAATACCACTTAAAGCCACATACCAAGTTTCATCAATATGCATTCATAAAAAAATGATTTATGACATTTTGATTATTCTCTATAAGAATAATATGGCGCCTGTGGATGGAGGATTGCTGAAACATGGTACACACAAAATGGGTTTTATGAAAATTTGTATAGCTCAACTAGGTGAAGGCACATACCAAATACTATTAATTTATATTCATAATTATGGGAGATAACATTTGACTTATTCTCCATAAGAATAACATGGGGGCTGAGTACGCAGGTTTTCTGCTACGGGAACTATCGGCAAAAAAATCATTTATCGTGCAAATATCAATAGACCACAACATTATGAAGCAATATACCAAGTTTCGCCAGGGTAAGTTGATAAATAAGCAAGATATACAATTTTTTCTTATTCTTCATAAGGATAACATTGGACAACGTACTCCGTTTAGCACTTTCAATATATCGGTAACAAATTGACGTAGAGCAGTGATCAAAACACCAAATCAAGCTGAATTTAATGGTGAGAACTAAAATTGTATTTACTCAAATATTATATGTAAAAAACTCAAAAAAAACATTTTTGAGGTAAAAAATCCCCCTCAAAATCCCCCTTTGGTTAGAGCGATCTCTGGTTTTCGAACTTAAAGTCATAAATGTTGCTTTACAGGTTTTTACCGAATTTCATAAAAATCGGATTATTTTTACAAGAGTTATCACACCCACGGACACACACACACATACATAAATAGTGACATTCCATAAATTTTATTTAACTTAATTTTATACTCTGACATCAAAAATAAGTGAATATTGGTGCTATGTCGTTTTAAAATAAACCCGCTAAGGATATTTACCTATTGTTTAAAATGAATTTAATGAAACTATAATCCCTCGAATAATAAGCTCCTTTGAATAAACGTACTTAATAGTAATTAAGATCACCAATATTGCAAGGATCTAAAAGACTAAATAAACTATAATCAATTTAATTTTTACCAACAAACTATTTATACTCAGTAAGTAAGGCGTAATCCATCCTCCACAGCCACTGCCGATTGTACGCAGTGACTGTCCGAGATGTGTATATTAATCTCACTTATATATTAATTTTGGACACCAATAATAATAGCACCACCGTATTGTGAATTAAAATTTTAAAAATTTGTCCACAGACCTCGAACGAAAGTAGGTAGGAAAATTGTTCTAAGCATCTCAGGTTTTCTTTTAAAAGGGGGTTTCAAGAAAGTCATTTGACATTTTTTTATTTATCATAAAACAACCCAGACCTTTGCAAATCTTGCATCCTTACAACCCAACTTGAAAGTCTTAATTTATATTCCAAAGTAAAACCCCTTACCACAAAACTAGCTTACAAAATGCATTTGTGGTAAATCGTTTCAACATACTACCGTGCACGTTTCCTTCTGAGGGTAGCGTGGGGAAATTTAAAGTATTTAACTTAGATCCTTCAGTAATGCTTCGGGGAGGTTAAAGGAATATTTAGAAAGACAATTTTAGATGAACCAAAACTTAGAATAAAACCATGTTTATTTAATTTAACTAACGTTTTTTAAAGTTGGCTAATGTTGATGTTGATGCTGATGTTGGTTTCATAATGTTGATTCGAGTGACGTATTATTTTCAATAATACCCCCATCGCAGCAAACCTGCGTACTCAGCGAATTTCCAATGCACAATATTTGAATTCCACATAAAGCCGCGTACAAAGTTTCATAAAAATATATTCCCATATAAGCGATTTTAATTATTCTCCATAAGAATAGCATTAGTAATGAGTACGTAGGTTTGCTGAAACAAGGAACACAAACAATTGATTTTTATGCTAATATAAATATAATTTAACTAGGCGAAGCCACATACCAAGTTTCATCAATATTCAATCATAAATAAGCTCTATATAACATTTTAGTTATTCTCCATAAGAATAACATGGGGGCTGAGTAAGCAGGTTTGCTGCAACAAGGAACAAAAAAATGGGTTTTTATGCAATTATGAATATAACTCAACGAAGTGAAGCTACATACCAAGTTGTATTAATTTATGTTCAAAATTAAGGGAGTCATTACATTTTACTTATTCTCCATAAGAATAACATGGGGCTGAGTATGCAGGTATGCTGCTACGGGAATAACCAATAAAAAATCAATTTTTTGTGCAAATATCAATATGCCAGTATTACGTGAAGCCACATACCAAGTTTCATCAACATACATTCATAAATAATCGAGATATCAAATTTTATTTATTCTCCATAAGGATAACATTGGACAACGTACTGTGTTTAGCACTTTGAATATCTCTGCAACGGTTGCACGTAGAATCACAATTTAAACACCGAAATGATTGTTTTGTGGAACTGAACAGATTTCTAAAAGCAAATGAGAAGTTTAAATTAAAATAAACTGAGGAAATGCCAAAAACCTTTTTCCCATAACATTAACATGGGAGATTTTATGAGTAGGTTTTTTTGGATTTTCTCCACAACCACTTAACCTAGGTTAATAATTCAACATACCATATTATTTGTTTTTTAAGCTCTATAACATGGTCGAAACCAAAATTAAGTTTTTAAAAAATTTTAGGGTGAAAAATTCAAAAAACTGATTTTTGGGGAATTTAAAACCCCCATAAACCCCCCTTCCCATAGTCCGATTTTTCTGGTTTTCGAACTTAAAGTCATGAATGTCATTTTACACATTTAAGCTAAATTTCATCGAAATCGGACGTTTTTTACTCAAGTTATCGCATTCACGGACACACATATATAAATATATATATATATATATATATATATATATACATACACACACACACACACATATATATATATATATATAAATACATATATATAAATTTGAACGAATAGTGTTTTTGTCATCTGGGGACCTCAAAACAAAAAATTATCATGGTCTCGAAAATTATCATGGTCTCGGACTTAAGTCTTACCATGAGACCTACGGTAATAGCTTCTTCCCTATAGGGGAAATTCGCTAAAATTAAGTGTACTTTTCTTCGTAGCAGCATTAGCGATGTTTATTTTTCCGCGTTTACGCGTTTTTTTTTTCAAATCAAGCATTTCTGAGTTCAGAGTATCATGTCTCCTTGTATATTTTGCTGTGGTGACGGTCTAGGCCTGTGCCTCAATATTATATAGCTTTAATTAAAAGATATATTAACAATCTAATTCGAAACTATAGATATTATAAAGTTGTATTTTACAAAATATCTTCCTAGGATATCTTTAATAAGGCGCATCGAACAATATTACATATAAATTAAACATTTTACCGTCTTGTAATATTACATTAAATTGTATTACGGTTTATTTAAGTCAGCTCAAATCATATTAAATTTGTTGTTGTATGTGAGTAAATGAAAATAAAGTAAAACTCCTACGCATAGAAGTCCGTACATGAAACTTCTAAAATGACAAGTAGCCTAAGTGTATATGCCTAAATTGTATAGTCATAGGTCCAAGTTTATGATGAAAACAGCTCACTATAATCCAAACCTAGGAGATGTCAAATCATTTCAGATAACGTGTGCAAAAGGCTTAGTTTGGTTAGAATAGTTTAAAGCTTTTGTTTTGGTTCACTACAACATTCCTAGTAATGTGTTTAAAGTATTTTTACAACAGTTGTATTTTACAAAATGATATTTCAATATATTGTTTCAATATCCCAGGCTATCATGAAATTAAATTCTATAAAAATGGGTTGGTCCAAGACCGTACATGAAACTTCTAAACTGGCAAGTAGCCTAAGTCTATAGGCCTACATTTTATAGCCTTAGGTCCAAGTTTATGACGAAAACAGCTCACCATAATCCAAACCTAGGATTTGTCAAAACATTTCAGATAACCTGTATAAAAGGCTTAGTTTGGTTAGAATAGTTTAAAGCTTTTGTTTTGGTCCACTACAACATTCCTGGTAATGTGTTTAAAGTATTTTACAACAGTTGTATTATACAAAAAAATATTTCAATATATTGTTTCAATAGCCCAGGCTATCATGAAATTATATTCTATAAACATGGGTTGGTCCAAGACCGTACATGAAACTTCTAAAATGGTAAGTAGCCTAAGTGTATAGGCCTACATTTTATAGCCATAGGTCCATGTTTATGACGAAAACAGCTCACTATAATCCAAACCTAGGATATGTCAAGTCATTTCAGATAACCTGTATAAAAGGCTTGGTTTGGTTAGAATAGTTTAAAGCTTTTGTTTTGGTTCGCTACAACATTCATGGTAATGTTTAAAGTATTTTACAACAGTTGTACTTTACAAAATGATATTTCAATATATTGTTTCAATAGCCTAGGCTATCATGAAATTAAATTCTATAAACATGGGTTGGTCCAAGACCGTACATGAAACTTCTAAAATGGCAAGTAGCCTAAGTGTATAGACCTACATTTTATAACCATAGGTCCAAGTTTATGACGAAAACAGCTCACCATAATCCAACGCTAAATGTTCGCTACAACATTCCTGGTAATGTGTTTAAAGTATTTTACAACAGTTGTATTACCAGTTTAATGTCGGCTTACTCTTGTAATCCAATCCTCGGAAATGTCAAATCATTCGAGATAAGCTTCCGAAAAAGGCTGTTTGGTTAGAATAGTCTATAGCTTTTATTGTGGTTACCTACACCATTACTGGTAATGTATCTTAGGTAATGTAGACAATTTTTAATATTAACTTAGTGAAAATATAACCTAGCAAATAATTGTCCTACAAAAATAAATTTTAAGGTTGTTCGCTTACTGTGATTAACTTCATCAACGCTTTCTAGACGAATTGAGGCTTTGTATACTTTTTACACATGACAATCACAATATTACCAATTGCCTAAGAAAATTTAATAAAACAAACTATTTTATAAGTTAATATCTAAGTATCTACAGTCATCAAAAAGTTATTTTGAGTTTTTCGACCTGCCACACGCGTCGTCTGTCGTCTGCCACTGATAACAATCGTCGCCTTCGACGACTGACGATATTTACACAGAGTAGGCGTACTAAGAGCATATTAACTGTATAAATATTTGTTTTAAACGTACACTTAATAATTTATAAAATAATAAATATGCTCACAACTTAAAAATATGCTTCGATTTATCTCTCTTGTGGGATTTATCTCTCTTTGTTAGTAAAAAAACTGTTGTTATCCAGTATAACAAAGTATACTCTAGTAAACTAACTATTGTTACTCTGTTTTTGAAACTTAGACGTCGGCTAAATTTTAACGATTCAAGTACCACTAAAATGGCTTCCAATGTTATTCTTATGGAGAAAAAAATAAATTTGGTTTTAAGATAATTTGATTAATACAGAACGAAATTATCTGATTAATGAACTTGACCGAGATTTTGACCTGTTAAGTTTTTCTGAAAAATGTTAAGTTTAACTGTGGAGGCATTCTCGAGTTATTGTGGTCACAGACACGCCAGTTGAGTTGATTCTCTTACCAGTCTAAGCACTGAAGTGGTGTATAAGGATACTTTCACTTCGTTCAATTATCCATATATAGTATCGAATTATCAGGAAATAGATCCCTTAACTCAAATTACTTTCAAACAAACGTTATTAGGGACAGTTGACGCTTATAATATGCATTGAAACCTTATGTAAACGAATGTAAACTTTCAACGTCAACAAACTAGAGTCTCAACATCAACAATCTAAGAGTAAAGTAGTATATATTGAAAAATTAAAAATATTCACACATTCACATTAAACAGAAAACGAGTTTTAACCAAACACTATATATAAGATGGGTTGAAACTTTCTTAGTTGCTACAGTAAACTGTTGTAAAAATAGAATGATTAAATTAAATTTAACTTACTGATTAGAAAACATTGTGAAAGTATTTGCAGCATGACTTTAGTTTTAGCGAATTTCTCCTATAGGGAAGAATCTATTATTGTAGGTGGCATGGTAAGACCTAGGCCCGGGACCTTGATAACTTTTTTTGAGGCCCCCAGATGCCAAAAACACCATTCGTTCAAATTCATAAATGTAGTCAAGAATAACTTTAACACGATAACTTTCGTGGTGGGATAACACGTGGTAGGCACGATAACTTTCGTAAAAATTGTCCGATCTTTATGAAATTTGGTATAAACGTGTAATGCAGCATCTATTTTTATGAGTTCCAGAACCAGACAGGTCGCTCTACTTTAAGGGGGGTTTTGTCCCCCAAAAATGGGTACTTTGAACTTTTTACATATAGTTATTTTTAAACCCCAATTTTAGTTTATCCCATTAAATTCAGCTTAAGAAAACAACCAACTGTGTATTTTGATCATCGCTCTACGTTAAATGGTTACCGGGATATTAAGAGTGCTAAACACAGTACGATGACCAATGTTAATCTTATGGAGATTAATTAAAATTGTATATAACGCTTATTTATGAACATATATTAATGAAACTTGGTATGTGGCTTTATATTGTTGGGTTTAATGCTATTTGCATACAAAACTCATTTGTTGTGGTCTCCATGGCAGCAAACCTGCATACTCAGCAGCTATAATGTTATTCTAATGGAGAATAATAAACATGTGATATCTTGCTTGTTTATGAACATAAATTGTTTAAAATTGGTTTGTTGCTTAATCTGGAGGTGATCCATTGGTATTTGCATAAAAACCACATTTTGTGGTCCTTAATGCACCAAACCTGCATACTCAGTCCGAATGTTTTTCTTATGAGGAATAAATAAAATGTCATATCTCGCTTATTTATTAATATGCTTTGATTAAATTTGGTAAGTGGCTTCATGACTAAGTGAAGTACCATTTCTAATTCGATTATGCAGGTTTGCTGCAACGGGGGTATTTAATGTTATTTACGTCAGTTTTATGTATGGTTGCTTATGCGAACAAAGAGGTAGTAGGCTATATGATATACTTGGGGTTTTCATCGTATAAAATATTATATTATCAAATAGATAGTAGGATATTTATTTTCCACTTTGAATTTCTGAAACTAAAAGTAAATGATGCTTTATTCTTCGCAGGGGATGTTCAAACCTTAACCTGTCAAACAGTTATAAAACCATAATTTTTTTGGGATATGAATGATATCTCGGAATACTTACTTTGTATGAAATCGTTCAAAACTGATAAAACTATTTGTGCTTTGATAACGAATTTTTTGCAAAGAATATTTATCATTTATGAAATCTGCTTTAAATAAAAATACGTATTTATTCTATTTTACTAAGAATAATTTATTGTAAAATGCATAATTATTTACATATAATGATTTATTTGTTTTAATTTTTCGTCATTGCTAGGAAACTTTATTTTCACCCATTTGGAAAAAATTCCATCTAGATTAATTTCTTGGTAGCATAAAAATAAATAATAGCATTTAAATTAATTTACGGATGACAGATTAGCAAATCTAAGGTGAAGTCTCCTCTTGAAATCACAAATTGGGATACATTACTGCTTCCACTTTCAGCCATGTTAAGTATATTTGCTTGAGTTAAGGTACACTTGTGTACTTGCTTGAACAAACTAAAAACAATTTGCTAGAAGTTTAAATGTGGTTTGATGTTAATTTAACTCTGCTAAGAATAATGTATTGTTCAATATTTTTGTATATTTTTGATCAAGTATTTAAATTGTAGTTTGTCCTTGATAAAAAAATATATAATTGGTAACTAAGTGAGAAAGTTAACCCTAAAATAAACAACGTTTACTTTCCTCGTGGGATATCCATTACACGGATGTTATTTTGGGCTCTCTTTAGCGGGAATTTAATCGTTTTATGATTAAATGTAATGAATCGCAGCCTTCGTTACGAAATTTAATAAGCAATTTAAAGACGAATTGACAATTTTGTATTTTTATCCAGTTTTCTCACTTGATAACCATGAGATCAGATGGAAAGTTGTACCAAACAAAGCTCTTTACAAATATATAAAAATATACGTTACGATTTATATAATATAATTAACAATATGTTTATTTATATAAATACAGGAACTGTTACCTTTTAAAAAAAAAATCATTTTTTGGTTTAACTCTATTTTTAAATAGTTTTGAAATATAACATAATGTAATACTCAGAACAAACTTTTTGTTGTAAAAAAATTTGGTAAATGATAATCTATAATTTATTTTATTTCCTTAGGTTCAGTCTACCTATAATCATAAGTTTAATTTAATTTAGTTTCAGAGCGTTATATTCCAGTTTCAGTTTTAACCAGTAATTCGTCTATAGGACAAAATGGTTATCTTTCGTGTACGAAGTAGAAAAGTCTTTAAATACTCATAATCTCTTGTATTTGTTCTTTGGACTTTTATTATAAACTCAGTTTGGAATTAAAATAGTTTAAACAAGTCATGTTTATATATATATACATAAACTAAACAATATTACATAGTGTTAGTCCTTAAGTAGAATTAATTTTATGACATTCTGCACTTACTGAGAGTACTAGGAAAACAATAATCGTCGAATGAGAGTTGTAATCGTATATTCTGCCATTATTATTCCCCCTAGTACAATTAAATTTCCATGTACGTATTATTGTTATCAGAGGAAGTATTTTATTGTTTCAGAGAAATTATTGTATGCATTAGTAGACTCTTCATCGATTGTACATTTAGATGCAATACATTACTATAATATGTTCATAACTGTATATGTATTATTCTGCTGTATTTATGGGGTTGGTATTATCTTTAAAAACATTATATGTATTTTAATCACGCGTCTTGGAACCGCAATGAAACGCAACCCCGTTTATTGCTGCTAACCCATGAGATCTGCTTGGCTTTACCAACCACATGCATGGAATAGTTTCACATAGAGAGAAAAACTCAACAATGCTCAGAATAGGGTTAAATGTATATTTTTAAAATATAATTATAGTTATAAAAATACCCCAGTCACAGCAAACCTGCGTACTCAGCGAATTTCCAATGTCTCAATACCACATAAAGCCACATACCAGGTTTCATAACAATATATCCACGAATAAGCGATAAATACAATTTTAATTATTCTCCATAAGAATAACATTAGGGATCAGTACGCAGGTTTGCTGCAACAAGGAACACAAAATAATTGGTTTTCATGCAAATCTCAATATAACTCATCTACGTAAAGTCACATACCAAGTTTCATTCCTTTACATTTATAAACAAGCGATATATAACATTTTAATTATTCTCCATAAGAATAACATGGGGACCAAGTACCTAGGTTTGCTGCTACGGGAACAATAAGTGAACATTTTGTAGCAAATAACAACAAACCACAACCAGATAAAGCCATATACCAAGTTTTGTCAGTTTGTATTTATAAATAAGCGAGACATAAAATGTTTTTCTCCATAAGAATAGCAATAGACAATGTACTGTGTTTAGCACTTGCAATATCTCAGTAACCAATCGACGTAGAGCAATGATCGAAATACAAAATTGTTTGCTTTTTTAAGCTGAAGTCAATGGCCTAACTAAAGCTTTGATTCAAATTAAAATTAAATGTGAAAATCCCAAACAACACATTTTTGGGGTACAAAAGCCCCCCAAAACCCCCTTCGGTTGGTGCTATCCGTCTGGTTTTCGAATTCGTTCAAATAAATGCTACTTTACACCTCTGTACCAAATTTAATCAAGATCGGACCTTTTTTAAGAGAGTTATCGTGATTACGGACACATAAATAAATATATATATATATATATATACATACATACAAAATTGGAACGAATGGGGTTTTTGGAAAATTGGGGGCCTCAAAATGAAAATTTATCATGGTCTCGGGTTTAAGTGTTACCATGCCACTACCGTAGGTGCCCTAATTTGCCGTAACTGGATGGCTTCAAAAAGCAGTGTTACAACATGTTATCAGAAACAATGTCCGTAGAAGAATTGATTCGTGCCTATCAAGTTGATAACATAAAAAAATAAAAATAAACATATGTTGCTATCAAGTTTCGATAAGTAACATTTAAGATTCGTTAGGCAGCAAAGGGAGGTGGGCTGCTAACTGGTTGAGAACTTATATTCGAATGACTGGAGGACAAGAGAAAGTTAAGAGCCAAAGGACCAAACGATTTGAACATTCTGAGGCGTTGTAGGAGAACACTGCCTATCAAGTAGAGGGTAGTTAGTGAAGGCAGTGTAGGGACAATTTAGTCAGCGTAGGGGCAATGTAGTCAGTCTAGGGGCAATATAGTCAGTGTAGGGGTAATATAGTGGGGAAATATAGAAATATAGTCAGTAAAAAGGCTCATGTAGGCGTCTTACACGGTTCAGTATTTAGTGAAACGTCATTTACGAGTACATAACTAAATTAGGTCCTAATGCTTGTTATTTAATAATAAATTGCATAACACTAGTTAATTTAAAATTTCAATACAACTTTTTTTGTAAAAACTGTTACGTAATGTATTCCAATAAATATTAATAGAAATAGCTCCCATAGCAAATTCTATTGATTGATATGGTGACCCCTTACTCTTCAATGAACAATTATGGAAACTGTTCTGCAAATCATATTTGAGAATTGCTTTTGTAAATTATAGTAAACATAGTGTAAAGATTTATAACTATGATGTTCAGTGAGACTTTTTTATTTATGTTTTAAAGCTCAGTTGTTCAGGGAAAAAATATTAAATAAACCTATGTTTACAATGCAATAGATTGTTTATTTGCAATAAGTTATCGCCATATTTTATAAGTTAAAGAACCTAAAAAATGTCGATGCTTTTAGAAGAGTCAGTTTATTTTAATAAATACAAATAAATAAATTCAATAGAAAAATTAAATCAGATTAAAGAGAGTTTTAATGAGACTTTCCAAAAGCTGGCTAAGACCAAGCCACAATCGCTGGCTTAGTGTTTTATTAGTGAATTGGGAGTTTACGCTCTCTGATAAAGATTTATTCCAACAGTTTCTTTAGTTCGCAAACCATTGTAATCTTGGCTTTTGTTAAATGCGACTGGTAGCTTCCCGATTTTTATTTTTAAACCATCAATATTTCAATGATAGTTTAAATGTTATTTCACTGTTATTTCAATATTAAATGACCGCTAAAATAGTCAAAATAATGTTATAATCAGCAATAATTTTGTTCAATAATATCCCAACAAATGTTTTGGGGAATTATATTGTTAACAGGGATTAAAAATACTGCTCTTAAGAACGCTATTGATATGTAACTTTTCAAGTATTCCAAAGAGCTTTAAAATGTTTTTAAACAACTGTTATGTATTTTAAAGTAGATGATATAAAAAAATAAAGAAAATCAATGATCAAATCGTATTATACATTTTATTTTAAAAAGAACAGCTATTCTAAAGGAAGTTAAAAAAGGAAAGTGCCATATATATAATGTTCAGAACCATAAGAATTACCAAAGAGCTGAGAATTTTGTACCAAAGAGATCAATACTAATTGATTTTTCCTTTTTCTCAGAACGTGACTCTATAAATAATTGTCATGAACGAATTCTAGATAGGAATTCATTTTTTTTTCTTTTCATGTATTTACTGTTTTGTGATTTTGTTTCACTAGACTTGCAGTAATAGAAACAATTTGTACAAAAACATATAAAATAGTAAAATGTAGTCATAAATCTAATAGTATCGATAAATATATAATTAATCACGTAATTAGCGTCCTGATAAATCTATGTGTATTCCATAAACAGTTAATTTTCATTTATCTGTGTAAAATATTTCTTAAATGGTTCTGAAATTATGTTATATTAAGTTCTAATCATTTCCTTTCACAGCTCTATTCCTAAAAAAATTAATAAAACCGGTTCTTTAAAATACGTCTAGTGTTTAGAGGGTAGGACTTGAGGTTAACAGTTCAATCCTTACCACTCATTAGTTAGCTGTGTCATAATTGTTATGGCATGAACTTAGTGACTTAAAAAACTGCTTTAAGATACATAGACACATTGAAAAAGTTTAGCATCTTAGTCAAGCAGAACAATGCATTAGTATATTAAATCAGTTATATGTTAAACGCTAATTAACTTGCGGTTTTAACGTTATTAAATTGTTTTGTCTATTAGACATTCGCGAAAAACAACTTTCGGTAGACCTACCTAACAAGAGGGGTGTTGTGGGATATCATTACCAAGTAGAATAAATTATATAAAACATAACACTTATTATGCTATTATTAGTAGTTAAGGTTAAGATAAAGTATAAAATTAGATGTATACGAAGAGGATATTTGACTGTATGGATGGAAAACTATACTTATTTAAACTAAACATAAAATCAAGTGATATTAAAGCGATTTTAGTTTCTCATATTTAGTCTGTCAATATTGAAAGTTAAATTAGAATAGTTAGATTGAACATGATGTTTAATGTTTTTGGCAGATAGATTCGTAATGTAAATCTTGTTTACCTTAAGCCTGACACAGTTACACACATTAAACGTCATTTCTTCTTAAAGGTTTTGGTATAATAAAAAAAAAACTTTTAAAAATGTTTACTTGCATAACTCTTGCTTTAAAAACCAAGAAAAGTTGTAATTTAAATACTATTTTTGGCTTGCGAGTTAAATTGTTAACACTCAATAACATCGCAAAGTGATTTTCGGTACATTGTCCTTCATGATCATAGTTATAAAAGTCAGAATCGCGGAATAATAGAGGTGATTGAGAAGTAGACAGGTAAATTACAATATATATGTATATGTATATATAATGATATAATGAAAAATAAAGCCAAATAGTTATAATATAAATTATTTAAAACATTGGTTTATAAACACAGTTTAAACTATGATGAAAGGAATTGTAAAATCAAAGTGCAAAGTAACATTACTATAAGCGATACTTACCATAGGGTAAGGATAAAATTCATCTCTGTTCGTGAAATATAAGTTCGCGAATAAAATTATGTCGAATTAGCGCCTAAAATAAATCTAAGCGTTATATTTTACATGTTTCCTTGTATTTTACACTTAAATTGAAGCAAAATTTCCTTTATTTATTGAATATTTTATATATTTTATTATACAAATATATTGTGGTAAGACTGCATACAAAGCATTATTTGAAAGTGTAATTTTACTTGAGTTAAGGCTATGGGGAAGTTCCCCGGAAGCCAAGAGGGTATTAGTTATTCAGAGGAAGGTTGTGCGTTTGATAGCTGGCGCCTCTTTAACAGATCACTGTAAGACTATTTTTGTCACAGAAGGTTTGATTACTAGAGCTTGTATGTTTTTGTTAGTTTGCTTAAAATTAAAAATGAATTTGATGGAATTAGAGTTAGAAATCACCTTCATGATCACCACACTATGTCTAGGAAGTTGATTGATATACGTTTTGTCAGACTAAGAAAATCTCAGATACAGAACAATATTTTAAGTTTGAGATTGTTTAACAGTCTCAAATATGCGACTTGGGACCAGAAATTTTTAAAAATTTAGTTCAGTGTCCGGAGATTATTATTGACCTATCCTTTATAACCATGGAATGAGTTTCATTGAAATCCCAGCATCCGTAAGTACCTATTTTTGACTTTTCTAATCTTAAAATATTGTTTCCCAAAATATTTGTAAAATGACTTCAAATTTATGTCTTAGGGTAGTTTAAAAAGCTCTCGTTCTGATTTGACCACATTGCGAATACCTCAACATAGGACCGCAGACTACGACAGGGCCTTTGTTGTCACTGCTTGTCGTCTGTGGAATGACTTGCCCAGTGCTATCAAATTCCTAGGTATCCATTCCCGGATTGTAGTGACACTGAAAAAGTCATACTTTGAGCGGATGTCCTTGCCGGTGTGTTCTAGGGGGTTGTCGTGGGTGGGATCAATGATGGGTTTGTGTTAGAGAGAATGAGTAAAATTATTGCCTTTTTCCTGTTAAAAAAGTGGTTTTAAGCTTTATTATTATTGATTATGCTGTAGATATATATCCATCTCCATTTGTATGCAGGTCAAGAGTAAGAAAGGGTCATGTGGCCCCAACTTTGCCTGTTAAAATAAAGAATTTTTCATTTCATTTCATTTAATTTTTGAAATTTTTCTTAACATAATTCTGTGGTTTTTAGGCTTAAGTGACACCATTGATTAGATGTAAGCTGATAGTCTGTGATATGTTTTGAATAATTTTATTTGTAAATGTGTGAATTTGTATGGATCTTTGTGTATTTTATAATTCTGCCTCACACAACTGACGAATCATTTTGCATGTAAAAGTTTAAAGGAAATTAAGATTATTATTATTATTAGTAAAGATTCTTCTTTCTCTTATACCGTATATTCGAAACATATATCCTATAAGATGAAATGCTTCATTTTAACATCTACACAGTACACTTCGTTGTGCACATACTACATATGACCTAGAAACACCACATT
Source organism: Allygus modestus (assembly GCA_963675035.1). Classification (NCBI taxonomy): domain Eukaryota; kingdom Metazoa; phylum Arthropoda; class Insecta; order Hemiptera; family Cicadellidae; genus Allygus; species Allygus modestus. The sequence goes on along the minus strand of OY776112.1, from coordinate 390,960,626 downwards.
TGATGAGAACGCCACTTTTTTATATTTACCACAAAGTAACTAATTAGATAATTACGTACTGTGCTATATATATGGTCTAATAATGTATGCACTATATTTTCTCCCAACATTTCTGAACTTTTAGGGGCTACGTACTACAAAATAACTATTGAATTTATTGTTTTCGTGTAACTAATATATAACACATTTTCCCTAACACGATACGGTCAGATATACTAATAACAAAATAATTTAACTTGGTAATACTTATATTTTTATATCAATGGACTACCAAATGCTATTAACAAATCAATTATCTTGATAATTGGGAGCATAATAATTACCAGAAATATACTGACAAGCTATGCGATGATTTTTACCCTTTTGGATTAATATAAATTAAAAACCTTTAACCAAAGATATGAAAAGCTAGTGCTTTTTCTAAAATTATTTATATGTGAATGAATTTAGGATCAGTAAACGCAATGCTATGTTCATTTTTGCTATGAGGAAAAGTCGTTTTGGTAGATACAAAAAGGTGGTACTGTAAAGAAACTAGTGAGCAAATAAACAGGTACCCCATAGGAACAAGTATTTTGGGACCATATTAACCCACACGGAACGTTAATATGCAGTCAGCAATGGCAAGATTCAAACTGTTAGCTGAAATTATTTTAATAGTTTTTAACTCTGAAAACTAGGAACATTATCTGAATGAATTAAATTAATGTTCATTGTTGCTATGAGGAAAAGTGTTTTCGATAGAATCAACAAGGTAGGACTGTATTGTCTTCTAAAGAATTGTAAAAGAATAATGTTTTATCAAAGAATGTGCCACGTGTTACATAATCTCACATAGACATTCGTGATTCATTTCTATGAAGCCTTAGCCAATGTATACACACTGCTAGTTGTCTCTGCAATGTTTCGTGAAAAGACAGAGCTGATTACATTGTCGTGCGATAATAATTAGGGGCAATGCTTACACAGCGATTGTACTACTTTTTTGAAGATTTAGTGGTTTCGGTACAAAAGGAAATAAGAGTGAGGTTTTATTTGCATACAGTTACCAACGGGAAAATTTAGGTTTATAATGTTATGAAGCAATTAATATTAACATGTTATTTGCACGTTTGTGTTACCCGGTAAATATTATGTTTTTAATTAATATTTTTACAGGGTTTAGTTTACTTACATTTAATTATGTATATTGAATGAACTTAGTAAATTTCAAGAGACAGACATATAAGCAAAGAGTTTAAGCAAAAAAGAGTATAAGCAAAAAAAAACGTAACATTCATAAAACGCAGTTGGAAAAGTAACTCATTAATCTGATAATACTGTAATACTTGTTTTATTCTAAGTATAATGTTTAATTAGCCTTCGTGCTCTTTGGTTTGAGTAACGTTGGTATTGAACGTTTGCACATGTTAATTGAAACTATATATTTTCATTTATCAAATGGTTTAAGCTAAACAAATTCTATCTTAGATAACGGAGCTGCCAACTCCATGCCAATTTAAGAAAAAACAAAACGGCTTAAAATGGTGCTGTTTCACACCAATTGTTGAAATACCTTTCTTGCCTCTTCAATATAAGATAAATATTTTAATTGGAAAAAACAATATTTTTTTGATCAGGCTACAGTATTAAAGTTGAACTATCTTATACTCATCCGTCAGATCAATATGATGAATTAAATGTGGAAAGCTATATTTGCGAATCATTATTTGAACGTTCATGGAAACATTATAAATACAAATAGTGAAATATGTTAGGATAAAAGGTTTACTAGAATAAAGCAATTGATAGTGAAGTTTTAGATGCAGAATTATACACTTTTAGCTTTTAAGACCGTAATAATTGGATAATTGAACGAAGTGAAAGTATCCTTATACACAACTTTACTGCTTGGACTGGTAAGAGAATCAACTCAACTGGCGTGTCTGTGACCACAATAACTCGAGAATGCCTCCACAGTTAAACTTACAATTTTCCAGAAAAACGTAACACGTCAAAATCTCGGTCAAGTTCGTTATTCAGATAATTTTGTTCACTATTAATCAAATTATCTTAAAACCAAATTTATTTTGTTCTCCATAAGAATAACATTGGAAGCCATTTTAGTAGTACTTGAATCGTTAAAATTTAGCCAACGTCTATGTTTCAACAACAGAGTAACAATAGTTAGTTTACTAGAGTATACTTTGTTATACTGGATAACAAAAGGTTTTTTACCAACAAAAAAACACATAAGAGGGATAAATCGAAGTATATTTCTAAGTTGTGAGCATATTTCTTATTTTATAAAATTATTAAGTGTACGTTATTAAAAAAATATCCATACAGATAATTTTCCCTTAGTATGCCAACTCTGTGTAAATTTCGTCAATCCGTCAGTCGTCGGAGGCAACGATTGTAACAGTAGAGCGTGGAGGATCGAAAACCTTAAAATAACTTTTCAAAATAGATGACTGTAGATACTGAGATATTAACTTAACGTATAAAATAGTTTGTTTTATTACATTGTCTTAGGTAATTGGTAATATTGTGATTGTCATGTGTAAAAAGTATACAAAGCCTCAATTTGCCTAGAAAGCATTGATGAAGTTAGTCACAGTAAGCGAACAACCTTAAAATTTATTTTCGTAGGACAATTATTTGCTAGGTTATATTTTCACCAAATTTATAATAAAATTGCCTACATTACCTAAAATACATTACCAGTAATGTAGTAGGTAACCACAATAAAAGCTATAGATTATTCTAACCAAACAGCCTTTTTCGGAAGGTTATCTTGAATGATTTGTTATAGCCTAGGGTTGGATTACAGTAAGAGTAAGCCGACATTAAACTGGTAATACATAACGGTTGTAAAATACTTTAAACACATTACAAAGAATGTTGTAGTGAACCAAAATAAAAGCTTTAAACTATTCTAACCAAACTTAGCCTTTTATACAGGTTATCTGAAATGATTTGACAAATCCTAGGTTTGGATTATACTGAGCTGTTTTCATCATGAACTTGGACCTATGGTTATAAAATGTAGGTCTATACACTTAGGCTACTTGCCATTTTAGAAGTTTCATGTACGGTCTTGGACCAACCCGTGTTTATAGAATTTAATTTCGTGATAGCCTAGGCTATTGAAACAATATATTGAAATATCATTTTGTAAAATACAACTGTTGTAAAATACTTTAAACATTACCACGAATGTTGTAGCGAACCAAAACAAAAGCTTTAAACTATTCTAAACAAACGAAGCCTTTTATACAGGTTATCTGAAATGATTTGACATATCCTAGGTTTGGATTATACTGAGCTGTTTTCATCATAAACTTGGATCTATAGCTATAAAATGTAGGCCTATACACTTAAAGGCTACTTGCCATTTTAGAAGTTTCATGTAAGGTCTTGGACCAGCCCATGTTTATAAAATTTAATTTCATGATAGCCTAGTCTATTGAAACAATATATTGAAATATCATTTTGTAAAATACAACTGTTGTAATATACTTTAAACACATTACCAGGAATGTTGTAGCGAACCAAAACAAAAGCTTTAAACTATTCTAACCAAACTAAGCCTTTTATACAGGTTATCTGAAATGATTTGACATATCCTAGGTTTGGATTATACTGAGCTGTTTTCATCATAAACTTGGACCTATAGCTATAAAATGTAGGCCTATACACTTAAAGGCTACTTGCCATTTTAGAAGTTTCATGTAAGGTCTTGGACCAGCCCATGTTTATAAAATTTAATTTCATGATAGCCTAGTCTATTGAAACAATATATTGAAATATCATTTTGTAAAATACAACTGTTGTAATATACTTTAAACACATTACCAGGAATGTTGTAGCGAACCAAAACAAAAGCTTTAAACTATTCTAACCAAACTAAGCCTTTTATACAGGTTATCTGAAATAATTTGACATCTCCTAGGTTCGGATTATAGTGAGCTGTTTTCATCATAAACTTGGACCTATGACTATAAAATTTAGGCATATACACTTAGGCTACTTGACATTTTAGAAGTTTCATCTACGGACTTCGGCCAACCCATGTTTATAGCATTTAATTTCATGATAGCCTAGGCTATTGAAACAATATATTGAAATCTAATTTTTTCATCTAAATAACTGGGCCTGACGATTTACTGTTAATCCTTAAGGATATTTTGACTTGGCCTATAGAAATTGCTAACATTAGTTCATATAGGAAACTCGCTGTTCTCTTAAAATGTCAATCCTATCAACAAACTATGCCTGAAATCTTCAATTTATTTTTAAAATAAATAAATTTACGTATTTATACAACATTTACTTTGATAAAAACAAGTAATAGATGTATGTATGTTTTTCTACGGATAAAATGTTAGGTCGGTGGCGGGATCCGAACCTGCGACATTACGCTCTAAGAGCCAGTGCGATACCCCTCAGCTACCGCGACAATTGATTCTTAGAGAAGTGACTAAAACTATAGCTATACTGTATAGACATAAAATCCGGATTCTGGCGGCAGTTAAATGGTAACGGAATGTATTCTGATGATGTTACTCAAATCAGATATTGAATTTTTTATGAGGCTCGATTTCAGTTTGATCATGTTTTTCAATTATCCTTATACGCGAGGAATGAGCGTACAACTAGTTATTTACTTTGATAAAGGGTGATATTATTAACTAGAAATGTTATAACATTCTTACCCTACCTGATCAACAGATGTCATATATGTGTTTGTTAATTATTCCTTAAGGTTAATTCTTCTGTGTAAAATATGCCTTTGTGAAGTAACTTGGACTCGCCCACTCTCACTCGTTAAATGGTTTCTTGATGAATGTACGTTGAAATTAAATGCCCACTCAAATATCACAATATTAAGTTTAATGTTTGACATGGAACAGTCTCAAGTAGTGAAATAGTAAATATTGGTTTTGTAATATTATTACAAGTACGAGTAAAATGGGAGGAAGTGAAGATAATGACGAACGGAAGCCAAAAAGTAAAGGAACGCAAATGCCGACTACGGTCCAACATAATACTCCAATAGGTACCAAACCACCTACAGAAATATCATGGATTGAAAACATCGGAGATAAATGGAAGTTTTTAAAACAAAAATCAAAAATATATTTTAAAATATTTAATATTTGAAAATCTAAACATAAAGATAGTGAGTATCAATTGGCACTTTTGCTGAATTCAATAGGCATTGAAAACTTATAACAACTTCACTTATGAACATGATGAAGGCAAAACCGACCGCGACGTAGATGTTGTGTTGAAAAATATGGTAGCTATTTTTTTACCTAAAACCGATGTAAGGTATGAAAGACATATTTTTTTCTTGCGGGGACAAAGTTCTGAAGAAATTATTGATAATTATGTGACTGAACTTTGAGACCTTAGTGCGTCTTGCAATTTTGGAACGTTAACTGATGATTTGATTTGGGATCGGGTAATCCAAGGATTACCCGATCCTGAATCATGGGATTAGAGATATTTTCATCAAAAGTAGACAGTTAAGGACCAAAGACCTTTATTTACATAAAGCAATGAAAATATTTAGAGCAGCGGTAGTTGTCAAGACCGTAGGCCCTAATAATTATTTACTTTGATAAAGAGTGACATTATTAATTAGAAATGTTATAACACTCTTACTCTACCAAATCAATAAATACCGTAAATTCAATAACTAAAAATTAATTACTTTTTAAATTGCCTCTTTATAAACTACCATTGTGAAATAACACCCGCATGGACACTTGACATGTGCGCGGGTACGAGTCAATACCAGAGCAGATGAGGAATACGTACATTTACCAAAATTAACCCGAGTTGTAAAAATTGTTCCTAATAATTCTCCAGAAACTATATGCAATTTACATTCGACTCAATTCATTTAATCGGAAACACAATGAGTGATAAAAGTTTTTAAAAGTGTTTATAACAATTAAAACATGTTTTTGGGCTTCAAATAATATTATAATGCAGTCTTTTAATGCTAATTGCATTCATTAGTGATGTAAGCGAAAAGGGGCAAAGGGACAAACTGACATTCAAATTTAACTTTCACCCTTGGTTATTAGAAAGATGAATATCAATGTATTACATTTCAATGTTGTAAATAGTTTTATGTCCATAATTCTTGCATTGAAAATATTCTTCTTAAGTTTGCTAGTGTCAAACAACCAATACAATTTAAAATAACCTAATAACATTGAGAATATCAAATGAGAAATAAACGTCAGCGGTCATTGCAATGTTAAAACCAGCCATCAAGCGATCTCGTTAAACTTCTATTCATTGAGATTACAAAGAGTACTCATCACTTTATAATCTTACTTTAATTAATCATCGTGGCAAAAATCTGTAATCTGCGCAATATTGGGTTTATTTTCTTTAAATATTAAGTTTTTCACAGTTTATGGTTCAGCTTTAGATAAATATTAACTATTGTCATGCACTATTAAGAAAATGTTTTAATACAAATAAATATGCTAGCATATTGAAATAGTTATAACACTGTAAAATTAAAAAGTAATCATATAGAAATTTGAGTTTAAAAATAAATTAATATTTAGAAATATTGTGTTTCAAATATTTAGTGGCTTGAAAATAAAATAAATCATCATCTCTTTTCTTTCTAGTTATCTCACTACTTATGGTATGTCTAATTCACTAAATACCACCTTATAAAGTAAAACAAAACAAAAAACTACAAACAAATCATAATAACTTTAACATAGTTACAAATTTTGAATAAAAATATACTATTTGGAGTTAGCGAAATTCAGTTTAACAAAATTAAGCTTCCACCCCAAAATTCTGGTGGTTGTTCCACCTCATATCTTCCGTAAAACATAAATACCAGAATAATTTTATATTTTCAAGCTCACTAAAATCTGTGTTAAAAATACAATTTTAAACCCGATAAACGAACCATGCGTCAAAGCCAGAACTTGTTGAAGAGGAAAATAAAAAAAAAATATCTAAACAAATATCCAAACTAAATCTTTATTAATCATATTGTGAAACTTAAAGCTCAAAGTCACCAATATTATATATATTTAAAAACTATATATGATACTCGTATTATATACCACAGTTAAAGTGACACACTGAAGGCGTGTACTTATGATTTAGTTTGATTTGATTAACCGGTATCGCTGTTGTGTGTATCAATGTAGTTAGTTTGAATACTTAGAAAATTAATAATAATATTTTGATTTATATTCAAGTGGCAGTTTATTCTAGAGTTCATGTTTTATATTATATGTTTTAAAATACAACGAAGTATAAACTACTTAAAGCATAAATTAAAACGTTGTTTCCTAAAAAGTTAAGTTTTGATAGTAATTAATGTTATATAGTTGTAGTTTGTTGAACTAGGATAGTTGTTAATTATTTTAAATTGTCCTTTAAAATGAATATTTCCAATTAAAAATAAGAATTTATAATAAAGGGGGTCAAGGTACAAAGAAAATAAAAGCATTTTGAAAACATCTTGAGATGAAATAAAATAAGATAAATGATCAGAGGTGAAATGTAAGAAATGTCTGAACGCTGAACTCGAGTTTTTTGCTCAATATAATACAACACTTGGTTCTCTTTGAGTGACAGAAACTGTTTCTGCTGTCCGAAAACAGGCCCCATTACTTTTACCTCTTTATCTAGAGGTTTAATTGTAGTATTTTCTTTGAGTATTTTCTTTGAGTATTTTCTTTGTAGTATTTTTTGTAGGATTTTATTATAAGTTTGATAGTGTGGGATATAAACACATTACAATTAAATTTAATAAGTTTTAACCTTTGCAGTTGATTGTCGGGTGTTCAAGTCATTAGTCTCAAACAAATATACTGCTCATCCATAAAACTATAAAACTCTTCGTCCATAAACCTATATAAGGAGTAAAATATTGACAAACTTAGAGGTCGGTTAAAGTTGTTCCTCACCAATAAGGAATATCGCAAATTCCAAGGCCGTTTTATTTAATAGTTCGTGATTTCACTTCATAATTAATTTAGAATGTCCTGAGTTATTATATCTGTTAAGATATTTATTATTGATTAAGCTGCTATACAGAGTAAGAAGTTATGATTTGTTGTTTGTGATATTGTAATTAGTCTATTTGCAATACTATTATCTCCATTTGATTTGATACTGGATATGCCACTGTTTTCTCAAGCGGAACTAATGGGTAAACCAAATACATAACCAGTTCACTGGCCTATATACTAAGGCGTGATTGATTGAATATCATGTTTATATGTTACTTTAAAAGGTTCCCATTAAGTGTATAAAAGATAATTTAAAAATATAAATTTCGAATGTATTGCTGAATAGCTAGGATCTCTTATATAGTTATTAGTAATTTAGGTTAATGTTTCATCACAAATTTAATATCCCCGTCACAGCAAACCTGCTTACTCAGCGAATATCCAATGCATGCATATGTTTCTAACTACCACATAAAGCCACTTACCAAGTTTTATAAAAATATATAAATAAATAAGTGATCTATTGCATTATATTTATTCTCCTTAAGAATAACATTAGGGCTGAGTACGCAGGTTTGCTGCAGCAAGGAACACAAAATATGTGTTTTTATGCAATTATCAATATAACTCAACCAGGTGAAGCTACATAATAAGTTTTATTAATTTATGTTCATAATTAAGGGAGATATAAAACTTTACTTATCCTTCATAAGAATAACATTAGGGCTGAGTATGCAGGTTTGCTGCTACTGGGATAATAAAAAAAAAATCAAATGTTAGTGCCAATATCAATATACCAGTACTACGTGAAGCCACATACCAAGTTTCATCAATATACGAGTACATTCATAAATAATCGAGATATCAAATTTTATTTATTCTCCATAAGGATAACTTTGGACAACGTACTGTGTTTAGCACTTTCAATATCTCTGCAACGGTTGGACGTAGAATCACAATTTAAACACAAAAATGATTGTTTTGCAGAGCTGAATTGATTGGTCAAAGCAAATGTGAATTGTAAATTAAAATGAACTCAGGCAAAGCCGAAAACCTTTTTCCCATAAGATTAACATGGGAGATTTTATGAGGAGGTTTTTTGGATTTTTTCCGCAACCACTTAACCTAGGTTAATAATTTAAAATACTATATTATTTATTTTTTTAAGCTCTATAAAACGCTTAAAATCAAAATTGAGTGTTTTAACAATTTTAGGGTGAAAAGTGCAAAAAACTGATTTTTTGAACATTTAAAACCCCCTTCCCATGTTCAGATTTTTCTGGTTTTCGAACTTGAAGTCATGAATGTCACCTCACACATTTTAGCCAGATTTCATCGAAATCGGACTTTTTACCCAAGTTATCGTGTTAACGGACACATATATATATATATATATATATATATATCAATTTGAACGAATAGTATTTTTTTCATCTGGGGACCTCAAAACAAAAAGTTATCGTGTTATCGGGCTTCTTACCATGAGACCTACGGTAATAGCTTCTTCCCTATAGGGGAAATTTGGTAAAATGTATTGTGTGAAATCATTTGCATATCATAAAAGGACTGCTACATAGTTATATATTTTAGAGAGTAATTTTTATTTTTTTATATTTTTTATATTTTTATATTTTATTTTTTATTTTTAATAAGATATATAACTCAAACTTCCAGGTAATACTTATTACACATGTTTCTGGAATGTATCTCAAGATGTTTAGACAACTATTAACATAGTTAAGTAATGAACAAATATAAAGTAATTCTCCGGTGATGTAAATATTTATTTCAACTTATTGTGCTAATTTCACATCGTAAATTAAAGTAGTGCCTTATGTGACGGGATGCCACAATTTCCAAGACTGGATTAAATCCAGATTATACAATTTTGTTAGCTCTCAAATATCGTTATTATGTAACAATTTATAGAACTACTAAGATAAGTTTCATTGGCGTATTTAAACTCATATTTACAATATCTTTCCAAGAAACACAAAATTATATGTAAGTTTGGTTTTAGATACTAATATTTCACATTAAATCAATAAAATAAATAAGTAAATTATAACGGTTCTAATTTACTGAGAAATTAAATACAATAATTTTTCTCATATTGTAGACAATTGTTCACCTTGAGTCCATTTCAATGATTGATAAGGGGTTTAAGGTTTACTCAGATTCCAGTTACTTTTCATCGTTTACTACTGATGAATATTTTGTTGCCGATCTTAAGTAATACTGATAAATAGTGGCTATTTCTCCAGTTGATGCATTGTGTCCCACAATATTCTGAACAAATTTGCTGAGTGTAAATCAAATTTATAAAACCCCCGTTGTAGCAAACCTGCATACTTAGCGAATTTAAAATGCTACTTCCTACAAAGTCATGAAGCCACTTATCAACTTTAATCAAAGCATAATAATAAATAAGCGAGATATGACATTTTATTTATTCCCCATAATAAAAAAAAATAGGACTGAGTATGCAGTTTTGATGCATCAAGGACCAAAAACTCTGGTTTTTATGTAAATACCAATGGATCACCTCCAGATGAAGCAACATACCAAGTTTTATCAATTTATTTTCATAAACAAGCAAGAAATCACATGTTTATTATCCTCCATAAGAATAACATTATAGCTGCTGAGTACAAAGGTTTGCTGCCATGGGGACCACAACAAAATGAGTTTTGTATGCAAATAGCATTAAACCCCAACCATATATAACCGCATACCAAGTTTCATTAATATATGTTCATTAATAAGCGAGATATACAATTGTACTTATTCTCCAAAAGATTAACATTGGAAAACGTACTGTGTTTAGCACTCTTAATATCTCGGTAACCAATTGACGTAGAGCGATGATCAAAATACGAAATTGTTTCTTTTTTTAAGTTGAATTTAATGGTTTAAAAATAATTATATGTAAAAAGTTAAAAAAAAAACATTTTTGGGGTACAAAACCCCCCTTAAAGTTGAGCAACCTGTTTGGTTCTCTAACTCATGATAATAAATGCTGCCTTACACGTTTATACCAAATTTCATCAAGATCGGGCAATTTTTACGAAAGTTATCGTGCCTACGGACACACACACACACACACACACACACACACACACACACACACACACACATATATATATATATAAATTAAAAAGATTAAAAACTTACCACATTGTTATATTTCGCTTCTTCAGACAATACACAACACTTTTTATAACTAAACACTTAACAAAATATATACCTATATATATATATATATATATGAATTTGAATGAATGGTGTTTTTGACATCTGAAGTCCTCAAAACGAAAAGTTATCAAGGGTCCAAGCCCATTTATGGGAGAAAGTAAAATATAAGCCTTAAAAATTGTTAAAATTTAGGTGGTCTTACCATGCCACCTACGGTAATAGCTTCTTCCCTATAGGGGAAAATCACTAAAATGTCATTAACTACCATGACATGCATATTCTTAAGATGAATTATATGTGATAATTATTAATCAACTTTAACTTGGTTAGCAGAGTTTGTAAAAATACAGGCAGTTTGAATTTCATGCTGTGACCACACTCTAAGGCGCATTATCTCACAAGCTTTTCGAATACAATTTTAAATCATGGTTTTTGAATTATGGAAATATTAGACTTTTAAACGTAGTCTTCACCAGAACCCAAACAAAATAACATGGGCATAGATATGGAGGCCAGGAGGATAAGGTATGGAGATGTATGTAGTTCGTAAACTTAACATACTTTAAATTTTAAATCCGAGTTATTTTACAAAATACTTCCTCAAGGTTTCAGTCAATATTTCAATAAAAAAATAACTGATTACAGGTAGTCATTTAAATTGTATAGGAAAGCACTTGTTTCGTAGTTATCTGAAAACCCCCAATATACAACGGTATAAACACTGTGCAAAACAAACAGAGATTTTAAACTGCTGTATTTTTAGCGAATTTCCTATGGAAAAGTGAACTACTAGCACGACCCGCACGGTGAAACTTAAGCCCGGGACCACCATATAAGTTCCTAAAGTGATCCCCTGACATGTTTTGGGGGGTCGTTCAAAATTATATAAAACTCTAAACCCCTTTTTTGGGGATTATTCATTCAAATTTCGAGTTTTTAAGCCCAAAAAGGGTCAGACAAACCCTGGACGTAAAATTAATGCATGTATTAAGATGGGAATTAGTTAAGCGAAAGTTTTAAGCCCTCTCTCGTCATTCTAGCATAAATATTTACAGAGTTATTAAAGAAAATGTATATTGACTAAACGCAGTACGTTATCTTATGGGTTTTTTTACATTAGAAAGTATGTTATTCATTTGTTGGTGTATTTGTTTCATCCCCAGCAACCTGGCGCCTACTTTGAAGCCTGACTGGACCTTCTCTTAACCTTATAATGCGCAAAATTGTATTCCTAGCATTGCAGGTTATTGAAACCAGGAGCATCAGAACAGCCAAAAAATCAATGTTGTCAGATTTCAATAAAATTGCAATAAATGTATGTTTGTAAACTGGTTTTGAGTTTTAAAAGTTTCGTATGTGTGGAAATTCACTTCCCTCACGTCAGCGTGCTGCGTGCGAACTCGTTTCAGTTTAAATAGAATTTTAAAATGGTTGAAAATATTAATGCATGTTCTGGAAAGGTTATATTCAAGTTAAACGTTTTCCATAATATAACCATGCTAATATATAACACAATATAACTTGGACAATTTTTTAAAAAATAAACATGTTTTTTCATTATCTTTCAACCAAACTAATACCCTAAATTGTGTTTCAGGTGCGTGTTCAAAACTCCAGAAAACATCTTACAGGCAATGTATTGGTTTACATTAGCTTCTTTGTTTCACTTGTTGGATGTGTTTGGTTATGTAAACAAACTTAAGAAACGATTACATTGAATGCACTTATCAAGGTTCACTATTCCACTCCCAATGTGTCGCAGCACAACCTCAACTTAAGTCATTATTCCAATCTCTGGCGACAACAATGGGTGTCCAGGAAGTGTGGATTGATTACATATTGACGTAGTCATCGTTAACAACAAAATAAGCCAATGTAGCGTATAGTTCTGGTATAAATATAGAGTTGATGTGGATTTGCTTATAAAATATCGGCGGAAATTATAAAATATTTGGAATGATATTCTGTAAGACTAACAGTTTAAACATCGTTTAATATATTTCCCAGTTCACTTCGTAGAAGAAACTCCTCATATTTTTTCAAAAAAATATTATGACTACACCTTTTTTTAGGCTATATAAAGTTTTATACATAAGTAAGGTAATATTATTATATTTTTGTGTTCATATATATTTGAGCAATGCTATGGAGTTAATTTCAAAGATCTTACCGACACTGAAAATGGAAACACGAGGAGAGAGGTTAAAATTCGATGTTGTCGAGAGAAACTACTGTGGACGTGTTATCTTAATCTACACAACTTAACATTTGGAACAAAACTTTAATACAGTTCTATAAAAACTATTTTAAAACAAAAATTAGGGTCAGTATTTTTAATAATTAATGTATTTTACAGTTCGCCCATAATGATAATTATTTTTTTACATTTTGCATAGTTTATTTTAACTTCGAGGAGATGTACAAAACTTTTTTAAAAATTTTAAAAATACAGGTGAAATTAAAATATAACTTTGTAATAATAATAAAGACCATAAAGCACTCGAATACAATATGTGACTTGACGTCTTATATTACTATCACTTTTATTTCCTATATATGTCCATAAATATCATATAATGAAAATAAGAATTATAATATGGAAGCTGTACTGTCAATTCAAATTAAAAAATAATTGTAATTACAGGTAGAATTACAGTGACCGTGAAATACTATGGGAACTCCCCAACATTGTTCTTTTGTCGCCTCACAGGCATTGTGCTCCGCTTCGTCTGAGGAGCTATTTTTATTGACGTCCAATACTGTTATGTCTACTTTATTGCGTTCGTTTCTCATCTTACGCTGTGTGGTATCGACCTAACAAAAAGTTGTATCACTTGAATATCATATAGTAGAGTTAAAGGTTGAATACTTCAATCAGCAAGATAGTAACTACAATTCTTTTTTACAGTCTGAAAAGAAAATAGCCTTTCAAGTGTTTTAAAACAAGAGCAATTGTCTATTAAAAAATTGGTTTTCAATAAGAAATTAGTGCAAGCAAGATCATTGTTACAAAATAAGTACCACCTCTGGAGGTTTATAATCGTAATAAATTGGTGTAACTTTAATTATACTTCATTAATGTTTCTTGTTTCACTGATATTTTAAAGTTTTAATTGGCAATCTAAGAATGATTCTCGATAAAAACTGACTTTATAAAAACTTTCTTCTTTTAGATTACCTTTCTTTCAAGCTTTTAAAACAAGTTGAGGTTGATATTTTATATTATTACATTACATGAAAGCTTTAATACTTTTGTATAATAAACTTGATGTAAATAAAAATATTAATAATTAACAATCTGATGGCTACTAAATATTAACAAAGTTTTAAATACAGTTGTTAATGTAATCCATAATAATAATGGTGTCAATATGTACAGAGGTTAATGTAATTTGCATACAAAAAAATACAAAAAACTTGTATCTGTTTCCTTATAATAAAAATGTATGACAATGTACTAATTAAACAGTAAGATTTTAATAAAATGATAAATACTAAAAATAATCATGATTTGATTAGGATTTTTTTGCTGTAAATAACAACTTCTTAAGTGCGTAAAAATGTTTAATACTGACGTTTTTGCCCGGCCTTTATTTTGCAAGTATCTGTTCTCAAGTTTGAAAACTTTATTATAAATAATAAATCGGTAGTAACGCTTGTTATAGGCTAAATAAATTGATTTATTAAAACATTATAAATCGAATTACTAATTGTATAATCGAGTCGCATTAGAGGCAATTTATTTGTTTGAATTTCTATACATTAAGATTCAATTTATCAAGATTGCCTCTAAAAGACTTTGATTAATGGAGAGGATCACAACAATGAAATCAATAAATCATGGTGACAAACGTTTTGTTGAATCGTATCTTATGCATTATCAATTCCACTCCGTAATTTATTATATCAATTTATACCCAAGGTATTTTGCAAAATCATTTTAGTTGGGACAGTGGAGTCTTATATTATGATACTCCTGCATTACAAACATTAAAATGTATGAATTTTAGATGGATTCTCAAGATACCAGTGAAAAAGCATTGTACGTTATAAAGCGTATTTATCATATTGCCAAACGATTAAAAAAGATTATGGGCAAGAGAATTCGTTTTACCTGTAGTTTTTATAATATACAAATTTTAGCTAAACATTACCAAACTTTTCATTTTTCCCCACTTTCGTTTCCGTTATATCCCCAATTCCTCACTCAGGAACCTTATTTCTGACCATGGTTTTGTACATCTAAGGGTTATCTCCCTGTTTTATAGCCAATGACCATTACAAAATACTTGTAGTTGAACGGTGAGTGTACAGATAAAGGGGGGTTCAGTAGTGGTAGATATACAAAAAATACTGTTCATGGTTACGTATTGATTTGGTAGGGATATAAAGCTAAGTTTTAAATTTATTAGCATAGCATTAATCTTTGAATATCCCTAAATATATATTTTTTTATTAGAATAAGAAAAAAATGTCCATTACACAGTACTAATATTTTCATTACAATGGCTTTACAGTAATTGTTAATCTACCAAGTATTAACAAACATTACTCAAATAATCTTGCAACACTTAGTGAGGGTATGTTTTGTGTTTTCTTGATAAAACGAGTTTTTGAAAGTGCTTAACAAATTCATGAATCCACGTAGGATTCTGCAGAGCAAATCAAAAGTTTGGCCTGTAATTAGCGCAAGTGCCGTTCAATCTCTGCCCTCAGAGAACTGATTGGTTTGAAATCACTGGTTTGAGTTTTAAAGGTTAATACCTGCAGTTAAACGTCAAAGCGGTATTATATTTGTCTTTAAAGTCACACAGCAAGTTTCCTATCATAATTTAAAATGGTAAAATATAAGATCAAAACAACCTGGCACCGAGATAGGTAATAACACAATGTGATATATTTTTCATATTACAATAGCGTACGACTTACCTAAATGTATTATTATTATTTCCATTCAAAATAAAAATTCAAAAATAACTAAGTTTATTCAGTTGTAATAAATAACATTTTTAAACTATTGTTTATATAATTCAAGATGCAATATCTTATAATGAGATAAAACTACCCTTCTGAATATAGCTTTTGGTGTGAGTAAATATGTACCTAATTAGGAAATCATAGGTCTAGACATATTACAAGAAAAATGAATATTTTAAAAGTATTAATGGTATTATTGCATACTTAAACAATATTCGTAGATTAATTCCAGAAAATTTAAATTTAATCTTCCAATAACACAATGCAGTCCACAAGCCATCTTAATCAGGCAATTTACAAAATTGGTCCCAAACATTGGTATTTATTGGACACCAATAGGCAGAGATCAACATATTAGCTTTAGGTTTTTTCAATCTTTACCGATTTGGACTTTTTATAATAATATGTATGTTATGAATAAACAAACACATCAAACAAAAACACAAATCACACAGATAAATCACTGAATCATGTAGATCTTTAAAAGAGTCAAAATTATTGCGAAGGTAGGAGTAGAAACGTTGTATATTTAGTAAATATTTTTATATGAAGCCATAATATTCTAAATAAGTTAGGACATGTTATGCTACATCTTTGACCTGGCCATTGACTCTTATTCTTCCTGATAATAAAGTGCACCCCCCAAAGTTCAGTACTAGCTCCAGTCCGGTTATACTCATGAACTGTTAATTCTTTAATTTGTTATTACATTATCTTTTAAACTATGATATTTGTCAATAATTCTTCAATTGTATATCCTTAACCCCAGAATTCCACATAACGTTGATACCTAAACATTACAAACCCCAAAATTCCACATAACTTGATACCTAAACATTACAAACCCCAGAATTCGACATAACGTTGATACCTAAACATTACAAACCCCAAAATTCCACATAACTTGATACCTAAACATTACAAACCCCAGGATTCCACATAACGTTGATACCTAAACATTACAAACCTCAGAATTCGACATAACGTTGATACCTAAACATTACAATACACCAAAGATATTTGACACTAAAATTACTCAAAGTATTAAATACAAGCTCCTGGTAATAGTATTTAATAAGTGATTTATTTAGTGACTGTGTACACATAAAGATTTATAATTAATTCTAAACCTCATCGATTGTGTACTCTTATTCCGTTTGAAGTTAATTAAATGTCATCCTTATCCATGCAACTCGTTACACTCAGTTCACATACGGATATTACATTTGAACGCTTCGTTAACCCGTTATTATCAAGTTGTCAGGTAAAGGCTTCCTGACTGCTGGATTACTACTTAGTAAAATAATTAATTATACTAGCTTCATTTATTTTATTATTGTTTGGCTCTTAATTTTGGTAATGTATGATGTCTATTTTACATATTTACTACAGAAGACAGTGTAGTACAACTAACGGTCTTAGTAATGTGATTCAAGAAAATGTTAGCAAATATAAAATGGAAATAGTGAATGAAATAACTCAATTTGCCATGTAATTAATTTTTGTAATAAAAATATGTAAGGCCTTTTGTAAAATGCAGTATTAAGCAACAGGTAAAATAGTTGAAATTTATCAATAGTTCAGATTTAAAAATTAGGGAAATTTATCCCTAATTAAAAAAATTCTATAATACTACACAAATTAGAGTATAAATTAAATGGACTAGGAAGACTGTCCATTAAGAAAGTGAGGTAGTATATATAAGCTTATTCTAGGTAATTAAAAATAATCAATGCATTGTTTTTTGTGTAAAGGAAAATTATTTATAATCGAACTAAAAAAAAAAACTGTTTCAATCCATTTTTAAAAATATAGGTGAAGGTTACTCACTAACACCCTACGAACGGTGACCAAGTAGATCCAAGTAAGCCAATAATTACTAAAAAAATAAATGAGTGCACATACATCAAGATAAGTAATACATATTTGTTACCTATTTACCTGTTGTTACCGGTTAAAGCAATAGTAGGTTTAGAGCAAAGTAGAGTTATAAGTGCGAATAAAATAAAAATTGTCGAAATTTATAACAATCTTAAAAAAATATAACTTATGTAACTTATATAACATATAAATAGAATCCCGTTTACAAATCTTGCTACACTTTAATAGATATTTTAGAATTACCTTCATGTTGAAACTAATAGCGTAGTGACACTCTACGCGAGAAATAAAAATCATTAAATAGCAATAGTTTAAAATACCCCGTTGCAGCAAACCTGCATACTCAACGAATTTCAAATGGTACTAAGTAGTAAGTAGTAAGTCATGAAGCCACTTACCAACTTTAATCAAAGCATATTAATAAATAAGCGAGATATGACATTTTATTTATTCCCCATAAGACAAACATTAGGACTGAGAATGCAGGTTTGCTGCATCAAGGACCACAAAATCTGGTTTTTATGTAAATAACAATGGATCATCTCCAGATGAAGCAACATACCAAGTTTGATCAATTTATGTTCATAAACAACTAAGATAACACATGTTTATTATTCTCCATAAGAATAACATTATAGCTGCTGAGTACGCAGGTTTGCTGCCATGGAAACCACAAAAAATTAGTTTTTTATGCAAATAGTATTAAAACCCAACCATATAAAGCCACATACCAAGTTTCATTAATATATTATCATTAATAAGCGAGATATGCAATTTTATTTATTCTCGATAAAATTAACATTGGACAACTTACTGTGTTTAGCACTCCTCAATATCTCGGTAACCATTAGACGTAGAGCGATGATCAAATACTAAATTGTTTGTTTTTTTAAGCTGAATTTAATGGTGTAAACCAAAATTTGGGTATATAAATAATTATATAAAAAAGGTTCAAACAAACTCATTTTTGGGATACAAAACCCCCCTTAAAGTAGAGCGACCTGTCTGGTTCTCAAAGTCTTGAAAATAAATGCTGCCTTACACGTTTATACTAAATTTCCTCAAGATTAGACCATTTTTACGAAAGTTGTCGTGCCTACGGACACATATGTATATATACATATATATACATATATATATATACACATATATACATATACATATGTATGAATTTGAACTAATGGTGTTTTTGGCATCTGGGGGCCTCAAAACGAAAAGTTATCATGGTCCCGGGCCTAGGTCTTACCATGCCACCTACGGCAATAGCTTCTTCCATATAGAGGAAATTCGATAAAATGATGAATATTTATTCGTAGTTAATTCAAAGAAAAATAATATATAATATAAACCAAAAGAATAATTTCCCTAAGTAATAATACCCTTACATAAGATAATCTGTATGCGAATCTAGATAGCGTAGTGATTAGAACACTTACCACGCAGTATTCGGTTCACCAGATCGATTCTGAACACAATCGAAAACTTGCTAACGGTTTGTAACCGGATCCAGCTGTGAGTTAGTTGTAATTAGTACATTTATGAATTCATGATTAAGGCTCAATATTCATTTGGTCTTAATAAAATGGCTGCAAAAGGGATATTACTCTTTTAAAACTGGTTATTAATTTTATTCAAATTCGTCTAAAGACAGGCACGAGGTGTTACATGGTTGTTCAGTGGTTTTCAGTAATATACAGTGAAGACTAAGTAAATATTTGAGCAGTGTAATAGTACAAGTCAGGGCAGTCTCCCATTTGCACATTGACAAAGTTTATTTGGCCCCTTTTAGAGTTGGACTGCATATATCAACTCCCTTGTGCATGGGTCCTAAATAATCCAGTTGCCAGAATTACTTAAATTTAAATTGATGGGAAATGTTCTCAAGAATACTTGATAAGAGTACTCATAACATAGGGATCTTTATATCTTTTCAAATGTAGTTTGTATTTTGCTCCTAATTAAACTGTTCTATCGGTTTAGATTACAAGTAGTGACTTTAGTCTGAAAAAATTCACATTAGTAAAAACGTTGTATGAAATAATAAAAATTAACATGAATTGTTTCCAATATAACTGTATTGAAAATAAGTATATTTACGATGATGAGTAAAAATACTAAAAAATACAGCTATTGCAAGTGTTTTAGCAAACTATCCTTAAGGGTGCGGGGGACTATTACGGTAGTTGGTATGGTAAGACCTAGGCTTGAGACTAAGATACATTTTCCTTTCGAGGACCACGGATAAAAAATATATATAAAAAACATCAGTTATATCTTAAAAATTGTGTGTTTGTGGAGATGTTGTTAAAAAACTAAACTAGTGTGTCCTACTATCAGTAAATGCTAATTTAAAATCATAAATATAATAACTTACTAATAGTTTGACCAACACATTTTCCTCAATCTGGTAATCCTTCATTTAATTATTTTTTTTATTTGTCTTTAAGAGCAGATGATTATTGTTAGACTGTTAAATCAGTTTTTCCTCAATAGGTATATATGTATATATGTCCAATTCGTAAAATGCATGTTCAAATAATATTTTATATTTAACATCAGGTAAAAGTAGTTACTCACGATTGATAAATATTTAAAAACAATTGTTTCTTTGTATATATAACCAAACCTACGTTATTTTAATTTTCGTTTGAAATACCTACGTTTCCTAAGTTACATCAACACTAATTAATTTGATTCGGTTTCAATGAATGTTATTTAACACTCTATCAAAGGAATTCCCTTTGTTGGGTTTTATTTGCGTAAGTAATTCAAGTCACTTTTAATTAATTATCTGTGATTGTGCAGTAACTTTTAGATTTTACTTGAACAATAGTAACTATTGACCATATTTTTGAATAATATTACATTTTATGGTGATGTGACAGGGTATCCTGCAAGAGCTTGGCAAAATCATAGGATTTGGTTTAACTTATCAAAAGGAGCCAAACACTTTGTACACATTTGTCTTCGTTTTCAGTCTGTTAGACTGTATGTGATTTTAAATGAATAAACCGTATGTAAGCAACTATTTTAGGTACTGATTTTAAACTTGCTACATCATCTACATTAGGTTAGAGCAAACTTGGTATTTTGTTTAGTATTTCCAGTTTTATTTTTTTCAAAATGATACACTAAATAAAGCTAATTAACAACATCTGCTTTATAGCTAATTATCTGCTAATTAGCTTTAGAAATAAAGCTAATTAACAACAAAATAAAATAAACCTTACAATATGAAAACCAGAAAAATGACTATGCATTATACAAATAATTGTCTAAACGCAACGAAGTTTTTACGTAATAAGATTTAACTGAATTGGTACATTGATTTTGCAAGTATCAGTAAAAATGAGTAACACTGTCACTAATGTTTATAAATTTGAAGGACTAAACATAGGAAATAAAATGTTTAGTGTAGACCAAATTACCTATAGTTTTAAAAGGTTTTTAGGGTATGCATTTGTTCATTTCAATTGGTAAACTTCAATTTGTAATCGTTCGTGAACTGGTTAAGTATTGAAACAGGGACTTCAATTATGGTAAATAGTAAATAAACTGCACATAATAAAGGTGGAATATAAAGCAAAAACCCGTGGTATAAATATTTTAAAGATCATTTAACCTGAAGACGAGTAATTTTAATTTGAATTAGTAAAATCATGCAAGTTATATGTAAATTGCTAGAAATTACCATGATTTAACTTATATAAATTACAATTGCCCCTCAATGGGTTGAGTAATCTTTATACTGACTTTTGTCTTAAAATTTAATTTTTTTTATACGTGGATCAACCACTAAAACATATGCCGTTTTCAAGATATAATCTTAAAGCAAATTAAATGACCGTCTTTTTGAAACGGTTAAAGCTTGAAACACAAAATTCAATACTCAATTAGCCTAAGCGAGTATAATACACCTGCTAGGTTTTGAGTTAGTACCTCAATTAGTTTCTAAGATAAAAATCATTAGTTCATTGATTAAAAGTCACATACAGACAGACAGATGGAAAACCAAGTGATCTAATAAAAGGTTTATACGAAGTGTTTTGCATTTTTAAGGCGTTTTACCAAATCCTGAATCTTTGACTATCCTCTCACGGTACACCCTGCATATATCTGTTGTTCAAAATATAATAATACTGAAAACTTTATCTATATAACATTTAACTATTAATCGGTCTATGTCTATGCTTATTCCATTGTTATAAAAAGTAAACTCATATGATAGCAAGCGTTGGTTTTTGTTGGTAAGAATCACAGATTCAGAGGGGGTCAGTATTAAAATATGAATAGTGTAATATAGTATTAAAATAAAACTTCAGCATAAAAATCCCGTAAAGTTCATCGGAATACATGGATCAGTTTTTTTAATGTTTTTGTGGGTTTGTTACACCATCGTCAATTCTGTTAACGCCTTGAAAGGGAATCCCTGGTCTTGATACTATGTTGTGTCTTCCTTTTGTGAAAAACATAATTCGTTAAATTAATCCAAAGAAAAATTATAGCATTCACAAAGTTCTCAGATATGGATAAGGATTAATGACACCTCTAACACATACAACGCAGCCACTTTACTGGTGTAAGACTTGGGAATCGGGAAACCCGGCAAAGCAGCTTGACACTTCTTTTTGGTAATTTTTCTTAGGTTGTCGGAATGAAAGGAAACAGGGTGATATAAATGGTGGTGCAGGGGGGGAGGGTGTTGAGCAACCAATTATTCTTTTAGAGGAAAACCTCCTATGTCTCCTGCAACCGCTGCTTGTCAACGCCCAAATATATGGTCGGCGCTGTCCTTCAGGCTAACTGACAAGATATCACATTTATGTTATGGCAGGGGACAGAACTGATTTTCTATGACCGTGGTTCTAATCTAGTAAATATGATATCTTGTCAGTTAGCCTGAAGGACAGCGTCAACCATCTGTTTGGGGGTTGACAAGCAGCAGATGCAGGAGACCCCTGCTGCCTACAATATGGAAGCAACAAGGTGAACGGGTAGCTTATAATAACCGATACCGACAATATCTACACACATGCTATTACAATTTTTTTCTGAACCTAATGTTGCTCAAAAATGGCGATTTTTATGTATACATAAAGACTGTGAATAGTCTAATTACTCGTTGTACCAATTTGTAAATTCTTACAAAGACAAGGAATCAATTTGGGAGTTCGTAAAATATAAACTTAAAACTTCTGGTTGTGATATTAAACAAATTATATATAATTGCATATATACACTCTTAAAAAATTTTTAATAAGCTATTTACTTAATTAAATATATTAGTTTGTTTAAGTAGGTTCGTAAAGTATTTTACATGTTTAAAATACAAAAAGAAGGTTAAAACGTAGCTTCTTCCATGGTTGATGTTGATTAACTTAAATTAGATTGCCAAATAATCTGTAAATTACTAAGTAAACATTTTAACTGAGACTAAATCAAATTTCAACCAATCTTAAAACAATTAAATGAGTGTTTGAGAAAACCCCAAATGTAATTAGTCCAAATTGTTAACTAAACGAAAGAATACGTTAATTATTTTAAGACTAACTTTGTTAGTTAGAAATAAAGCTAATTAACAACAAAATAAAATAAACCCTACAATATGAAAACCAGAAAAATTACTATGCATTATACAAATAATTTTCTAAACACAACGAAGTTTTATACGTAATAAGATGTAACTGAATTGGTACATTGATTTAGTAAGTATCAGTAAACATGAGTAACATTGTCACTAATGTTTATAAATTTGAAGGACTAAACATAGGAAATAAAATGTTTTATTGAATAAATACTCCTTTAAAGAGAGTCTCAGCCTCAAGGATAAAAATAATTCTTAGTCTTAAATAAAATATATATTTTCAAATGATTTAATTGTAATCAGTATAGTTACATATTTACGATTCCAAATTTGAATATGATTTTAAAGCTAAGACAATCATAAAACACTGTGAAATCCCTAACAACTTTAATACATCCCCACTATGTCAGCACATGTTTGAGCATAACTTATATCTAAGTCCACTTAATCTTTAATGTTTTGACAAAAAGTGTTGTATCTACTTAACAATATGTGTGATAAGTTTCTTAAAAGAAGTCTATATTATTTTACTCGCCTTTAACGGCTTGAGTCTGTATGCGACAGCATTTTAACTGTTATTATTATTTTATTTTGTTCAAGCAACTACAAGTTTATTGAGTACGAATGCTTTTCTATTATAAGCATAATTACTAATTTTTATTTATAAAGTCATTAAACATAAAGGACGTTATTTTCTGTAATTTTAAATTTCATGAAAAATAAGCTTAAGCGTATTTTGAGTATTTCGATTTGGAAGGCAAAACGATCGGTATTGTAATTATTGTGATTTTAACATATAAACATAATATATACTCTCCAAATTATCAGGGGGCAGGAGGGCAATTGCCATCCCTTGTACCACCCAAGTTAATCTTATTAAAATACGTAAAATATAAAGTATTAATACATATACCTAGAGACCAAACAGGTACTTTTTTGTGTTTCAGAAAGCCCTCTTTGAATCAGATAAAAAGAAATACGAATAAGTATACATAGGCATCTGTCATTTTTAATAATTCGGAAGTTTGTTTCCTTGAAGTTTCTAAAACATAGACGATCAGTTCAACTTAAGAGGTTTCAAAGTTCCCTATAAGGGTGAACAGTATATTGCGTTAGAAGTAAATTCTCTCTGCTAAGAAACGATATGATTTGCAAGAACATATGTTCCTCGATGTTTTATGTTATTGTTTATCTTCCGCACTTTTTATAAGCTATATATATTGACTTGTATTAAATCATTATCCCTGCATCTATATGTTTTAATTATCAAATCTTTATCTTTTATATTAAGTGGTCCTATCTAGTCGGATAATTAAACACAAGGCTTGAATGTAATGTGTCAGTGTATTAGCTAATTTATTATTACAATTAGATCAATCAGACTCAAATCTGACTATCATTGTTGCCTAACTTCGAATTTTGCTGTGTAAAAGTATTCTCATAATTAACTCCCTCGAATCAAAATTGA
The DNA here is from genome assembly GCA_963675035.1 of Allygus modestus. Taxonomy (NCBI): domain Eukaryota; kingdom Metazoa; phylum Arthropoda; class Insecta; order Hemiptera; family Cicadellidae; genus Allygus; species Allygus modestus. Next base: position 390,935,530 of record OY776112.1, on the reverse strand, counting down.
ATATACAAGAATCACGCATTATCCTCATGCAAAACAATTTTAAACCTTTCAATGACTTAGACTCTCCATTACTAACTGAGGCAGAAGTGCAAACCAGACTTCGTCCATTAAAAGTTAAGTGGACTAAATTTGAGCGTGATCACGACTCAAATGAATTTTCGAATACAAACTAGCAGTTCTAAAAGAGATTTTTACATCACTGAAATAGCTTCACACTATTTGATAATTCCTTTGCAGAACAAAAAGTGCACCCCAAGTAATGCTACCTAATATACCACTGACACAGTTTTTTGTGGATTATCAATCGTGGAAACCTTTTAGTGATGTTTTCACTTCACTCGTCTTTTACAACTCAGATCTTTCAGATGTAGCTAAAATACACTACCTCACAAGCTTTTTAATTGGAGAAGCTGCTCAGCTTGTTTCAAACCTTCAAATTTCAATGAGAACATTGAAACCGAATGGAATAAACTGTGGCTCGTTAAGAGAACAAATGAGTTCTTATTAGGAAATATTTGGATGTCATATTCAAGCTCAAACCATTAGCGCATAAATCTTCTAAGGGCCTAAACACTTTGTTGTCTAAGATCAGCGAGTCGCCCAGTTCACTAAAAGCTCTTGGGCCTCTAACTGAACCTTGAGATTGAATATTTTGATGTCAAATTGAAGCTCAAACCATTAGCGCATAAATCCTCTAAGGTCCTAAACACGTTGTTGTCTAACATCAGCGAGTCGCCCAGTTCACCAAAAGCTCTCGGGTCTCTAACTGAACCGTGGGCTTGAATATTTGGATGTCATATTGAAGATCAAAACATTAGCGCATAAATCTTCTAAGGACCTAAACACTTTGTTGTCTAATATCAGCGAGTCGCCCAGTTCACTAAAAGCTCTCGGGTCTCCAACTGAACCATGGGACCACATCATTGCTTACATGATCGACAACTGACTTGTCCCTGACACACACAAGTCATGGGAAGTACATCAAGAACCCTCAGCTAATCCGCCTAATTTGGAAGAACTTGAAGACCTCATCGAAAGAAGAGCTCGAGCGTTGGAGATTATTAAAGGCCGAGAGTCGCAACATACGTCAAGGTTCCACAGTCCTATGAATCACTACTGTAATGCACCTATTAAAGTTGAATCTATTGTAACATCTTTTGACAAAAGTAAGCTTGAGACCAATGTTTGCCCGCTTTGTAACAAAGATCACTACCTATCTATCTGTAAAATTTTATATCTTAAGTCTCCTGTTTACCGAAAATAGTTTTTAATAAATAAGCAAATGCGCTACAATTGTCTCGGTCATCATATCCTAAGATATTGCAGACGATTAAATATAACAGGTTATTAACCTAAATCCGTCGTCGATTCTTCGTTCACACGAAGATGAATTTTAATTTGAAGATGATAACGTAGCCCGGTAGATAAACCAGTTCGGTAATTCGTGTCAGGCCAGAACGATCATTTTTCGTGTTAAATGCTTGTATTTTATCGTGTCTCGTACTGTTTTAAATATTTTGTGTGTTATTCAAAACTATGACGACCTTCATAATGAAGAAAAGTTTGACATCAAGGGTTTGATAATGGCCTTTTAAGGTCAAAACTCGAGTCACCATCCTGTGAACCAAGAATTGACGATTAATTTAGGTTGGTAACCTGTTATATTTAAAAACAATTTAAATAAAATATTTTTGGTATGCTTTTCCTTACGCATTTAACGAGATATATACAATAGTTACAACCGGTATATAAAGCTACTCTTTGTATATTTTTTGAAAAAAAAAAAATTGTTTGTGTAATTTAACTTGTAAATATTTAACGTCCACCACTTTGAAAAGAGTAATAATAATTATTTTTTTAATGTTAACAAATATTTTTTTAGAGAAGGAAAACATTGATGCAAAATGTCATCTTTGTATTTTTACTGGCTCTGGAGTAAACCAATTTCAATTAAATTAACACACTGAAAGACTAGAATGACAACTTTAAAATGAAACTAAACGGTACTCAGTGCAAATAAGTAAATAAGAAAACAAACATACTACCTTTATGTAGATTATTTACAATGATTTAAACTCGAATAATCAAGCTAACATAAACGGCTCGGTGTTAAAAAACTACAAGGATTGTAAAATATATAACACACGCTTGTTGTGGATGGTTTTGTTAAATTGACTGCTTTTTATCCATAACAATTCATCAACGGTGACGTAAAATGAGAATCAAAACGAATCATGTTTTACTTTTACAAGTTCAAACTTGTGTTGGTGTTTTATTTATTTTTTATTGTGTTATATTAATACCTTACATTCATTCCATGAACGATATAATTTGCGTTACATTTCGTTTGTGCTTGCACAAAAATTGATTCCTAAAACATAAACTTTGGGGAGAAATTTGTTTGAGTAAACTGGGTTAATGTACAATAGTAGCATGCCTGAGGCACGGGACTATCAGATATAGTTCACCCACTAAAATATCCTCTCTATTCTTTCGGACACCAACCCAAAAACTGTTTATCACATGGCTTGAGTCATGGTTAACCTACTACGACCCAATTTTCAGTGTTCCCTGGCCGACCAAACCTTGCTAAGTCCTAGTCTACATCCCTTCTATGTATAAGTCTAGGGCACTAGCCGTAACAATCCCAGTTGGCCCCACCCCCAATTGTCCTGGAACAGATCGTGTACACCATCAGCTCAACAAGCTTTAATTTTGACGTGCGGTGGCCTCCAAGCGGGACTATGCAGCTGAAGAAAGTGTGCTGCACGTCGCCAGGAATGTCATGCCGTAAATCGGGTTCCATATTGAAGGCTTGTCAAGGCTTTCACCGTGACTGTAAGGATACCGTCAATCTCTGTCAAGACCTAAGCCTCTCCCTCTTCTGCGTTTTCCTGATGCTGACCAAGGGTGCCCAGCCCAGCTCAAAGACCGCATACAGCGGGCCCTTTTTTTCTTAAGGTCGAACTTTTATGTAGGCCTTCTAATAGTAAGTTAAAATAAAAATAAGTCTAATAATATTAGGGTTCGGGTGCTAATGCATATTCGCGTATTGTTATCTAATTGTGACATATAACCTTATTACATACCTTACATATAAAATCTCATAAATATAATAATACTTGTTAATTGATTCCTTAATAACTGGTAAATATAATCAAATTTTTATAAATTGTCTTTTGAAAACAGGTTGGCAGACTCGATTTGCCTTCATTTTTCCGTTCACAAAGACTAAAGATCTGTAAGCGTTCACCAAATTATTAAATCATTATAATATGAGTTGTATAGATGAAATTTAAAAGCCAGGCCTGGGGTTGAAACCCATGTCATTAGTTTTAATTTACTATTGTTATAATATTATTTTATCATTAATTGTATTTATTTAGAGAACTTTTATAACAGTAGAATGCTTAAGACGTAATTTAAAAGCTTTTTGCAAAAACCATCAGTGGTAAATTACTGTTTTACTGAGAGGAAAGGTTCCTTTTATATTAAAAAGACAATAACTGCTTTTCAACAATGACTGTGAAACAATACAAAAGACGCCCTGTACAGTTCAATAGGCATCGATCTGGCATCCCAATTCGTTCTCATCATGATTCATCGACGTTTTTAGCTTTAAGCTTAAGGCGAATCGATTAAAATTTTCTGGGTTGTCATTTTACAAGTACGTTTTATATGCATTAGAAACGATTTTATGTTTTAAAGCTTAAGACATAAGCACCGTTTAAAAGTATTTTGTTTATTTTATTTGCATTACATCTGAAATGGCGCAAGAGATGGCCAAATGTTAGAATCTTTAACCATAATTACATATAATTACTACCCATTAAGGCGTTAAGTGGAGAGAACCAGTTTGGTTCCAGCTTTTTATTGTATTGAACATTTATCCTTAATAGTGTAGCATCGTATTTTTTACGTTTGAATTACTTGATTTCTCTGTGAGATAAAATTAATAATGAATTTGCTAACGTAAAACATAGGAGCAAATTACAGGGCGCCATTCGTGTTGTATCCGTTTTTCGCGTGTTAAATGTTCATCATGAATCTTCTGTGTTTTTGATCTCAATTTGAAAAGTCCCCCAAGATTAAACAAAGTTGAGAATATTGTATTTTATGTTCATCTTCTGCATTGCGATGATTAGTTTAGGTTAAACTGAGAGTAATAAAAACACAACTAATAACACTATTTCATAAACCCAACTCTTTGTCCCAGAACCACCTTCAGACTGGGTTTTACCAGGTTGGAGGTTTTCAAAAATGCTCTCGCTCGCTCACAATTTCTTTGAACGTGATTCCATCAATGTTTTTCACAAATTAGGGGAAGTATTAAACAAAACCTATTTTTATATTACTGCTATAATCAATGCTGTTAGCAAGTAATGGTTGCATTAATGTCAACATAAATCTATATGCAAATATAGATGCTTGTATTTATAAAAATTCCATTTCGTTTATGTTGAGTAAATATTATAAAATTCTTGTTTTTAACTTCACATACTCAATCAGCTTATATTTAAATGTGTACTAAAACTAAGAGATACCCAAATTATAAATGACAACCCGGAAAATCTTAATCGATTCGCCTTAGGCTTAAAGCTCAAAAAGTCGATCAATCATGATGAGAACAAATTGATGCCTATTGATAACCAGATCGATGCCTATTGAACTGTACAGGGCGTCTTTTGTATTGTTTCACAGTCATTGTTGAAAAGCAGATATTGTATTTTTAATATAAAAGGAACCTTTCCTCCCAGTAAAACAGTAATTTACCACTGATTGTGTTTGCAAAAAGCTTTTTAATTACGTCTTCTACTGCTTTCTACTGTTAGAAAAAGTTCACTAAATAAATACAATTAATGGTAAAATAGTATTTTAAAAATGGTAAATTAACGTAATGACATTGGTTTGAACCCCAGTCCTGGCTTTTAAATTTCATCTATACAACTCATATTATAATGGTTTAGGTAATAATTTGGTGAACACGTTCCACTTACAGATATTTAGTCTATGTGAACGGAAAAATGAAGGCAAATCGAGTCTGCCAACCTGTTTGTAAAAGAAAATTTATAAACATTTGATTATATTTGCCAGTTATTGATGAATCTATTAACAAGTATTATTATATTTATGAGGTGTTATATGTAAGGTCAGTATTAAGGTTGTATGTCTTAATTAGATAATAATACGCGAATATTCATCAGCACCCGAGCCCTAATATTATTAGACTTATTTTTATTTTAACTAACAATTAGAAGGCCTGCATGGTTACATAAAAGTTTGACCTTAAGCAAAAAAGGGCCCGCTTAATGTGGTCTTCGAGCTGGGCTGGGCACCCTTGGTCAGCATCAGGAAAACGCAGAAGAGGGAGAGGCTTAGATCTTGACAGAGATTGACGGTATCCTTACAGTCACGGTGAAAGCTTTGACAAGCCTTCAATATGGAACCCGATTTACGGCATGACATTCCTGGCGACGTGCAGCACACTTTCTTCAGCTGCATAGTCCCGCTTGGAGGCCACCGCACGTCAAAATTAAAGCTTGTTGAGCTGATGGTGTATACAATCTGTTCCAGGACAATTGGGGGTGGGGCCAACTGGGACTGTTACGGCTAGTCCAGGCATCCTCCACACAATGAATTCAGACCTAGACTCATACATAGAAGGGTTGTGGGCTAGGACTTAGCAAGGTTTGGTTGGCCAGGGAACACTGAAAATTGGGGGCGTAGTACGATAACAATGACTCAAGCCAAGTGATAAAAAGTTTTTGGGTTGGTGTCTAAAAGAATAGAGAGGATTTTTTAGTGGGTGGACTATATCTGATAGTCCCGCGCCTCAGGCAGGCCACTATTGTACATTAACCCAGTTTACTCAACAAATTTCTCCCCAAAGATTATGTTTTAGGAATCAATTTTTGTGCAAGCACAAACGAAATGTAACGCAAATTATATCGTTCACGGAATGAATGTAAGGTATTAATACAACACAATAAAAAATAAATAAAATACCAACACAAATTTGATCATGAAAAAGTAAAACATTATTCGTTTTGATTTTCATTTTACGTCACCGTTGATGAATTGTTATGGATAAAAAGCAGCCAATTTAATAAAACCAGCCACAACAAGTGTGTGTTATATATTTCACAATCCTTGTAGTTTTTTAACACCGAGCCGTTTTTGTTAGCTTGATTATTCGAGTTTAAATCATTGTAAATAATCTTAATAAAAGGAATATGTTTGTTTTCTTATTTACTTATTTTCACTGAGTACAGAGTAGTTTCATTTTAAAGTTGTCATTCTAGTCTTTCAGTGTGTTAATTTAATTGAAACTGTTTTACTCCAGAGCCAGTAGAAATACAAAGATGACATTTCGCATCAATGTTTTCCATCTCTAAAAAATATTTGGTAACAATAAAAAAAATATTATTACTTGTTTCAAAGTGGTGGACGTTAAATATTTACAAGTTAAACTACACAAAAAACGTTTATATCACGAAAATATACAAAGAATAGCTTTATATACCGGCTGTGACTATTGTAGATCTCGTTAAATGCGTAATGAAAAGCACACCAAAAATGTTTTATTTGAACTGCTTTTATTTAATTTAAATCTGAATATTTTTTTACGTTTAAAATGCATTGTGAGATTGAGATTCACCCGAAAATATTTTCTTATATCTAAATTGTAAGTGCATGTTCATAAAAATTAATTGTTTTTATCTGCAAACTCCCCCTTTAACCACCTACTCTTTTTAATAAGTAATGTGTATTGTTTTCTTCGTACGTTTTATTATAAAAATACGTTTTTAGTTTGAGTTAAATGATTTAAATTCGTAATGGTTTAAACTCAAAATGATGACTCATAAAATATCAATAGTACTTAATTTATTATCATAATAAAATTATAATTATAAAAGTTTCGAGCAAAAATATCAGATTTAATTTTTTTAACCAATTTGCCCATAACCTGTACTATAAACAATGCAACCATACCATGCGAGGGTGATGTTCTTTTCTTAAATGAATGTTTGATTAAACTACTAATGAAAATAAGAATTTATAAATGAAACACTAAGTCTGCGGTCTTGACAAAATTAAAACCCGAAAGTAATTTATCTCGTTAAAATTCCTCGCCTTGAGATTTCATGATTCATTTACGGCCTGGATTCCTATAATGTAATACAGTTATGGAAAAGCTATCTAAAATCGGTGTAGTATTATTTATTAAATCAAATTAATTTAATACAGTATTTAATATTAAAGTTATTAAGTATCTATTTGATTCGATAATTTACATTTGCAGGGTTTTAAAGTAATTATTACCTAAAAAATACATAACTGATTTGTTTGAATTTGGTATTTTTTTGAAATTTTTTTGAAAAAAAAACCTAGGCACAACTTTAATATATTATTTTATTTATGTATTTATTAATTTATACGTAGTTTTTTCTTTTATTATTTTATTTTTAGAACGAACTACAGTAGAACCTCGATAACATGACTCTCAAGGGGATCTCTAAAATAGTCTCCTTATCGAGGTGCACTTGTAATTGAGGGTCGTGCTATCAAGGTTGTTTTCACAACAAGACGTGCTATCGAGGTCGCAGACTTTTTGCTATACCAAGCACATTTTTTATGGAACATTCCTAATTTTGTTTTAAGCAGAAAATTACCGTATAAATCAGTCATAAATAAAAGAACACACGTACGAGTAAAACAAACTTCTTTATGATTGCCATATAACAATACAATTACAGTATTAAAATTGATTGAAAAATAATAGGCCTAGTAAAGTTTATAATTAGGCTATAATATTCATTTTAGAAAATTAATATTACCGTAAATTGTTCATTGTAGGCCTACTATACTGTGATAAGTTTTCTTATTCAATAAAATACTATGCAGAACTTACGGCAGTAAGAAAAAATCAACCGACTCAGTTCACTAAAGTATAGAGTTAATAAGCTCAAAATTACAGTACCTTAACCTATTGTGAAATACTGATTTGACCCGTGATAGATAAGGAAAGGCCGGTAGGGGAGGGGGATAGGGAAGCAGGGGTTTTCCGGTTGAGACCTGAGCCCAAGACGTTGTTGTTTACTTCAAAACCTGCCATCTAACCGTGGGAACTATGCGTGAGAAAGGTTGAGTCGTGCTATAAAGGTTCCGTAACGCAAAACGGCGCGCTATTGAGGTTAGAGTCGCGAAATAAAGGTTCACTTACCCAAACTAGCGTGTTATTGAGGTGGGAGTCGTGCTATAGAGGTTCAGTTATTTAAAAAGACGCGCTATAGAGGTTTATTTACTAGTAATATGAAATGACAAAAAGACGTGCTATCGAGGTATTTATTTGAAAATGAGTAGTGTTATAGAGGTATTTATAACATTAAGTGTTATGGGAGATTAACGGGGATTAGAAAATCAGACTCATTATCGAGGTTTTCGTCTTATCGAGGGTCGCCTTAGCGAGTTTCTACTGCATTTACTTATAGATCTAAATTTACTTTATTATTACGACAATTTTTATTTAATAACCGGTAAAATTGTGTTTATTTTACTCCAAGTAATTCTTCAGATACAGTGAATTTTATCTCCAAAAAATTAAAATTTGGGCTTTTAGAATACAGTGTTTGAGTCACAAGTGTTTGTGTATCCAGATTAAAAACTGCATTTACTAAAACTGTATTTGATTTTATATGTTGTACATGCCTAGTTGTTGAATTTATTACCACTTATTTTCACATGTTGGATATTTAATGATACTCGTATTTACTAGTTTTCAATGGTGAATCTCGTTATTACTAACATATGTAAACATTATAATTATTGACGTTTTAGTATTTTAGGTGACTAAAAACATTATCATGGCATCTTACCTTAAATGGTCATTTTATTGCACCTTCTGTAAAAACTGATATGAACAGGAAACTATCCAATACCTAATTTAGATTTTAATTACCTCTTAAGTATAATTTATTCTGTCCGTTACAGTTTCCTGACAAAGTTCAATAATCATTATCAGAGGAAATAATCTATTCATATTTGTAGATTACTAATTAATTTCAACACGTTTTTCACTTCTAATATAGATATTTTTCCTTATGATTGTTTATGGAGTGCTGCATCAGCAAAATTGAATATATTTGCAACGAGATATTAAAAACAAATTGTTATCATAGGGAATTAAAATGAATTATAGTTGTGATGTGTTTCTACAGACATGAACTATGATATGATTTATTAAAGACATGTAATTCAGTCCACACCTTTTTAAAATTAAATTTTGTTATATCTTTAAAACATTTCCACTTAAATATAGAAATATTTACCGTACTGAAGTATATTTTACCTATACAAAGGGCTACTTTTGAAACGCATAATACTGCCTCTTCTGAATTGGGTAATATTCCATATTGCAGGAATACAAACATTATTTTTAATGACTCTCAGCAACACAAATATTCAGTTTCACACATTATCTGATTTCATATGTCCACATTGTTTTTTCTCAGAAAGAACGTCAAGTTGAAACGTCAACAGATATTTTATAAGGTTGGTCTACACAGTCCAACGCCCTGGTGATGTAGGCCTGAATAATACAGCAGCTCGGGTCATTACTGTCCTCAGGCTGAACCCAGCACGGTCGCTGGTTAGCGGTGGCTAACAAGGCCCTACATAAGTCGATCAATAACTTATGTGTAGTGTACACTAGTTAACTATGCAATGTTCAGGTTATGTAAACCTGCAGGATGCTGTGGGCTTACTAAATCTCTCACAGTCTGATGTTAGATTTGCTAAGTAGTATCGTTTGTGAAAAGGTGAGTACAATAATTTAGGAAGTTTGCCTAGGTAAATATTTGGATAAATATTAAATATTAGTGATATTGAATAGTATTTTAGACATCATGCATTTTAAAACAGATTGATATATTTAGAGAAAATATGTCTTCAACATTATTATACGTGAAGCTGCATTTACAGACCAAAAATTAAAGAACTAAAAAATCAATAAATTGAAATATGAGTCCTCGTTCAAGCAATAAAAAAGGCGGATTTTAATACATAGTGCAGATAAATTATCTACTAAGTAGTCATAATCATATGATGTAGTAACAAATTTCATAAAGAAATACGATACTTATTATTTCGAAAAAATTAAGGTTATTACTAAAGGACAACTTTAGTTTATATTATTACTAAAATTTCTGAAATGAAAATTTGTTTGCCTGAATAAAAACATGTGTGTGATGATAATTTCGAAACATATGACATTAGTATAATATGCTTGTCAAAATTGTTAACTGCTCAATGAATTTCACAGTCGTCTTGTACATTTGGTTTTCAACTTTTATTTTGATTTTAAATGGGTTTCTATGGCATTTAATACTGAAATAACACAACGCTAATACTGAAAACTGTTTTTCAAGATCGTAATACACAAATTCAATTTGAATCCTACAGGAAAAAAATGAATTATTCTATTCTTCTTGAATGTAAACGTACATTTTATAACGTGATTTACTACTCAAGAACGATGCAAGGTAAATGTGTTATCGTGTACACTGATTGTATTTTCAAGGGTATTATTACAATGCTCCACGTATCGCAGCACAATCACAACTTTGGTCATTATTACAGCCTCTGGTACCAACAATGGCTGTCCAAGGCGTGTGGATTGATTAAATAGTCACGTGGTCCTCGTTAACGATAACACAAGCTCATGCGGTTTGCAGTAATAGTAATATTATAATATTAATATTGGAGTGGTTTTGTTTAGTAAAATATAGCAAAATATTAACATCGTTATGCAGACCTTGTTTAAATAATTGTTCAGATAGACTAAAATATCTTATTTTAAAACTATATATTTTATAGATATTTTAGGAGAAGACTCAATATTATAAGTTTTAAGGAACACAATTTAACTATAGAGATTAATTATAGTCTACTTGTTTATCATTAATCCGTCGTTTTAAAGTAATAATTTGTTTTATTTACAATTTTTCCGAAGTAAACAGAAGTTCCTATGGCAATAAAACGAATGATGTTTACTGAAAAGAATTGTTTTAAGACTCACTAATAAATTAATAGAATTTACTAAATGTATGTATACAAGTAAATATAGAATGAACAAGCCACTGGTAAAATGAATAATAACAATAAGAGGTTGATATATTTGTCAATTAATAATGTTATTAAACAAGTTATCAAAATTCTATAAAATGTGGGAATTATAAAACAAAAATTGTCACAGGTTTAAAATGCAGGAACACAATAGTGGCAAGAGTGATTTAAGGCGTCTTAACCTCGTACAATAGGTGAATAAAGAATTAAGGAAAGTATGATACCCCCCACTATAGCAAGCCAATCAGAAGCCAGCATTTTGTAGTGACGTCATTCCAAGATGGCGGCGCCCATGGCACTTTATTTCCCACCAAATTTCCTAACCTCACTTTTTTAAATTTTAACTCATTTTGATCAGTTCTGGCAACCTATGCTCTATGATATATTATTTTACATATACACCATTATATATATATATATTATATACTATAAATTATATGTATATATGTTCCATGGTTCGACTATTATATACTCTATGCGATTGATACTATCATATGGCAATGTATATACAATATTATACATATACTTTACAGCTACACCATTATATAAATATAATCTAGGATATATCAAAAAGTGACGTCACACGTCACGTGACCGCATGGGCTGAGTGAATATATACGTCATCTGAGGCTGAGCCAGTGACGTAGACGGTGTTATGACGTAATGAGGGAAAGTTTAAAGTTCAGGGTCACGGGGAGGTTATTTAAAAGAATGTACTACCTCGCACGCGTAAAATTCGATTGTGATTCGATAGGTTAATCGATATTAAACATTTAATGAAAACAATCGAATGAAACAATCATATGAGATGAGTGCGAGGTAGTACTATTACAAAAATTACTTTATTTTATTTACAATGTTTGTCCTTATTTACAATAAGGAGAAAATTATATTTCTGACCATTTTGCGGAACATTGGAATGCTAAAGCTTCAAAATGGTACAAATTCCGTGAACTAATTTTGCCGCACCTTGGTCAAAATTTCCCCCATAGTTTGTCATAATAATTTTAGTTAAAGAATACGTATTTAAACTGAATCATAGTCTAATTAAATAATTTAAAAAAAGGAAGGGGATCAAACATAAAGTTACTACACGGCTTCCTAGGCTCGGATTAAATATGGCACAGATTGGAGTACACCAAACAACGCGACTGTGCGTTGCAACTAACTAGAGTTTAGTTGCAGCGAGGCCAACTGGGATAACTTCAGCAAACAAGGCGGGACAGTGCCCTTTTACAGACTAGGATTGTCGTTATACAGGGTGTGCGAAACCCCCTTGTTCCATTTTTAGCAGTCTTCATTGTTCAAACACACAATAAAATACAGCAGTCAACAGCCATTATTGTTGGAATAAACAAGAACAACGCACTGTTCCAGTATAGCAAAGAAACTAAGTTGTCCGCTAAAGAGCTTATCAGACATCCATTCCATCATAGCTATCGCTTATAAACCCAGTGTTCATAGCTGTTAACCCCGTATACTAAGTGTCTGTTTGCTTGGGTGGGGTTTGAGACCATCCCATGCATATGCACCCAGGGTAAACATTATTCCATACGTAGGCCATCCAGATTACCTGGTTGATGCCCAGTACGAACTAATGTCCTCTCCCTTTTAAGCAAACAAAGGATAGAGTATTTTTAGAAAAAAAAGCCATAGCCCCTCCACCGCCATGACCCGTGGAGACCTTCAAAAAAAACAAGCTAATTGTCTCCTCCGTTCATTTTTTACTTTTACAAGTCCCACCGTACGGATTCAAGGAATAACTTGAGTACACCATTCACTCTAGGTCCTTCCAAGGAGTAGCCAAGGGCTTACCTAGACGCCTCAACGTACAAGACCCTTCAATTTACATTCAGGTTTACGGGGCTTTTCGTCCCCCACGCCATTGACCTTCATTCACACACACACGCTCATACACACACACACACACACACACACACACACACACACACACACACACACACACACACACACACACACACACACACACACACACACACAGACATACATACAGTGGGAACTTTTACAATGTCCAAGACATGCTCAACTATATTTACAATTGAACTGTTCATGAAGTTAAGTGAGCTATTTATTTTAAGTATTGTGCAGTAGTACAGATTAGAGCAATTTAGGGCAGGATCGGTGACCAAAGTGGCTGAGACAGAGCTGGAGGTTATATCATCCAAGTTAAAACCTGAAATCAGGTCACGTGACCATGTTTTTTTACAAAGGGGACGAATCGTTCCCAATACTACCAATCGTGTTTACTCAAGTTTTTGGATTTTATAACCATAGGGTAGTGTGTCGTACTCACCCTCGAGCTTTCTTTTTGGTCCAGTAATTTTGAAAAGTTTGGATTCATTCACAGTTACAATATCGCGGTCTTTCGTCCTCCTGATTCTAGATTCCTTAATTTCTATGCTTTCAGCTGACTCACTAAGAACCATTTCTTTTAGTTTTTCAAAGTTAAGTGTCTTTGGAGGTCTTAGAATTGAGAGTGAGGCCCTTGATTTTGCAAACAGATTTTAGTTTTTGTTTGTTGGTTGACAAGACAAGATATGCGTACGTTTTAGGCCCCCCAGAAACGAATTCAACGATGAAAGATCCAGGTCCGTATTTAACCAGCTCGTCGGTCATTTCCCCGAGATAATCCCCCGTTGGGACCCTGTACAAACCTCCCTTATAAATATAGAGGGTTGAGTCTGTATCGTAGTACAAGACTTGTGCACCCAGGGCCTCCAGATATTCATACAGTTTCAGCCTAGCTTGAGCAGTAGTATAGGCTGCTATGACTACATTCACGTTTCTTAAGGGCTTGCCGACTTCCTCCAGGTACCCCCAGCTTACTACCACTACCTCTTCGTTTACTATCTGTATTCTATTCACTATTATATAGGGTCTTGTCATCATCCCGAACAGTGTTTTGGGGTCTCTGACTATCGTTGCCTTTGTCTGGTTCTCCCGCTGTCCAAATTTACCCCAAAATGAATTTAGCATGAGTTTAGCCATTGATCTCAAACCTTCGATTTCAGCAATCTTGGCGGGGTCCAGCCTGATTCCTTCATGAGTGAAGTAGTTCCGCACGTACCGGTCTTTATCATTCTGAGTCTTACACCATTCTGGGTAGCCGGACGCTTCTTGTTTCATTTTCAGGATTTTATTGATGAAATCTGTAAAGAGTCCCCCTTTCTCGTATGTCGCAATTTCATATTCCCATAATTCATACATATCGAGGATGACATAGCCGTTCTCTACCGCTTTCCGCACCTCATCCATTGTCCAAGTTCCTACCAGGGCTCTTTCTTCGCTTTCGTGTTCACAGTCTTCTTGGTTTTGGTTTTCACCGCATGTTTTACAGAGGACAAACATTAATTTATTATTCATCCTTGCTGGGAGCACTGGGTAGTAGAGATCTCAAGGTGGTAGGACTTTGCATTTCAATAAACCATCTACTTGGAGACCTCTCTGCCTGCACTCTCTGTCTCCTACATGAATGGTTGGATGACCTAGGGGATACATTCCGTACTTACACACATATGGGTAGAGCGAGCAAACGTCCACATATTGGATCGTTTCTCCTTCGACGCATTTGTGGTAAGTCTTAGAGTTACCCGTTCTGCCCCCAAAGAAAGCCTGTCTCGGGTCTAGTGGGAGTTTGTTCAATATGGGGAGAGAGTCCAAGTGTTTGAGTTTTTGTTCTTTCTTTAATTTCCTAAACTCACACTCCCACATCTCGACTACTTCGTAGTCATTAAACTTAGCGATTTTGGACTTAGTTCTCTCGTATCTTAAGTGAAGTGAGTATGAGAGATCCTCCTTCAGAGGAGCCTCTCGATTGAACGGGAAGCAATTGGGGCATCCATGCCAGTAGCATCCGTGAAACTCGTAGATGTTGTCCCTGTCAAACCCATCTACTTTCAGTTTGTTAATCTTTACTTCTTTACCCCGCCCCGCATGCTCGATCCTCACTCCACGTTTCTCTTCTTCCCAGCTCAACCACTGAATGGCGATAGCTGACTGGTTATCCACTAAACGGTATCCGTTCTTTGGGATGAGGCCGATCGTGTTTGGTTTCAAAATGTTGCGGCGGAAGGCCAAGTTGCAAGCACTAGTGATCGTTACAGCCTCTAGGAAAGGATCGACATTACACTCTTGGAGGAATATCGATCTGAACTTAAGGCAAGCTTGGGCCAAGATCTCCACATCAGAGATGCAATACTCTAACATTTCCTTTTGAAAATCAAATACATAGTTTTCCGCTACTCTTTCATGGTACCAGATTTTAAAGGCCTTATTGGACTTTTTAAACATTGACTCTGGGCAATAGTACTGTTTATCGGGGATAGGGCCTACATAATTTTGGTTCGCCAGAGTGTTGAACAAATGAGGAAAGTAACCCTTCTTTCTCTCCGGAGGCAGATCAAATGACTTAGGGATTGCAGCGAGGGTCATGGGAAAATAGTTAAGTGAGTCCACAAATCTAACGTTGTCCTTTTCCTTGAGAATAATTTTGCAACCCTTCATGACCAGATCGGGTGTGAATTTAGTTTTTCCAAGAACATACTTTAACAAAAATTGAAAATCAAAGCCCTGACCGTTGTGGGCAATTACACAGACAACTTTAAAACCATTTCGGACTTCCATGACGTATTCCATGAACTCCTTAACAGGGTCAGAGTTGAAGACTCTCGTACGGTTTTTACAAACCCTGCAAAATTCGGTTTCGATACACTGGTAGCAAAACTGCTGGGAAACACACAAGTTTACTTTATGTACTTTTTGTTCGGGATCAGAGGGGAGAGACTCGTCTTGGTGAGTCTCCAGATCAAAGAAAATGAAAAGGTAGTCCTTTGGTTTAGTCTTACCATCGTTCGGCTGTATGAAACATTTGTGATTTGGATCTTGGAAAGATCCGAAAGGTTTGCAATAGACTTCTCCACACTTTTGGGGCGTAGATCTGTCTCTAATCCAAACTAATTTACCGCAATCAAGACACTTTTTGACAACTTTACATTTATCGACTTGGTGAGCAGTGAAACACCGTTGATTTCTCAAAGTCATATTACATTTTGAACAAACTATTCCTCCATGCTCCTCTTTTCAGGGAGGCGAGATGGTCTGACACTGTGAACAGATGCTTGAACATCTGTGTTCACCTTTGTGATCATAGGGAACATGGCAAGCTTTACAAAAATATTTACAAACGAAAGCAGCAGTCAAACTAGTTATTACGTTATAGTGTCCGTTGTAAAACAACAGGTTGATCTTGAATTTAGCATTTTCAACACTGCCCTCAAAATAAACGTCCCGGCCTTTATTATCATAATTGAACACGGTTGTTTTGAAATCTTTCAACAAGTCTTGAAACTTCTCAAGTTCTGGGATTCCCGCGCCATCCTCGGGCATCTCTACTCTAGCCCGTCGAATAAGTTCCTGAGCCCTTACGGTTTGCCTTTTTTTATCATCTTGCCGAATTGACTTGTACTGAGGATCCTTTGTTGCATGAGCGATACCTACAACCAAGGCCTTGGGGAGACACAAGTTGTCTTTATTTTTAATAACTACAATACCCTTCCTTGCTTTGCACTCCTCGTCAAACGTGTTAAAGATACCAGGTCGTACCCTCCCAGAACCTACAGGGAGATTAACTCGAGTACATTCTACTTTAAAAGTGTCAGTGGACTTGACGGATTCAGAATTTGGCTGTATGATCCCTTCAAAAATTTGCCAAATTATGTCTTCATCAATTTCACCAGCGGGTCGAAATGCGACATACCCCGGATCTCTACTTTTTAGGTTAAGACTCTGCAAAGTGAACCCGAGCTGATCATTTTCGTGGGCTTGGCCTTTCATCTCATTTACAATCTTGGCAAAACCTTGTCTGAGCCAATCTATCTCACTAGTATCAGAAGGAGGGTTAGAAAATTTGAAAATAGTTTTCGTTCTGTACAATCTAAACTTTTTAACATAAACCTGCTTGTCACTGAGTACTTCAACGGGTTGAACAACTTTAGCCATTTTACTAGTTGAATCAAACTAAAAGTTAAATATAAATTAAAACAATAAAGTGAGGTTATGTTAAGCAAAAGTAAGGTTATGTGAACCCAAAGAGAAACTTGAGTAAATACAACGCTTGGCCTAGCAAAATAATAATTAAAAATATTAAAGTGAGGTTATGTCAGACTAAAAGAGTGAGACTATGAAATAGAAATATATGTTTGACTCTCAAAAGTGAGGTTAAGATATAAAAGTGGGGTTATTTTATACAATAAAATTGAGGTTAGACCTGATACACCAAATATAATACGCGTTAAATACTAACGACAAATTATAGTAGCACTTACTGTAATAATTGCACAATACTATCACAACTCACTTACCACAATAGCAGAGAATGAAGCAGCGCAAGGACCTCTGACCAACACAAAAGTCTGGAACAGAATGAATGAGGAAGGCTGTCTGCACCAGTATATATAGGCACCAACAACCAATCAGCGATCAGAACGCCTAATACGACCAATGGGGAGCGAGCTTATTCCGACCAATCACAGAGCTGTATTTTAACCTGTTACAACTGGATTTTTTTAGGTGACTAACAGTAATTCAGAAACGCTACAATAGAGCAAGAAGAAGAGGGTTTGGAGAAAAACCGTTATTGTTCTAGCATATATAATAGTGTAGACCATATAACGATGAGAAAGGCTAAGTTCAGGGTCATTCTGAGGATGTTTTAAAAAACTTTCACAGGTTTTATTTGATAATTACATTCAATGTAATGCATATACTTACGCATATTACCAAATGAGCGCAGAAATCATACAGATTTATTATTAATCGCTAAAGATAGCTGCAGACCTTAAAACACCATCCAACTACGGATAGGCAATGAAGTGGAAACATCTATCAGATCTCGAGTGACATGATATTATTATTTTGTGAAGAACGTCTCGGAGAGCTCGATGTTCACCGGTCGAGAGCCGGAGGTGTACTGACTATTCGCTATCTAGAGTTCTGGTATCAAATACAATGGTGGGGGTAAAAGTGTAGGATGCGGGGCAGATGGAGCGAGACAGATGGTTACAAAGCAGCTGGCGCGGGGCAGATGGCGACGGGCAGATGGCAGCTCGTGCGGGAGAATTCGAATAAAATATCCATTAGTTAAAACCCATCAAGGATAACGTAATTGCTTCTGCATCAGAGGATGTTGTGGTAGACGCTTCTTGTACTTGTATTTGATCAGTCGTTTCATTAGTGTCAGCTTGGTAAATATTAAAAGATGAAGATGTGTAAGAAACATTATTGTCTTGTATTTGTGAATCCATGTGTACCGCGCAAGAGCTGGGCGTATAGTGATATAGCGTCTGCGTTTAGGTTAGGTACTCGGCTCTTCCCCCACCTCACCAGTCCCCCCCCCACCATACCGGTCCCCCCACCATGTTTTACATCGCACAATAACTAGTTTACATGTGTTAGTTAGGGTTTAGCTCATAGACTGTCAAGACCTCAGCTCCGTAACTGAAAACTTCAATAATGTTTGCTCAACGCTGTATAATTATAACAGTTACTATGATCTAAACCAGTGTAATCTGTGTACCCACTTGGCATATGTTAAACCAGAAATAAAGAAATTATTTAGATTTCACCTTCAAAATAGTTGTTTTTGGCTATTACTGCTATACCCTTAGTCAGATCTGAATTCTGTTTGCACCATCTTGTTTGTCTGATCAATCCGCCTAATTTGAGTCCCCACTTGGCATATGTTAAACCAGAAATAAAGAAATAATTTAGAATTGACCTTCAAAATAGTTGTTTTTGGCTATTACTGCTATACCCTTGGTCGGATCTGAATTATGTTTGCACCATCTTGTTCGTCTTATCAATCCGCCTAATTTGAGTCCCTACTTAGCATATGTTAAACCAGAAATAAAGAAATTATTTAGATTTGACCTTCAAAATAGTTGTTTTTGGCTATTACTGCTATACCCTTGGTCCGATCTGAATTATGTTTGCACCATCTTGTTCGTCTGATCAATCCGCCTAATTTGAGTCCCCAATTGGCATATGTTAAACCAGAAATAAAGAAATTATTTAGATTTGACCTTCAAAATAGTTTTTTTTGGCTATTACTGCTATACCCTTGGTCGGATCTGATTTATGTTTGCACCATCTTGTTCGTCTGATCAATCCACCTAATTTGAGTTCCCACTTGGCATATGTTAAACCAGAAATAAAGAAATTATTTAGATTTGACCTTCAAAATAGTTTTTTTTGGTTATTACTGCTATACCCGTGGTCGAAATAAAAAAAAAATAAAAAGTGCGATACCCTTGGTCGGTTCTGAATTCTGATTGCACTTCTTCCAATTATAATCAATTAATATAATACCCGGCGTCAGGCTACTGCGAACCCAAGTTTTGACCAAGGTCAGTTTTAAAGCGTGAAAGAAAAGTACATATTTCATTAGTAAATAAAACACTTCAAAAAACCAACATCAAACACAACAATCAGTTAAACTAACTACATTTACTAGCAGCAAACTACAAGCGTTACTCTAACATGCTTAATAATAAACATACATGCCTTAAGCTAAGGTAGCATCTCTAATATACAGTGGTACCAACTCTATACTTGATATACTATTGCGGTGAGCGCAGGCAAACAGCTAGCTAGGCTGTCGGACTGCGACTGCGAGCCCTCTGCGGACAGCCCCTTGGTTTTATAGCCGTCAGCCTTGACGCTGCCAGACAGAGGAGAGCAGATGTCACGGCAGATGCCGCGGCCCGCCAGCGCGGCGGTGCACCGTCTGTTTATGCAACTATGCTCAAAACGGTCTTCAATAAAGTCGAAACGTAGCACCTCTGGCGGGGACCTAACAAGGTTCCGGAGACCTAACCGGTTCTTAAATGACGGCTATCCGGTTTTAAATATGCATATACAAGGTGTTTATTATTATTTCCATAATTTTTAAGGTAAAACTTCACTATACATTGTGTAACATGTCATAGATTTGTTTTTAAATGTCAATAACAATTTTTAAATAGACCATTATAAATCAAATCTATTACATATTCGTTGTAAATGTGTTATTCACTATAATACACTTATAGACTAATAATAAATGTAAATCCTTTCATACAAGGTGTATCACATATTTGAATTTTCATAAAATAAAAAGTTATGTTGCATTTCTATTCATATAGACTTATGAGGAATCATGTAATTTGATATGTAAAGCAAATTAAGCAGTAAATAATAAGAGACTTATTTGTTACATCGATAAACATATCTGGTTAGTGATTATATTTTACTCGTGAAGCAAAAACTTGAAAATAATTTTTCACCCAAAAAAATACACGTAAAAAACATTTTTGTCTTGATTACTAGAAAAATAAATTGATGAAGCGGTTTGAGCAATAACGGTTGAATCTTTAGAGATTTTTTATTGCCTTTTTGTTTCATTTTGGAAATGTATTAATATGAACCAACGACATAATTGCAAAAGTTATTAGTGATACTCAATACATGCAGAGTCAAACTGTATTCAAGAACTACGAGTAAAAAATTCAGCCTAAACCTTCAATTCAGATTTATTCAATTCAGTTATGGTTGATTACTTAAAATGGATTGGAGTTATAATAAATAGATAGATAGATTGGAGTTGTGTTGTGGGCATTTTACAGTTTTCTCAGTAAAACTACTGTGCAATGATTCTTTTATATTGAGAAGAAACAGATGTGACAACGCAATTGGTTGGTTTAACTTCTATAATGACTGAATAAAATGAGAAATTTACATACAAAATATATTAGGGCTAAATTAACAAGTGTTTTATTACTAATCAAAACAACTTTTTCTTCTACAAAGTGTTGTGACGACCTTAGATTCATTCAACACGTGGACCACAAATCAAGGACAGACAGACATTCAGCCGGTCGGACAGCTGTACCCACACCTGCTCGTACAGCTATGTTCGTACGATTCGTACGGAATAGAAACGAAAGTACGAGATACTAATAGCATTGACTATAAATACTGAAGTAGACTTCTCATTGCCAATGTAAAATGTGTCCCTAGTTTTTTGTATGCCAGGATTGAAAGAGGTCGTAGTTTACAATAATCACCAACAGAGCATACTGCTGTCAACTGTTACTTATCCTCTCAAGGAGGAGATAATACAAGAGTTGGCGTGTCAGGAAGCAAACATAAGTTTATTATCACTTGCTTTTTAGGGTGGAAATATTTTAAAAGTTAACGTAAATAACTAAAATAAAAATTTGACAGCAGCAGAATCTGTCGGTGACCCAATCAAACTACTTCAATTTTAAATTCTAGCATACACTAAAAGTGGGACAGCTGGGCCATATGGATGGGATGTCTCTTTCAGTATTTATAGTCAATGCTACTAGCCCACAATATTGTAATTATAAGAAAATACAAGAAAAATGGTTATATTCATGTTTTACGATTGAATAAATAAAGTACTCTCCTTTTTAATATGATTTAATTAAATTGATCTAAGGGTTTTAAAACTGTTATATAAAAAAAACTAACACACGCTTAGGGTAGGAGAATGGTACTGCAATATATGTTTAAGAGGAATAACCACATGTCGCAGGACTGCAGATTCAGGACATCTCAAGCCCAAAATTACTCTCAATCTCAAGGGAAATACTGTGACAATTGCAGAATGTCGAACCATAATAGAGAGGAATGTTTCAGGCTAAAAATAACTCAATAGCATTAAAAGCAAACTAATAAGGAGGCGACCTTTCTATAATAACTACACAGAGAGGACTCCCCACCCCTTCATTGTTACGCCAAGTCACAAAAACACTCGCAATCAATTTCAAATAAACAATTATGACCAGGAGTTTCCTACTTTAACGGAATCTTTTCGATTTCCGACTTTTGACCTCCTAAATAGTCTTTTTCCCCACTGTGCACCGGTAGGTAATCTTTAGGCCTACAGTAATAAAGCCTTGGGAGATCAAAGTACAGTGTGGTCAGCTGTTAGCACTGTTGAGAGTTGTTTGTGAAAGAACCGGGTATTATTTAAGTAACAACCTAGCAAACCCTTGATTATTTCTTCTTTGCGAAACTGTTTGAAATAAGTAAAAATCAGAGTTATCCTACTATGCGTCGTATAGTTGTCAAGTACGGTATCGAGCACTTACGAAGTCTCCTGACTTCTGATCCACTTTATTAAATCGGGCTCTGATCCAGTAAATGTTACTGGCCATACGATTAGCATGGAGGTTTAGTGGATACAAGCTCCCACTAAATCCGAGAACGAATAAGCGATATAGGAATTTTAAAAAGTGAATATACTACGGTACTAGGAATAAAAGAATGTCACAGTTCAAAACAAATATTTATTATTATAATAAAAATCCTAAAAGTTTGACAAATTTCACCCTAACATTATAAATTTGGAAACTTAACAAATGTGTGTAGTAGTGTTGTGTAGTGTGTAGTGTTTTTAAACTTAACAAATATTGAATTTTGTAGTTATTATTTACTTAAAGCTTTAGCTGTACAATTAAAAAATATTGAATACAGCTGTACAAGCTGTTTATTGAATACAGCCTGAATTAGCACACCTATGCATTTCATGCCGACTTATCTGAATAATACTTTTTAATTAGGGGGTTCATAATGGCGATTTAGTAAGGTCCTAATTTCAACTTAAAAGATAACTTTTGGCTAATCATGATATCCAGGAAACTCCAAAAATAATATTCTGAATATCATATTGAAGAATAACACAATTTTAAATCTCACCACTCTCGAGGATAACTTTACATGTGCAGTAACAGACATTTACAAGGCTTGCATACGTTTTTACACTTCACACACTTTTTACACTCACTTCACAGTCACTTTTTAACGTCTTGAAGCCGTCCCTAAACTCCGCTTTCGTCGGCGTCCATATTTTTTCTTCTTTGATCTTGCCCAAGTTTAGAAGCTGAGGAAGAGAAGAAGGAAGGCAGCCAAGTTTTATTTTTATTCATTCACTGCAAAAGAAAATACCCCCGTCACAGCAAACCTGCGTACTCAGCGAATTTCCAGTGCATATATATGTGACTCACTACTACTTAGAGCTATTTACCAAGTTTCACAAAAATGCATCCATGAATAAGTGATATATAGCATTTTATTTATTCTCCGTAAGAATAACATTTAGGGTTGAGGACGCAGGTTTGCTGCAACGAGGAAGATAAGTAATGTGTTTTTTGCAATTATCAATACAACTGAACCAGGTGAAGCTACATACCAAGTTCTCTTAATGTAGGTTCATAATTAAGGGAGATATACAACTTTACTTATTCTCCATATGAATAACATGGGGGCCGAGAATGCAGGTTTGCTGCTACGAGGACTATCAACAAAAAACTTGTTTTTGTGCTAATATCAATACACCACAACTATTTGAAGCCACATACCAAGTTTCATCAATATAAATTCATAAATAATCGAGATATAGAATTTTATTTATTCTACATAAGGATAACATTGGACAACGTACTGTGTTTAGCACTTTGAATATCCCTGCAACGGTTGGACGTAGAACAATGATTAAAACAGCAAAATGTTTGTTTTGTTGAGCTAAACACATTAATAAAGAGAAATTTGAAGTTTTTAGTAAAACTATCTGAGAAAAATCTAAAAATCTTTTTCCCATAAGATTAACATGGGACACGTTTTTTTGGATTTTCTCCGCAACCACTTAACCTAGGTTTATGATTCAAAATACTAAATTATTTGTTTTTTTAAGCTCTATAAAATGGCTGGAACCAAAATTCAGTGTTTTTAACATTTTGGGCTCAAATCTGCAAAAAACAGATTTTTGGAAAATTGTAAACCACCATAAAACCCCCTTCCCATAGTGCGATTGATCTGATTTTCGAACTTAAAGTCATAAATGCTACTCTCCACATTTGTGCCAAATTTCATCAACATCGGGTGTTTCTTTCAAAAGTTATCGCGGTAACGGACACACACATATATATATATATATATATATATATATATATACCCCCGTCACAGCAAACCTGCTTATTCAGCGAATTTCCAATGCATATATATGTGTCTCACTACTACATAGAGCTACTTACCAAGGTTCACAAAAATCCATTTATAAATAAGTGATATATAGCATTTTATTTATTCTCCATAACAATAACATTAGAGCTGAGTATGCAGGTTTGCTGCTACGAGGAAGATAAAAAATGTGTATTTTTGCAATTATCAATTTAAATCAACCAGGTGAAGCTACATACCAAGTTTTATTAATTTAGGTTCATAACTAAGGGAGATATAAAACTTGACTTATTCTCCATATGAATAATATGGGGGTCGAGTATTCAAGTTTGCTGCAATGGGGATAATAAAAAAAAAAATCCATTTAGAGTGCAAATATCAATATACCAGTACTACGTGAAGCCACATACCAAGTTTCATCAATATACATTCATAAATAATCGAGATATACAATTTTATTTATTCTCCATAAGGATAATGTTGGACGACGTACTGTGTATAGCACTTTGAATATCTCTTCAACGGTTGGACTTAGAACAAAACTTAAAACACCAAAATGATTGTTTTGTAGAGCTGAATTGATTGGTATCAGCAATTGCCAAGTTTTCAGTAAAGTTATCTGAGGAAAATCCAAAAACCTTTTTCCCATAAGATTAACATGGAAAATTTTATGGACACGTTTTTTGACTTTTCTCTACAACCACTAAACCTAGGTAAATGATTCAAAATACCAAATTATTTGTTTTTTAAGCTCTATAAAATGACTATAACCAAAATTGAGTGTTTTTAAAATTTTAGGCAGAAAAATTAAAAAAACTGATTTATGGAAAATTTAAAACCCCCATAAACCCCCCTTCCCATGGTTCGATTTTTCTGGTTTTCGAACTTAAAGTCATAAATGTTACTCTGCACATTTGTGACAAATTTCATCAAAATAGGGTGTTTCTTTCAAAAGTTATCGCGGTAACGGGCATATATGTATATATATATATATATATATATACATATATATATAATATAGATATTATATTATATTATATTATATATATATATTTATATATATCTATATATTATATATATAAATATGTGTCCGTTACCGCGATAACTTTTGAAAGAAACGCCCTATTTTCATGAAATTTGGCACAAATGTGCAGAGTAACATTTATGACTTTAAGTTCGAAAACCAGAAAAATCGAACCATGGGAAGGGGGGTTTATGGGGGTTTTAAATTTTCCATAAATCAGTTTTTTTTAATTTTTCTCCCTAAAATTTTAAAAACACTCAATTTTGGTTATAGCCATTTTATAGAGCTTAAAAAACAAATAATTTAGTATTTTGAATCATTAAACTAGGTTTAGTGGTTGTAGAAAAAATGCATTTGAATACTGAATTACTTATAAAAATGTGATTACTATAAACAACTTTAATAAAATTTAGGTTTTAGATTCAAATTTAATGAGCGAATCCAGATGCTCGAATTTGAGTAGGCTAAATATTTTTATTTTCGGATAACCAGCTCATATAG
This sequence comes from Allygus modestus, assembly GCA_963675035.1. Taxonomy (NCBI): domain Eukaryota; kingdom Metazoa; phylum Arthropoda; class Insecta; order Hemiptera; family Cicadellidae; genus Allygus; species Allygus modestus. Next base: position 390,909,840 of record OY776112.1, on the reverse strand, counting down.
GCCCTATTAGTTTATATAGTAATGCCATTCCATAAGTCAGCTTAAAACAATCATTCATGCTTCTGAACTGCATTTTTACTTAATAGCTGTTAAATGTGTAATGAAATTGACCTATTTTCTTCCATAAGATAAACCCTGGGGCGAAGCCTTAAAAGTGTTTTTTTCCCCAAAACCCCAAAAGGCACAAAAAGTTATATAAACATAGTGAACAACATTTAAGGTATGATCTTGAAACTTGATATGATGAAATGATAATTTGGTATTGAATAGGCCTATACTAACTTTTTTTGGCGTATTTTTACAAGTTTTAAATGTCTAGATTAATAAAAAAATGTACACTTTTTAATGGCTGCCATTTTAAAATGGTAAAACCTAGAAACGTCAATTTCTAGGTTTTACCATTTTAAAATGGCAGCCATTAAAAAGTGTACATTTTTTTATTAATCTAGACATTTAAAAATTGTAAAAATACGCCAAAAAAAAGTTAGTATAGGCCTATAACGATATTAAAGATTGCCTAAACCATGCCTTAGTGACTTCAATGTTAATAGAAAAACCTGTTTAGTTAAGGAAAATTTTTATAAATTAAACTCAAAATAAAATTCAAATTTAATGTAAACAACAACATTTTATTGTAATACAAACTTATATTTATAATACTATTTACTGTACGTTATATTATTATTATATAAGTTTATATGACAGTAAAGTGTTGTTCTTGACGTAACATTTGTTCATTACTTTGATTAATTATTAACAACACTTGACAAAATTATCTTTACAAATTTAACACCTCTGTTTTAATTTTACAAGTTCTAAAAACAGTACAATATAGACTTGGAGTGAGTTGAACATGCCACTACCACCAGCAATTATTGTTTATCATAGTAGTTATATATTCGGTAGTAGTATAATTAATTAAAGTCCAAGGTAATGTAGCTACTTACAGTTTACTGACCCTTATCCTTATCAATGACAGGTTTGATAAAACCACATAAAATCCATCGTCAATAGGCCTACATTAACTTAAACTTTGAATTTATAACCTAAAACAGATTAAAGAATACGTACCTTCGGATGATGTATCATGTTCATTGATCTAGACCCCATTCATTTGTCTTACTTCTTCATATGGATCTGTTTCATACATATTTAGTGAACTTATAACTTAAACACAGTACGAAAATCTCACAAGCTTGCACGGTTCAATGTACAGTGACCTGAGTTGTTTATTGTTTTAACTTATTGCACTCTGCACACTGACACTCTGCAGACTGAAGAGACACCGTCACTGTAAACGCCAACCACGCACAGTTTGTTAAAACTAACCCATCACACAAATCAAGTTGTTTCGTAATTATAACCGAGTACATGGTAAGATTTCAACCAACGCTAAGGTTACTAACAAACAACCTGCAAGGTTGTATGCAACCTAGATGACTTCTTAGTTATCACGTACAATGTTGCTAGGTCAAATTTAACAAACCTTGCTTCGTAAAATCAAGACTTTGTAAGTATTACCAACTACTCAGTTACCGATAACCACCTCCATCATATTTATTTTTACATGGTTGGCAATAACTAAGCCAGATTCGTTCCAGTAAACTACACTCAGTTAATAGTAACCCTGTGGCATTTAACCCGGACTTGGTTAACGAGTCGTATTTTCCGTGTAGACTTATGAGAAATTATATAATTTTATATGTAAAGCAAATTAGGCAGTAAAAAAGAGACTTATTTGTTGGAAGGAATACCACATGATTAAGAAAATGGATAAACATATCTGATTAGTAATTATATTTTATTTGTGAAGCAAAAACTTGTTTTAATCAATAATGAAATAAAATACTTTAGTAAGAAAACATAATGTTGCCTTGTTATAACAACAAAATCTACTTTATTTTAAACTATCTGTTACTTAAACATTCCCCCTCCAAATTTGAAGGCTTCTTAGTCGTAAATTAATTGATCTAGCTAAAGATGTAATCAAAACAATGAATAAATATATGTTTTTTATATAAAAACTCAAAACTAATCCTCTATATATCAACAATATAACCTATCCTATAAAAGTATGTTTGACGTTAAAAGTAGAGGAACATTCAAGGAACTTGAATACGAAGGATACTTAGTTGTTAATAAACCTTCCTACAGAAAATATAAATTCCCCGTCACAGCAAACCTACGTACTAAGAAAATTTCCATTGAATATATATGGGTATCACTACTACCTAGAAGAGCCACTTACCAAGTTTTACAAAAAAATACATTCATTAATAAGTGGTATATAGCATTTTATTTATTCTCCATAAGAATAACATTATAATTGAGTACGCAAATTTGCTGCAACAAGGAAAATAAGAAATGTGTTGATTTTTTTGGAATTATCAATATAAGTCAACCAGGTAAAGCTACATAACAAATTTTATAAATTTAGGTTCATAACTAAGGGAGATATAAAACTTTACTTATTATCCATATGAATAACATCGGGCCCAAGTATGCAAGTTTGCTGCTACTGGGAAAAATTAAAAAAACTTGTTTTGTGCTAATATTAATATACCACAGCTAGTTGAAGCCACATACCATGTTTCATCAATATACATACATAAATAATTGAAATATAACACTTTATTTATTCTCCATAACATTGGACAACGTACTGTGTTTAGCATTTTGAATATCACTGCAACGGTTGGACGTAAAACAACAATTAAAACGCCAAAATGATTGTTTTGTAGATCTAAATTGATTGGTAGAAAGAAATGTGGAGTTTTTAGTGACATTATCTGAGGAAAATCTAAAAAACCGTATTCCCATAAGATTAACATGGGACATTTTATGGACACATTTTTGACTTTTCTCCACAACCACTAAACATAGCCGAATGATTCAAAATACTAAATTGTTTGTTTTTAAGCTATATAAAATGGCTTTAACCAAAATCTAGTGTTTTACAAATTTTAGGATAAAAATAAAAAAAACTGATTTTTGTAAAGTTTAAAATCCCCGTAAAACCCCCTCCCATAGACTGTTCGATCTGGTTTTCGAACTTAAAGTCATAAATGTTACTCTCCACATCTGTGCCAAATGTCATCAAAATCGGACGCTTCTTTCAAACGTTATCGCTGCGAAAACAATAATGTCAATGCAATATGGAGTAAAAATTACATAATTAATATTTTCTAGGTGAAGATCTAAGTAAAATGAGGAGCGTTTTAACTATGCTGAATTTGGTAGAACAGCGTGGAGCCGTAGTCCGCGGCGTTGGGGCCAATGGACAAGGTTGCGGCTTATCACCAAGGCCGAAGCACATCGGGGCGTCGGCCGCACCGTAACAGACGTCAACAGCTGACTACTCGCTCCTGCTCGTGTTATTTCAGCTGATTATTTAGCCTACATTGTCAAATGACGTGCCGTTTCACCGTGATTACGTACATGCGAAATTTTTAATTGATTGTAGACAACTATTTTAGGGGAATAGTGGTGGGAGTTATAAACGAAACCCTCTGAATATTATAAAATTATAATGTAATAAAAGTGTACAAAATCTTTTCAAGATGCAATCCACTATAAATAGACTTTCAAGTCACATTTAAATCTGCAATTTATGATAGTTTTTTATAAGTAATGTATTAGCCAATTTACTAATCAAGGAGAGGATTAAAATAATAGTGAAAACGAGTCTTAACGTTGCACAAGAAGTTTTGTTCATGTTAATAGCTTTTGAACAGCCCCTCGGATGTTCGCTTTCAAATATTTAGCCTGACTAACTTACAGTATATTTCGTAACCATTAATATTATGATTTGAAATAAATTGTGGGTACTAAGAGTGTATTTTTATCTCACGAATAATAATCATGGCAATAAAACACCCTCAGTCACAACACTTTGTAGAAGTAAAAGTTGTTTTGATTAGTAGTAAAACACTTGTTAATTAAGCCCTAATATATTTCGTATGTAAATTTCTCATTTTATTCAGTCATTATAGAAGTTAAACCAACCAATTGCGTTGTCACATCTGTTTCTTCTCAATATAACAGAATCATTGCACAGTAGTTTTACTGAGAAAACTGTAAAATGCCCACAACACAACTCCAATCTATCTTTCTATCTATTATAACTCCAATCCATTTTAAGTAATCAACAATAACTGAATTGAATCAATCTTAATTGAAGGTTTAGGCTGAATTTTTTACTCGTAGTTCTTGAATACAGTTTGACTCTGCATGTATTGAGTATCACTAATAACTTTTGCAATTATGTCGTTGGTTCATATTAATACATTTCCAAAATGAAACAAAAAGGCAATAAAAAATCTCTAAAGATTCAACCGTTATCGCTCAAACCGCTTCATCAATTTATTTTTCTAGTAATCAAGACAAAAATGTTTTTTACGTGTATTTTTTTTGGTCAAAAATTATTTTCAAGTTTTGGCTTCACGAGTAAAATATAATCAATAACCAGATATGTTTATCGATGTTACAAATAAGTCTCTTATTATTTACTGCCTAATTTGCTTTACATATCAAATTATATGATTCCTCATAAGTCTATATGAATAGAAATGCAACATAACACTTTATTTTATGAAAAGTCAAATATGTGACACACTTTGTATGAAAGTATTTACATTTATTATTAGTCTATAAGTGTATTATAGTGAATAACACATTTACAACGAATATATAATAGATTTGAATTATAATGGTCTATTTTAAAATTGGTACTGACATTTAAAAACAAATCTATGACATGTTACACAATGTATAGTGAAGTTTTACCTTAAAAATTATGAAAATAATAATAAACACCTTTTATTTGCATAGTTAAAACCGGATAGCCGTGATTTAAGAACCGGTTAGGTCTCTAGAACCTTGTTAGGTCCCCGCAGGAGTTGCTATGTTTTGACTTTATTGAAGCCCGTTTTGAGCATAGTTACATACACAAACGGGGCGCCGCGACATCTGCCGTGGCATCTGCCCTCTTCTGTCTGGCAGTGACGGCTATAAAACCGGGGTCTGTCCGCAGAGGGCTCGCAGTCGCAGGCCGACAGCCTAGCTAGCTGTTTGCCTGCGCTGTCCGCAATAGTATCTCTAGTATAGAGTTGGCACCACTGTATATTAGAGATGCTACCTTAGCTTAAGGCATGTATGTTTATTACTAAGCATGTTAGAGTAACGCTTGTAGTTTGCTGCTAGTAAATGTAGTTAGATTAACTGATTGTGGTGTTTGGTGTTGGTTTTTTGGAGTGTTTTATTTACTAATGAAATATGTACTTTTCTTTCACGCTTTAAAACTGACCTTGGTCAAAACTTGGGTTCGCAGTAGCCTGACGCCGGGTGTTTGGATCTAAGTCCCACCGGGTTTCAGCGATAATGTTGACCTTTGTGAAACCGACCTTGGGTGTTCTTTGTAAATTAACTTAATCTTGGAATATAAACTCTCTTTGTAAACTACCTTGGTCAAAACTTGGGTTCGCAGTAGCCTGACGCCAGGTGTTTGGATCTAAGTCTCACCGGGTTTCAGTGATACTGTTGACCTCTGTAGAACCGACCTTGGTTGGTCTTTGTAAAATTAACTTTAACTATTTTGAAGGTCAAATCTAAATAATTTCTTTATTTATGGTTTAGGATATGCCAAGTGGGGACTCAAATTAGGCGGATTGATCAGACGAACAAGGTGGGGCAAACAGAATTCAGATCCGACCAAGGGTATAGCAGTAATAGCCAAAAAACAACTATTTTGAAGGTCAAATCTAAATTTTTTCTTTATTTCTGGTTTATCATATGCCAAGTGGGTACTCAAATTACGCGTATTGATCAGACAAACAAGATGGTGCAAACAGAATTTCGATCAGACCAAGGGTATAGCATTAATAGCCAAAAACAACTATTTTGAAGGTCGAATCTAAATAATTTCTTTATTTCTGCTTTAATATATGCCAAGTGGGTACTCACATTATGCGGATTGATCAGACGAACAAGTTGGTGCAAACATAATTCAGATCCGATCAAGGGTATAGTAGTAATATCCAAAAACAACTATTTTAAAGGTCAATTCTAAATAATTTCTTTATTTCTGGTGTAAAATATGCCAAGTCGGTACTCAAATTACGCGGGTTGATCAGACGAACACGTTGGTGGAAACAAAATTCAGATCCGACCAAGGGTATACCAGCAACAGCGAAATAAACTATTTTCAAGGACAAACCTAAATAACTTCTTTATTTTTGGTTCAAAGTATAACATGTGGGTACTTCAATTACTCGGCTTGACAAGACGAACAAGAAGGTGCAATCGGAATTAAAATCTAACCAACGGTATAGCAACCGTAGGTGGCCATCATACACGATAACGCAACATCAATATACGTCCAGATCTTGACGGATGAACATCTACCTAGAGGGTCTGAAAGATGTCGCGGTTTTACAGGCACATGAAGAATGTGACCTTCAGTAGTCCACTTGACACTACCTTCTACTTCTCTGACAATGAAGACAGAAGGTCTACGCTTTTAGTGGACAATAAGCGGTTTCGTAGAAGAATAATCGAGGTTGAAACACTTTTAGCCAGTTGTCTGCTACGCAAAAAGCACCATATGAATACATGCACTGGTTTAGATCATATTAACTGTTATCATTATACAGTGATGAGCAAACATTATTGAAGTTTTCATTTACGGAGCTAAGGTCTTGACAGTCTAAGAGCTAAACCCTAACTAACACATGTGAACTAGTTATTGTGCGATGTAAAACTTGGTGGGGGGACTGGTATGGTGGGGGGACTGGTGTGGTGGGGGAAGAGCCGAGTACCTAACCTACACGAAGACGCTATATCACTATACGCCCAGCTCTTGCGCGGTACACTTTGATTCACAAATACAAGACAATAATGTTTCTTCCACATCTTCATCTTTTAATATTTACCAAGCTGACACTAATGAAACGACTGATCAAATACAAGTACAAGAAGTGTCTAACACAACATCCTCTGATACAGAAGCAATTACGTTATCCTTGATGGGTTTTAACTAATGGATATTTTATTCAAAGTCTTCCTCCCCGCGCCAGCTGCCATCTGCCGCACACTTGCTACCTGCCACCTGCCATCTGCCGTCCACCATCTGCTCCGCCCCACCACACTTTTACCCCCACCATTTTGTTTGATACCAGAACGCTAGCTAGCGAATAGTCAGTTCACCTCCGGCTCTCGACCGGTGAACATCGAGCTCTCCGAGACGCTCTTCACAAAATAATAATATCATCTCACTCGAGATCTGATAGATGTTTCCACTTCATTGCCGTCAGGTAGTATTTCTACCTGACGGTAATGAAATGGAAACACCTATCAGAACAGATCGGTGTCAAAAAAAACAACATGGACTCTGCGCAGGAATCAAAGTATCTACCGTCTTTTATCAAGAAAAAACACGATGACCGCAACTCGTCGAGATCAACAACTTCGATTATAACCAACAACGGCGGCTGCTTCGCATTGTATATAAGGACAAACATTGTAAATAAAATAAAGTAATTTTTGTAATATTACTACCTCGCTCTCGTATCATTCGATTGTTTCATTCGATTGTTTTCATTAAATTTTTTATATCGATAACCTATCGAATCACAATCAAATTTTACGTGTGCGAGGTAGTAATTGTTTTTAAATAAACTCCTCGTGACCCTGAACTTTAAACTTTCCCTCATTACGTCACAAAACCGTCTACGTCACTGGCTCAGCCTCAGATGACGTATATATTCACTCAGTCCATGCGGTCACGTGACGTGTGACGTCACTTTTTAATATATCCTAGATTATATTTATATAAATGGTGTAGCTGTAAAGTATATGTATAATATTGTATATACATTGCCATATGATAGTATCAATCGCATAGAGTATATAATAGTCGAACCATGGAACATATATACATATAATTTACAGTATATAATATATATATATATATATATATATATAGTTTCCTAGTCCCCTTGATTGTGGTCCTAGCGCGTATCATTTTACCTGTTATTGTAGTCCACGTGGACTACAATTGAGGACTACATTTGGGGTGTCAAATCGCATTTTAATGTGGTCCAGTGACGTTTCAAGCATTTTGGTGGGAAACTGTTGATTGTTTGCAGTGTTGCCAGTTTGCTTTAGTTTTATTTACTCAGTACAGTCTCAAAATCGATGATGAGGGCTTGCTGTTAAAATATTCTACATTGAAAGTGTATGAACTAACTAATAAATCATGAAAACCAATTTAATAAAACTGTTATTATTTTATTACTATGTTCTATAATTTAATTCAATCTGTACTAATAAATTAGTTGAGCGTGTGTGTGTGTGTGTGTGAAATATTTTAGGTACGTGTTTTTTCCTATCCAAACCTCAGGGCAAGCCCCAGTGGCACCAAAAGCTGCCATGTTATTCTTATGGATAAAAAGGTTTTTCCTATATGGTCTTAAAACGGCTCTTAAAATCTGCTCCAGGACCATACCACGTTGTTAGAGAACTAAAGGTCTCTGGATACTTATTTTCGCGGCCTCAGGGCTCCGCCCAACTGGCTTCTTCTACCACTTCCCGACGTCCAATTTGGACGTGTGATGGTTCTTTGGATCTGTTTTACAAATTCTTAAGTCTTGAATGATGCCCCAAACGTTGGATACTTCCCCCCCACCAACCTTAGGGCTCCGCCCCCCTGGCAAAATTATTGTAATTTTTTCTGTTTTTTTTCGTGATTTTAGCCAATTGTCATTGATCCATAACATTTGGGTACCCTAGGTTTTTTATGACGCCGACCTTAGGGCTCCGCCCCAGTCGCTAAAACATTGCCATGGTTATTCTTATTGAAAAATGAGTACTCCAGGTTATTGCGAAAAAGGCTCTTCAAATCTGCTCCCGGACCAATACATGTTGTTAGGGGACTAAAGGTCTTTGGATACTTATTTTCGCGGCCTCAGGGCTCCGCCCCACTGGCTTCTTCTATCACTTCCCGACGTCCGATTTGGACGTGTGATGGTTCTTTGGATATGTTTTACAAATTCGTAAGTCTTGAATGATGCCCCAACGTTGCATACTTCCCCCACCAACCTTAGGGCTCCGCCCCCCTGGCAAAATTATTTTGTTATTTTTTCTGTTTTTTTCCGTAATTTTAGCCAATTGTCATTTATCCATATCATTTGGGTACCCTAGGTTTTTTATGACGCCGACCTTAGGGCTCCGCCCCAGTCGCTAAAACATTGCCAAGGTTATTCTTATTGAAAAATGAGTACTCCAGGTTATTGCGAAAAAGGCTCTTCAAATCTGCTTCCGGACCAATACATGTTGCTAGGGGACTAAATGTCTGCCAACAATGTTTTTTGCGACCACAGGGACTCGCCCCCTGGCTTCTTCTATCCCTTCCAAACATCCAATGTGGACGTGTTACGGTTCTTTGGATATGTTTTACAAAGCCGCATGTCTTGAATGATGTCCCGAGGTTGGACACCGCCCCCCCCCCACAAACCGTAGGGCTCCGCCCACCTGGACAAATCTTTTTGTTATACATTCCGTTTTTTTGCGTGATTTCAGCCAATTGTCATTGATCCATAACATTTGGGTACATAGGTTTTTAATGACCCCGGCCTTAGGACTCCGCCCCAGTCGCTATAAAATTGTCATTTTATTGTTATGGAGAAAGAGTACTCTAGGTGATTGCAAAAAATGTCCTCAAATCTGTTCCCGGACCATACCAGGTTCAGGTTGTTGGGAGACTAAAAGACTTCGGATAATCTTTTCCCGACCTCAGGGCTCCGCTCCAGTGGCTTCTTATATCACTTCCAAACATCCAATTTTTTCAAAGATTCATGTCTTGAATGATATCCCAACGTCGGATATGCCCCCCCCACCAACCTTAGGGCTACGCTCCTTGACAAAAATGATATGTTATTATTTCCGATTGTTTGCGTGATTTTAGCCAGTTGTCATTCATCCATAACATTTGGTTACGTTTTTTATAACCACAAATTTAGGGAACCACCACCGCCCTCTCCTTACGTCACTGACTAAAACGTTGCCATGTTATTATTATAGAGAAAAGGTCTATACTGAAGATAGGAGTACTTCAATTCATTAAAAAACGCTCCTCAAAACTACTCACACACCATACTACGTTGTAGGGGACCAACAATATTTAGAATACGTTCCCCCCTCTCCCAAGTCTCAGGGCTCCTGGACCATACCACTTTGTTATTTAGTAGGGATACGTTTTTCCAAACTTAGGTCCCCACCAGAGAGCCTAAAAAGTTGTTATGTTATGGCGAAAATATTGTTCTTGGAGCAACGAAAAGCGCTTGGTCTAGGTACTAAATAATAATATTTGTAGTTGTATTATTATATGTTTTGGCTTTCTTCCCTTGTAAACATATATGTGGTATACATAATACATAATAAAACATGAAACATCAAATTTCACAAAAAACTGGTTTTACGATTTTAATTAAAATTTGATGGTTCATAGTGCTGTACATAGTACAAATGGAGATGGTTATATCTACAACATAATCTTAATACATAAAACTCAAATACCACTGACTGACTCACTCATCATGAAATCTCAAAAACCACAGAACGGATTGCAATACACTTTGAAATATACCTTCCTCTTGGGTCTTAGGTCATTAAACTGATTATAAAGTGCTAACAAAAATAAATTCTTTATACTATGTCTCTTCAAAAAACTGCTTACATGTTTAAAATATAAGAAAACACAGAATTAATTACTGTGGGAGTTTGTAAAAGCAAGTCCCATACTAAGACTTGATTAAAAGTTTCAAATACATCTTTAAATATATGGTACCATGAAAGTGTCACTTATTTCCTCCCTTTTAGCTCAACTTCAATAAATATTTTTTTTTTATTTGCTACATATAGAAACAAACACATATAGTGTATAGTACACATATAGTGTACATATATAGTATAGTGTATAGTATAGTGTACATATAGTGTAGAGGCTACAATATAAACAAACTTTTATCAGAAATATCCACCGAAATCCCATTTTTTAAGGCACTACAACTGCAGAATCCTTTGCTACACACAGGGAGTTAAGGAGAGAAATGCTCCCTTATCCCCTCCAAGGTTAAGAGGCTACTTATTTCGAATATCCTATGTTGGTCTGTGCTAACTTGACCGGCATATCAAGTTTTATAGAGACAAATCAATTGATCAATCAATCGTTATTTATCCAACATGGGTTACATACAATGTGACAAAACGTAAATAGGTGGATAAACATATAAATAATTATGTTGATATGCTAATGTACAAATAGGATTGTAAAAGCTTAAGGCAATTGATAAAATCTAGTAACTATATTTCGGTTAAATATTTGAAGTAAGCCTAAACAAACCCTGACTCAGTTTATTTATCTAAAAATTGAGTTCGATTTCACAGAGAATCTGCTATGTTGTATGAAATTGGTTGAAACAGGCTGAAACTTTGGTAATAAATTGTGATGAAAGGGTAAGAAAAATAAAGACTATGGTCCTATTATTATCATTGAATTCATACATATTTATCTATACAGCTTAGCTCACCATCTAAGCTGTATGGATACCTAAATATGCATTTATTCAATGCTATTCAGTACCACTGTGTGATTTTGTTAGGGGCCGTGTTTTTTGGCTTCCTGACTTTATGTCAGGAGACTAAATACAATTAAATGTTGGTTAATATGTAGATTTTAACTATCAAAACATTAAAAGTAGTTAACTTTTATTGAATATTTAAGTCTGATGTGTCAATTTGAAAACATTTAACAACATTTAACTTAAATTAAAAAAAATAGAATTTGGCTTGAAGTGACACAAATCCCCATATAATCTGATTAAATCCCCTTTTTAAGGTATTTTGCACGCTGGCGGTTGAATTTATACACATTCTAATGAATATTTTAATATTAAATATATTGTGGATTTGTTACAATAAACCTTAAAATGTTGCAAGGCAGATATCCCATGTTATCTTGAAAAACAACCTTATTTGAGTTATGGTAGCTTAAAGTTTTACGTTTTTAGGGCATTTTAGCATATAATAGCGGAGCCGGTAGTATTCAGCTGTGGATTACTATTTCTACAAGCTTTGTTCCTGAAACAGCTCATTATTTCCTGCAGTCGTGATAGCGGCTGCCAATACTAGTACATTTATAAGAAAGAGGTTCTGTCTTTGGACTTGTGGACTTGTATGTTCCGTTTTAACGTAAAAACTACTGAATTAATCGAGCTGAAAATTTGAATGAAGGTACATGTTATCTTGGCTCCATATAGGCCTATTCCAAGCTTGGCAATCACTTAGGGATCCGCCTCATCTGTGGCCCTTAAAGTTACAAGGTTATTCTTAAGGGCATAGATTAATGGATATGAAACAGATGCAGTTGCAGCATGAATTTTAATCGGGTGTTCTTTCATATATTTGTTGTGTGAAGCACGAATAACCAGCTAGTAATTTAAGATAATATTAAACGGTATTAGGAAACTGAAACATACTTTCTCCCTTTTAGCTCAACTTCAATTAATTAATTTTATTTACTAAAACATAGAATATAAAGTACGGAAGAATGTACAGAACATTATCTAAAACAGTTGTTTTCAGAAATATTCACCCAAATCCCTTTTTGGGAGGCACTACAGAATCTGTTGCTACGCACAGTGGCTTTAAGAGGGGAAATGCCCCCTCCATCACCCCCCCCCAAAGGTTATTAAGTGACAACATATTTCGAATATTCTCTGTAGGTCAATACTAGCTTGACCTGAATATCAAGTTTTAACGGAATTGATCAGTAAATGAGAGAGAAATGGAAAATTTTGAATTTACCATAAGAATAACATCGGAAAACGTACTACGTTTACCGCTAAATGAAATTATCTAATCGCTAAATGAAAGCTATTACCTCCATAACCAGTAATTGTAGAATAATAACTAAAAATACTAAATTATTTAGTTTTTTGAGTTCTTTTTAATGATGATAAGTAATCTTTTTTAGAATTTATAGTTTTATATAAGTAATTAAAAAAACATAATTTTGAAAATTTAAATCCTGTAATTACTGAACTCCAATTTTTACAGAAATTCGGGTGGTGTCATTTTATTGAAAACCACTAAACTTAAATGAAAATCGTTAAATTTTCCAACGAGTTCTATACACCGTTATTGAGCCATTTTTTATAAATTTGGATTTTTCATGTTTTTAACGGTTTTTATGGGAATATTATCATAAAAATAAACAGTATCAGGAAACTGAGACATACTTTCTCCCTTTTAGCAGAACTTTAATGATTAAATTACTTTTTATTTACTAAACATAGAATACAAAGCACGGTCGAATGTACAGAAAATCTTGTGAACAAGTTGTTTCAAAAAACATCCACCCAAATCCCTGCTTTGGAGGCACTACAGAATCCACACGTGGTTAAGAGGGGAAATGCCCCCTATTCCCCCCCAGGGTTATTAAGGGGCAACATATTTCGAATTAACTCTGTTGGTCAATGCTAAATTGACAAGCATATCAAGTTTGAATGAAATTGATCACTAAATAAGAGAGAAATAGTAATTTTTGTATTCCCCTTAAGAATAACATTGGACAACGTACTGCGTTTACCGCTAAATGAAAATTTCAATTGTCTCCTAAACCAGCAGTCGTAGAATAGTAATTAAAGATACTAAATTATTTAGTTTTTTGAGCTCTTTTTAATGGTGAATAGTAATATTTTTTTATATTTATGTCTTTTTATGAAAAATCCAAAAAAATGAATTTTGGATGTTTTAAGTCCTGTAATTTCTGAACCCGAATTTTTACAGGAATGCGGATGGAGTCATTTTGTTGGAAAACTAAAGTTCTACAAACATCTAAAGGTTAATCAAAATCGTTAAAGCCGTTTTTGAGAAATTTTGATTTTTCATGTTTTTTGGCGGTTTTGGGAGGATAATTACCCTTAAAAATCAAAAATTAAAAAATTAAAAAAACGCCTGGAGATATCGTGGATTAGTACCTACATACCAAATTTCATCAAAATCGGCCCAATGGTTAGGGCTCTAGCTCTGTACACACACGCACACGCACACGCACACGCACACGCACACGCACACGCACACGCACACGCACACGCACACGCACACGCACACGCACACGCACACGCACACGCACACGCACACGCACACGCACACGCACACGCACACGCACACGCACACACACACACACACACACACACACACACACACACACACACACACACACACACACACACACACACACACGCGCGCGACAGACATCACGTAAAAACCACTTTTATGGGTTCAGGGAGCACCAAAACGAATATTTCCACTAACAACTCAAATTCGAAAATTTTGACTAAAACAATACTTTCTCCATATACTATGTATAGAGGGAGAAAGTAAAAGTGAAATTAAAAAAAGGCTGGATATATCGTGGATTACTACCTACATACCAAATTTCATCAAAATCGGACAACTAGTGTCGTCTCTAGCTCTGTACACATCCACACAGACACCCACACCCACACAGATACACACACAGGGTCAGACATCACGTAAATTTCACTTTTTTTAGTTCAGGGAGAACCAAAACAACTATTTCCACTAATAACTAAAACTCTATAATTTTTACGAAAACAATACTTTCTCCATATGCTATGTATAGCGGGAGAAAGTAAAAAGTTTGTGTCTGAGTTTCGAAGTATGCATGTAGGTTGAACAGCTCGGAAGCCCCATGATAAAAGACTTATGGAAATCTGGCAACGTTGCACGTGGACTACAATTGGGATATATAACCAGGACCACAATCAAATGTAAAGTGATACTCGTACTGGACCACATTCAATGGTGCTTTGCTACCTGGCTTCACATAATGGCCGTGGACTACAATTGAATGTGAAGTGACAAATGCAATTACAGAAAACTGCGTTAATATTTTTGTATAAAAAAGAATTATAAGACAGAAAGGGGTTTTTCCAACTTGTACACACTAAAAAAATTCATATATAACATTAGAATATAAAAATATATGATAATTTCTTGTGGACTACAATTGAATGTGGTTTGATGCATGGACTACAATAGAGGGATCTAGGTGAATATATATATATATATATATATAATGGTGTATATGTAAAATAATTTATCATAGAGCATAGGTTGTTAGAACTGAGCAAAATGAGTTAAAATTTAAAAAAGTGAGGTTAGGACATTTGGCGGGAAATAAAGTGCCATGGGCGCCGCCATCTTGGAATGACGTCACTACAAAATGCTGGCTTCTGATTGGCTTGCTATAGTGGGGGGTTTCCTACTAAGGAACATAATTGATAGATCAGTTTTCTTATAAACGATAAAATGGAGACATGCAGGTACCTGTATTTACTCAAACACGTAACATTCTTTACAAATAAGTCGACAAAGGAAATAAAAAGGCTGTTACCCACAAATTTGTTTTCAAGGCCATTCTTGGTTGTATTAACTTTAAGATTACTCATTCAAAATAGACTACACTTACTTATTTAAATATTCATATACTTTTCAGTAAATAAAATATTACAAACATTAATATAACTGATTTTGAAACATATTTGGAGGTGAAACCTATTTAAAACTGTTTTTAAGACGCCTTGAAACAAATTTAAAATTAAAACATTTTCTATTAAGCTTTTTGTGGTCTTACTTTGCAGCAATTGAGAATTTGTATTTAATGGTGGAATTTAATGTAAGGGGTTAACTACTGGCAATTTTGGTACCATGGCAGAGGCCCTGTCGTGGGTTCGAATCCTGGGCTTGGCGAGAACATTTGGTCACTACTGTGTAGCTTGTACTGTAGCGACTCAATCTTTACTTTCATTAATACATTCCACAAAGAGACACAGGACACATTACTTATGTGGACGGGCAAATTATATGGAGAGAAAAATCCACCAAGCTTTTTTAACAACCCGGCTTAGCGTTATATTTACCAAGTGCTTCGTTCACTAAGGTTACATTATTTTTAAACATATTATGTGTATTATAAGAAGCATAAAATAGGTACATAACGTAGGTAGTTAGTTATATACATTTAAAAAAATCATCCCTTTATAAGTTAGGGACATCTTGCGGTTATATGAAAACCTTTTCTTTCGTTATTATAAGCTACTGAAAATAAAAAAATGCAGAACGGTAAATAACTCCTTTGTACATGAACTACAACTCATCAATGTCAGATATATCGCACTGACATTAAAATGGAAACATGGAGAGAAAGACTTTCTTCCGAAGATTTTCATATGTCATGTTTTCAAAAACATCCCTCTTGTGTATAACACATCGTGCTGCACTTGAGACATCACGAATATTCAGTTCGGTGTAGTATTGCATTTATATTTATTTTTATGAAACCCAACAATTGTATTTATTGGTATGGATATTTCAGCATGCATAGCGTAAATTAATATAAATCAATCACTACTATTATAAAAATACCCCCGTCGCAGCAAACCTGCATACTCAGCGAATTTCCGATAAATATATCATAACACATTAACACTTAACAGGATTCATAAGAAATATATTCACAAACAAGTGATATTAAAAATATTAATTATTCTCCATAAGAATAACATTGGGGGTGAGTACGCAGGTTTGCTGCAACAAGGGACACAAAATAATGGGTTTTTATACAAATATAATTAGAACTCATCTAAGTAAAGTCACATACCAATTTTCATTCATATACATGTATAAGTAAGTGATATATAACATTTTAATTATTCTCCATAAGAAAAACATGGGGACCGATTGCCTAGGTTTGCTGCTACGGGAACCATACGTGAAAATGTTGTGCAAACAACGATAAACCCCAACCAGATGAAGCCATATACCAAATTTTGTCAGTTTATGTTCATAAATAAGTGAGATATACATTTTTTTCTTTTTCTCCATAAGAGTAACATTAGATAACGTACTGTGTTTAGCACTTTCAATATCTCAGGAACCAATTGGCGTAGAACAATGATCAAAATACCAAATTGTTTGTTTTTTTTATACTGAATTAAATGGTAAAAATTAAAATTTGATTTAAATAAAAACTACATGTGGAAACCCCAAAAAAACCCATTTTTGAGGTACAAAACCGCCCAAAAACCCCCCTTTGGATGGTGCGATTCGTCTGGTTTTCGAAATCGTTCAAATAAATGGTGCTTTACACATTTGTACCAAATTTCATTAAGATCGGACCTTTTTTTACGAGAGTTATCATGCTTACGGACACACATATATAAAAATTTGAACGAATAGTGTTTTTGGCATCAGGGGACCTAAAAGTGAAAAGTAATCATGGTCTTGGGCTTAAGTCTTACCATGCCACCTACGGTAATAGCTTCTTCCCTATAGGGGAAATTCGCTAATAAGATTGTGTCTGTCTGTCTATTGTTTCAACACGTCAAAACCACTGGAATAATTCTGCTGAAGTTTTGCATAGATATATTCTATGTACTCAGAAGTGTCATTGGCCTATTGCTGTTTAGAAAGGTCCTCAGGGTTCTACCCCACGGAACTTCCAGGTCCCCATGTTATTCATGTGGAGTACAGTTTTATTTGGTTTATGTCACATCTGTTTTTCTTTATTCAATTCGTTTAAATAAACAGCTGTTATATGGATTATATCTAACTACAGACTGTCACTGATTTTTATAATTTGACCTGTATTTTTTTTTTTTTTTGCTGTAATGTCTGTTTTATTTTTCTCTTGTGTTGTGTTGACTTGAGTTGTCTTGAAAAACAGTTGTCCTGAAGAACACTTGTAAATAAAGGCATTATTTATTTTATTTGTTTACAGTTTTTCTACTCTGAATTTCACCCCGTTGTGAAGCACGCGCATAACAGCTAGTTATAAATCAAATGGTTAACAAACATCGTCCCTATCCTTGTTCACGGAAACAATAATTCTCATTTGCACAAAATTCAATTGATGTTCATCATTAAAAGCTTGCTTGGATTACGGCCTGGAAATCCTCCATTTTTGTATGGATGAGAAGAAAAGGTAGAGGCCGAACCTAAAGGAAAGAATCAACAAAACTCTAACCACGAAGTACCTTATCAACAACGAGGCCACCTAGCACAATACCAAATATTAACTTCTACAGTTTGAACTGATCGTTGAAAAATAATAAGAAATACCGACACGAAAACTAATGTACCGTGTAAGTACTTTATTAATCAATTACAGTTATGTTTTGACTTGCACATTTGAATGGGTTCAGTTACATTGATAGTTCTACAAATACTAAGAAATTATTCATATTAAAATAATTGTAAGAAGTTTTAATATTAACGATCTTAGTAGCCTAAATACATAACAACCTAGTTACAAATTATAGTTAAAAACATATTTGTCAAATTCTAAGAAAATATGGTTACGTTACGGTTGATACACTAAGCCTTTTTCTTTTTTAATTATTTTAAATTATCTTAAATTCCCAATTAATTTATTATATAGGATGTGGCTGTCATTTACTATTAGAAAAGGACTATTCATCATTCTCCGGATATTTACTTTGCCAATTTCATCACAATTATTTTATATGTATTTAACGTCATAATTTGTATTTAGTCTGCAACATAAACAAATGCGAGGTTAAGACATGACGCTGTTCTAGATTATAAGTGGTAGGGGGGGTGACCAAATGGGTTTTCGCTAACATAAACATTGAATTTGTTTAATTACAAGGAATGTTATTTGATACTCCCAATCAAAATAATTCCTTGGTTGATAAGAGTGCTGTTGATTCACAGTTGGCACGTAAATCAAACGTTTGGAGGTTCAATTAATCATGCCAAGTTCTATAGTATGTTTTATTTTGTAGTTTCTATCAATGACTAATCTGCTAATGTAAAAAAACTATATATTTTGAGTATTTTGTCTATATATAAAATATCATACTATAATCAGGAAACTGTATTTAGAGATTACATAATACACATACTTTAACAATTTACAAGAAAGCACGATAGCAGTTAACACCAAATAATGAGAAAAGAAATAAAGAAGTAAAACTACCATTCCCCTAAAAAAATTGAATCTGCATCATAATATATCTATTGTTTAATTACATCTTTGACTGGGAAAGATTTACAGTTGCTGAATTAGGTATTCTAACTGCAAGTCTTTAAAATTAAATATCGTTGTATATTCGGATGTCAGATTCATTCAAATTCACCGTAATCGCTGGATCAGTTGTATTAAGAATATGAATTTGTGTTGAACGGATGAGAAGTGAAGTTTGGTTATTGCCATGAATATTAATTCAAAGTTTAATTCAAAGTTATCAAAATGGATTTCCCTGGAATAAGCAAGTCTTGAAACACAATCGAATTAAATTTCTATAAGTTAGTGTAAAAAAACGCTCAATCGTAATACAATTCACATTCAATTTCGTGCTATTACGAATTGGAACTAAACAAATTTTAAATTGATAGAACATTACCTTTTAACGAGTAAAGGGGACACTTAGTTTAATCCTGCGTGTGTTAAATCACACTGATATTAATAAATAATGGATCGTTTAATTATTATTAGTTAATTAATTTACGTAAAGTAATATTTAGCAAAAGGTTTAGTTTGTTGTCATTGTGAGACACTGTGGACTATAAAAA